>CM044432.1:73211598-73227038 GCA_024363595.1 Xenopus borealis | reverse complement strand
TTTGTGCCCAGTCTTTGTGAACACTGGATTTGTTCAAAACCCAAGTTCAAGGTAAGTAAACAGTAAAAGAGTACTTATGCCTGTGTATTATTCACATGTGTGCTTCATTTAAAGTCCTCAGTCTTTTAAATAGTTTCCTTTAAAATTATAGACAATCCTGGAGAAAACATTAAAATTAAATATATAACATCAACATAAATATATATTCGTATGTTTTCAAAAACTGTCAAATATGTCAAAATGAAAAGTGTTCTGCATATTTCTAAGTAGATTTAAAACGAATATCCCAACCATATTATCATGACGAGAAATAGAATGTTTATGGATGTTTAGCATTCAGTATAATTCAAAAGTTGCACTCATGGGTATAACCAGCTATACCTATTCAAACTTTAAAGGATGAAAAACATAAAAAAATGATATGCACAATTTTACATTTACAATTAGTTTTTTGTTTTAGAGCTAAGTTTTAATTACTGTCAATATAATAAATTGTGTAATAAAAGTGCCACCTGCTGCTCAGTTAACTGTACAGTCAAAAAGGGCCACAGAAGAAATGTTCTGGTGTTGTTCTGCAGAGGAAAGAAATTAAAGGCATCAGGTGACCTTCCCCAATCTCCTTGCTGAGTAACATCATAACACTTTTCTATCTTCCTTCTAAAGGAATATCTCTTTTACTGTACAGTTACAGAAGCTCACCAGCAAGTGGTGCTGTTGCCAACATTCATGAGCAAAGCCTTAACTCCTGTCATAGGAAGTGCATAAGATAAGGGATGGGAGTAGGGAAACTTACATGTCACCCTGCATCCATAATTATGAATGCAGGCAGCCCTGTGAAACACAGATGCTGACTATGGGGGGGTTAACATTAAAAAGCATGGTGGATTCATTTATTTAGTTGCATTTTACACCATCTGTAAATAAGCCCTGTAAAATTAATTGTTTGGCTGACTGACCCTGACAACCAGGCTGCATTTTAAACAGCATTCTGGAAAGACACTGTAGTGCCTTTTCCTGGATAAACATTGTGAGGTTTTTACAAGGTTAAGCTCAATGCATTAGTGTTATTTTTACCCTTACAAAACTATATTAATAGTATTTTGTATGACTAATTATTTACAACATAAACATAAAATATTCTCACATTTTTAAATGTTTTGATTTTGATTTTGATTTTATTTTATTATTTTTTTCTGTTCAATTTTCAGGGTGTGGCCTGTGCTTGAAACTAAGGATGTTGTAAAATGCCTAATGGAAGGAATACTAACAAATAAGAAAATGATTATTGTACCTTCATCAGTCAAATACTCTTTAGTCCTAAACAAGTAAGTAACTGTGGGGAAGAAGCCTAAAATCATTTTGCCAGTTGTCAAAATGCATTCCCTCATTGCCATAATAAATGGCTCAGTCATAGCTGTTTGGAATCATATTAAAATGTTATGCAACAGAGTTTGTCCAACAGGTGCTGCACTCCAAACAAGCATAAATGTTTACTGCGGGTTTTTTTTTTAGCAATTATTAGGTCAATAAAAAATACTCAATACATAGCAAGTGATTTTCATCTGTTTCTCTTTGTTTACAGTTTTCTTCCTGAGCGAGTCATTGCAGCTCTGACTAAGATGCAAGATGTCCAGTTTAGTACTCCATACAGATGTGACAAGAAGAAGGATTAAATATATTAAGTGTTTTTACTAATGTTTCATATGAAATATTGTTCAGCCTCAAACATTTATCATTTTAATTGTTATCATTGTTATTGAGGAGCCTTAAAAAATATTTTGCAGTAGGTCTGTTAAATTCTAGTTCAGTCATTATTTAGTAAAGTTCTTGGATAAGCAATTTCTGGTACATTTCTTTGCTTACAGCCTAACACATGATTCATAACTAAATTTATATTAATTGATTTTCTTTATTATATGTTGGAGTTCTAATCTATAAAATGTATTCTGTGTATTTTTACACAAAACTTTGTGTTCAATATATACAAGATTTTTCATAGTTGCTGCAAATAAAACAGAAGGGGGTGCTATAAGTATATATTATATATCATGCTAATACAAATAAAAAATCAGAAAGGATATATCCTCTGAAACAAGCAAGCTTGACTTCTTTATAAATAGTTATCTGGCCTAATAGAGCAGAAATATATTATGGAACTTGATGGTTATGTTTGTCTTTCTTCACTCGGCTTTATAATTTTGGTAAAAAGAAATACCAGGACCTACAATATCAGGAAAGGCAAGAGTTATTTAGATTTTGTTACTACATGTATAAGATCTATTATCCAAATGTTTTCTGAAGAAGGGATCCTTCCATAATTTGGATTGCTAAAAATAATTTAACCCTTTAAGTGCCAGCTAATTTTTAATTTCATTTGCACTCTGCTCAGCTGTTTTATGAACATTTTGTGCTGTCTCAATTTAGGGACATTTCCTGGTGAAGAACCATGCTTTCTAAATCTGAGCTTTTGTGCATTTCCACTTCTGGAACAAGATATAGGGATTTATACCAGAAAAATATTTTATTTTTGCACAAAAATGCAACTCAAAGCCTCAAGTCAAATGTCTTGAGTGTGCCAATACCAGATATGTATAGTTTTATGGAGATTCCTTATTTCTGTAGATCAGAAACTGCCAGCAGCAGATTACTGAATTTTACAAGCACTACCCGGGATATGTCAAACTTTAGATTAGAAAGGCAAAAAATTAGATTTACCTCAAGAAACCATATATTTTTGAAAAGTGCACATTCTGCCAAATGTAAAATGTAGAACCATGTATTTCTACTCCAAAAACATCAAAGCTTTTCTAAGCATTATCCATGCACATTTATAAAAATTCTGAAAAATTACCTCAAGACACTTTGCAAGTGCACATCTTTCTGAATGCCAGCGGTCCACTGAATATTCTGCATATGATTACCAAAGTATCTGGCGTTTAGAGACTCCAAAATGAGTTACCGCATACGAATTGTCTCAGAAGTCATCAGTTATTAAATAATCAACACATTTACTGCATTTTTTGCTAGGTAAAAACACAAAAAGATACCATATATTTTTCGAAAGTATACATTCCACTGCACCAAAAATGGGTAATCATGTCTTTCTTCTACAAACTACTGAGTCACAATGCTTTCCCAAAGTTGTTAATTTAATGAAATACCTAAAAATCACCTGAAAGCTTCCATTTTCTAGCATCTCTTCTCCCACATAGCATTAGGTCCCATGAAAAAACATCCTAAATATCAATGCCAGGAATCCATTGAACAGTTTGATGCCTGTTTCTGGCAGAAATTATATTTCTACATAGTAAATAATTTACTAGTAGGTGATAGAAAACCAATACACCCAACAATCATGATATACATGCTGCTGATTTTGTGTAACTGAATCATTAATTGAGGCTTATTCAAAATAATAATAGCTTATTCCTAATAATAGCAGCGTTCAACTAGTGAGGTCATTAATTCTGTGAAAAAACAGGTGTCAATTACTTCCCTTATTTAAGGAAGGAAGGCAGCAATTGTGCATAATGGTTATAGTACATTTCTCTCTGAAAATATGAGCAAAATGGGTTGTTCCAGATATTATTCAGAACAGCAGACTTTAATTAAAAAGTTGATTTGAGAGGGTGAAAGACATGCTGAAAATGATGGGCTACTCAGCTAAAATGATCTCAAATGCTTTAAAATAGCAACCAAAACCTAAAAGATGAGGCTGAAACCGTGTATGGAAATAAAAGCTATATGAGACCTCAAACATTCACAAAAATGTTTCAAGACTTTGCTTTCCTTTATCATTGAACTAATTTGTATAACTACTGTTTCTGAAAACTGCTGCACATGACTTTTCATGACTGACACTCTGGCTGGTGGAATATAAGCACCCAGTATGTGCATTGTGTGCTGTAAGATACCCCCTAAAATTAGTGAGACCTTAGAAAAAAGAATTCACCCTTGCCGGTATAGCGCTCCTCCTTGGTCGCAGCTCTCGCGGGAAAACCCGGCAACTTCCATTCGGTACATCCAAACAATAAAATAATGTCCTGCTTCAATCAGAGCCTGATCCAAACATCGAGCAGAGTCGCTATATTATGTTTGAAAAAATGTGGCTTTATGCATGTACCTGGCAGTGGGTATGTGCAACAACTAACGCGCTTCGTGCCCTTACGGCACAGGTGCCGATTGAAGCGGGACATTATTTTCTTGTTTAGACCCTAGAAAACCGTACTACTGTAAATGTAGTATTTTATATGATACACTGTACATCATGCTAAGTTGTTAATACTAGCAAATTATTAAATACTAGCATAACCTTATTTTTGATGTTTTTTTGTAGCAGTGTATTGTGCTCTGTATTATTGGAAACTATGGGTCGCGATGATTCTGTATTCTTCTTTCTTAACAATGTAAAAGCAAAAAGACAAGCAATATTTTCACACAATCAAGTGTAATTGCTCTGCATTTTTCCATGCTAAATTCATTACGCTTGTTCACATAATACTTATCTTCAGACACAGCCTGGCACAAAAATTAGACACTCTCAGAAAATTATGCAGTGAAAAATGTTATTTTTTTTTTTAAGAATCTGAAAAGGTCTTATGTTATAGGCCTGACTGCAATTTTTATGAAATTGTCTGGTTTTTACACCAGCTTGTGTTTGAAAATACTGTGTAAGTGTCTATAACGTGAAGGTCTGGCAGTCCAGACATATTGTTCACTACTTTTCACACCACACAACTTCAAGTAATAATACTGCTATTATTGAGCTTTATAATAATGAAGAAATTATATTTGCTTTTGGCATGTTTCCCCTTCCTCAGCCACTTTCTTCTTCTTACATGTTCTGCTTTTCATCTTGAGGTCTATTATGTATTCCTCTATGCTTTCAATAGGAGACTGAACTCTGGAAGATAAATCTCTCATGTGTCTCATTCACCTGAGGGGTGCAGTAATCTTCACATTTTCCCATAACAACTTCAAAATTATCACTGTCATTTTCATCAAGTTGAAATGAATTAAATATTTGCAAAGCTTCTTCACCTGCTACAGTTTTATAGTGTTACTAACTTAACTGGAGCAGGTGGATGTACACTGTCTGTCCTTATCTGTGCAGGGACTGCTACAGACACAGGCTCAGATGGGTCTGCTGCATCTTCTGTACCTCTTGCAGATTCTGACATGGTTCAGGCTCTGTCTGCTGTGTGGATACTTAATATGTCCATTTTCCATCAAATAAAAATCATTCGAATCGTTCAATTCTATCAAACGATTCAAACTATTTTCCGCAAAATCCTTAGAATTCTTGGAACTTTATTAATAGTAAAAAGATGCACGTTGAGAGTGTTGCTCCATTAAAAAATGGTACCAGTATGGTTGTAACCGATACAAAAAAGACAAATGTGCTAAGTCAGTTTTTTTCTTCAGTGTATACAATAGAGTCTGAGTTCCCAGGCTTGCTTCATAGATGCACTGACTCAGCTCAATCTAGTCAGGATATGATTCATAAACCTTTACTAAAAATTTGTGTAAACAAGGCGCCAGGGCCTGATGGTATACATCCATGGGTTCTAAGAGAGCTTAGTTCAGTTTTAGACCATCCCCTATTTCTGATTTTCTCAGATTCACTTTCATCTGGTATGGTGCCTATGGATTGGAGGAAAGCTGATGTCATCCCAATATTTAAAAAGGGATTACGATCTCAGCCTGGCAATTATAGGCCAGTAAGTTTGACATCTGTGGTGGGCAAATTATTTGAAGGCTTGTTAAGGGATCACATTCAAAATTTTGTCCTAGGGAATGGCATTATGAGCAGCAATAAGCATGGCTTTATGAAGGATAGGTCATGCCAGACAAATTTGATTGTTTTTTATGATGAGGTAAGTAAGATGCTGGACAGTGGGGGGGCAGTAGATGTGATATATTTGGATTTTGCCAAAGCGTTTGATACCGTGCCCTACAAATGACTGCTTTCTAAAATAAGGTCTGTTGGGCTTAATGAAGTCGTTTGCACATGGATAGGGAACTGGCTACAGTATTGGGTACAGAGGGTGGTTGTTAATGGTACATTCTCTACTTGGAGTAAGGTTCTTAGTGGGGTCCCTCAGGGCTCGGTGTTGGGTCCACTTTTATTTAATTTGTTCACTAATGACTTAGGGGAGGGTGTTGTAAGTAATGTATCTGTGTTTGCGGATGACACAAAACTATCCAGCCCAATTAATTTCATCCAGGATGTGGCATCCTTGCAACAGGATCTTGACAAACTTGCAATCTGGGCAGATAAGTGGCAAATGAGATTCAATATCGATAAATGTAAAGTCATGCACCTGGGATGTAAAAATATTCAAGCCACTTATACCCTTAATGGGACTAGGCAATTCCATTATGGAAAAGGACCTTGGAGTCCTTGTAGATGATAAACTTGGCTGTAGCAAGCAGTGCCAGGCAGCAGCATCAAGGGCCAATAAGGTCTTGAGCTGTATTAAACAGGGGCATAGAGTCACGGGAGGAGGGGTCATTCTTCCACTTTATAGAGCACTTGTAAGGAAACATCTAGAATATGCCGTACAGTTTTGGTCTCCCTCACTCAAACAGGACATTATTGTATTAGAGAGGGTACAGAGAAGGGCAACTAAGCTGGTAAAAGGTATGGAAAACCTTAGCTATGAGGAAAGACTGGCCAAATTGGGGATGTTCACGCTGGAGAAGAGGCGCTTAAGGGGTGATATGATAACTATGTATAAATATATAAGGGGATCATATAATAATCTCTCTAATGCTTTATTCACCAGTAGGTTTTTCCAGCTGACACGAGGTTACCCATTCCATTTGGAAGAAAAGAGGATCCACCTAAATATTCGGAAGGGGAGTGAGAGCTGTGAAGATGTGGAATTCTCTCCATGAATCAGTTGTACAGGCTGATACATTAGATAGCTTTAAGAAGGGGTTGGATGGCTTTTTAGCAAGTGAGGGAATACAGGGTTATGGAAGATAGCTCATTATACAAGTTGATCCAGGGACTAGTCCAATTGCCTTTTTGGAGTCAGGAAGGAATTTTTTCCCCCTCTGAGGCAAATTGGAGAGGCTTCGGATGGGGTTTTTTTGCCTTCCTCTGGATCAACTAGCAGTTAGGCAGTTAAAGTTTAAAAAAAAAAAAAAAAACTTGAAGGTTGAACTTGATGGACGCAAGTCTTTTTTCAGCCTAACTTACTATGTTACTATGTAAACTTTCCTTGGAAATGTTTCAGGATAGGTTTTAAAAAAAGATAAAATATTATATCTAAATATTAAGCTTTACCCATCTGGGAATGAGTAATTGAACAGTTTATTTAGCCAACTTGGAAGTGTCCAATACCAAATATCCGGCTCTTTAAGTGGAAACTAGGTGAACTTTAGTGGTCGCTAAGTCTGTACACTTTAATCCCAACTGTATGGTTGGTACATCCAGGACTGTAATCCTTCTAATTCAGCTCATGCTGCTTACTAGCTAACCTGAACCATTTTTTTGCTTAAAATGGACTGTGAGAGCAAGCCTTCCAGTAACTCTGAGCTTTCTGTATATAAGGCTTCCAGATGAGTGATTCCTTACTTGTAATTCATAATGGTCTATAAATATACAGTATATTTAACCTGACAAACTGCTAGTTGATTTAGATAACATGCATGAAAATATTTCATTTGGTGTTTGGTTTGTTACACAATGATAATAATTTTTAAGGGGATGATCACAGCATGCTTCAGTATTGATTAAGAATTAGTTTATTTTAGTTAAATGTATGCATTATCTGGTTGCAAAGAAACTAAGGCAACCAGCCATGAGCATCATAATGTCACAGTTATTAGGCTGATGGTACAACACATCATGTGTGAATAGAAAGTGGCATTTACAGACATTATAACACTTTCTACTCAACATATACAGTATTTTGAGTGCCATTATCATCAAGAAATTTGTGCAAATTTGTCAAAATGTCCCACTTGTCAGATTTTTCATATTAATATTAGTATAGTCACTCATGACAAGCAAGTAGGCAAGCAAGGCCCAGACCAAGGCTAAGAATACAGAGATGGGGCAGAGGCAGGGGGAGTTGGTGGCCAATGAGTGGTTGTTGGGGCATTACCAACAGGGAATACAGCTGGGCTTTCTGGAGGAGCATGCATCACTAAAATGGTTTAGTTTCCCAGGCCTGCAATGACCTGTTGTTGCAGTGTGCCTTGCACCAACTAGTTTGTGCTACATATATGGAATGTCCACTCCCTGAGCTGAGGGCCTAGGGCAGGAGCACTTGTGCCACGTTTATACTGTGGTAAGAGTTTCCACACATTTATAATTGTGATGCTTCAAATGTTTTCTGTCCTAGACTGCTGTTTGGTCAGCCATGGTCAAGAATGCCAGGTTGGACAACAGCCTGATATTTTGGTGTTAGACACAGTTGTGAATGACCTGGGGCGAGTGCCCCAAAAAGACCTGGTAAGAGTGATGAAGCAGGATTTGGATGGGATCAGGGCAATCTTTCCGAGTGTTATGGTGGTGTGGTGAGAGATAATCCCCAGAAGGGTATGGAGGTATGCCAGGGATTTTGCAGTTATTGAGAGAAGAAGGGGAAAGGTGAATAAACTATTCGCCAGTTTTGTTAGGCGGTCTGGGGGCGTAGTGGTTATGCACAGGATTTTGGAGGGAAAACTGGCAGGTTACTATAGTGGGGATGGGGTATTGATATTTATAACCTGGCAATCAGTGATGGGATAGAGAAGGTCCTAGTGCTGCTGTATTGAGTTTCCCAATGCGCTGAGGTATCAAGCACATGCGATTGTGGCAGGTTGGTGGAATTCTGAAGCCAACAGGTTGGTTAGGAGTAGAGCTGCACGGTCAATGGGTTACTGTCAGGCCTGGTACCTCAGGGTACGTAAGCACCCTAGAAAGGGAGTTGGTTGGTGGAGGAAGTGGGGATCAGGCTGTCGTGGCAGCTGACAGTGCCAATAGCATTAGGCAGATATGAAATTATTATGGCATGGTTGTTAACAGGTTAATATTTTGTTATGCAAACATTCATGTTACATTGTGTAATGATGTTATTATAAATGTAGCTTTACAACATGTTTAAATGGGAAAAAACTGTATTATCAGAATAAAAGTTCTGCTCCCTTTTCATCTAGTGGTTGTTGGGGAGAGTTTAAGTGGGGTGGCGGGTGGGGTATTTGGCAGGGGCTGGGCAGGTGACGACTGTGCCTCTGACATTCATGCTTCAGGCACACTGTTTTTCATTGATTATATGGTAAGTGGTAATAGGTGAAATGGGCTGTGTTGGCCACTATTTTTTCTGCCTGATCACAGCAGCTGTCATAATGCCTATTATGAAAGTAGTTTGTTGATTGACAGCATCCCCAGCATACTATGCATGAAACTGTCACTGCTATGAGCAAATACAGTAAACCAAAAACATAAGATACATAATTTTAGCACAATTCCTTTGTCAGGCTTTAGTTCCCCTTTTAAAATACATCCAAAGCTTACTCAAAGCTATCCTTTCAAATACCACAACTATTATTACTTGTAATCAAAAAGAATGCCCTCATGTTCAAGTACCTGAATGATGTCACATATCAGTGCTCCTCTAGTGAATTCTACTTTTGTCCATTAACATTGGACACCAGCGATCAGTTTCTACGCCTTGCAGGACCATTCAGATACCATATTTTAACATAAAATGGAATTCTGCCATTATATTTATACTATTATGCAAAATCCTAAGGCTTCCGGCAAGTAAACGGCTGAGGCTTCTAGCAAGCTATGAGTTGTGCATGACAGATTTCTCATAACAGATAAGTGCAACTTGGCTATCCATATGTGTTTCATTATATCTGTCCATGGGTTTAACAACAGGCTTGATCTGTCAAATTGCCTTCATGTATTCAGTTTTAGGAAGGGAAGCAGTTTGATCCCTAAAATGTTAAGTCCTCCAAGACTTTAAGCACTGGAAAGTAATGGGGGGATACAAACTGGTGATAATGAACTGGATGGGTACCAACACCCCCCACAGTTAGCAAATGTTTTAACGTAATTGACATACTGTAACAACAAAAATGAACTCCACAGAGAGTTTGATCTGTCAGTTACAATGGGTTTGGTGCATTCCTATTGGCTTGTGTTCTGTTTACATTTCTAAAGCCTTTATATAACATTGGCAGGCCAGGTCAGTGGAGTTATTTAAAGAGCTGATCTGCATATGTACTGAAAGTGATTTCTGAAAAAAAATGCGCTGAAACTTCCAAAAGAAGATGGCTGCTGTGAACTCCCGTGGCCTGAATCTGCAGGAGGGGTAAGTAAAAATTAGGGGCATTTGCCTGGGGGGGTGGGAGGTAGGCTGGGGGGGAGGAGGGAGGGGGTCTACACAGAGGAGGGTTTTTTTCATTACACCTTCACCTTCTTCACCTTCAAACACTTTTTCAGTTTAGCTGGTTTTAGCTAGATTACCAGAAATAAAGACTCATTACAATTACTTTCTATTTTCTATTTATGACTGTTTTTCTAATATTGAAGTGTAAATTGTTACATTCAGTTGATACACTCGTTATCTTTGTCCCTGCTGAGCAGAATCCCTGAGTTGCATCAAAGGCAGCTGTTAGAATTGATACAATAGTTGCTAATATTCCACAGATACTGCTGAGAAATGTATCAACTAATTCAGGGGTGCCCCAAAGGTAAATGGGGATCTACCAGCAGACCTTAAGCTAGTGATTAGTATGAATGCTAACAAAGCTTTTATGGATGTACAGTAGATCATAATGGGAAATCATGACTAAAAGTAGACCTTGCATCTGAAATTGTAACAACTAAATATATGTAGCAAATTGTAATGTTCTGGATCACTGAGCTGCCAGACTGAAACTGTGCAAACATTAAACTTTAATTTTGGGAAAATGGTAAAAAATAAACAATGGAAAGCAATTGGAAAAATATCTTTGTTTAAGGTGCAGAAAACAACAGAACAGTTTGGAAGGTGAACCACACCTTTAAAAATGCCTGTGGAGGAAAGCAGAAAATCCGCTATGTGTGCCTTTGCCCTTATTGTAATCTTCTCTTTTCCCAGACAAAGAAATTATGACTTCAGAAGTATTCTTTGTCCCTGCTGATGATGGATACCCAGTAACAAACACTGTAGCTCAAGGAGATGTGACACGCTTTATGCTCTCTGTCCATAAAGGGATACTGTCATGGGAAAACATGTTTTTTTTCCAAAACGCATCAGTAAATAGTGCTACTCCAGCAGAATCCTGCACTGAAATCCAATGCTCAAAAGACCAAACAGATTTTTTTATATTCAATTTTGAAATCTGACATGGGGCCAAACATATTGTCAGTTTCCCAGCTGCCCCCAGTCACGCGACTTGTGCCTGCACTTTAGGATAAAACTACTATCTGGCTGTTATTCCTCCTACTTAATGTAACTGAATCAGTCTCAGTGGGACTTGGCTTTTTACTATTGAGTGTTGTTCTTAGATCTACCAGGGAGCTGTTAGGGTAAGGGCACACGGGCAGATTCGGGGAAATTTAGTCGCCTGGTGACTAATCGCCTCTTCTTCAGGGCGGCAATCTCCCTGAACTGCCTTTCTCTGCCTTCCCGCTGGCTAGAATGAAAAATATTGTATTTGTAATTGAACAAAGTTACATTGTACAATAAATTAAAAACCAAAAGATTTACAAACAAATGTAAACTGAAATGTCGGTAACAAATTAATTGCAAAGGAATCACCTCATGTTGGAATCAACTATCAAGGGCTCTTTCATATTAACAGTTGTTAATGTGTGTTCCCTTACGGTGGAATGCGTAAAACTATTTAATTTTCTAGTGTAAACTGAAAACAGCTCAAATAGCCAACATATGTCCTGCCCTCTTCAAACTTCAGCTGTGTCTGGGATTCAATATCAGACCTGGATATGTGGGCAAGCCACAAAGACCAGACCTAGGGTGGCAAAGTTCTGGGGATGGCATGCTGCTAGCTGGCCATATCTGAAATGGAGACTGGGCCGGCGATAGGGAAAAGGTGGCAGCAGCAGTGAGGAATAGTGGGTGGGAGTGGGTGTGTGAGCAGGTGGTAGTGTGCACGTTGAGGGGTATACAAGTAGCCAGGGGTGCACCAGTTTGAAATCTGTCCCTGTTCAACGTTTTACTGACCTGGTATAAAAACTTTTACAATGCTATTAAAGGAGTTCAAACTATTAAATTCACTACCAAAAGTGTTAATATGTGACTCTGGCTGCAATGCAGCAAGTATGTTGTTAACTGCACATATCTCAATTTTACAAATTTGCATAAATTGTACTCTGAGTTTAAATGGCAACTACAAATATAGGTTATTAAATAAGATGAGCAATACCAATAAATCAGATTAAAAAACATATTTTTTCAACCTTCAACATTTTCCCACATTTCATTGTTGCAAAACTATTTAATGGAAATGGAAATGATAGTTATGTGTGTAGATACTATGTGCCACTGCCACTAAGCATTAATAAATATAAGTGGGCCGTTTCCCTCTTTGGAAGATAGTGAAATGCAATGTTATCAGAATGCATTGCTGAGTAGGCAAGAATGGACAACTGAATCTGGAAGGAGATCAAGAAAAGACAGTGTTGCCAGGGTGCGTGTAGCTATTAGCTCTTGCCTTGATATGAGAAAGTGGATGAGATAGCTTGCCTGTGTGGTCTGGTATTTCTGTTGCTTCTTTTTTTATGATTGACGTGTATGCCTCCTCATAGTGGTGTGACATTACTTGAGTGTCCCTGGTACAGATGTCACTGGGAAAATGACAGCTTTGCATCTGTGCAGAGAGTCAATATGCCTGACAAAAGGTCTGTGCCAGTGCCATGATATGAGCCACCAATAGCAGCATTAATTAAGAAAATTTCAGGTGAAAAAAACAAAAGAATACCAACAAGAGCCCTTGGCACCTTTAGGTGCACTAATGGTGCGTCATGATCGACGCGCTGACGTCACGTATTGGCACCAATCACAAAAATAAAAAGGTGCCTCTGGGTTATTTTGAGTGCCCAAACTGGTTCTCAGATTTCTGAATCCTGTGAAAGCCTAGTACTTATTGCTCTTTTGGATTTTGACCCTTTGCCTGTCTTTTTACCTCTGTGCCTTGCTACCTGCCTTTTGACCTTTTGCCTGTCCACGACTTTGCTTCTGCCTGATCCTTTTGCACTCGATTACATTGGATGTTCTGAGGTTCCCTGCCTGTTCCACAGCAGAAAGTTCCGGGGACCCCAAAAGGGCGTCAGTGAAAACCGGAAAAAGATAGGGGTCTCGAACTACACCTAAAGGGTAATTCCATCTTAGGCTGCTATAACTACAGATCATAACACTAAGCCTCTGCAAACCTACCTGACAATAATAATAAGAAAAAGATATTTTTCCACCTGTTGGTCTGTGACTGCTGTTTAACGTGCAAGGGAAGGTCTTCCAAGAGATAAGCAGTTTGCTTTCTAGAGAGAAGCAGCTGCCAAATGATTTATTCAGGCTAGATTCAAGTATGCTGTACCTGATGGGGAAATGACAAAGAACAGAATGTTGAAGGTATTCCTCCTGACAAATTCCTTTTGAATGACAGATACAACTATTCTTGTTGGTCAGCACTACATAGGCAGCCTATCAGTTAGGACACCATGGGGAGGGGGGGGAATCACATTTATGAGAGTAATATACCACAGACAGTTTCCTCATATGCATATTAATTCATTTTGAATAATTTGCTTAAAATTTACTCTTTCCCACAGACCTGAAAATATCTCCAATAAGTGACCATCCCCTGGGTGTTTTCATTATCATTATGTATATAGTGTTTATTTTATTACTCTCCCAAAAGCATAATTGTGTTTGGGACTTGATATACATAAGTGCGGAAATTGTCTACATTACTCAGCTGCTACGTTTGAGGCATAAACAGACTTTGTGACAATAACATCACTGGTTGCTTAGATCAAGCTGCACCTATTTTGTTTTGCAAATATAGCCCAGCCTACATACTGCACAAACATTTCTTCATGAGCTGAAGAATCTGGTCTCCCATTATATTTAGAATTTGGGTGCTGCTGACGTTGGGCAAAAGTTACAGTACTGCTTCAGTAATTCGTTTATAACAACATACAGTTATACTATGGAGTGCACGTGCACAGATATATCATATAGGATCTATAACATGAAGCTGGCCAGCAGGACATTTTAAGGTGTTTTTCATTAAATGGGACCTGTCACCCACACATAAAAAGTTGCATACTAAAAGTCCTTTTAAAATTAAGCATGCAACCCAAATTGTTTTGTTAATTACAACACTGTACATTTATGAACTCATTTAAAACTTTTAGCTGCAATCATAAATTGCCCGCCCCTCCTTTATGCCTTAGGATAGAGGTGGCACAAGCAACTACATTCACTTTCTATTCTGCTCTTCCTAGGAGTCAATGTCCTCCTCACATTCCCCTTTCTCCTCATGTATTTCTTAGGGACAGCTCCCCTTTAAAATGAATTATTCTGTACAAGGCATAAAGTTTTCTCTGCATTTATACGGACTGTGCAATTGGGCAATATTATTAAGCTGGCACTGCATTTATAATACTATACTGCAGTTAAAGAAGTGGTTCACTTTTAAGGTAACTTTTAGTATGATGTAGACTAGAGAGTGATATTCTGAGACAATTTGCAATTGTTTTTAATTTTCTATTATTTGTGGTTTTTGTGTTATTCAGCTTTTTATTCAGCAGCTCTCCAGTTTTCAGCGTCAGCAATCTGGTAGCTAGGGTCCGAGTTACCCTAGCAACCATGCAGTGATTTGAATAACAGACAGGAATATGAATAAGAGTGGGCCTGAACAGAAAGATGAGTAATAAAAATAAAAAATTACAATACAATTTTATCCTTACAGAGCATTTGCTTATTAGAAGGGGTCAGCAATGCCCATTTGAAAGCTGCAAAGAGTCAGACGAAAAAAGGCAAACTATTAAAAATAAATAATGATAACCAATTGAAACGTTGCTTAGAATTGGCAATTCTATAACATACTAAACGTTACTTTAAAGCTGAGGCACCCCTTTAAGTGTTCTGAGACATTATACATGAAGTCTGCATATTACTGAGCGGTTCCCATGAAAAATACCTTAAAATATTAATTGGTTGTATTAATGTTTTGTATTACTGTTATATTGCAGCCTCTGTGGAGAAATTTACATAGAAAAGGATGTTTGCATACTGTAGTGATCATAACATGGTCTCCTTTAAGATTCTGTTGTAGAGGCAAATCTATAAGGGAGTAACTAAAACATTGAATTTCAGGCATGCAAACTTTGACAGTATAAGGGCATCTCTGCAGCATATTAAGTGGGAAATGTCACGGGTTGGCCTTCGTTAGGCGCCATGGGGAAGTAGTGGACCAAGGAGGAAGCT
>CM044432.1:73191550-73206672 GCA_024363595.1 Xenopus borealis | reverse complement strand
TAAGATAAACAAAGGTCCAGGGCCAGATGGGATTCATCCCAGGGTAATTAACAAGTTTAGTTCTGTGATTGCCAATCCTCTCTACTTAATTTTTCAGGAGGTCTGGCATGGTGCCGAGAGACTGGCGAATTGCTAATGTGGTGCCGCTATTCAAAAAGGGAACCCATTCTCTGCCTCAAAACTATAGGCCAGTTAGTCTGATGTCGGTGGTAGGAAAGTTTTTCGAACGATTAATAAAGTATAGGATACTGGACTTCATAGCAAATAACAATACTATGAGTTTGAGCCAGCATGGTTTTATGCATAATAGATCTTGCCAGACTAACTTCATTTAATTTTATGAGAAGGTAAGCAGGGACCTCTAATCTGGGATGGCTGTGGATGTGATTTACTTAGACTTCGCTAAAGCATTTGATACAGTGCCACACAGAAGGTTACTGGTAAAATTAAGGAATGTGGGCCTGGAACATAGTATTTGTAACTGGATAGAGAACTGGCTAAAAGACAGACTACAAAAAGAGTGTTGGTAAATGGAACATTTTCTAATTGGACCAGTGTTGTTAGTGGGGTACCGCAGGGCTCGGTACTGGGTCCACTTGTTTATTAATGACCTGGATGTGGGCATTGAAAGTACGGTTTCTCTGGAAAAAAGGATTTGTGAGGGAACATGATGATTAGAGAAATTGTTTTGGCAATACCTGGATGACCTGCCACCCTAGAATCATGAACCTTTCTCAACACTTGTTCCCTAAACTCCTCAGGTACAAACCATCTGTCAGAGGGAGTTTCAGCTGGAGCAGATGACTGTAAAGGGAGCAATAAGGAGGAGAGGTCTGATTCTAGGACTGCTACAATCATTTTTTGGGAATGATTGATGTACACACAGAAGAGTCTGGAGAAACTGCTTCAAAACTCCTAGAGAGTGAGTCTGCCTTGACATTTTTGTCAAATGAAAGTTAAAGAAAAATGAAACCTTCAAAAGAATAGAGCCCACCTGGCGTTTGGCAGATTCTATATATAATAGGTTCTTATGGTCTGTGTAGACCATGACTGAATGTTTCGCACCTTCAAGAAGATGCCGCCACTCCTCAAAGGCCCATTTGACAGCCAACAACTACCTGTTTCCAATGTCATAATTCACCTCTGCCGGCGAAAATTTCCTAGAAAAGAAGGCACAGGGGTGTATCTTATTGGTTGTCGGGTGCCTTTGGGAGAGGACTGCCCCGGCTCCTATTTCCGAGGAATCTACCTCCACAATAAATGGAAGAGTAGAATCGGGTTATCGAAGAATAGGCGCGAATTGAATTCTCTTTTTAGGAACTCAAATGCATGTAAAGCTTCCGGAGGCCATAAACTGGGATCATTTCCCTTTTTAGTTAAATTGGTAATGGGAGCAACAATAATGGAAAAATTCTTGATGAATTGGCGATAATAATTAGCAAAACCAAGGAACCTCTGGATTGCACGCAACAAAAGAGGTTGGGTCAAATCCAGGACAGCTCTCACTTTGCCTGGATCCATTTCTAGACCCTTGTTGGAAATAATAAACCCCAGAAACTGAACAGAAGCAATCTCAAAGGTACATTTTTCCAGTTTCGCATAGAGCCTATTTTCTCTTAGTCTACGTAAGACTTCACGGACATGTTTCCGATGATCAAACAAATTAGAAGAGAAAATTTGAATATCATCAAGGTAGACCACTACGAATACTCCTAACAGGTCCCGGAAAATGTCATTAACAAATTCCTGGAACACTGCAGGAGCATTACAAAGGCCGAAAGGCATTACGAGGTACTCATAGTGGCCATCCCTAGTATTAAATGCAGTCTTCCATTCGTCCTCTTTTATGATTCGAATTAAATTATAAGCCCCCCTAAAATCGAGCTTAGTAAAGATCTCGGCAAATTTAATCTGATCAAAGAGTTCAGAGATAAGAGGAAGTGGATAGCGGTTTTTAATAGTAATCTTATTAAGCCCCCTATAGTCAATACAGGGGCGAAGACTGCCATCCTTCTTCCCAACAAAGAAAAAGCCCTCCCCCGCAGGGGAATTAGATGGTCTAATGAAACCCCTCTCTAGGTTTTCCTTAATATACTCTTTCATTGCCTGGGCTTCGGGCAAAGAAAGAGGATAAGTTCTTCCTCGTGGAGGAGTTGACCCAGGGACCAGATCAATAGGGCAGTCATATTGCCGATGTGGGGGTAATGTCTTGGCTGCTTTTTTAGAGAAAACATCAGCACAACTTGAATAAGCAGCCGGTAACCTTTCAAGAACTGTGGTAGCTACAACAGAAGAGAAACAGACTCCCTTACACATAGAACCCCATTGAATAATTTTTTTAGAAACCCAATCGATCTGAGGGTTATGTTTTTGGAGCCAAGGTAACCCCAGGATAATAGGAGAAGTAGCATTCTCAATGATATCAAATTCCAGAACCTCAAGGTGAACATCATTAATACATAATGTAAGGGGTACTGTCTTTTTAGAAATCAAAGCTGACCCTAAGGGTCTTTTATCCACCACTGAAATTCTCAAGGGAGAAACTAAGGAAATTAAAGGAATACCTTGTTTTTCTGCCAAAGCAGCATTCAAAAAATTCCCTTCAGCCCCAGAGTCCACAAAAGCAGAAATCTTGATAGAACTCATAGGCCAGGTTAGTTTTACAGGAATCAAAACCTTAGAGGCAGTTTGGGGAGAGGAAACACATGCACCCAAATGGAGCTCCCCTTCTCCATTTAGGCTAAGGCGTTTCCCGGGCCTCTTGGGGCATTGATTTAGGAAATGACCTTTCCCCCCACAGTAGATACAGAGACCTAAGGAATGTCTGCGTGCCTTTTCCTCAGGGGTTAGATGGGATATGCCTAATTGCATAGGCTCCTCCTGAGGTGGAGGCGCAGAGGGAACAGAAGACTTGATATCAGTAACTAAATTAGATTTCAAATTAGTTACCCCAGAATAAGTAGAGGTTCCCCTTTCAGCCCTTCTTTCGCTTTGTCTCCTATCAATCTGGATGGTGAAAGACATAAGATCCTCCAGATTGGAGGGTAGAGGCTAATTAACCAAACTGTCCTTAATCGAATCGGAACAACCCAATTTAGAACTGACTCCGAAGAGCCATATCGTTCCACCCTGTCTCGACTGCCCACCGGCGGAACTCAGTGCAGTATACCTCTGCATCCCTCTTCATTTGACGCAACCTACGAATCGCAGAGTCGGGCGAGGCTACGTGATCCTGGTCATCATAAAATATTGCCATACTATTGAAAAATGCGTCAAGGGAATAACGTGCAGGGTCAGAGGAGGACAGCCTAAGGGCCCAAATTTGGGGGTCACCCTCTAATAAGGTTATTACGAACCTCACTTTTTCCTCTCCAGTGGTGAAGGAAAGAGGGAAAAAGCTGAGGTACAATTTACAGGCTTCTTTGAAAACAAAGAACTTAAACTTGTCCCCAGAAAATTTTGCTGGGAATGCAATTTTAGGTTCCTGTGGTTTTGCAGAACTAGCCTCCATTACAGAACTGCCCAAAGAAGAGGAACCAGGAACAGACTGCTGTGGAGGAGCATGTGGAGTTTCCAACTGGCGGGTTAAGTTATGAAACCCCTGGAGCAGATAATTTTGCTTTCGCTCGTGGTCCTCCATGCGCTGTAGCAAGGTTGTAAGAAGCGCTTCGGTAGTAGTTGGAGGAGGCATAGTGGAAGCAGCAGCAGAAGCACCATCTTGACTTTCATCCTCCATGGCCCGTGATAATGTCACGGTCGGCACCCTAAACCAGAACAGATGCCAAGTTCCCTGATCTCGGCTCGGCTTCACCAGTAGTGTGACCACCTTTGGCTTTGGGAGGAGCCCTCAGCTTACTCGGATGCCCCCTGGACTTATCGATAGGAGCAAGGCGAGGAGTTATGGCAAGAAAAGGGGCACGACAGTCAGTTAGGACGAAGGTCATGGTACAATAGGATAAGGCAATAGCGTAGTCAGGCAGGCTGGGTCGAGGCAGGCAGATAGCTAGGATCGTCAGGCAGTCAAGGGTCAAACCGGGTAATCAATCAGATCCCCCCCTTCATTTCCTAACATATGGCAACTCAACTATACAGTGGGCACATGTTTAGGGCAATAGGACAACTTTATTTTATTTATTAAAGGTTTCCTGGGCTTATATAGTGTAATTTAGTGGCTGTAACATATACTTCTATTATACGTTTAACTTTGCCTGACAAAGTAACGGTAGCGCAACTTCGCTACCGTTCGCCTCCCAGAGAGCAACTTCTAAATGATTTTGCTTTCCTTTGAATCACTGAACTAACATTATTAACTACTTATGACCACTGTTTCTGAGAACTGCTGCACATTAGTGATGGGCGACTTTATTTGCCAGGCGCGAATTCGCAGCAAATTCTTGCAATTCGCCGCTGGTGAATAAATCCGCGAAATGCCAGCGAAAATTTGCCTGCCGAAAATTTGCTGGCATCAAAAAAAAACGAGACACGCATCAAAATAATTACTTGAATCGTTTCGCAAATTTTTTGCCAATTCGGGAATTTCGCTGGATCTTGCCGATAGCTTGGCTTCACATAAGCGTCTTCTAATTGTAACATTACTCACAGGTCGTTGCCATTTTGGCTATTCTTCTATCAATTTGAATGGTCGTTTTCCATTTTCTTCCATGTCTGATGTTAGTTGTCGTTTTAACAAATTTGCGATCATTTTCGTGGCCAATAATTTTCTGCACTTCTTTATGTTTTTCTTCTCCAATCAACTTTTTAATCAAAGTACGCTGTTCTTCTGAACAATGTCTGGAACAACCCATTTTCAGAGAGAAATGCACTTTAACCAGTATGCACAATATTTGCTGCCTTCCTTCCTTAAAGTAACAAAAAAAATAACTGTTGCTGTATTACAGGTGTGTTTGCTTTAGAAACATAACTATAGCTTATATAAACAAGCTGCTGTGTAGAAAACAGATACGTTCTGAAGAATCTAATTGTATACTACAGATATGTTATCTACTGCATATCCTGTGCCTTTTCTCCCTTTGAATGGCTGTCCCCATACACAGCAGCTTGTTTATATAAACTATATACATTTTCAGAAGTAAACACACCAGATTTACCAGTGCAAAACAACAGGACATTATATTTTCATAATTTAATTTTTTTATGTTACTGTTCAAAAGGGCCGTAATTGACACCTGTTATTCACAGAGTAAACGGCCTCACTAATTGAACACACTGCTATTATTATTTTGAACAAGCCTCAATTAATAATTCAAATACACAGACTCCACAGCATGCATGCTGTTGTTTTCTTACTAGTAAATTATTAGCCATGTAGAAATATAATTTCTACCAAAAACAATGATTGATCAGGTGAGTTATCAATACAAAAGCAAGGTTCAAACAATATGTATTTTTTTTGTCCTCCAGATCAATCGCAACCAGGGTTCGCTCCTTCTCTCAAAGTATAATCAAAAAGATTTCCGAAGAAATGTTGCCGATTGTGCCTCAAAAAATAAGGGGAGACAAAAAACAAAAATATAGTGTAGCGTTCATTTAAGTTGAAATCCACCCAGTAGTGTGAACTAATTTTACGCTATCAGTGCATTATTCATATACCCCATTGGTGATTTCTTTCACACGTGAAATGAGTCTAAATAACCTTCTACCACCATCAAACAGTGTAGTTGTGTAGAAAGAAGGAATTTTTAGTACAGATTAAACGGTACCCACACAGTATTGGGCTTGTATCTGATTATACTCACAGACGTTCAGATTTAGGGGTCCGTTTACTAAAGTGCGGTAAAAATTTGCACATCAAATACAGACAAATTTAACGCAGAATATGTTTTCGCGAGTTTATTAACCTGCGGTAAATATAAATTTGCGAATTTTCTTGCGCAAGAATATGTATTCGCCAGTTATCGCATCCGCTGAAAATAACGCTACGTACATATTAACGCATGGTTTACTAAGCAGCGAAATGTGTGAAAGACAAAATTAACGCCAGAATATTCGCAACATTTTACCGCCATCTATATAGTGGCGTTAACTTATTTTTTGGCCAGAAAATTCTCAATGGGAGTTTAATTCTCATTTAAACTGTACATTTAAATGATACAAAGAGATAACTGGTATGATTTCTTGTTCATATGATTCTATGGACAGAAGGGTGTGTGCGTGGATGGATGAAGTATGGGTTTATATGATACATATGTGTTTGATTGGTGTCACTCTGTAATGCAGTTGGATGGTTTAATCATCAGTCAGTAAAGCGTATGAGTTTTGAAGATGCATTTCTGGCAATAAATGTCACAGTAAAAATTGCCATAATTATTAACGCATAAAACAAGACTATTTTCTAGAATAAATATATGCAAATGTTAATTGTCGCCAGAAAATTCGCAACTCGCTAAAATTACCGCTAACGTAAGCTGGTTCGCGAACGTAGTTACCGCAAGTGATCGAAATGACTATTCTGGCGGAAAAATATTCTCAGCGATAACATGCGGAAACTTAAGTTCAAATTTACCGCACTTTAGTAAACGGACCCCTTAGTATGGCTTTTGTGTAAAACACGAACTATTCCATCGACTTTTCAATCTGGATAAATAATAAGAGCGGCATGTTCGGAAAATTTCTTTAAAAACTTTTTAATAAATCTTATTGCACTGTAGCTCGTGTAGCGAGCCCTGCGACCTTGGAGGTGAAGCAGCACACAGGATTGCGCAAGGAGTCTGAGCGATTTTAAGAAGAAGTTTTTTGTGAGTGCAATAAGATTTATTAAAAAGTTTTTAAGAAATTTTCCGCACATGCCGCTCTTATTATTTATCCAGATTGAAAAGTCGATGGAATAGTTCGTGTTTTAGACAAACGCCATACTAAATCTGAACGTCAGAAATATCAGGTGTTAAGTTACACTGCTATTATTCTGAACACAACTGTATATATTGAAAGTAAAGTTTATTTTGCTTAAAGGAAAACTATACCCCTAAAATTAATACTTGAGCAACAGATAGTTTATATCAAATTAAGTGGCATATTAAAGAATCTTACAAAACTGGCATATATATTTAAGTAAATATTGCTCTTTTTCATCTCTTGCCTTGAACCACCCTTTTGTGATGGTCTGTGTGCTGCCTCAGATCACCTGACCAGAACTATTTCAACTCTAACTGTAACAGGAAGAAGTGTTGAAGCAAAAGACAGAACTGTCTGTTAATTGGCTCATGTGACCTAACATTTCAGAATTATTTGCATTCTTTGTTAGCCATGTTTCTATACCAACATTTAACTCTCACTTAATTAAAGTACGACCATTGCTTTCCTTGCTGTCATTTTAAGAGTAAATAAAGTGTATTTTTTTTGCTACTGTAGAGTAAATCATAACATTTTTGTAATATACTTTATTTTTTCTGTAATGAAACTGCTCATTCTCTTACCAGCATGTTGACCAAAAAGGCTCATTGGACCTCTTGGAAGCAAGACTGCCAGCACTCCTGCCTACTGTGTAGAGGATTAGCCAGAGCATTCTACAATATACAGGAGTGCACAGAAGTTAAGAGAAATGACAAACGTTTATATCCAGTGACCTGATTTAATGTCAGTATTATTATAAAGTAAAATATTGATTGCCCTTGTTATGTCAACAACTTTTTTATTGACTTAACATGATTGTACTTTCTGCTTGTTCACTGTAACCTTTCTGTTCTGCGAGTTTGTTTACTTCACTGTTTTGTGTTTCCCCACAGGGGGCTTTGATGACAATTCTCCACTGAGTTCTGTAGAATGATATGATCCTCGCATCAACAAGTGGGATTATGTTTCAGGGCTTACTGCCCCTAGGGGTGGAGTTGGCATAGCAACATTATTGGGAAAAATATATGCTGTCGGTGGTCACAATGGTAATGCATATGTAAACACAGTGGAATCGTAAGCTCCATGTATGAACAGGTAATTTATGTATTCTCTGTGTATTTTAAGATTTTTGCTGCAAGAAATGGAGTAAGCTGGTAATTATTGTCCTGTAAAAACTAGGTTAAATAACCTTTGTGTTGACAACAAAAACAACATTTAAGACTGATCTGTACATGCATCTTCCACTTTTTATTATTCCTCTAATTTTCATTAAAGGGGTGGTTAACCTTTATTATGTGATAGAATTTCTAAGCAATGTTTTAGTTGATTGTCATTTATTTGTTATAGTCTAAATGATTTGCCTTCTATTTCTGATTCTTTGCAGCTTTTAAATGGGGGTCACTGATGCCATCTAAAAACAAATGTTCTTTTTAAAGCTACACATTTATTACTACATTGCTATGTTTCATACCACTTTCTATCCAGGGCCTCTCCTATTCATATACCAGTCTCTTATTGAAATCATTGTATGGTTGCTATGATATTTTGGACCCTAGCAACCAGATGGCTGAAATTGTAAACCGGAGAGAGGCTGAGGATATGGATTACTCGTCATTCACTCACCAAACACCAGAGATTATGCACTTTAAAAACATTTGATGCACCTGTCCCTGGTTTGCAAAGAAGCATGCCCACTATTGTGTTATTTAGGTAAATCAGCTACAGTTATGCCGCAATTTTAGTGCAAAATATATTGTATATTAAAATGAGAATTTCCCGAGGGTCTGAATACAACAAACTGTGGGACGTTTATAAAGGTCTGTAAAATGTGTGTAAAAGGTATGTGTGTATCTAATCTGTGTATGTATATTTATTTGTGTGTGTATTTCAATACTTGTTTTGTGTTATTTATATAGCACAAATCAATGTGTGCAGTGCTACAGAGATTCTGCCATACACATGAATGCCCTAGTGGAGCATACAAGCTAAGGCCAGTATCAAATACACACACATTAGGGGTCAGTTTTATGAGGAGCCAATTAACGTTCCTGTATGTTTTTGTAGTGTGTAAGGAAACCAACACAGACAAGGGGAGAAGATACATATTTATTGCAGATAGTGCCTAGGCTTGAACCAAATAATGGATGCTGGTGCTGCAAGGCAGATGTTGCAGAACACTAATAGAAATAAGTATACCCTTGTGTAATAGAAACATACTGTGTATCTTTTACTTTAAAATGTGAGAGTGAGGATATTAAGAAGCCACCTCGGACATGTTTAAAAGGCATGATAACTTGAATGGTAACCCCATGGCTTGCTATTGTACCTGCATTTGGCTTACAAAAAGTAATCTGTGATTGGTTGACCTGGATTACTGACCAGTATATGTTTGTCAAGTGCTTTTTCACAATGCTGTCTTGCCAGTCATAATCTAGCATGTGTGTGTATATGTTTTTAAATCAATATTTCTTAAGGTATTTTGGTATTGTTAATTAATTCTTTTACATACAAAGGTGATTAAATGGATTGCACTAATGTATTTTTTGTGTATTTTCTTCCCCCACCAATTTAATGATGACAGATGGGAGCTAGTTGGATCAGTGGCCCATTGCAGAGCAAGAGGGAGCGTGAGTGGTTGTATGCTCCTGCATGTGCAGCCAAATCCGAGATGTTGGCCAAGGATCCAGCAATGTCGTAGACTGCATGTAAATCACAACAATGTAAGATCAGATGCTACTTAACTCTTACTAAGAGTTACTATTACATAAGAACTATTAGTTCTTATGATGAGATAATTTAATTAATTGAGACCGCAGTCCCCAGTGTCCTACCTTTCTCCTCATGTGGGGTCCCAGATTGTTACTTCTCCACCTCTATATCTCTTTTTTCATTTTTCAAATCTGTATTTTCATGAATTTTTTAATTTCTTATTGATTATAATCGTTTTTCTCTGATTTTGGCTATACAAATTCACTTTAAGTAGGGGAGCATAAGCATTCCTCAAATGAATTTAATGAATTAAGGGAATCAATTGATTGTCTTATAGATAGTTTTGTTTGAGTTAAGTTCATTAATCAATTCATTATTACAATGAATGATTTTTCCAATGAATTTATTCTTTAATTGCTGAACGTATTATACTGATACACATTAATTTATAGAGCACAAGCACAGGAGGCAACCCTTTGGTTACCAGGGGCGGCAAAATTGCTGCTCCTGGTAACTAAGAGCCGAATTTCCTTTTTTCAACCCTTGGACCCCAGTACCCCTGTTCGGCGCTCACTTATGAGCGCTGTGGGGAAGAGAGGGGGCGGCAAGTTCTAGGCCGCCTCAGGCGGCACAATTCCTGGAATCGCCCCTGCTCAATTACTTTATAAATCAATTGAATTTGGGATAGTTATCCACTGTTCCATCCAATAGAACTGCAAAATGAATTAGAGATCAGCAAGTGATTTGGTTTTATTAATCATTGCATCATTATAATTAATTGTTTTTCTTCAATGAATATTATTTTTTAATTGATGAATTGAGCTACACAAATGCACTTCAATTAACTAAAGCACAAGCACTTTATATAAATCAATTGGATAATTAATGAATTCAGCAAATTAATTTATTGTTTTATAGGAATTTTTGACCAAATCAGAGATTAGTAAGTGATTCATATACATATGTGTCAATCTTTCTTTAAAAAAATTTTAACTAATGAACAGTTATATTTAAATTATTTTTAACCCAAGTGCAGGATTACTATTCTTTTTTCTTTCTTTGATTTTAAGTAAATATTGGTATTTATACCTCACACTAATCGGTTTGCTAAACTGCACAAACCTTTTTTTGATAATTCAATGTATCAACTGGTAACCATTGAGAAGGCTGCTAAGCTTGCTTTCAGAATTTATATGAAACTGAGTGAAATTAAACATTAACAATTTTTTTTTGAAAATTGGCAGCTATTGTTAAATGTAATTATTTCTGGTATACTTTTATAAAATAAAATTTTGTAAATTACCCCTTTAGAAGAAGCCATTTTGCTTCATAGGACTAAGGGGCTGATTTACTAAGCCTCGAATTTCGAAGTAAAAAATACTGTGAAATTCGACCAACAAAGTGAAAGCCTTCGACTTCGAACTTGCATTTTAGAAAAACAGTAACATAATGAGTTTTGTTAAAGCTGAACTACACCTTTTAAATCTTCTCTAACTGATGTGTGTACAATCGTTTCTCCATAGTTTTGCCGAATTCTCCCCTTGAGTAGGGCTTCAGGGATTTGAAGCAATACTGAACCGTAATAAATTTTAATTTAATCCTTGATGTGCCAAATGTTTGTATATATGCTTCCCAGTTTTGCGGACAGATAATATATTTTTGTGTCTTATAAATTTGTATATAGAGATGTCTTTTTATTAAACATTTTTTGTGGAATGCTATTTGCAAAGCTGATGATTTTGAAAGCTGAATAAAAATGTTTTTCAGTCTTTCTTTTGCTCTAAGTTATTTCCATTAAGCCACAAGTGGGGAATCCTGGTACCTTTCCAACAGTAAATCATAGAGGAAGTGTGTATGTGTTCCATATAATTCAGCATGACATCAAACTGCACACCATACACAATGTTTCAGGGAGGTGTTCAACCCAATTCCTTACTTAGGCGGTTCCCGGGGGTCTCCTAAATTTTCTTCTATGAGTTATACAGGTTATACAGTATAAGCAAATAGTACTTAAAACAGCGTCCCTGTGGCATTTTTTCATGCTTGTGTTGCTCCCCAACTCTTTTTAAATTTGAAAGTGGCTCACTGGTAAGGTTGAGGACCCCTGAATTAAATGATCTTTCTTGCCAAGACAAAGTGATCCACAGTGGGCAGTGGTGCTTCAGTCATAGTCACAAGTAGCTACTGATTGACCAGACTCGATAAAAATCCAAGACAAACCCCACAAACGGAAATGAATCCTGAGAAATAAGAAAAAATAATCTCTTATTTAATTTAATCTAGGATGTTTTAAGCATTGCATAGCACTTAATAAATCAATAACAACTGAAAAATTCATATAAATATTTGATATTTTATTTACAATTTTATTTGTGACATCTCTTTAACCAAAAACAAAGAATAAATCGTTTTTTCCCCTGATTTCTTACATCAAATTATCTTTGCTAACAATATAATGAACAAAATATTAGTGGCACAGCTTCTTTGGAAGAGAAAAAGAAATATTTCACATAGAACTTTTTCTTTCTTTAAATAAAACAAACAAAATCACAGAATTGTATAGTCTCTCGTGCCTTAAAGAGCTGTACAAGGCAGCATTAGTATATTCACATAAATCCCAAGAATGTAGATTTATTCCAGAAAGCAGTTAAAAATACACCAGTTCTCATCATATGTTGCTCATTTGCACATCTTCCCATTGCAAATAATATTACAAATATACACTATGAAATAAGGACCTGCCATGGAACTTCTATTTTAGGGAACAATGTTTAAATAAATGCCATCAAAAGTTTTTAATATTAGTGTGAAAAAGAGCAAAACAATGTATTACCCATTACCTGTCAATTGTTATGTTTTAACACTTTCTGCTTTACCCTCAGCTGGCTGTCATTTATCAACACTGGGCTAATTTGCCTGTGGGCAGTTATCCATGTCAACCAATCAAATAGTTTAATTCATTGTTTTACCAGAAGTTGCCAAGCACTGATTGGTTGCTATGAGTTATGCCCAAGGGAAAACTTGCAGAGTCTTAATATATAAATCCCACCGTGCTGATTGCTCTTTAAAATGAGCCTTTGCTCAGAATGTTTAATATTAGATTGATAGATAATTCAATCTAGTAGAATGGAAATTAATGGGAATAGAATACAGAAAAATTAAATAATTCATAGGAAAAAAATTAAATCACAGTGTAGATTCCAGTAATATGCTGGCAGTTATAATACTTTTTATTATGAAATATAAAGAGAGGAGTTTGTTCGGCTTCACTCCCTGAAGATTCCAGTACGTAAGGCACTGCTGCAGTTGGGCTATCGTACTTTATGATACTTTAGTGCACCTTAAAAATTAGCAGGGTATTAATTTGCCTTAGTCAGCTTATGTAAATATTTACAGCTCACCCTAAATTAAAAGCATCCGTGAATGCTTCACATGCTTAGAGGCCATGTTGATATCTATTAGGAATCTGGCTTCTGTTCTACTTGCTAAAAGTTCAAACACTTCAAAGTTAAAACCATATGTTGTACAACAACCATAGCCCTTTTACTGAAATAACCAATGACAGGTAAACCAATTCATACACAGTGATGCCCCTGCTTTAAATAAGCAACATGTACGATTTCCATTTTTAACAACCCAATGTAATATACTAGGCTATAATTATGCGGTAATTTGCCTGGTATGAAAAGAGATTTGAGCCTTTGCTACATGATCACAAGATGATCAAGCGTTCTTTATATTAAAGTACAGTATATAAATATTTGGGCAGATTCTGAATCAACAGGATGTTGGAAAATTAAATAAATAAAACATTACGGTGGTAGGAGCATTTGCACCAACTGCATGCTGGGATATTCAATTGTGATTTTTTTTACCTAATGAAGCACATGTTATAATGGAATTACGTAGACGGGAACGAAGCTTATTACTAACATCTCAAATCCTATAGACCACAACTCATGTTCTGTATGGGCTGATAGATACCATACCATCTGCCAGTTATTTCATAAATTTAAAAGAAAAAAAACAAAAAAAAAAGCTTTTAATGTCTCATATAATAATGATTCATTATTTAAAGTACACTGTTCTTGAGAAGCATCACCAGTTTGAAAAGGTTTATTCATTTAAAAATGCATGGCTTTCCTGACTGCATTGTAAATATGGTGCTGAAGTGCATGCCCCCTTTAGAAAGGGAGATATGAAGCAAGAAAACTACTTAAGGTTAAGAATTGTTGGCAAGGGACATACAGAACCAGGAATGCTAATGCATCATTTAAAGATGTTCAAATGTTATTAGCAGCAGATAACGGACGTTCCTGTTTATCTTTTACACCAAATTGCATAAAAAGTGTTGATTTCCATTACTAAAAATGTACTATTTAACTTCCAGCACTTTGTGAATTAAATAAGCAAATAAATACTGGTAAAGAAAACTGGGTGAGAAAAATAGAAGAAAAGGCCCAGGCACAACAGTCTTCATTCAGATCAAATGGAAAAGTCTCTAACAGTTGATGCCAGTATTTAATTCAGGGATAGGCAACTGGTGGCTTTCCAGGTACTGCTGAAATACAATTCCCAGCATCCTCTGTGGGATGTTGGGAGCTGCAAATCAGCTCCATCTGTTGGGCTTCCAGTTGCACATCAACAAATTTAGATGAACCCCAAGACCTTTCCTTTATTAAGCCAAAGCAAATATTACAAATGGGTGATTGTTTAAAATAATCAGCAGATATCAAGACTTTTTGATATGGAAGATGCACCTTTTTTGCTTTAATAATAAATAAATCACTATGACACAAAATAGATCATCCCCAAGATTTCAAGATATTGACTGTTAAATAAGACATGATATACAAAAATGGCTGTTTAAGGCACAAAGCATTGAATTGAACATGTACAAAGGATGATGGCTAATCCCTTGCATTGTGATGCTTTATTCTCCTTTGTACAATGTAGTGCTGTAAGAATATACTTTCCTCCCTTGTCATTGTTCCTCTTCCATCATGTTTTCCCATGTGCATTTACTTTTTAGTTGTTCACTTGCCAAGCTCTGTTGTAAGGATAATCCACAATGCAGATCTGAGGTTGCAGATTTCCCCCCAGAAGATCTTTCATTCATACTGTTTTTGAAATGTTTATTGACCATTTATAGGTCTACTCACTCCAATGATACATTGCACGATATCGATCATTAGTTCATAAGGCAAATAATATTTCATGCTGTGGTCTCCATCTCATTGCTGTGATATGTGGTGTTTAGCAGGCTTCCCAGTACAACCAGTTTCCATGGCGTGTTTATTATGAGAATTCATGTGCCCAGCCACAGGCTTTATGAACTTCTGTAGTGCATAGAATTCACATAGCAGGTTGCTCAGGACCATTTAAGTCAAGTTGGTCTCCAGTCTCAGCCACTGTAATCCCTGTCTAGTGTAGTATACCAGTTTATCCATAGGGCTGTTGAGAGCCAGAGGGCAAACCACCGCACTGAGATCTGCAAAGAATTCTAATTATAAAAAAAATTAATTAGAAGTGTATGTAAGCAATACATTCATACACAAATATGT
>CM044432.1:73170815-73182084 GCA_024363595.1 Xenopus borealis | reverse complement strand
GTACACCATTCCTACTGTGAAACATGGTGGTGGATCACTGATGTTTTGGGATGTGTGAGCAACAAAGGCACAGGAAATTTGGTCAAAATTTATGGTAAAATTAATGCAGTAAGTTGGATACAGTAAAATAAAGTGAAGATTCTGGAGTGGTCATCTCAGTCTCCTGACCTCAATATCACTCTAGGGAGACTTCAAATGTGCAGTTCATGCAAGACAGCCCAAGAATTTATGGGAACTGGAGGCTTTTTGCCAGGATAAATGGGCAGCTTTACCGTCTAAGAAGATAACAACTACCATAAAAGACTTCAAGCTGTCATTGATGTTAAAGGAGGCAATATATTGTATTAAGAACTAGGGTATGTAAATTTTTGATCAGGGTCATTTGGGTAGTTTATATAGTGATTATGATTTAAAAAGAGTAAACACAGTTGTTTGAAAATAAATGGCTTCAGCCAACCACTAACCATGAGTGAAAGAAAAGTTTTTCTGTTATCATTCATATTCTACAGGGAATGTAAACTTATGAGCACAACTGTAGATTTACAACCTGCTTTACAGACAACAAGGAGAAAATAGGGGTAACAAGGGCAATACTTTTTATTTTAATCAAAGAGAACATTTTAGAAGACAGCTAATAGTAACACACACTGGTATATGGATTTGAATATTCATTTTAGCAGATTAGAGAAAATAGACACTGGGGGAGTAATAGACAGTCCCTGTGTTATTTGTTGTTGGCAACAGCATTTTATATTTGTGTCAAGAAGCTAGATAGAAGCTTTTGAGCTTTGTATTGCGACAGCTCTGAAAGATAACCTATAGGTTTGTTAGCTCAGTAGAATACTTCAGAAAGTACAAAATATTGGTTTTAAAACAGCATGAAAATGCATGATTTGTATGTTATTTTGTAAAGATAAAGATTATATTTCTTATGCACCAAATTTATTAAACTTGAATATTTTTTAAATGAAAAAAATGTTGAGAGATAACTGTTTTTACAAACAATTAGAACTAAGGCAGGAGTTCCAAATGGTTCAGTGGGAGAGAAATAGCTGCCAATACCAACAACATAGTAGGTAAGCTTAAAAGGGAATGATGGCATAAAAAGTTAAATTTGATAAAGGCCCACATAACACAGGAACCCCTATTATACCTGTAACAGGATGGATGGTCAGGGTTTGCCTAAACTTTCCCTTGGGTTACTATCCACTGGTTTTAACTCCAGGTTAGCACAATATATTTAGACACTTTATCTTTAGGTGGGGGCCCCGCTTATGGTATGGAGGAAGGGATTACCACTCGGGTTTAAGCACAAACAGTATTCACTCTTGGTCAAATAACCTTTGGGCCTTACATGTTCATGATAACAGAAAGCTTTCAGTTGAATGAAACACATAAGTATTTCCTCTTTGTTTGGTACTTATTGTGCTGTACTAAAATAAACATATTGTTTGTCCAACCCTGACCATGGATATCAGTGTCTGAGTGCTGCATTTTTTATGCTTATTAAATTGCACTCTGCTGCCATAATTAATATATAATATATACTGTATATCATACACATGAAAGCTAAGAAATACATACCATGGCATCAGCTTTGTGTTTTAGTTTCTTGGCCTCCTTCATGTAATGTTCTGGTGAAAGTAACCTAATGGCAGTGCAAAAATAGAAGTGACAAATATAAGACGTCATAGAATCAGTGTTATACTGTATAACAGAAGTACTAATAAATAATCCAAAACATACTTTTCTTCAAACTTGAGCTGTGGTCTTGTTGGCTTGACATTACCATTTGGCAAGGAAGGCACTGGGAAATTATTTGTGTTATGTTCTGCAGGCCCCTGGAAATGTTTTATAAATAATTTAGTTAAGTGTTATAAAAATGTACTATCATTCTTATAATACTATACATAACAACATCTTAGAAACAAATGTTTGCCTTAGTCAAAGGAAACTTTGACAGATATCCACTTGGCAGTACACTAACTAGTTACAAATGGTTGTAATAAATACACATATAATCTGTGGTTTTTGTTTGTTTTAGCTAAACAGAGCAAACCAGAGAAATTAAAGTTACTTCATGTTCTTGCAAGTTAGATACTAGGCAAGTTAGATTATAAGCGCAAAGATAAAAACCATCACAGCAAAGGGGTGAGAGCAGGGACAACCTAAGTAAATAAATTAAATGCAGCAACACAGGTTGAGCAGGGGAAAAACATAGAAACGTGTATTAACTGTATTGGTGTAGAGCAGGGATCCCCAACCTTATCAAACCCGTTGGTAGCCCCTATGTGGCATGTCAACCTACATTGAGGCTCTGTTTGGCAGTGCACCTAGTTTTTATACAACCAAATGTTTCCTTCAAGCCTGGAATTAAAAAATAAGCACCTGCTTTGAGGCCACTGGGAGCAACATCCAAGTGGTTGGGGAGCAACATGTTGATCGCGAGCTACTGGTTGTGGATCACTGGTGTAGAGGGTACTTGGCCTGACACCCACATGCCACAAAAAGGGGAAAAAAGCTATCCCAAATCCACCTGAACTCGGGGTTTGTGCTGACCCAATACCTTAAAACAAACAGCATTACATATTTTATGCCTCTGGCAATACAATAAAATGTATTTTGGGGCTTCAATTTAAGTAATAGTATGGTAATAATCTTGAAATGTAATATGAAGTAGTTTCAAATAACAAATATATTTATTACCAAGGCAAATACTTTACAGAATAAACTGGTTGTGTATAATGTAAATCCTTATAGTAGATCCACTGCACACCCATGATTTACTGCTTTGGTGGTGCTGGTTCTCCGCAGACCAGGCAATGTCCCTTAGCAACAGCAAAATTGAAAAAATGAATCCTCGCACCCACAATTCTCTTGCAGTTTGGGAGCTTCCCTTTAAATGTGCCACCAAAGAATTCAGCGTTTCGGGGGGTTACCCTCCCTTCATCAGGATGATGATCCTGATGAAGGGAGGGTAGGGTAACCTCCCCCCCCCCAACTGCAAGAGAATTGTGTGTGTATGTGTGGATCCGTTTTTCCAATTTTGCTGCTGTAAAATGCAAACCATCACAACTAGAACTAGAGTTTGTGTGACAGTGTCCAAAAATAAATATCCACATGGACTGACCTTTGAATGGTCAACCAACCAGCATATTTTTATTTGATGACCTAAAAGAATGCTGTTGATACTTTCACTTGCATGTTTAGCCAATGTCTCATCCATGCACCAAGGCTAATGCCAGATGATATTGCAGCACAACCCGTCAAGAACTTCCCTGCAAATGACTGGTAGTCCTAGAAACATTTGGGCAGTTAATTATTATTGTAGGGCAGTTATTTATAATTGTATTTATTGTAGGATGAAGCTTATCCTAAAATGATTTAAATGTACAATTTGTCCATCAGTTAAAAGGTTGTGGAAACTGTGGGTAGCTGCCTGCTTGGCCCTGCATAAATGCCCTGGATAAATTTCACTGTGAATGATGATGTAACTTGTATTATTGCACAACACATTTATCAGCTGTCACTTACCTATCTGGTCTCAGTTTTACTGAAAAAAAATATATAAACCCCCAATAAAAGAGCCTAAAAGAATACTGTATTATGTCATGCCAGGATCACCTTCCATAATAAATTTGCTAACGTAGCAAAGTGCACTCTGAAACAGCTAGCCAAGCTATGCAGAACAATCCCAGCAGACATTTGCTTTTTTACAGAGAGACCAAAGCTACTATGAACTTTTACCCTCTTGTTGACAGATGTACATTACCATATGCTGACAACAGCAAAATAATATCACAATAGATCCAGCAGATGCCCACAGCCAATCTACAGCAATATAGTTAATTGAAGGAATGGTATTAATACCTTTCTTGTTTTCACCTGATGAGAGAGCTTTTCTTCCAATTTCCTATGCTTAGAAGAGGAAGGATCTTTGTGGTTGCTTTTGCTTGTGGCGGACAGTTGGCTGTATGTGGTATTTTCACTAGTATGCCTCTCTTGTGGCAGCTTCTCTGATTTCTTCTGTGTGTGCTCTGTGAGAGACACGAGTTTCTCTTGTCGATGCTTTTTGGAAAAGCTTTCAGAGGGTTCCTTAGGTGCTCTGCAAAGACGTTTTGTAGTTTTGAACAAGAACATTTTTTACCCAGTGATCTTATGTTAGGGTGCAAGAGAATCAATGGCTACTATTTATAGTCCTACTTCTAGCAGCTACAGATCCTCATTTGTAAGGTCCCTCTGTCTAAATTCATGCTTGTCTCGTATGTAATTGTTCTGGTTTGCCATTGTTCTAGCTAATACATTGTACAGCACTGGGAAATATGTTGCCACTTTATAAAACAGCTAAAATAATCAGTGTAATGGCAATCATTAAAGTAAATCTAATGCAGACACATCAGATCCTGCAGTTACAGGTCAACCTCTGAACTATGTAATTTTACTGGCAACGTACGGCATGAGGAATAGGCAGCCAGATCACCTGCAAAAGACTCACTCTATACCAGTAAATAGAAACTATTCTGAAATTGAATTGGGCTTATCAAATCACTTACTTTTTCGTAGGCAGTTGTTTATGACTGGAATTAGATTTTACTTCCGTTTCCAACTTAATTTTTTTGTGTGTTCCATTTCTTTCTCCTTCTTCCACCTTTATTTGAACATAATAAATAAATTGATAAAATACAAGGGGAAAGTATTGCATATTTAATAGAGTAAAATCGCGCTATACAAAATACACAGTGATTTTCAGTAGGAAATTGCAGGCCTACAACAATCTCATGCAAAACATGCAGACAGCATGGGTCTGCCAACTAGAAGCTAATAGGCCAAAATTGCACCTGAACTTACACTTGAATGGGAACTATTATACTTAAGTGGGAACAATTGTGAAAATTTTAACTTAACATATGGTTAATTCCATGGAAATAAGAAGTTATCTAATTAAATTCTATACTGAAATAATCACATTACACTTCACAATTCCCATCTCAGCGATCTGAACCATGCAGGGCCATTGTCTAGTCCTGTGCTGTCCATCTTCATTGGTAAAGAGGGACAGAATTCTTTGGCCTTTTTTTAAGCTGGCATGATGTGGGCAAGCTATTTAAATTTTTCTAAATCGGTCACATTCAAGATCAAGTTCTTAAGAATGGTATTATAACTAATAATCAGCATGGCTGAAGGACAGCGCATTCATATATGCAGTTACTACTCATGCAGATCAAACATGGTGGGACACATAGGCAGCATAGGGCAGGCAGAGCATGACACACACAGAAAGCATAACGCAGGCATAGTGTGGCACATACTGTATGCAAGGTAGAGAAGGAAACAGAAACATGTTTATGGTGTGAACAGGTGAACAATGTAGTCTGAGGTGTCAACAATACAGGGTCTTATACTGTAGGTGTGACCAATGCAGGGTCTTATAGGCTGAATCGGAGTGTGAACAATGCAGGGGGCACAGGCCTGATGCGACCCACAGACCACAAGTTGGATAGCACTGGCATAGGAACACACATCAATACATTTGACCTGTAAATTCTCTGACTCCTGCATGAAAAGAGCCAGGTTGCTGAGAGGGGAATGCTAATGTTTTTTTAATAATTCCTCTTTAAGATTATGCACACAAAACAGCAAGAAGATTTTTATAATTATCGGCTCAGTTCAGCGATTTTAAGGATTTTTAAGGATTTGGTTTGGCCATGCCCTTACTTCTGAAAAGGCTGAATTCTAGCAAAATCCCAAACTGAATCCTGGATTTGGTGCAATTACATGTTAAATTAAGTAATAAAAACTACACCATAAAAGTCATAACACTATCCCATAATATAGACTATTACAATACATAGGATTGAATATTTGCTGATATTTTGTGAAAGCAATTTACAATGCTGGGGGACCATCTTCCAAATAGCATGTTACCTCTTTAACCATTTCTCCAAATCTCATGCCATCCAATTATCATTCTTGTTTTATCAGTTTTTCTGTATCCTTCTTAAGGAAAACTTACTCTCAGCACAATAACCCAGAAAGGTATCTCTGGTATCAATCCAATGTGTCAGCACAGTGTACAGAATGGTATCTGTGCAGTATATCTGTTTCTGAAACTATTTATGAATGTAATGTTTATAGCCAAACAATACTAGTAAGTAAGGAAAACTATGCCCCCAAAATGAATACTTCAGCAACAGGAAGTTTATATCATATTAAAGTGACATATTAAATAATCTTACCAAACTGGAATATATATTTAAGTAAATATTGCCCTTGCCTTGAACCACCATTTTGTGATGGTCTGTGTGCTGCCCCAGAGATCACGTGACCAGAAATATTACAACTCTAACTGTAACAGGAAGAAGTGTGGAAGCAAAAGACAGAATTCTGTCTGTTAATTGGCTCATGTGACCTAACTTTATAGTTTGTTTGGTATGTTATTGTGAACCATTGAATCCTACGATCCCTTATTTTTTAAAATGGCAATTTTCTATTTAGGATGACCCAATGGCACATGCTGCTAAACAAGTATATTATTATGAAAATGGTTTATTTACATGAAGCAGGGTTTTACATTTGAGCTGTTTTATGCAATATCTTTTTATAGAGACCTACATTGTCCGGGGGGTATAGTTTTCCTTTAATAAATAAAATATAACTCACTTTGCAGCACACCTACTGTCTGTTTTGCACCCACGTTAGAAGCTTTCTGAGAATCCCTTTGGTGGCCTTTAACCAGGCATGCAATAATCATGGGATTATAGTTTTATTATGAATAAACTAAACATATTAAAGGGGTGGTTCACCTTCAAATTAACTTTTAGTATATTGTAGAAGGGCCAATTCTAAGAAACTTTTCAATTGGTCTTCATTATTTATTTTTCATAGATTTTTAATGATTTGCAATTTTCTTCTGTTTCTTTGCAGCTTTCAAATGGGGGTCACTGACACCATCTAAAAACAAATGCTCTGTAAGGCTACACATGTATTGTTATTGCCACTTTTTATTACTTATCATTCTATTCAGTCCCTCTCCTATTCATATTCCAGTCTCTTATTCAAATCAATGCAGGGTTGCTAGGGTAATTTGTACCATAGAAACCAAATTGCTGACACTGCAAAATAGAGAGCTGCTGAATAAAAAGTTAAATAATTATAAAACCACAAACAATAAAAAATATAAACCAATTGCAAATTGTCTCAGAATATCACTCTCTACATTATACTAAAAGTTAACTTAAAGGTGAACAACCCCTTTAAGCCTTTTTTCCATGGACATACCCCATATGTAAATGCTGCTACCTGCGGATTGCTGTAGGTTACTGCAGCTTGGCAAATTAGCTTCTATAATATAACCCTAGTAACATGTTCTATATGCAAATGAAAACAGAAGACAGACAGGCTTCATGTCAGAAATGATCACAGTACAATACCTGAGAAAGGGGTTGCATTACACTTTGAGCTTAAGGAAGGTAGGAAACTCATCCCTGTGATAAGAGATAGACTATCATGGTATCCTTTTAACTTGTGAAACCAGGTATGTTTCCATTGAAATATATAAGGGATGCACCAAATCCAGGATTTTCAGTGAGATTCAAAGTGCTTTGATGAACAGAACCATTAAAATTACACAATGTTTCAGCATGAATGGATGGTGTGCTGCTTGTTTTAACCCTTCCTTTCTTTTACTTGCATATGCAACTTTATTCAGGTCAGGAAAGGTCAGTTAGTGTTTATGCACTTCTTGTACAAGGACAGAATTGAATGAGCTAATGTTAAACCCCTATACTTGCAGCAAAAGCAGCAATCATTACCTTTCTCTTTGAGTGTTCTTTGCTGTGATTTTGAGAGTGTTTTGCCTCAGACTCTTCTTTGCTGCTTTCCTTCTTATTTTTAAGCTGGTGTGTTTTTCCAGCTACACCTGGGAACCTTGAAAGTAAAGACAATTCAATTTTAACAACAAGGGAATAAGATTTGTGGTTGTTACCAAGTGGTGGTAGTCTGTTGTCTCCAATGGGTAATAACACTTCGTCTTTGTGTAGGTTCTCTCGTACAACTTCACTCTGATTTTGCACCTGCACAGAAGAAGGGCATTGTGGGAGTGAATGGGTTGAATGGCTCTTTTCTGAAAGACTGTGTGAACACTTTTTTCTGCTACTAACATGATGAGAACTCTTGTGCTTCTTTTTTTCACTAGTTTGTGCAATGCTTGCTTTTGGTTCCTTACAAACTTTTAATTCTATTTCAGCTTTCGTTTTCACAGATGGCTTCTCTTTGGAAGGCCGATCTCTAGGCCTATAAGGTTCACTTTCTACTTTAAGTCCCACTTTTGGCTCTTCTGGCCCCAATGATTTGAAAGACTTGCTTGGTTGTTTAATGCCAGCTGTCTGCCTGGGAGTAACAGTTTTACTGACCACAGGAGACTCTGGGCAGTCTTCTTCATTATGAACTTGTTCTGGAGAAGTCCATGGTGATTTTTTGTGAGATAGTTCTAAATTCTTTGGGGATTCATAAGGAGAGGGGGAAGTACATTGTCTTTTACTCTCCCAATGGCTTGATTCTTCATGGTCCAGAAGGTTATGGTTTTCAGCTGGTGCTGTAGACTGTCCAACTTTGTTCATATAGTGGCGTAACTGCCATATATTAGGATCTGGCTGTAATAAAGGGGAAGGGATCTATTACACAATGCACATTCAATGCTACTTGATCTTTATGCTTAAAAATCATTTTACCTAACAAACCTCCACTCACTAGCACTGAAAATATTTTTGACATATAAAGTGCATACAAATATACTGTTAATGGTACACTACTATGGACAATATATTATTTGACTAGTTAAATTGAAAGCAAAAGTTCAGGCACCATTTGCCAAATTACATATATAGTTTTGTAACTGCAATAATCAGTGTGTCAAAAGCAAGAAATTAGAAAATGTTTCCTGATCCCGACCGACCCAATGCAATGTATCTGAGTGCAAGTACATCAGAAGGCCAGTAACAACAAAAAAATTAAATTGTTTTAATGTAATGAAAACATAATGCAGTGTTGCCCTGCACTGGTAAAACTGCAGTATTTGCTTCAAAAACATGGCTATTGCATATATAAATAAACTGTTGTGTACCCATGGGGGCAGCCATTCAAATGAGAAAAGGCTCAAGTTACACAGCAGATAGCAGATAAGCTCTGTAGAACATAATGTTATCTGTTATCCATTACTTATCCTGTGCCATGTAGCCGTTTTTTAATTTCCACCATTGCTATTTAGCAGCTTGTTTATATGAACTATAGTAGTGTTTCTGAAGTAAACAGATCAGTTTAATCAAAAATGTCAACATGTGAGGTTTGCAGCATATTGACAAAACAAAGGCCTTTAAAAACAAGTGTTGCAGACTAATGTAGTAAAAGTTAAACTCAATAATAAGCCAGATTTGCCAAACGTTTGTATGAGGCAAAAAAAAGCAATAACTGCCTGCCAGTCAGTGACACAGGAAATTTTGAATGGTTATGTGAAACAGTCAGCAAAGAAGCAAAAGTCGAAAAAGGGGTGCGCCTACAACAAGACAATGATCCTAAATATACCTAAAAACCAGCATGAGCTACTTGAAAAAGCAAGCTAAAGATTTTGGAATGGCCTTCTTATCAGTAAACATCTGTGGGTATACCATAAAAATTTAACACAGCCCAAAATGATCTTGGAATTGTAAGTCATCTGCATGGAAGATTGGGTAAAAAATTCAGTAAAACCCTTCAATTGCTCTTTAGATGGATAGCTGGATTCAAGCTGTTATCTGTGCAAAGAGTGTCTAAACTTTGAAAATACCACAATCACCAATGTTGTTGTTACTATATTTTAAAGTTAATAAAATAAAATGAAACTGTGCATTAATATTTACAAACATGTTGTTTTAATACATTGGTTTCTGTGGTAGTGGTTTACTACATCTCACTTACAATAGTAACTATAGCAAAATATTATCAACTTGTACTAAGCCACTAAAAAAGCCATCCAACCCCTTCTTAAAGCTATCTAATCTCCAAATATTTAATTGGAACCTTCTTCTAATCAGAATGGGTGACCTAGTGTCAGCTGGAAAGACCTACTGGTAAATAAAAAATTAGAGAGATTATTATATGACCCCCTTATATATTTATACATAGTTATCCTATCACCCCTTACGAGCCTTTTTCCACTGTGAACAACCCAAATTAGCTAAGATTTTCCATACCTTTTCCCAACTTAGTTGCCCTTCTCTGGACCCTCTGTAGTTCAATAATGTCCTGTTCGAGCACTGGAGATAAAAACTGTACAGCATTTTCTATATGGGGGCATTACCAGTGCTCTATATAGTAGAAGAATGACCTTCCCCTTTTAATACAACTCAATACCTTATTTGCCCTTGATACTGCTAACTGGTATTGTTTGCAACACCAGGAAACATCAAAAGAGGCTGGCAGAGGCCGAACCACACCAGGTAGAAAAGCAGATTGTAAAAGTTGAAATTTTTTAATTTTTTTCATAATTACAAGCAAAGGCCTGACGTGTTTCGTGTCTACTGGGGACACTTGGCGTGGTTTGGCCTGTGCCAGCATCTTTTGATGTTTCCTGGTGTCTGCTCCCTCTGCTGAGGGTCTGGGGGTGTGTGCACCCGGGCCCACCATGCACAGTGGTAATCTATTATAATGTATCCTACACACTGGTTCCTTATTGTCATTTTCCATTGTTTCATATAGCCACATTTATTACCTACAAGGATTCCAAGTTCCTTTTCCATTATGGATTTGCCTAGTGGAGTCCCATTGAAAAACAAGTGGCTTGGATATATTTACATCTCAGGTGCATGACTACATTTAACATTGAATCTCATTTGCCACTTAGCTGCCCAGATTGTCAAGATCCTGCAGTAGGGATGCCATATCCTGGATGGAATTAATTGGGCTGGATAGTTTTGTGTCATCTGCAACCACAGATACATTTACGTACAATAACCTCCCCTAAGTCATTTATGAACAGGTCAAATAAAAGTGACCGAATACTGAGCCCTGAAGGACCCAACTCCGAGCAGAAAATGTACCATTAATAACCACCCCCTTTACCTGATTCTGTAGTCAGTTTCCTAGCCATGTGAAAACAACTTCATGAAGCCCAACAGATCTTAGTTAGAAAGCAGATGTTTGTGGGGAACAGTATCAAAATCCAAATACATACCATCTACTGCTCCCCGATTGTCCAGCATCTTACTTACCTTATAAAAAGCAATCAAATTTGTCT
>CM044432.1:73137152-73147173 GCA_024363595.1 Xenopus borealis | reverse complement strand
GAAATCAGTTTTAACCAATAGACTCCTTAAGCTCGGATTTCTGTTATGTCCAAACATAGGGACAGTCAGGAAAGGAGAGTCGGTGTCGGATGAGGGGATCATCCCAGTCCTCTGTCTCCCCCCACAGGAGAAACACTGTACTAGGTCCCCAGGCTCCACATAGTAGAATCCTTCCTGGGCCAATGAAGGTGGCAGAGAGCGTTTAGGCCAGAGGACATAATTTTTGCTAAAACTCCAGTAAAACTCCAGTAAAACTCCAGTAGTGGATATTAATATCTCTCATATGAGCACATGAGCAGCACGTCACTACGTTTCAGTATGTGTATTGCTGTGTGATTCCATCTCCAAGAGTGAATGATCCTGATCGCACTGTGCATTATTATTAATTTCATGACGGAAAACAGGCCACAACTGGCCCATGGGCTTGACTTTGGCCATGCTTAACTTAGCACCAGTTAGTGAATTCAGTTATCATAGTTACTAGTTCAATCAATACATTTAAATAACATATCACTACAGTACATATAAATCAAAAATGATTTTTTGCTCAAAGGGCAGATAACAGGATTAGGTTAAATATATGTTTTTTTTACTTTTAGAAAAACTTCTCATGGTATTGCTTGGGAAGCAGTATGTGGGGTTGAGGCTTTAATTACACCTAACTATGTTTACAGGACAGAAAACAAAGTCACATCCATGGTGATATCTGGAAAATGTTTTAGAAGCTTATTGCATGAGCTGTATCTGGAGGGGGGAGCAAGTTTTTTTTCATGTCTTCATTTCAAAAGTTTTTAATGAATTCTGCTTAGAAGCTGCAGCAGCTAAGCTAATTTATTTCCCTGAATCACAAGAATAGCAAAAATTATACAGTTAAATCATTTTTAAAAGAGAAGTGTATAAATGAATCACAGTAACTTTCATATATTACAGCCTTCCTTCAACATGTTAAACAGCATTGCTGTGTTTCAAATTGTTGATTTATCTTCTGGGCAAGGTGCAAAATGATCTTTCCAATGCTGTGTTTACCATACCATAGGTTTATTTACATTTCCACTCAGATTAAAATCAAGAATTTCTTATGCGAGTAAAGCATCTTTTCAGTATTTATTTATAAATTGCTCATTTAAACATTACACAGAATTCAGAAAGCTAACATTTTTACGATTTAAAAAGAACCAAACCATTCCTGAGCACAAAGGGGTAAATTTATCAAAGAGTGAAGTTCCACCACTATAGGGAAATTCAGCAGCTCTCCATTCATTTCTATGGGATTTTGAAAGTAGTTTTTATCAATGGGTGAAAGTGAGTGCCTCTTTGTGCTCACTTAAAGGATAATTCAACCCTTTAGCAAAAATCCCATACCCTTCACCCCACATAGACCCTCCCCCAGCCTAATGCCCCCCCAGTGAAATACCCCTAACATTTTACTTAACTCCCCAGAGCAGATTCAGGCATCAGAGTTCCACGCAGACATCTTCCGAATCTTCAGTAAGCCGAGACGGAGACAGGCATATCGCAGTTGGAGCAATTTACCGGTTTGCGACAACCGCACATGTGCCTAAATTAACAGAAATTGCATAAGTGCCGGAAGAAGACACGAAGACTCTGAAGATGGCTGACTGGAACTCCAATGCCTGAATCTGCGCTGATGGGTAAGTAAAAAGTTAAGGGCATGTCTCCTGGGGCACACAATCTAGGCTAAACTAAAACTAAACTAAACTTTGCATTTCATTTCAATAAACTCTAAAAAGCAAATATATCTGTAAAGAACTGTTCATTAGTGGATTGCCTTTCTTTATAGAAGCTACAATTAACAAGGGAAAAAAGGAGGAAATTGTATCAAATTCATAAAGGGATCCTGTCATGGGAAAACAATGCATCAGTTAATAGTGCTGCTCCAGAAGAATTCTACACTGAAATCCATTTCTCAAAAGAGCAAACAGATTTTTTTATATTTCATTTTGAAATCTGACATGGGGCTAGACATTTTGTCAATTTCCCATCTGCCCCAAGTCATGTGACTTGTACTCTGATACACTTCAATCACTCTTTACTGCTGTACTGCAAGTTGGAGTGATATAACCCCCTCCCCTTCCCCCCACCCAGCAGCCTAACAACATAACAATGGGAAGGTAACCAGATAGCAGCTCCCAAACACAAGATAACAGCTACAGGGATGACCAAGGCCGACTCCTCCAAGGCTATTTTCCAAGTGAAACACCTCCGCCTCAGGTGTGAATAATTTCAATCTTCAAAGGTTTACTAGGAAATGTAACCTAAAGGCTTAAATGACAGCTGGAGCGTGAAATGCTTTTTGGGTTAAATCTGTGCCTTAATGGTATACGTAATGTTACATTTTTCCTTCACATATAAAGTTATATTTGTATCCAATGTATAGAAGCTAGATGTAGAATCCAGGAAAGATTTCGGGTAAGAATGAGGTTAATTCCTCCTGTTTGTATTTTATTCTTTCAAGGTTTTGTGGTAGGCCTATGTATGTGGCAGTTCCATAAGTTTTGTTTTTTAGGTGTTTTTAACCCTATGCTCTGGAAGTTATAGAAAATACTTGGACCTTGGATTGGAATGGACAAGCTTTTGCTATTTTTATAGGTGAATTACACTGTTTTTCTAAGGTTTACACCTGTATTGTATGATCTTTATGCTAATTGTTAATCCAACCACAGATGACCTATTAAACGGAGTATATACTTATGCAATTAGTTAACTTGTGTTTTTTCATTGTAGAGATTTCTTATCATTTTGATATGAGAGAGATTTCTGTTAATTAATGCATGGAAAACCAAACAAATATTGACTGCCATTCGATATGGCCAAATAAACAAATCACTTTGCTTTTTCCTACAATTTCCAACAGTTTGCTAATAAAAATTTGCCTGTCACAATGTTATATTCTTTTATTGCATTGCAAATCTTAATTGCACATTGCATTGCACATTGCAAACCTTTAACACCTACTCTGGAGTTTTGTTAAATATTTTTTTTTTTTATTTATGGTTTGCAATTGCAAAATTTTACGTAATACACTGTGAAAGTTAGCAAAAATGCAAGGAAATTGTTGAGGTCTTTAACCAGTCAAAAATGGTGCAAACGTGGTCGATAACATTCGCAAAGGTGTATGCGAATGTTTTTTTGCTCTAACAAAACATATTACATCCCCCTATCCTGTACTCATGTTAAAATTAAGTTTGCATTGTGATTCTTTGGGCATAAGTCTGTACAAGAAGCTTGTTTGGTTTCTACTACCTTTTAATGAATCAATCCACACAACAGTTGTACACACTTGCAGCTACATTTGTACAGCCTTTTAGCAGTACAGTTATGTTTAAAGGGGTAATAAAACTTCCAAACAAATTTCAGTTCAATTGGTTGAAAATAATACATTTTCCCCCTAAGACCAGCAGTTCATTTGAGACAGTTCGACTGTAAACTGTAAATTTACAGTTTGCTGTACCATTCTTGACACATTTCACAGCAGCATCTAAGGAATGTCAGTAACTAATGTATTCATGTTGACTTTAATAAGGCTCTACTGCTCTAAGCATGCATGTAGGCTGAGAAAAGCAGATCTGCTCCATTGCCCAGGTCCATTTTTTGCTCTTAAAATATAGTTTACACTTACGTGCAGACACATGCAGAGAGCAGACTGGCCTGAAAATGCCTGCTTTCATGTTTTTGGGCTGACCTCCACTCTGAGTGCCTGAATGCAAGCAGAAGCTGTGTTTTTAAGTGCACAGAAAGCATTTGGAAGCTGAGCTATCTCAATACAACTTCAGGGAAAGAATGCCACAATTTCACAGCCTTCACTGTAAAAAAAACCCTTTTCACATGTGCACACACACAAATTTTGAGCACAACGTACACAACAATTTGTGATGCTCACAAAGAAATTTGAGTAAAAAATGCTGGGTAATAAAGCATCACACTTGACCCCCATTTTTTTTTAGTTATACGTACTGTAGTCAACATATGATTATTATAGGCCTCTTCTCTATTGTAAACTTTCCAAACTATACCCATTAACAAAACTGTCTCCTTCTCATACTCTCGAATTCATTCTAGTTTAAGCAATGGAGACCAAAACTGAATTACATACAGTAATCAAGATTGGATCTTACCAATGCTTTGTAAATGGGAAGGATTAAACTCTACACTATGCCCATTTTAAATACATTTCAAAACCGTGTTTGCTATAGCAAGCAATGCAATCCAGAAGCTGGAAAGGCAAAGTTTATAATCCACAATTACCACAGGTCCTTCTCCACCAAGAATTTATACTGTAGTCCACTGTAGTATTTTCACAAGCAATATGTGTAACCTTATATTTATCAACACTACAGTTACAGGTATTTGATCTGTCCTTCATAAATCCATACGGATTACTACATATAATGCCATTCTCCAAAATATAATCTTTAGTGTAAACCTCTGCTAGAAAGTAGTTCTAACAGCACTCCCATGAATGCAGAACAAAGGAAATCACCAAATGTAAAACCCAGTGGTCCCGCTTAATGTAGGACAATTCACTCGTCCCCAAATTTCCAGCAATACAATTACATTAGGAGTTTTTTTTTAGGAGACGTTGTTGCCTGAAGGAGATCACCACTTTATGGCATTTCTGTTACAGAGTTCCCTGCCTAGAATTAAGCCTTGGACCCGAGCAATGCAAGGCAACAGTGCTCCAGGACCCAACAGTTAAACTCCAGCTTTAGAATTATAGGTTGGATATCTCTAGTTTACACAAACACTGTATTGCAATATTCCTCAGTGAGTCAAAAGAGGCACAGGAAGAGACATACATTTAAGCTATTAATAAATTAAAAATAAAACACACTCACTTTCTATTCATTCCTATGGGATTTCTAAAACCATATTTATCAAATGGTGAACTCCATTGATAAATACAGTTCTAAAAATCTCATAGGAATATGAATAGAAAGTGAGTTTTATTCTGGTGAGTTCTGATCTCACACTTATAAATCTGCCCGATATCTATTTATCCTAGTGAATATAAAATCAATGTTTTATTTATACAAAGGAAACAGAGACAGATCTGGTGTTATTATAGAAATTTTTTTAGAATTTATTGCCAATAATGATTAACCTTTAAGTGTGCTTATTCTTTATACTGTGAACTTTTCCATAAAGCCCTTACATGCATACATATACTGAGATGATAAAGAAATATAACATTTTCCCTTACACACATATTTTGAATATGTAATAATGTATCCCTTCTATAAAAATATATGGTACATGGAGTGTACATTACTTTTTTGAAGACAAAAAAGTTTGAGTGAGCCATGTGACATGTGGCAATAATAAACACCAAAAAAAAAACTGGGTTAAAGTGGACATCCAATTTCAAACAATTTCAAATTTTTATTCAAGCATTCATAGCTGTTTTAAGCTCATTTTAAAATCTCAGCTGTCAATCAAATATTGTCTGCCAATCCTCTATGCCTTAGGCATAGAGGCGGGGCAGATAATTACTTTCACTTTCCATTCAGCACTTCCTAGATGCCACTGCTCCCCACACATTCCCCCAGTTCTTTTTACCATTTAATTGTGTAGCCAGGACATGGGGATAGACATCGGGTCCCCCATTCTGGTGCACAAACAAGATTCTGAGATGATGCAAGGCTTGCCTTAATAACAGTGTCCACAAAATGGCTCCTGCCCACTTGCTTTAATTATGAATTCCCAGACTGAAGAAAATAAGATTAAAATAATTTATATAGCGTAATTAATGTTCATTTTGCTTGGCTAATGTGATAAAATGGGATTTTGAATAATTTTGTTGGGGTGACGGGTCCACTTTAAACAGATTATATTATTACTGTAAATTCCATTTATAAGGATATATTTTACAGGTTATTCATACGGTAAGTTACACCCACGCTTCTTTTTTTAACAAAACTGAATAAACATTGCTGCCCAACAGCAGGCCCTCAAGAGATAGTGAAGTGAACATTTTTAAATACCTTTCCAAGAAGAAATGCACACTCAATCCATTAATCTTGGTGTACTGTATAAGGAGGAGGGGCAAAATCTCACTTAGGCTTTCCCAAAGCAGGTTATCTTGTTTATAAACATGCCTCATGCTCCCGTCAAAAGATCATTAACATATGTTTGACCCAGAGCACTCTTTAATAGACTGTTTCGTCTCACTAAAAATATAGAAGGGGAAGAAAATCTTTGTGCAGAAATTGCATGTCGCAAGGAAACAACTTAACCTTGCACCTTCTATTAGATGTTGGCAGGCTTAACCCTTATCTCCCAACAAGCAGCACTTACTTCTGTGAACATGTCTTACATCTCTCCTACATGGCCGAAAGCTTTTTCCGTCTCCACATAAGCCCACTCGTCAATCCTAATCAGTGCGAACAGGTTATTCTGCTTTTTGTTTTCGGCTCCACAGTGGCAGGAAAGAACTTTTATTCTTTTCTCTCGCACAGGCAGGGCCATGAGAAGTCTCACTGAGCTCCCAGGCATAACTCCCTTGGCTGTGCTCCTAAAAATGCTCTCTCAAGTAAATGGTTGCTTAGCAATATTTGCCTTCCTCTCTGTATATTTGAAGTTGGCAACATCTGTTCCTCCGGCAGCCCGTTGACTAGCACGAAAAAGACATAGTGAGAAGCTGAAATACACAAACACTTATAGTTTTCAAAAATGCCCCTACGTCAGCTCAGAAGCCTTTGGATTTTATTAAAAGGATTGTCTTTCTGTGAAGGTGGGGCTGGAGGTGATGAAAGCCTAAGTACCCATGGGACCTCCTTAGTAACCGTGGACTGTTGTGATCTTTTTTTACTTGAGCAAAGGTAAACACCTGTTGCTTTATTATCTTATAAAATCAAATGAGATACAGTACATTACATGTGTCTGATTACATATTATAATGGAATATATAAAAACATTGCATTGTAATAAATGCTGCAAAAAAAATAAACTGATCAAGTTACATGTGCAAGTATTATATAAATGTTGTAAATGCAGGCACACACAGCTTCAGTAGCCACAGTGCCAACAACAGGTGGCAAAAAACAGCAAAGGTCATGGAGAAAGATAAACCAACCCCAGTATAACCAGTAAAACGTTTGAAAAAGTGCAGCACCTCCCCAATTAAACATACCAGTCAATCTTACTGGATAATTTGCACATGTAACTGTGTCAAGTTTTCATTTACCTTTGTGATTATAGGGTCCTTTATATTATGGTGTTTAAAATGAGGTAAACAGTGTAAAAAAATATGCAATATTTTATGCATTGCAAACAACAGATTTTCCGCCATTATTTTACATTGCTTCAGACTTTCGTAGGTAAGTTCCGGTAGAAGTTTATGAAAGAAAAATCACACAAAAAAATTTACACCATTTTTGCACCATTTTTTTTTACACAGTGGTGCCTGTCAACATATGGCAAATTATTCTGCCCTTAATAAATCTGTCCCTTACTGCACACTTTGGGTCACCAGATGAAGTGTACAATGACAAGAAACATTTTAGGGGGTAGAGCTCATTGACCATGCAGAAATTAGGTACTGGACATCTGTCCTTTTGGACCTTTTGAGTGCACTTTGAGGCTCTCGCCTCTTCATCAAGCACTGCATTAATGACAATGTCACTCTAAAGATGAACACATTAAGGTGGCCATACACAGGAAGATCCGCTCATTTCAACCAGATATTGATGTGAACACCCACTGGATGGCCCCAGACACTGGCCGACACAGTCAGACGGCAGCTTTTAACAGCTGTTCATTGGGTCACTGGGGGTCTTTAGGCACACCTACAAAAGTACAAAGCATGAAAAGGGGCATTTCACATTATAGCATATACACATTCCCATGTTTATTTTATAACGCATACAGACTATGCTGTTGATTATGCTGTTGATTCTTTTCTCATTTATTACATAGATGACAGGCTGGCTCAAACATCATAACTAAAGTGGTGCAATAAAAAATTTTATTTACAGAAAATGTGTTTTTTGTGTAAAAAGGAGGCACTTAGGAGAACTAGATATTAAAAATGAATGTGGCTAGAAATGCCATATTTTATATACTGAACTTACCAAACCAGCCTAAAAGTTCAGTTCATATATATAGGAGCTTGCACTCGCAGGGCTTATAGTGGAAAAAAGGTTTTATTGGAAAAAACTTTTATTTTAGCAGTGTACAGCAACACTACATGTTTCGGGTAAAACCCTTTATCACACTTGATAAAGGGTTTTACCTGAAACATGTAGTGTTGCTGTACACTGCTAAAATAAAAGTTTTCTGCAGTTAATAAGGACTGCCTCAGCTGTTTATTCCATTCTTCACTAATTCCTTGGACCCCATAATGTAATGTGCAGGAACAATGAAAATCAACAACAAAATTGCCACTACATGTGGCAGAAAGGATCAGATCAAAATGAAACAATGTGTATCTAACAAATATGGGATTTCCTAATTAGGCAGTCTGGTTACATAAAAAAACATTAGTGATACACTATCTCCTGTGCACTCTATTAGTCAAAAGTCTAAAATAGTGAAAAGGTTTGTGAAGGTACGACAAGATATTAATATGGAGCAAAGTGTTGAGGCTATTTAAAAGAAAGCGCTGCTCTGAGACCTGTAGTGCGGTCAAGCCGTGACCTGTATTGTACATTATCAAAGCTGCCTGGTAATAAGTTTAATTATGCTTACACTTACGTCTGTTTGAGAAACCGCTAAATACATATCACTGCACCCAGGCACTACATACATTTATACGTGTTGTGCAGACAGCTTTTGGTGTGTATGTATATATATATATATATATATATATATATACTGCCACGAAGGATCCGCACTCACTGATTCCAGGTGAAATAAAGGTGTTTTTATTTTAAACAAAAAACGTTTATCCGACGTTTCGGTCCCACCTGGGGACCTTTCTCAAGGATAATGTGTCCAAGAATGAGTGTTACCTAAATACCCTCCCCCTTAGGTGAATTCTGGCGCCAATGTGACGTCATAAGTCCAAAATGGGTCATCATTACAAAGAGTCCTTGCCGTGTTTGTCCTTTAGGTGATAGTGTGCATTAATTTCTCTCACCACCAGGTGGCCGTGCTTATACTGCTGTGCTTTCAGAAAAAGAAACAATATATCTCTCCTATCACGGAAACAATGTATCTTACATAATGAAAACTAAAAGGTTACATACAGGCAATAAAGAAAAGTTTGTCACTTACAGAAATGGAAGTAATATGTTTCTTATTCAAATACGGACTCTGGAAAGATAAGGAATACAAAACTTAGATCTTCAAGCAAAAAATGATTAAGCTATCCAGTATAAACATGGGCATTTTATATCAAAAAGCAATTCAACTGGAGTTGCCCATTTAACCTCTTAGGGGCAACAGATCCAAAATGCTTCTCTTTTTAATAGTAGTTTTTCAAGGTCACCTCCCCTAGGGGGCTTGGGTATATGGTCAATAGGCATGCACCTGAATTGGGAGGGACTATGCCCAGCATCACGCCAGTGTTTGGCTACTGGCTGCTGGGCAATGTCCTGTTTGCCAGGGTCCACTTTGCGATCACTGTCAAGTGCTGCCCTGATGCTTGCCCTGTGCATGTTGATCCTATCTTTTAGTGGCCTGATGGTCTTACCACAATAGAGGAGACCACATGGGCACTTGATGATATATATGACCATATTGGATGTACATGATAGTTTGTGCCTGACCTTATATCTCTTGCCCGTCCTAGGATGCCTAAACTCAGACCCCAGTATCAACGTGCTGCATATTACACAGCCTGTGCACTTATACACCCCGGGTCGGGGACTCAAAAAGTGCTGTTTTTGGGACTCTGTATATTTGGTTACTGGGTCTGAGGGACTTGGGTGTTCCTTGAGGTTAGTGTTTCTTGAATAGCTGAATCTTGGTCTGCATTGGGACTTTATCCCCAATGTTCTCATCACTGGAGATTATATCCCAGTTCTTCAGTATCGATTCCTTGGTGTTACTGCTGTAAGGG
>CM044432.1:73079356-73133714 GCA_024363595.1 Xenopus borealis | reverse complement strand
AGCACAGCAGCACGAGGAGTGGGAGGGGCAGAACCACAGAGGGAGAATGGATGGAGGAGCTGTCCTAGAGTCCGCAGATGCTTTGCAATGCACGCAATTTGCAATGGAAGATGTTAGGGGTGCCTGTTTGCCGCCCGTAAACATCTTGCCGCCCTAGGCCCGGGCCTAGGGGGCCTTTCCCTAAATCCGGGCATGTTTGTAATGATGACCCACTTTGGACTTATGACGTCACATTGGCGCCAGAATTCACCTAAGGGGGAGGGTATTTAGGTAACACTCATTCTTGGACACATTATCCTTGAGAAAGGTCCCCAAGTGGGACCGAAACGTCGGATAAACATGTTTTTTGTTTAAAATAAAAACACCTTTATTTCACCTGGAATCAGTGAGTGCGGATCCTTCGTGACAGTATATTACTTATATTGATCGAACACCACTGGCTAAGGATGGTCTGAGTGCTGGTACTGTGGGAATATATATATATATATATATATATATATATATATATATATATATATATTCTGTCCATCCCTCCCCTGCCCTAAAGTGCCCTTCTACTTCCTCTTCATTGCACCAATGCTTGTGCACACACATGTACACACGCATGAGGGGTTACCCAACTGGTTTGCCTATGGCGCCTGGTTGGCTTGGCCCAGCCCTGACAGAAGTGTCCCAGGTTAAGCACCTCTATGAAGGGGCCCTGCTGGTGTGTATGTTTTCCCGTGATGGGTGTGATGCTCTTTGCCTACCAATTGGCTTCCTTAGCGGCAGATTGCTCTGCCTATGTGTTCCCCATTCCGAAGGGTCTTCCACGAGTGGTTGTCAAAGCAAACTCGGCGCTTGGGCACAATGTTATTATGAATTCTTTCTGACTATCGAATGCTTATCGAATAGTTTTAGGCTATCTTTTTGCTCGATATTCGAGCCTCCAAAAAATTTGTACGATTCGAACGATCGAGGCGTTCGATCGTACAAATGGTATTCGAGCAAGTCTTAGCAAAAGAAGCCTATGGGGGGTTCCCATAGGCTTCTATTGGCATTCGGTAGGTTCAATCTGGCGAAGTAGGCATTCAAAGGATTTAAAAATTTTTAATCCTTCGATTATCGAATGATCGAATGATCGAATATCCGATCATTCGATCTATTCGATAATTCGGTATTCGATGATCGAAGAGGACAAATTTGCATATTCGAATAACTGAAAGAAAGTACGATCAGTATTCGATCGAACTTCAAATCCTTCACACAAATTTTGTAAATTTGCCCCCTAGTGTGTGTAAAACGGTTTCTTGATTCTTTATGTTTTCTAAAATTTGAATAGTATGAGTGGAATCCCTTAACTGTATGACTGTATGAGTATGTTGTCACAAAAGGTTTATATTAGGTCCAATACAGACACTAGCTGAATATACTGTATAATGACAATGCTGGACAAAATGATTTGTGGCAGTAACAAAACACCAGAATAGTACTTACAATACACAGATATTGTGAATTGCTGCTCATAAAAAACTTAAATTGCAAAATCACACAAAAGTTCCTTCACGCATTTGCACATAGCACATTTTTGAAAGTTTGTAAACCCTTTAAAATGTTCTTTATTTTTATATTAATGACCTAAAACATCATCTGCTTTTCAAATAATTCCTAAAAGTAGATTAAGAAAACCCAGTTAAACAAAATTATATTTGGTCATGTATTTTTTTTTAAAAATAACTAGCAATAACTAGCAATAACATATCTGCTTTTTGTCAAAAGTGAGTGAATCAGATTCACTTACAGTACTTTCACTCAGTATTTGGTATAGGGATGCACCAAATCCAGGATTTGGTTTGGGATTCGGACTCTTTCAGCAGCATTCGGATTCGGCCAAATCCTCCTGCCTAGGCGAACCGAATCCAAATCCTAATTTGCATATGCAAATTAGGACCAGGGAGGGAAATCATGTGACTTTTTGGCACAAAACAAGGAAGTAAAAATGTTTCCACTTCCCACCCGGATTCGGTTTGGTATTCGGCCGAATCTTTCAGGAAGGATTTGGGGGTTCGGCCGAATCCAAAATAGTGGATTCGGTGCATCCCTCATTTGGTATGTCCCCCCCCCCTTGTGCAGCAGTAACTGCAACTTAATGTTTGAGGTTGATCAGTCCTGCACATCAACTCAGAGGACTTTTAGCCCATTCATCCATGCAGAACAGCTTCAGCTCTTGGATGTTGGCAGGCCTGAATTTGTGGTGAGGCCACAATGGCCCAGGCATATTGTGGCAACATCTTATGGACAGCATGCAGCCCAGACACAATCCAAAGAGCACTGGGGATGCGTACTCCTGTACACATCCTTCCCAGTATTCCAACGCATGGGCACGCTTGTTCTCAGGGGTGGGGGGGTATCAGCGTCGGTGTTGGGCATTAGGAACCAGTGGCCTAGGGCACAGAAGCCCGAAATCTGGGCCTGGATGTTGGTGGGTTTCCTCACATGAACGGTTAGTTTTAGGTATTTCTACGACTTTATAATTGGATTAAGATTAGGAGTTCATTCCAGAACAATCACTTTATTCTTCTGTAACCATTCTTTGGTAGAATGACTTGTGTGTTTCTCCTGTATATTTCAGAATTCATTATTTCAGCAATTACGGCAAGCTGTTTGAGCCCGGATGCAGCAAAACAGAAATAAACCAGAACACTCCCACCAACATGTTTCAGGTTTCTTATGGTAGAATGCAGTGTTTTTCTTTCTGCAAATGTAACGCTCCTGGTTTAAGTCTATTTTGGCTTCATTCGTCCACAAAACATTCTTCCGGTAACCTTCTGCTTTGTCCACATGATCATTAACAAACTGTAGATGGCCAGCAATATTTTGGGGGGAGCGCAGTGGCTCTCTTCTTGCTACCCTGCCATACACATCATTGCCGTTCAGTGATCTCCTGATGGTGGACTCATGAACATCAACATTCGCCAATATGAGACAGGCCTTCAGTTGAAGTAACTTTAGTTTCCTTTGTAACCTCCCGCACTATTAGATGGAGTTAACTTTGATGGTCGACCACTACCTCCATGAGTACACAATCTGTCTGAATATCAACTGGTGGAGTCCAAACTATTTAGAGATAGCCTTGTAACCTTTTCCAGCTTTTTGGGCATCAACAACAATTTTCTGAGGTCTTCAGATACCTCCTTTGTTTGATCCATGATACACATCCATAAAGCCTTTCCAACAATGTTCCAACATCTAGTGAAACGCCTTTCCACATGTTGTTTTAGCAGCAAAGAGAAGACCAATTTAATATTAGCCCTTTGGTTTTGGTATAAGATTTTGGGAAGCAAGTTTTCCAACGAAAGCACATCAATAAATGGCTTGATCTCCTATTAGAACCACAGGCAACTAATCCATGGTTTTCCCACTGGTAATAATGTAAATGGCTGAGGAGTTTATTAGGCAGTGTATTGGGTCCTCCAACAGGCTTCCCCAATCGATATATATGGCCAAAATTCAGTTGGATCAAGGACCAGATCAGTTTGTTATGTTTGATCCAATCACCTGTAATATCCTCTCTATGATCCGATCTTGGGCCCTAGGGTTCAAAAACTAATCATCCCAATATCGCCCACATCAAGATGGGCATATCGGGAGGGGGAAGACCCACTCATTTGGTTACTTTGCCAAATGATCGTATCTCTGTATGTATGTACAGCTTAAGCTGCTGTAAAGCCATGGGGTAGTTATTAATTTGAAAAAAGTTAAATAAAAAAAGTCTGCCTCAAAACTATAGGCCAGTTAGTCTGACGTGGAAAGGAAAGCTTTTCGAAGGATTAATAAAGGATAGGATACTGGACTTCATAGCAAATAACAATACTATGAGTTTGTGCCAGCATGTTTTTATGCATAATAGATCTTGCCAGACTAACTTAATTTCTTTTTATGAGAAGGTAAGCAGGGACCTCGATTCTGGGATGGCTGTGGATGTGATTTACTTAGACTTCGCTAAAGCGTTTGATACAGTGCCACACGGGTTACTGGTTAAATTAAGGAATGTTGGCCTGGAACATAGTATTTGTAACTGGATAGAGAACTGGCTAAAAGATAGACTACAAAGAGTGGTGGTAAATGGAACATTTTCTAATTTGACCAGTGTTGTTAGTGGGGTACCGCAGGGCTCTGTACTGGGTCCCTTGCTTTTCAACTTGTTTATTAATGACCTTACTGTGGGCATTGAAAGTAAGGTTTCTATTTTTGCAGATGATACTAAATTGTGCAGAACTATAGGTTCCATGCAGGATGTTGCCACTCTGCAGAGTGATTTGTCTAAGTTGGGAAACTGGGCAGCAAACTGGAAAATGAGGTTCAGTGTTGATAAATGCAAGGTTATGCACAAGAGAGTGGAGGTGTGTGTGTGTGAGTGTATCCTGGGTTTTAATTTGTAGGGGTTGAACTTGAAGGATTTTGTCTTTTTTCAACTCAATGTAACTACAGATGCAGCCACTTGGATTTGTGTGTTAGGCTGGGTGCAGACAGGGAGATTCAGGGAGATTCTGTCTCCCCGAATCTCCCTGTCTGCACCAGCCCTTAAATGCGTCGTGACTCAGGGTTAATTGAAGAAACTGTGTTATCTAAAGTCATCTTAACTCATTTAATGCATTTAACCTTTTCATTAGCATACCAAAGCACCATTGTTTGTTTTGGATGGGATGCTGTGGCCCAATATTCTGTGATAAGTGAGTTAAATGGGATGTCTGAGTTAAGTTATTCCGTGTCAAACGCACAATCCAAAGTGGCTTCATCTGTATGCAAAACATATAAACATTGGGTGTATCATTCTTTGTAAGATGAAACCCATTATATTCTACAAAGCTTATCGGCTATTTAATTTGTGCCTTTTTAGCCCTATTTCATCTTGAGTGGCTACCCCCAAAGCTACACAGCAGCTTCATTATATAAAAAATAGCAGTGCTTCTAAAGCAAACAAACCAGTTTTACCAGTTTTTGGCAACATTACATTATATTTTAAAATCCTCATGCATAATCTTAAAACCCCTAGCTATTATTATATTACTCCTGCATTGCTGTAAAGTTTTCCACTCATTTATCCACAGTTACTCACTTAGTACTGTAATTTTATATGGTAGGACTTCAATCTATTTCAAAAGATTGGTTGTAAGTAATAAATAGGGTTGCCACAAAGTCTGAATTCCACCAGCCAGGGCTGGTATTACAAATTTATTGGCAATGTAGAATTTGTAAATGTGTAATTGCTCATCTCTTTGGCCCCTCATAATGGTTTTTGAGGCTTGACCCTCCCTTCTCTTCTCCAGCTCCTTACATTTCCCCAGTAAGCCAATTTTCCTGCCCATTCTAAAGATCGCCATACATGGGCTGATAAAAGCTGCCGACAGACCAAGTCAGCAACTTATCGGGCGGTGTATGCGGGCCTCAGACGGGCTTTCCCGATCGATATCTGGCCGAATCGCGATCGATATCTGGTCGGATCGCGGCCGCATCTGTTCGATGCGGTCCTGCGATCCGACTGCCCATATTGCCTCCCTTATGATCCGATCGTTGGGCCCTAGGGCCCACGATCGGATCAGCCCGTTATCGCCCACCTCAAGGTGAGCATATCAGGGAGAGATCCGCTCGTTTGGCAATAGAATAATGAGAACACCCTATTCCATGAGGTAATGGCTGGTATCCAGGACTAATAATATAGCTCCATTTAACCTCTTCTCTGCTTGGATGGTCCAGAAGGCAACCCTCCCTTTTTCTGCAATTATCATTTGTTTGTTCATGTGTGTCACCGGCAAATGTGTTACCCATGCATTTCTATGCAAAAGGGTTATATGTGTTTAAGGGCATTTTGACTGCCAGTCACAATACACTATGTACCACAGGCCTAAGGACATAGCTTTGTACAGATCATTTCTTGATATACTGTAGGAATACTTGTACTCTGTCACACTAAGAAATAATAATTCTCTTCTAATGTTAGTCAAGCAAAATACACTTTACTTCACTACTCTAAACCACTACACTATACAATCTCAGGAAGCAGCCAGCTCTGTTTTTCACTGTGTGTGTCCAAATAAAACTGACTTTTTATGCAACGACTGTGTCCTTGCATCGATTTCCCAAGCAGAGCCTTGTCAATGGGAGTACATGTGCATATATGAGATATCGGCATGGAGTAGCTGGCATCCCATTCAGGCAGCAGCAAGAATGACATGTTGTACAAGCCACTATTTTGTAAATACTTATTAGGGCAAGGTTTTTGTAATGCCAAAATATTGTTTATGCTACACAATTAGATGTTGAGGAATGAGGGGAATTGTGATGATTACAGTGACAGCTGGGAAGTGCAGAATGTAAAGTGAAAGTGTTTGCCCTGCCTCTATACCTGAGGCATTGAGGCAGGGCAGACAATATATGACTGACATTTTAAGGTGATGTTTTAAGGACATAAAAATAATTTGGGATTCATGGTATTTTGCAAATGACTTTTATTTTACAACTTTGAATGTGTGGGTGGCAGGTCCCCTTTAATGTAAATTCACCTATAGCATCAGTAGATGTACATACAATTCTTTAACATAGCTTTTACATACCTTCTTTAACAAGAGCTTCTAGTAATTACCATCAGGATACCCGTGTTTTGGGATCAGTGTATCATCATGATTAGACATGCATAATCAATAGAAGGCCATCTTCTTTACCCTCCATTTTCAGTCTGATTTGATCTCACTAACAATGTTTCTAGGAAAGAAGATTTCACTGCAAGGTTCCAATGACCTTTCATCTGTTTGCTAATTTGTATATTTATTTGTGTGTGTAGTTTTAGATCCAGCAGAAATGTAGGACTTTAGAAATTTTATAAAGCATAACGCATAAAAGTAGACAACAACTAAGTTCAGGGATATGTGAGACATGAGATATAAAATTTGCAGTTGTAGTGAGGTTTATGTTGGAAAAATATTACTCATGACTAATACCAAAGACATAATGGATCAGCAAGATAGGATATGTTAAGGCTGATGACAAGGTTGCAAAAATTAAGCTGACATAAGATTCCACACTAAAAAGAAAAAAATGAAAAACAAAGTTGTTTTGCAGAAAAAATAAATTCAACTTAAAAACTTAACTTCAAATTCAATTAAAAATAAAATGTTCCTATGACTTTTAAAACTGTAAAATATTCAAATACAAACATGTTTACTATCATGCCAATGTTTTCTACATCTCTTCAGATTAGATTTATAAATGGAAAGACAGTACAAGGCAAATCCCATGTTAATCAGTAATGTAAGTTACATGCGTATGTTTTCGTGAAAAACCTGAGAGAGAATTAAATAGTTCTTTGGCCTTGATACAATGTGCACATAGACTGCTGGTGTATCATCTTGTCTCTATTTAACCCTCAGGGAAAATGGTAAACTGTAATTAGGTTAACTGCAGACACTTCACGGAGAAGATCACCAGGAAGCAGAATAGTGACATTCAATCTTGAGTAAGAACAACAAGATGTTGAAACTACCTGTACATTTCAGAAGGCATTCAATGCACACATAAGCAGAAGTACGGAAAGTTTTGTTATGTTGTTAGTTTGCACTGTGTACTTTTGAGTTTGTACAATCTGTTCTACTCAGTTGCCTGTGCCTTCAATGGCCTTCTACAGCCTCCTCCTGCAAAACAATAATTTATTAGTTAAGCAGCAACCCAACCCTGACCTGCCTGAAAGCCATGGGAATAGCAAACTTAGCACCCAGGGTGTCATTGGAGACTTGCAAATCTGTTGTCTGTCCATGTTATAGTCTTGCCACATTCCTCCAAGTGAAATGACATGACTAAATGACCTAGAATATATAATCCAGTCTGACAACTGCTGCTTACTGCATTTGCATCATGATAATAGATATGTTTTTGAGGCTGGGTGTGAATTAGATCCAATATTAGCATGTCAAATTGCCCATTATTATAAAATGAAAAAAGTAAAAGGTTTGTAGTAAATTCACTGTAAAATATTAATCAGCCTGTTAGAAAATATAAACGAATGCAACATATAAATTTAAATATGTACATTCCTTCAATATGTGAAGATTTTTTCTTTGCAGGTTTTTTTAAAGGTTCAGTCGCAACTTTTTGCTGATGTAGGTAGGGTAGGACACAGATGTCTAACGAAGCGTCACCATGTCGTTTGTGAAGACTTGGGGCAGATTTAGCTAATTGTGAGTTTAGAGCTTAATAAATAATAATTTGAGTAAAAACCTTGCTGATTTTGCTCTGATGGGACTGGGATGATGGTGTTGGCTAGGATCATGGCATGTGTTGCCTGTTTTAAGGTCCATCATTTGATTGTGGTATGTGGTATGGATGACTGAAATTAAAATTAATAAAAGGGCAAGTCGAAAAAGATGCAAAATAATAAGGCAGAAAGGATATTCCAGAAAGTATAAGAGCTAGTCTCAGCTGTGGGTTATCTGCGGTTTACTCTATGGTGAGCAGCAGAGATTGGCTGGAGGAGTAATGGAGAGTAGCTGTAGAGAGCGCTGTTCCAATTAATTGTTGCTGGTAGTGGTGTCGAAGTGTATCTGTGCCAAAGAAACCCATTAATTCAGCCTTGTTAGTGTGTGTAATTTGCATGTTTTTTTCCCTTACACAAGATGGAGGCTGGAAATGCACTCTAAAGAGAGCAAGATTTGAACTTGTAGTACAGGTGGCACATAGTGATGTTGGTAGTGGCAGCCCAGCATAGCACGGTTGCATATCTTTGAGGGTAGTGTCTGAATAGACAGGGATGTGAAATAGCAGCACGGGAGCATGCTGTCAACCATACCCCCAAGAGACAGCACTTTAGCCAGACGATGAATGCTATGGCCAGGTGAGTTATACTAAGTCTAAGAACTAAATTTCCTGCAAGCCCTTGCTATTGGAAGCGCAGTGAATTGAGAAACTCAATAGCAGCCCAACCTCAAAGAACCAGAAAGGGTAATACTCTGCAGTATTAACCCCACCTTCATCAGCTTTTCTTTCCATCCTACCTTGTGGAGGTAGGCTATCATTTACATCAGGTCTATGCATTTATTTATTATGTGTAGCCCACCCTGAGCTGTGCCTTAGAACTTATTGGGAGTATTCTTGTAGTTCCCTGGAGGGAAAGTGCACCAGGGTCCAGCAACAAGCCATCTTGTTCAGGAGAAAGCTCCAGTGAGAGGAAACACAGGGTTCCTTCTGAATGGTTAGTTGCTTTTAACCCCAGTTTGGGAGGTTATTGTATAGCCATTATTGCATATGGGACAGTGTAGTTTCTATGGACTGGGGAGTGTCTGAGTTGCTGGATGTCCAACAGTGCTCAGATGCGTCTCCCTACAGTCAACATCTGAGAGTGTTGTCTCAGTGTACCAGCAGAGCTCCTGAGGTGACTTCAGGGATTACATAGTTACCTCATTCACCTGCATGGATTGAAAGTAGGGCTGACAACAGTGTTTTTCCACATTCATACACAACTCAACCAGAGCGAGAACCCTTTATATCTTCACAAAGGGACATCTCTCTCACGATATCCACAGAACAGACAAAATACAATTTTCAAGTTCATATGTTTAACATATAATGCAGCCTATCCAGTACTTCACAAGAGACCCCTCCCCACTGGTATAAATAACATCAAGCTGGCAATGTGTTGGGAACATAGGTGTGCACATTTATGCTGGGGGCTATTCTTAGAGAGATGCTATTGTTGTGAACGTATTAGGTAGAGTTGCTCAGTACAAATTTCATGATACACAATTCTTAACCAATCCTTTCTTACAGCTTTGCAGTTGAATAAAGTCAGGCTATACCTGTTATAATGACATTCTTATATGTCTGATTACTGGATTCCAGGGGTGTCACCAGGGTGCATTGCCTTTGTGTAGTCACCACATCCACGTAGGAGTATATCCAATAGCAAATATTCTAAGGCACAGCTCAGGGTGGGCTACACATAATAAATAAAAGCATAGACCTGATGTAAATGATAGCCTACCTCCACAATGTAGGATGGAAAGAAAAGCTGATGAAGGTGGGGTTAATGCAGGGAAGATACAGATTTCTAGTTTAGGGTCCTACTTTTTAGTTCCATCCTGCCTTGTTGAAACGTTGAAAAAAATAAAAAGAAGAGTGTATGCGGTCTCTTTAAATATACTCCAGCCCACAAAAATGTAAGAACAGGTAATTGTCCAAATACACAGAAAAAAAGGCAGAACTGGACTATCCGTGGAGTCTTATTTACTTTTATATTTTTTTTTATTCATTGGAGGGAAGGTCATAATACTAGCTGGGGTTCTTCCACAAGCTGAAGAAACAAAATGGTCATCAGTGCTTTATTGGGGTACTTTACCAAGCTAGAACTTTTTAATTGGATATGTGCCTGCACCCAGTCAGACACAATTTTCAATTTCTGAGGCCAGGAGTATAGCATAGTTGCAAATTCAGCTTTTATGTAACACTGAGCTAATTCTTAGCCTGCAGATAGATACAGGAAGAGAATATGTCTCTACACTCTAATCTGGATCCACAGAGTTGACCTAAGAGACTAACGCCCATATGTAATATAAGGAGCTAAGTTTGCTCAGGAGCAGTAACTCATAGCAACCAATAGGATGTTTGCATTTAAACAGGTGACCAGTAGATGTTACCTGCTGATTGGTTGGAATGGGTTACTGCCCCTGGGCAAACTTAGTGCCTTTTATTACATAACCCCATAAATGCATACTCAGATGTATTAGTGCTGAAATCTTCTGTGTGCCTGCACCCGGACTGATGCAGCAGTTCCAGGTGCAGGCATAGAACAGGAGTGTAGGGGCTGATGCTTGACCTGCGCTTATCGTCAGGCTGATAAAGCAAATAATTAAGTAAATAAATTTAAGCTACTGGGAATAGCAGTCCATTGTAACATATGAATTTGAACATTTGTATTTAGATAATTCTATATACTGCTTATATGTGAAATACATATGCTTTTTTAGATAGAACAATATTGTGAAGAAAAGCCTAAATGCTTATGGCACAGGCATTGGTAATCATTGGTTTCAGGCTAAAAGACATTAAGGGGCAATTTTACTAAGATTGGAGATAAATATCTGGAGAAATTTCTGGAGATGTTGCCCATGGCAACCACAGATCTTTTCTAACTTATAGGTGGCTAAATCTAATTGCTGATTGGTTGCTATGGACAACATCTCCAGAAATTTCTCCAGATATTTATCTCCAATCTTAGTAAACATGCCCCTAAGTGCATTAAGCCAACAACAGTTTACAAACATTGATCTAGCTGGCCACACACAGTGGAGAAAATAAGTATTGAACATGTCAACCTTTTTCTCCATAAATATATTTCTAATGGGGCTACTGACATGACATTTACACTAGATGTTGGTAACATAGCAACCAAAGTAACCAATAGGTAATAAGAACTCAAAACAATTAAGTCCATAAATTAAGTTATGTGTAGTAAAGTGGAATGAAACAGGAAATACATATTGAATACAGGAAGAAAAGGAGGCCAAAACAGGCATGGAAATCCAAGAAACATGCTAAAATCTGTTAGTATTTAGAAAGCAACCATGCTCCCTATCAGTGCAAATTAATATAAGCTGTTTTAGTCCTAGCTGATGGCCTATAAAAAGGTTTCACATAAGAAGCATTTCATAATTGGTAAAAGCAAAGAGCTCTCTCAAGAAAACAACCTTACTGTTGCAAAGCATAGTGGTGCTTACATACATATTTCAAATGATGTTCTTTCCACTTCAGGTGCACAGTGGTGCACACTGGAAGTCATAATCCCAAAGTGGAAAGAACATCATTTGACCATAAACAGGCCGTGACCAGGTGCTCCTGACAGAGGAAAAAATAATCAGAAGATTTGTCCAAGAGGCATGGATCACTTGGATCACTTGTGGAGAGCTTCAGAAAGACCTTGAATTAGCAGGTACAGTTGTTTCAAAGAAAACAATAAGTAATGCAATAAACCGACCTTTATGCTCACTCACAGTGCAAGACTCCAGAAGTAAAGCTTGTTGAAGCTCATTTCACCTGACTTGAATCCAAATGAAATGTATGGAAAGAAGTGAAGATCAGAGTTCACAGGAGAGGCCCCTGGAACCTTCAAGAGTTGAAGACCGCTTGTGTGAAGCAAAATCCCATCTGAGCAATGCATGTGACTAGTTTCTCCATACAGGAGGCATCTTGATGCTGTCATTGCCAATAAAGGTTTTTCTACTAAGTATTACATACATTTCAGTAAGTTTGTGCAATAATTATCCCGTGTCATTCAATACTTATTGTCCTCACTGTATGTACAGTATTTAAGCAGATTCCAAAAGAATATAGTTTGGATAAAAATATACATTTACCTTAATTATAACACTTAAACCCTTATAAACAGAAGCTTATCATTACCTCAATAGACCAGATTATCACTTTAAATAGAGTTGATTATGCCTATCTCACTGCTGACCATTATTCCTAAAAAAAGCTGAAATCTATCAGTAAAGTCTTACAGGGGTGGCCCTGAACAAAGAGCCAAATGGTAGGTCCATATTGTTATGAAACAATGCCCATGTTTTGATCACAGCCTAAATATAACACCCATTTTAGTACAGCACAACCAAGATAAGACAGTATAATTACTATACAAACAAAATTAACCTCAGCCATATCAATTTAATTCTTATGGAATGAATAACAGGCTTATTAACCCTAGACATGCAGTGTAATATTACAGAAAATTAATAATCAGCATATTAACCCCAAGTGTAGCATATTAACCCCAAGTGTGCCAGTATAAGTACTACAAAAAATAATCAGCATAATTACACCATACATGCTAGCACAATTATTACCACAAAGTGGATTATCATCATATTAACCCCAATGTAGAAATGCCAAATAAGCAATCCATCAATCCCAGTAAGAAAACTGAAAAATGTCCAATTAGCACATTAACTCCACACGTCAGTAAGATCCCTGAAAAATGGGCAATCAGAACTCCATACATGCCAGTAAGACCAGTGGATATACTGAACAAATTACCTTAATCTTGCAAAAGCAGAATACCTATAGCAAAGTTGTCTTCTTCCCTCGTGCTCCCACAGCTGCTTGGATGACTCTCTATTTAACTGCCTGCTCAATACACAGAAAGTCCAAGATGGCCAGGTGTTCCACAGTGAAACACACAGCCCTTCATGAAGAACAGAAGAGTGGCAGGGGTAAGGAGGGCAGCGGGAGTGGCAGCAAAGGGGAATAGAAAGGGAAATAAATTATATTTTTAAAAAACCTTTTGGCAAACAGGGCCCTGGACAGATGCCTAATTGACCCTATGGTGAAAGAGGCCCTGAAGTCACCCATCCTAACGTTCAATTGTCTTGCAAAATTTGTCCCCTTTACATAACCTGGATTTCTCACATCATTTATAAAACAGCATTATGTTCTCAGACTACAGGGTGTCAAATACATAGAAATATAACAAAGTTTAGAACAAGCATAACATTTTCTGTACAATACCTATTTGGTAAAACTTACATGAAATGTTTCAGGAGGATTTTCCAACTTCGATAATTTCTCATCTGTAATGTTTCCATAAGACTCTTCATGATAGTACTCTTGCAGAGGTTTTATATATGGAGACTCACTAAGGACCTGATCTTGCCCATCCATTGGGCGCACATAAGCTGTAGGTTTTTGAGGCATTGCACTAGCTTTTGAGGACAAGGATGATGCAAAGGTTTGAGTGGTAGTCATCAGATTTGTAACAGATGCAGAACCATCCCTGTTCCCCGTGTCATTCTGGACTGAAGTAATATTGTGGTAAGCTTTTTCATCAGTCTGGCCAGTCCGCGGTTTGCAACCAGTTTGTTGGGTGGAATGTAATGGGGACAAGGGCTCGAATGGAGAAGACAAGGAGGAAAGAAGAGGAGAAAGAGCAGGAATCGAGGAAGGGGAAGATGATTGTTCAGCACAGTCATTTTCCTCAAGTTTCTTGGTTCTGCTGAGCTGCTCACAAGGTATGAGATCCTGTGAGTGACTGAGAACTGGATTGTGGCTTTTAATTAGCTGCCAAGAAGGGATATCATTGTCTGTTTGATGCTTTTGGTGATGTCTGGCAGATACACCAGTTGAGGAAATAGGTGGCCCCACTCTCTGTCGTTCAGGCTTCTGCAGTGTGGAAACCGCTTTACCACTCTTGGAATTATCAAATGTGTGTGTATTGGTATTTGCACCAACTGACTCCTCTATTTCCTCATAATTACCAAGCATGCTTTGAATTCGACTTGACAATTCATCTCCTTTGCTTGTCTAAAAATTGAAAATTTACATAAATCAATAAAGTAATAGGGTAACAAAACAGTTATAATTATTAATTTAGTTCAAAGAAATACTTTTTTATGAACCTTATGAAGGAGGTTTGCTGAAGATATTAACTTGAAGATACCATAATCACTCCTACCTTTAAATACCTTTAGAAGAAATACTTTAAATCATTAAATTATGTAAAGTTAAAAAAAAACAAAAGCTCAGTTTCAGGTTCTCTAGTTAAAATTATTTGAAGGCTTGTTCAGGGATCACATTCAAAATGTTGTCCTAGTGAATGGCATTATGAGCACCAGTCAGTATGGCTTTATGAAGGATAGGTCATGTCAGACAAATTTAATTGCTTTTTAATGATGAGGTAAGTAAGATGCTGGACTGTGGGGGGGGGGGGGGGGGGGGCAGTAGATGTGATCTATTTGGATTTTGCCAAAGAGTTTGATACCGTGCTCCAAAGATGACTAATTTATAAACTAAGGTTTGTTGAGCTTAATGAAGTTGTTTGTACATGGATAGGAAACAGGATTGGCTACAGGATTGGGTGGTTGTTAAAGTCGACCTGTCACCCAGACTCAAAAATCTGTACAATAAAAGCCCTTTTCAAATTAAACATGAAATCCATTTTCAAATTTTTATTAAAGCATTCATAGCTGTTTTAAGCTCATTTAAAAATCTCAGCTGTCAATCAAATATTGTCTGCCACTCCTCTATGCCTTAGGCATAGAGGTGGGGCAGATAATTACTTTCACTTTCCATTCAGCACTTCCTAGATGTCACTGCTCCCCAGATATTCCCCCAGTTCTTTTAACCATTTAATTGTGTAGCCAGGACATGGGGATAGACATTGGGTCCCCTATTCTGGTGCAAAAACAAGATTCTGAGAAGGTGCAAGGCTTGCCTTAATAACAGTGTCCACAAAATGGCTCCTGCCTGCTTGCTATAATTATGAATTCCCTAACTGAAGGAAACAAGATTAAAATAATTTATATAGTGTAATTAATGTTCATTTTGCTTGACTAATGTGATTAAATACGATTCTGAATATTTTTATCGGGTGACTTTAATGATACATTCTCTACTTGGAGTAAGGTTCTTAGTGGGGTCCCTCAGAGCTCGGTATTGGGTCCACTTGTATTTAAATTGTTCATTGATGACTTAGGGGAGGGTATTGTAAGTAATGTATCAGTGTTTGCAGATGACACAAAAACTATCCAGCCCAATTAATTCCATCCAGAATGTGGCATCCTTGCAACAGGATCTTGACAAACTGGCAATCTGGGCAACTAAGTAGAAAATGAGATTCAGTGTTGATAAATGTAAATTCATGCACCTCGGATGTAAAAATATCCAAGCCACGTCTAAGAGATGATACAAAACAATCCACTAATGATATGGCACTGATCTAATAGCCATTAGACTTACATTTACATGTTTGTCAAGCACCACAGTTTGCCCTAAATAGTTAAAATAATATATCAAAGAGAACTCATGCCTCACTAGTGCTTAAATGCATTTTTTTACATTTTTTTTGTACATCTTTGTGTATTTTTTAAACAGAGACCTTTGCTTACATCTGTAGCAGAATCATTTTATGATGTCTTAAAACATTACATAATTTAAGAAAAGCGGTGACGGCAAAGCAAAACATGGTACAATGGGGCCATTTATCAACGCTGAGTAAATTTGCCCATGGAAAGTAACCCATGGCAACCAATCAGACTGTTCCATTCATTTTTCTGCTTGCAACTGGCTTTAAAAAGCTAATCACTGCTTGGTTGCTATGGGTAACTGCCCATGGGCAACTTTGCCCATTGTTGATAAATGAGCCCCATTGAGCGTTTGCCTTGTGCTATAATAAAAAAAATATTATTGATCTGAACACAATGTAAAATTTCCAAGCACCATCTATTTGTGGTCACTTGACTTCTGGTGCTATTTAGGGAAGAAAACAGTATTTCTGCTCTACGCAAAGAAGGAATGCTCTCTACATGCCCTCAAATGATGCTCCAGACTTTTAAATGGAGTTTGTTTTTCCATTCCAAACTATCGTTTCATAGTAACAGATACAACTTTTAATAAAGTCAATAAAAGTAATTTACTTTCATAGGATACCTCCACACCATCCTTAGTCATTTAGCATTATTAGTGTCTGTACCTTGTAGGGTTCAGGAAACAGGGGAGCACAGTCAATGAATGTTTCCTTCTCCTGATGAGCTTCTTGATTTCGTCTTTCTCGTTCTCTGATTCGAAGCAGATTTCTTTCTTCATTGTATAAGCTGCAAATTGAGCAAATATCAAAACAAATTCATTGATTAAGCCATTTTTCACATTGACAAAGGACAGATGATTGAAGATGCGCTTTCTAGCTCTGGTAATATAACATGATTTGATGTTTGAAAAAGGCAAGCTAGCCTTAAAACAGCTTATATTGTAAAGGGAGTCTGTCATGATTTTTATTGTGTAGTTTTTATTTCTAAATTACACTGCAAGTAATTCAATCTGCCATGTAAAATTTTATTCCTATCCCAAGTGTATTTTCTTTAGCTGTAATATTAATGTGTAGCCAGCCATCTCAGGTCATTTTGCCTGGTCATGCACTTTCAGAAAGAGCCAGTGCTGCACTATGGAATTGCTTTCTAGCAGGACATTGTTTTTCCTACTCAATGTAACTGAAGAGGTAACAGTGGATCATGGATTTTTATTATTGAGTGTGGTTCTTATATATACCAGAGCGCTATAATCTGGTTCCTTTCAATTGTTCTGCGGATAGGCTGCTGGGTGTGATATCATTCCAAATTGCAATACAAAATTAAATATAAATAAAATCTGTTTGGTCTTTTGAAAAACAAATTTCAGTGCAGAAGTTTGCTGGAGCAGTACTATTAACTTATACATTTTGAAATAAATGTGTTTTTCTATGAAAGTATGCCTTTAAAGATTGGAGAATTTTTACCCTGATTACCTGAACTGAGGTCCAGATTTGTAAAATTTTTATTTAACATTAAAAAGTTATTAAAACTTTTACACAAAACTACACAGACCAATTCATTTCATCCAGCAACAGTATCATGACAAAGTGGCTGATGGAATGCCATGTTTATAATTAGAAAGTTACTGAATGTATAAAGCAAGTAACCTGCACCCATGGGATGCTTTATTTACCAGTAGTTCCTTCCAGCAGACACATGGGTATGCAGTTTCATTCCAATATTAAAAAGGTTGAGTTGTAAAATTGTGACATTATTTCTCTTTCTCTGAAGTGGTTGCACTGACAGATTTATTAAAGGAATAACAACACTACATTATATTTAAATTACTTTAAAACATTTTCACTTTTTGGTGTGTCTGTTCCTTAATAAGAGCTGTAACTTTGTCCCCTGTCCTTGGTATAACCACTCGGTCAACGTGGAGTTCAATTAATATGATGAACAATATTATTATTTTATATTTTTATTTGAAGCAAACATATTTCACAGTGCTGTATTATAAGTAGCATTATACACTGAACATACAAGATTGCAAGCAAAAATAGCTTTTTTTAAAAAAAGAAAGGCCCAGTGCAACAGAGCTTATGGTGTGTGTTGAACATGCTTATTACCTACTGCTTATTCACAAAAACTGAAGAGTGTATGTTCTTTTATGCACTAAGTAGGGCAAACAATCAGACTGAAGCTACTCCATGTATGGTCTTTGGAAGGTAGGTAATTAGATTTCCAGTGTAGACAGGGGAGCTCCGCCAATGAGGTGAGTTGAGAATCTCGAATCTCACAAATACTGCTCCTGGTACTTTCTGGTTTTCAAACTGTAAATTCACCTCTTCTAGCGCAGAGTGCATAATTGCACCCTGCACTATCACCCTAGCCCTCTCCGCCGCCCTCATGCCCCCCCGGAGCAAAAAAAAGTTAATGCATGAGGGAGGGCAACAGCAAGATCAAGCTGCCTAAGGCGACGGAGGGGCCAGGATCGCCCCTGAATATAGAACATCCTCCCTTCCCACTTTGTTTTGATTTTTTTTATTAAATGGAATCCAGTATTCAGGTGAATTATCTGTGCACTGGGAACCTAATTATCTACCTCACAAGGACCAAACATAAGAGTTTTTTAAATATAATAGTTTGTCTTGTTTTGGGCAAAAGTGATCAAAAATTAGATTTTTTGTGATTAGAAACAAGTAAAAAGTACATTCAGGGGGCACGTGCATTGCGCCATCAGGAGAAGACGCAACTGATGTAAACTCCATATCCCAGCCCAACTAACTTAGCTACCAGATCCATAAAAGTTCCAGCATTAAACGCATTCTGTCTCTGAGGTGTCTTTACTTATAATCCACCTCCAGCATTCAAAATGTAGTCAGTGGTGCTGATCACACACAAGTGTTTCTATGAGGAGCCCAGGCACACCACCGTTATCTTGGAAGACCTCACAAGACACAGAGTTGATGCAATCACAACAAGAACAACCGGAGTCGTCATCTGAGGTCTCAGAAATACTACACACCATACAATCTATGTTCCGGAGCAGCAGTTGTGAACTTTACAAAACAAATTCAAGAATTGGGCAAACGGACGAGTGCCCTAGAAGACTGCACTGAAGAACAGCATTGCATGCTGATAATGACACATAGAGCTCCAAAAGGAGCAGCTATCTCTTATGGAGGAAAAGATTGAAGATCTTGAAAACAGTTCCGGAAGAGCAAATATCCTCCTGCATGGGGTCCCAGAGAAAAAACGGACATAAAGCATTTTGCACTCAACATTTTTACAACTTTACTCCTTGAAGCACCGACAGAGAGGCTACAAATGGCGAGAATACACAGGGCGATAACTAGACCACGCAGCAAAGACACTACTAGGGACATTAAGCTACATCATGAGGCGTCAGAGACCAAATACTGCGCGCCAAATCTCATGGAACAAAGGCAATAAGCTACGGGCAGAAATTTATGTGGACTGAAATCACCCTAAAGCTACAGAAAGCACGGATTAAGTACAGATGGGGGCTTCCCCTTTGCACTACACTGCACATGTTGTTGTTCAAAACAACAGAGGCAGCTTTACACATTCTGCAGAAAGAGGGCTTCTCTCACAATCTCCAAGGACATCGGCTGGTAGTAGCCCAAGACCCCAGAAAGAATGGCAAGTAGTGACAACTCCATATTCGTCCCCTCATCTCAACCAAAACACAGACCTTCCTAAGGCTCAAAGACTTCAATCTCATCAGTCTCATCTCATTAGAGGTCAGGAAATCATCCGGTAAGTATATAATGTATCCCAAGTTATACAGCTAGTATAGATGCTGGACAAAATGGGACCATGTAATAAGGGTCTGGGAATAAATACTGCCCAGAAATCCAAGCCTCAGGGCGACACCAAAGAGACAGTCACCAAGCGGCCAGGACACTATCCCCAAAGTTGGGGCTTCCTTTCATGAGATTAACGTTATGAAGTTTTACCTTTTGTTCCATATGCATAATTCTAAATTGAAATATTGTGCTATATACAGTATGTTTTTTAAATCCATAAGCAATATGATTTTTAGTTTATTCTGCTTCTGCTCCGACCACCTGCAGGAGCCAAGGTTTTGATCCCACCTGAGTAACAGGGTTCTTAGTAGACACATATTGCCCTACTATAATTTTTACTTATAAGGGACATGTAAAGTTTAGCTTTAACAGTCTATAATTATTATTAAATGACTTTAAAGATAATTTGTCATAATGTAAAAGTTTTAAATTCCCCTAGGAAACATTGGCAAACCCTTCAATGGTATGAGCATATACACCCAGATGTGATATGTCTGCAGAAAACCCACTTCACCAGGCAAACATACCCTCAATTTTTTCAACCAACAGTACTCCCGGTTTTTTCTTCGACTCTTAAGAAGAAACATATGAATGTAGCAATCTTTATTCATAATAATTTACCTATTATAGTAAATGATGCAGATAAAGAGGGGCAATATGTTTCTTTCATATGTACTCTATACATCCAATCTATAAGAATAACCACCACCTATTGACCGAATGACAGCGCCAAAGACTTTTTCAACAGACTAGCCAGGAAACTTCGTGCTGAGCCCTCAGATATTAACATATGCTGTGGAGATTTCAACTTTCCTTTTAACCCTGCATTAAACAAATCACTAGCAACTCATACCGTAAAAGAGGCTAAAGCCACAAGAGCAACTCAAAATATCCATAATACAACCCAATTTGTAGAAACTTAGAGGGAATTGCATCCCAAGTCACGAGGGTTTACCTTCTACTCTGCCCCTCATAAACAATTAAGAACGTTTGCAAATTTTATACTTTGCGCTAATGCGCTGTCAATGTAATAAAACTTATTACTGAAAAAGTCATAATGTTTGCTCCAAAAGACTTCAACACCTTCAAGCACTTCTCAAGAGTGCACAATTACAATTCGCATTGTGCAATAACAATTCGCAATGCAATAACCGTTTAAGGAAGAATATTGCATTGCGAGATGTGGCTTTTTACTCTTATTCGTGCACAATGTTTTGCTCTTAACGAGTTTAATTACATTCCCCATATTGTCTCTAAGGTCCTATCGAAACCGTTTTTAATTTTGTTAGTAGGGCCTTGCTGTTATTCACCACCCAGTCCATATAGTCGCTTAAATTGACTTCTAATATGATATATAGTACTGGAATTGGAGATAGAGATAGAGAAAGTCCAGGTGGCATCCGAGTACGCCGAGGGCCCCTCCCGAAGCCAAAGGCGGTCACACTACTGGTGAAGCCGAGCCGAGACCTGGGAACTTGGCATCTGTTCTGGTTTAGGGTGCCGACAGTGACACACTGCTGATATAGACACAGATAACCAAAGACAATGTTCAGTTGGTCTCTCTCTACCCCATCTACTGCCTATTAGGTCTTCAGATAAAGCAGGCCTTTACACAGGCTTCTCAATGCACTTCTGCTTTGTTTTGATTATGCTTGTAGGGATCAGAGAGTAGAATTCTCCCATTTAAAAGGAAAATGTCCAATCGATGAGGGGTACCAAACGTTAGGGTTCCTTCCAAGCTCTGTAATGACTTACCTGATACCCCTAGGCTGGTGTTCCTGTTAGTACTTGCGAATAATGTACCTAGATCAACCCTGGGCCCTGGTGCAGGTCAGGCAGCGGGACCCCCCCCCCTGAATGAAATTTTTGCACCATATTCCCATCAGCGCAAACATCTGGCTGGCCAGTAGATGGTGCAGGCCCTCTTCCTTCCTCCTTCTTTGAAAAAGACCCAAGGGGGTTAAAGGGAGAGGTGATCTATCACATTTGGTTCAAAAATGTAAAGGAACAATAGAGTAGCTCCCTGGTTTGTCAAGAAATTGTAAATACTTAATCTAGATAGTCTACCAAGGAAGTTATAAAGGAGTTATAAAGGCAAAAACATATGTGTTCCATAAAGCATAGCAAATCCATCTGTTGGATTAATGAATTACATACAGTATGTGTGGTTCCATGTGTGTTTGAATTAAATTTCCAATAATATTGTAATTAAAATTTTATGGAAACAAACATCTGCCTACACAATACAGATCCAACTGTAATATATAAGAGGAATTTAATTGTGTGTGTGTATACAGTATTTCAAAGCCAAACGCTCTGCAGCTGGCCAGAGCGGTACGAATATTCTGATCAGTTGGAAATTTTAGGTATAGGTGGATGACCAAATTGCACTAATGCAATGGTATGGCTCTGAGGCAATCAATCAAATAACACAGATGTGGACCTATTCTTTGCAGGTTGGCTGGTGACACAGCAGAAATGCTTCTCGGGTTCATCAGTCTAACTGCTGTATTCTCCGATCATGTAATCAAATGAGAGTCTGATTGTCCAAAATTCTTGTAAGGGGGAAGTCCCTTATATTAACCAGTAGTCATCCAGTTTGGTTAGGAAAAAGCTAGTGTGTGGACTGATACGTATAACTAGCTTTTTAGAATATTTAATCATTAATAGTTCACAGTTTTGTTTGTTTGCATTCATGTGTTTTCTTTTTCTGTTCCATTTATCACAAGCTAGTGTATGGTTATGTATACAAGCATATTTTGTTTTCTCAGCTGTGTAGGTACAAGGACACAATGTTGCTTGACAAGTTGCTAAATGTAATTACTATTTAAAGCAGTTGTAAGGGCTCCCCACTACCCCATGGTCCCCTTACCCCTGTGAGTACCTTCTTGCCAGAGTTGCGGTCGGGTGGGGGGGAGACCAGAAAGGAAGCAGTATTCAGCAGTATTCTGCCAGCCCAGTCCGTACCTGGAGGGCTGTTTTATTTGTCATTGTCTGCGTAGAGACATATTTTATCAGTTGGCTTCCCTATCTTTTCAGTTTTTTTAATGGTCAGATCAAAGATGAATGAAGATAACGGCCTTGCTTAGTGCCACTTGAGGGTAGACTTGTGCAAATGAAGGAAGGCTTGAGATGCTTACATAGTAATGTAGTAAGTTAGGCTGAAATCAAGTTCAAACTGTTACCTCTATTTTAACCTGCCCAACTGCTAGTTGATCTAGAGGAAGGCAAAAACCCCATTTGTAGGCCAAGACTATTCCTGACAGCTTGTTCTCCAAGTGTTCTGTGCGTTCACCTCTGGATTGAACTTCCGCTTTACATTCTTCATTACAGAACACATTTTGGCTCTGAATCATGCAAGTCATTGGGCAATGTTGAAGTTAGCTTAAGTTTAGGTGTGTCTCTGCTGCCTCAGTGCTTTGGAGTGTTCACTCATAGCCAGGGCCGGCATCAGGGGGGGACAGGGGGGACAAGCCTTACGAGCGCCGCCGAAGCCATCCTGCTCCTTACTATGCTGATGCGGAAGTGCCTAAGACAGTCGAAGTCCTGAAGCGGCGGAAAGACACGAAGTCGCCAAAACTGAAGTCCTGAAGCGGCCAAAATACCTGATGTCACGAAAACAGCTATAATGGAGGTCCTGAAGCCATGAGTTAAATTCTACTGACACAAATGTGGGTTTTTTGTTTTTTTTTTTAATCCCCTGGCCACCAATGTTTTATTTTATTACTCTATAGCCCCTGCCACCAATTAAAATTTTTTTTTTTTAATCCCCTGGCCACCAATGTTTTATTTTATTACTCTATAGCCCCTGCCACCAATTAAAAATTTTTTTTTTTCTGGGCCCCAAATTTTCTTTTAACCATAAGGGGGGCCCTGGCGCCAAGTTTTTTTTTTTTTAACATTCTCTGGGGCCCCAATTTTTTTTAACTTGTAAGGGGGGGCCCTGGTGCAAAGGTTTTTTTATTTAAATATTATTTGGGGCCCCAATTTTTTTCAACTTGTAAGAGGGGCCCTGGCACCAATGCTTTTTAAAAAATAAAAAAAAACTTTTATGGGGGGACCTGGTGCCAATGTTTTTTTTAACTTATAAAGGAGCCCTGACCATTAATATGTGTAGGGGGTTTACCTTTTTAGTGCTGATCTCTGTGTGGTCTTTTAATTTGATGTGGAGTGGGAAGGGGTAGGGGTGGGACTTGGGCTCCAGGGTGGGGGCCGGAAAATTTTGTTGTGTGGGGCCCCGTGATTTCTAATGGTGGCCCTGCTCATAGGGGATACCAGTGGTGACACACCAGCCTTAATGTGTTGAGAGGCACCATCTTGGTATTCCTCAGTCTAGCAAGTGGTCTTCCACATTTTTTCCAGAAAATGCAGTGCGCTTAAGTGCTTGATTCTTGCCTCATTTGGCCATGCCCCTGGGGTTATTAGCACTTACTGATGGTCACATTCAGTTTTTTGGTTGCTATGGGTTACTGCTCCTGGGCAACATTGTGCCTTTTATTAATTATGGGGGCAAGTGTTTTAAAGGGTTCTAGTGCTACAGATTACGACAGATGCAGACAAGCACATCAGAGCTCCAATGTCTTGTACTGCTGATAGATCCATTGAATGTTTGAACCAGTATGTTCTTTTAAATTCACTTATGTTGCTTCACATCATTAACCCTTTAAGTGCCATCAGAATTTCATATTTCATTTGCACCTTTTTGGAACATTTTGTGCCCTCACTGTTTAGGGGCATTTTCTGAGGGGAAACCTTTAGTTTACATAGGAAAACTATACATCATTTTTTTTAGGAGAATTTGAGCTTTGTAAATCTGAGATTTTGTGTATTTCCACAGCTACAAAAAGATTTATAGCACTAAAATACCAAAAAAAAATTTGTAAATTTTTCTAAATATATCAATTTATACCAGAAAAATATTTCATCTTGCGTACAAAAATTCAACTGATTTAGGAAGCTTCATGTCTCTCGAATGTGCCAATACCAGATATGTATAGTTTTAGGGAGATTTAGGACTTCTGTACAGCAAAAACTACCAACAGTAAATTAATGAATTTTGAAAGTACTAAGGCAGAAATCGGAATACTTTAGATTTCAAAGCCAAAAAATCCGTAAACAGTAATCCAGAAAGTCATATATTTTTGAAAAGTACACATTCTGCCAATTCCAAATTGGATAACTATGTCTCTCTACGCCCAACTACCAAGCAACAAACCTTGTCTGAATAAGAACCTCATATTTTCACGGCTACATCTGATTTTGACAATCTTTACATATAAACCAGTGTAATTTGGCTGCTGGTCATTCAGATCCCTTGTTATGCAGTCCCTACATTTATAGTTCCAGCATTCGTCGCAAAGCTTGCATTTCATATACCCCACATTTCGTTAAGTACCAGCAAAAGGCATCCTAAATATGAATGCTAGGGGTCTACTGAACAGCTTGATTCCTAATATGCATAGATTTACCAAACTATGTGGCATACAGAGACCCCCAAATCCACTTAGTACATATGAATTTTCATGCATGACATTCAGGCTGCTCCAGTATAAGCACCTAGCATGTGTATTATGTGCCATGAGACCCCCCTAACAGTATGGATACCCTACAAAACCATATATTTTCCGAAAGTACATATTCTAAAATGGGTAAATACATGTCTTCCTAGTGCAAACTAAGAAACAGCAAAGCTATGCTAAACATAATGATTTTTATTGAATTTCTCCCCACATTTCAGAATGTACCAGAAAGAGGCATCCTAAATATAAAAATTCCAGTGGTCTACTGAACAGTTTGATGTCCGATATGAATAAAATTACCAAACTATGTGATGTACAGAGACACCCAAATGGATATACAGCAGACAAAATTCCATGAACAAAACCAAGTACCAAAGAATAATGTGGAATGCAATAAGAAAGGGGGTTTGCAGGCAGCAGATCCAGACTCTCTGATGTGGAACCAGCTGGAGGTCGCTGCAGGAAGTTGTCACATGAAGATCCGGGTCCAGGGTCACGGCAGTGGGTAGTCAGAAGTGCGTTCAGCAGGACGTAGCATCAAAAAACACGTTTGCTGTGCATTTGGACACCTTGGGCTACTTTTCCACAAGCTCTGCTGTTTGCCTAGGGGGAAGGAAGGAATGAGTGGCTTTAAAAGCCACTCCTCCAACCCTCCACCCGGATGTGCTCCAGAACATAGAATCTACATTCTGTGGCACTTGGGTGCTTTTTTTTTTTTTGTATGTCTTTATTTATTTGTAATGTTTATTTTGGGGTAGAGAAAAAAAGGAGGGTGGGGGTAACAAACATAAAAAAGAACAAAAGAACAGATTTAAACAAGCTTGTAATTTATGCATTAATTTACTTAATGATCTCATTCCTAGTCTTGGTATCTTGTTACTGAGTATGCATTGAGGACTGCTGTACTCATACAAAGGGGTGGGGAGAAAGCAGAAAGGTAGTAGTCTGAGCTACTGCATGTTAACCTTCTGTTACTTATTTGTATTTTCTGCATTTATTGCATGTGTATGTAACTTTGGAGCTATATTATTCTTATTCTCTATTTTCATTTTGTCCATTTTCTTGTTGATACTCTATTTGTTTATTGTACTCCAGTCTTTCCATATTTTTTTCAAATTGGTTTGTCTTACCATTCTTTAAGGCTGTAATTTCCTCGATTTTCTTTAGTTCTAATTATTTTACCCAGTTAATTTTTTTGGTGGTTCTGGGTTTTCATAGAACTTTGGGATTACTATTCTAGCTCCTTGTAAGAACTGTACGATCAGTTTGTTTTGGATTACAACTTTTGTTGTTTTACTTATATTAAGAATCACCATTTTACACAGTTTGGGAATGCCCATGTCTCAGTTTTTCTATTACTTTGAACACTCAAAATAATGCTTGAATTTTCCACATATATACCATATGTGGCTGTAAGATCCTTCCGCTTCATTGCATCTTGTGCAGTATACTAGGGGGCAGATTTACTAATGGTCAAATTTCGAAGTGAAAAAACTTTGATTTGACCATCAAATTTTTTTGGGGGGTGTCATTTTCTATCAAATATTGCCATCAAAAACAGCCATATTCGATCGAACAATCGCATTGTTCCCCCAAAATCCTCTCCTCTCAGAAATTGCCTTCCTGTACTCTTAATGATCTTGAGCTTTTATGATTTAGTGTCATTATGTTTCCCCAGACAAACAGCTACTGATTTGATGACTTCAATTATGGGGAAAAGGACTGAAAAACTTGAGACCCAGTTTAGAGGATGGAATTTTGAGATGGATGTTCTTGGTAGAAAGTCATACTTTGTCCCCAATAGCATACTGAAGAGGAGGAGGAGAATGCTTTTTATCGGCAAAGGTCTTTTGAGCAATGGAACGCTGCTCCAGATTAGTCTTAGTACAGATGAAGCCACTTTGGTTTGTGTGTTTGACACAGAATAACGAAACTCAGATATCCCGCTTTTTCCATTTAACACAGAAAATTGCGTCACAGCATCCCATCTAATTAAAGTGTTCAGTATGCTAATGAAAAGGTTAAATGCATTAAATGAGTTAAGATGACTTTAGATAACAGTTTTTTTTCAAGTAGCCCCGAGTCATGACGCATTTAACACACAAATCCAAGTGGCTTCATCTGTAGCTTGCCAAATTGCCCATCTAGCCTGTCTGGGGTTAAGACATTTAAGTGCGTGAATATACTAAGTTCTTATGTTCTGTAAATATTGTTACAGGTATTGTAGAGCCTTCTAGTAGATGCCTACATTTCTCTAAAGCCAATTTGACTGCCAAGAGTTCTCAGTTACCCATAGCATCATTTTGTTTAGGCGGAGAGAATTTTTTTAGAAAAGAGTTATTTTTGGTTAAGTACCACACCGGCACCCACATCGGAGGCATCAACTTCAATGAAGAAAAGTAGAAGAGGGTCTGGATGTTTCAGGACAGGAGGAAAATATTTTTTCAAAGATTCAAAGGCTTCCTTGGGGCAATCTTAGGGTCAATGAGGGGCAAGGGTTTCTGCTGATTTTTTACAAAATACATCACCAAAGTCCTGATAAACCAGAGGAAGAGAGTGAAGATTTATTGAGATAGAGGATAACTTCTGTACTGTATTAGATGATAACATTTCTTTTGGCAGTAGGGGCTCCAGTGACTACAGGAGTGGAAAGACAGTTAATAATAAGACAAGAAAGTCTCTCAACATGCAATGCTCCAACTGTAACAGAAAGTTCTTGTGTAGCACGAGAGGTGTAAGCCATGGAGAGCAGTCTGTCATCTATAACCAGAATCCGGAGGAGGATTGATAAGGGGTGAAGAGGGATATTGTGAAGAATGGCGAATAAGTGGTCCAGGAAGTTTCCTGCAGCACCGGAATCCAGAAAAGCTTGAGTCGGGATTCTCTTGAAGCTGCACAGGAAGCATAAATAGTTGAGAGGATTGCAAGGAGGAAGCTTGGGGTTCAAACACAGTTTGCAGAACAAAGGGATCAAGCAGAAGAATAGCCAGACGGGCAAAATATCAGTTCAGGCGGAAAGGATTCGTAGTCAGGATACAGCCAGAAGTCAATATCAGAAGTTCAAGTCACACTAATTGCACCCAGGAACACATTGAAGTAGAACATATAAACGGGCAAAGACCGCAGGCATCCTTTTATAGTTGAATTTTGGCGTCAAAAAGTGCGTGATGACATCATGCTCTGGCGTTGTGCATCGACGTAGCATGTATCGAAGTCAGCATCTTGACGCTGGCGTCACACACCACATCTGAATTGACTTGCTGGCATCAACTCCCACGTGGTCTCCCCTGGGCGCCGCCATCTTGGATGCAACACTGCAGACTAATGACACGCCGGGCAGTGCTCCTTACATTTCCACAGCTTAAGGATGTTTTGCTGTTTCCATATTCTATGGAGGATTTATGGACATGGGAGAGTTAATCCTCCATCTGATTTTGATTTAATCAACTGTGAAAATGTAATCCTAATTTTTTTTGCTTGCCCATAAGAATTGTAAGAACATTGTATTTATCTTATGAAAGAAGTTTTCTGGGAGTTTGATTAGAGTCATTAGGAATAGATAAATTAATTTAGGCATTACCATAATTTTTTAAGATTTGGATTTCCATTGATCTTCTTCCTGGTACCTCATCTAGGTTATCCGGATGAGGAGGTAGTTTGATTCCTAAGTATGTTATTGATTGAGAGGTCCATTTTAATGGGAAGACATGTTCTAAGTTTCAACTCATTCAGCTGTTACTTTAATATTTAGGACTTCTGATTTTGAGAAATGTATCTTAAAGTTTGATGCTTCACTAAATTTGGTGAATTCCAGTAACAAATTTGGTAGGGTAATTTAAGGTTTGGTTAGGACTAATAAAATATTGTTGGCGAATGCAGCCACCTTGTACTCCTGAGTACCCATTTCAAGGCTTATATCCATGTTTTGGAGGATAGGGGTTATCAGAGTATCCATAATTAGAATAAAGAGAATTGGGGACAGGGGCAGTCCGCAACCCGGACCCGCAACCTGCATACTTACCCGCCTGGACCCGCTACCTTACCCCAACCGGCAAGTACCTTATCCACAACCTGGACGTGCGACCCGCTGACCATCAAGAATCAGGAAATGCCATCATGCTGCCAATCAAGAATCAGGAAGTTCTGTCATTGTAACCAGAAGTGACATCGTCGGAAGTAGGCGTGATCAAAAAAATAAGTAGAAATCAATATTGAGAAGACCCCACGGCCGAACCCACAAACCCGCAAAACCACCGACCCGCATCTATACCTGCACCCGGAACTTCTACCCACAACCTGCAGGGTACCACAGGTTTTTGTGGGTAACACGCGGGTACCCGACCTGCTGCAGGACTCTAGTTCAGGGTGAATTATTGATGGCATGAGTGGGATCCTATTGGTCAACATTTTGGCATTTAGTTTCTAATCTAGATTGATTAAAGAAATGGGTTTATATAGCTCCCACACATAGTTGGATCCTTGTTCAGTTTGTGCAAAACTGTAATTTGCACCTCTTGGGCATTAAAAGGTTTCTGCTCTGATATAGAATTAGAATGGTTAAGCAGAGGTAGTACTATCTACTGTTGGAATTCTTTATAAAAGCCTGCACTATATCAATCTGGTCCTGGGCTTTTGTTGGGCAGTGTATCATTAATTGCTTTTAGTAGTTCTTCCTTGGGAAAGGGTGTTTCTAGTTGTTTGTGTACTGTGGGCAGATGTAGTTATAAATATTTTTCCATTAACTTTGGGTGTGCATTCCTGGATTCAAATTATACAGTATGGTGTATATTTTGTTTTGAGTCTTTAATTTGTGCTATAAAAGTTTTATTCTTCTGCACCTTTATTATTTTTAAAAGGATTTTAGTAGCCATGTTCCATTCATATTACTCTCTTTGTATTTCAGATAAGCTTGCTCTGTAAATGAGTCTAGTAGTTGTTTTAAATAAATTCTGCTTAGTAATAGCGTTTCGTTAAATTTCCATATAAATGTTTCTTTCATGGGGTTGGGGATCTCAAGTTTAGCAATATACGGTGCATGATCTGATAATTGGGACAATTTCTATGTTCTTAACACAATGTAGCCATTTCTGTTTTATAAATAGTCAATTCTTGAGTAGCAGTTTATAAGACTAGAGTAGAACGTATAATCTTTTTGTTTAGGGTTGTGTGCTCTCCAGACGTCAATCATATTTAGTTGGTTAATATATATTTTTTTTTATTTTATTTATAGCCTTGTATGGAATGGCTGATCTCTGTGAGGAATGATCTATTATGGAATTAAGAGCTACTGTAAATTCTCTTACTACCAATTTTATACCTTCTGCAAACTCATTTAGGAGAGAGATAATTTCTTTCAGATGTTTTACTTGATCATTATTTGGTACATAAATCGAACATAAAGTTACCAGTAAATTGTAAATGGTTGCTTTCACCATAATGTAATGTCCTCTAAGTCTACCTTAGATTCTAACATTGAGAATGGTACATCTTTGTATCAAAACTGTTGTGCCGTTTACCTTTCTTTCTGGGTTAGTACTGAGAATATATTCTTATACCATCTATACTTTAATACTGCAGAATGATTACTTTTAATGTGAGTTTCCTGTAGGTAAACAAGTTTTGCACCCTTTCTATGACCAATATATTTGTGCTCTCTTTCTAAGAATATGTATCCCATTGACATTTTGGAACCACAAGGTCAATGGAGTGTTATATGTAATTTTTCTACTTTTATTGATCTGTTTCTAGTCTTGAGTAAGTATATATGTAAATAAAACTGATGTAAATGGGCATTGTACCATAGTAAAGGTTTTGATTCTATTGGGTCTATACTGCTTTGCCTAGTGGCTGCATTGCAGTTGACCACTGGTGGGGTGTGGTTTGTGGTTTCAAGGTTTGAATCATGGTGTGTCCCACTGATCGTATTAATGTGTAAGCATGGAGTAATGAACCATGTATTAACATATATACATACATTAAACATATGCTTATTTAAAACCTCAGAAAGTAAAACTAAGAAAGAGAAAAGCAAAATACATTTCTTAACACTTATGAATAGTGATGGACGGATCTGTGGCGTTTCGCCAAAAAATTCGCGAATTTTCAGCGAAATTCGCGTGCCCAAGTTGACGCGCGCTTATTTTGACGCGCATCAAAATAGAGTAGCCTGTGTTCCAACAAGGATTGTTAGCTTGAGGTAGTTTTAAGGCCCCCATACATGGGCCGATAAAAGCTGCCGACAGACCGAGTAGGCTGCTTATCGGCCCGTGTGTGGGGTCAGCTGCATCAGCGAGTGTATGCAGTGCTGTGATCCGACCACCCGTTTCGGATGCATTTCTATGTGGGCATATCGGGGAGAGATCTGCTCGTTTGGCGACATCGCCAAACAAGCAGATCTCTGTGTCTATGGCCACCTTTAGGCTGAACCACAGACTGGGAAGGAACCACAGACTGGGATCCAGTTATATTTTCTTCTTTCTGATCTATTTCTGCTGTAGTGGACCTGGACCACATAGGCTAGACACACAAAAGACGGACTTTATACCTACCAGGCTGTCTCCATTGGTTGTCACAGAGATGTCCCTGCCTTTGACTGATCACTCATCTACATACTACATTATTTCTTGTATTAACCCTGGTTGCACTTTAACAATAAAGCAATTGTGTTCTGTTTAGTAAATGTAAGAACCTCTAGCATCCTCTATCATTATTGCTACACTACAGCAAAAGAGGTGTAGTAGCACAATTCTAATTGATTAAAAAAAGGGAATACTTTAATGTAAGATATTGGTTGAGGACCCAGTGTGGCCTATTTGCTTCCCTTTGTTTCAGTTACTGGTTTTTGTTATTCAGATCCTTGTATTTAATGCTTAACTCCATGATGCATGCTTCACATCAGAACAAGATGATATTTTTATTATTCTAACAGAACAGTTTTTTATTCCATCTTCTCTTTCATGATTCCACCTAGAAGAACATCACTGGCAAGTCTAAGCAAAGACTGTGAGCAAGCAGACAAACAGGTAAATTTCAGGATCTGCTGATTTGGAAATAACTAAATGTATTCAGGGCATTGATGGCATACTTGTATATAAAGTTGCAAAGATTTCTCCATTATAAAGGATTAGTCTAAGCATGCATTGTTTTTCTTTAGCACATGCCCTTGTTACAGTGAAATTAGTCAGGAAAATGGAATTTCCTTGAGAGGATAGACTTGCATTTCCATATCATTTATATTTTTCCTTAAGGAGATACTGATACCTGAAATTAAATTATTTTTTACATCTATTATAATATTGGCTTTGAAAGCTACTTCTAACTGTGCCATAAAGTATTTGCATGATGGTTTTACATTACCTGTCTGACCCCCTGTGTTCCTGTATGAGGGGGCTGCCATATTTGTGCAGCAGGAGTCTGTTAGCATTAGAAACTGTAACTAACAGACTGGGATGGGACAGTCAGATTGGCAAAGTCAGAGAGTCAGGCTTGGCAATTTCAACTAACAATTATATACCAAAACAAACCTCACAGCAAAAAATCATCAACGTGACCTATAGGTAACATTTAGGGGCAAATTTACTATTATTCCCCAAAAAAAAAACAGTTTCTACTCGATATTCGATTAGCATTCGATTAATAGTTCTAGGCTACCTTTTATTCGATATTCGATCATTCGACGATCGAATACAAATTTATTCGATCAGTCATTCGAAGACTTCGATCGTACAAATCCTATTAGATCAGGACTTAGCCTCAGAAGCCTATGGGAGTGCTCCCATAGGCTTCTATTGCAATTCGGAAGGTCCAATCTGCTAAAGTAGGCAATCGGATAAACTTTAAAATTAAAATCTTTCGTTGGTCGAATGATCGAATGATCGAATATTCGTTCATTCGACTCTATTCAAATGTATTCGATCATTCGACCGTTCCCTATTCGATGATCGAATATGCCAAAATTCACATTCGCCCAAACGAATAAATCCTACGTTCGAAATTCGATCGAATTAGTTCGAAATTCGTTCGAAATTCGATCGAATTCGTTCGAACTTTGAATCCTTCATGTGAATTTTGTAAATCGGCCCCTTAATGTAAATTCATATGTTAAAATTCATTTTTTAGTGTCAGTATCACTTTAAGCTTAACATTCCTATGTTCAAACAAGAAACTTGAGACAATTCTATAGGAGCAAAGCCACATTATTTAAAAGGATAGCTAGGACTGCCTTCCCTTAAGTAAAGGTGTTAATTAGCAACCCCACAATGTAAGCAACCCCCACAATGTAAGCAACAGATGTTAAAGAAAATTTTCCCCAGAGAGTGTGAAAAAAACAAGATATCATTACAAAGGTTACCTTCAACATTATCATATATAAGCACTACAGCAAACTATATGGAAAGCACTGAACAGTTTATTTAAACTGCTTGCCAACAGAGACTCGGTTACGCAGAAAATGCAAACCATGTATTATTATCATCATTATTCCTATTAATAACTCAAATTTCCATTAATAACCAACATATTCCACTGCACTGTCTAACTGAAGAGTGTATAAGTCCTTCTCCAACTGGAGCCTACTCATCCCTATCCCACCCCCCAATTTAGCTGTTGGCTACTGAGCAGGCTCAGTTCTTCTCAACTCATATTATGATGCATGCTATGGTATTGCGGATTCTCATAGAATCTGTCTGCTCCTATTTTACTCCTAACCTCTTCAAGCTCTTTTTTTTTTCAAAATGCATCAGTTAATAGTGCTGCTCCAGCAATTTTCTCAAAATTCGCAAAAGAGCTTCGATTTCCAGAATCACCTAAAGTTGCCTCGTGGGGAAACTTTAGGCGATTCTGGAAATCGAAACGTCACTAGTGCATTGGCGCTGGCGTTTCTTCATTCAAACAGGCGGCGGGCAGGGAGCAGGCAGTTTGGGGAGATTGTCGCCTCGCAGAAGAGGCGATTAATTGCCAAGCGACTAAATCTCCCCATCTGCCCCAGCCCTAAACATTACAATTTGCTATCTTAATTGAGACATTGTTCAGCAATATTTGAGGAATGTTAGTAATAGTGTATCAATTGTAGCCATTTAGTTCGATAAACATCAGGGAGGTTGAGAAAACACATACAGATTATTGTAGATTTTGGTCAGAATATGCACATTTGTGTGGAGGGGTTTAAGCATGCAGAGACAACACATTCGGTGTTCTGTTACATTAATTTAACAGAGACATGCAAATTAGGAGCAACTTAAAATAAGTTGCGCGTTACTACAACTTCTTATAGTTTCATGTATAAGGGTAGTTGTACATTTATTTATTTATTTGGGATGTTTTGTCTGCTGCATTTCTTAATATACAAGGAGGCAGGCCAAAGTGACCAAAGTGACCAAAATCACTCCATAGTACCTACAAAGTCCAGCCAATGTTTACAGGTAAAAGTTGGGTAGTAAATTTGAATATGCACGTCAGGTAATTAACATAAAAGTACTTCTTTGCCCATTTTGTCACAACATGTTAGGGCAACTAAAAAACACATAAAACAAAAAACTAAATAAAACCCAGGAATTTTCCTTAAATGCGATTGTCCTTTGACTGAACAAGTGTAGAAAATTCATGTGTGTTCCTTACATTTTAACTGTTACCGATTAGGCTGGGGACAGACAGGGAGATTCGGGGAGATTCTGTCGCCTGGCGTTTTTAGCAGGCGACAATCTCCCCGAATTTCCTTCTCCCTGTCTGCCGCTAGTATAACTGACAAAGCGCCAGCGCCTGTGCACACGCGGCGCAGCGATTTCCGGAATCGCCCGAAGTTTCCTCACGAAGTATCTTCGGGCGATTCCGGAAATCGCCGCGCTGTGTGTGCACAGGCGCTGGCGCTTTGTCATTAATACTAGCGGCAGACAGGGAGAAGGAAATTCGGGGAGATTGTCGCCTGCTATTAAACGCCAGGCGACAGAATCTCCCCGAATCTCCCTGTCTGTCCCCAGCCTTAAACTGGGCTCTAATTTAAGATTTATTTTGTGCAAATCAGGGTCTGTTGAGACATGAACTCCATGGCACACAGAAGTGATATACAATATGAGTGGCTTTTCTGACAACTTCAACAGCTCATTAAAACTTTCGAGAGCACTGGAAAGGGGCTTGGGAGGTCACCTGAGATAGCATTAGAAAAAGCAGGACATTTCTAGCTCTATAAAAGGCTGCACAGTGGTGATTGCTGGGTCAGCAAACTAGTCACTCACCACAGCCTGAAAGATGAGTCAGGACCAAAGTGATGGCTCTCAGCTCTCTAGCTGCTATAGCAGCTTTCACCTCAGTAGTGTGTATGCACAAAGAGAATTAACATCACCACTATATATAATAATGACCCCAAAGGTATAGTTCTCCACTAAAACAACTGTAATTTAATGTATTTTGTTTATGTTACAAAAAAAAATTTAAGCTTCAGTCTCCCCGCATTTAACAAAAACATACTTGTACACCGTAAATTTAAATTGTAAGCTCTACAGTGCAGGACTTTACTTTCTCCTGTTCTCTTAATCTTTGTAACTTTATGTGTTATTTATTGAAATGTTTCTAAACCTCATCAGTAGTAATAGGGATGCATATATGAATAGTGCCATATGAATAATTATATATAAATATGTTCAATCAATCCCAAATTGGTTAGAAATTCACATTGGTCAAAGCAATCAAGGCCCCTAAGTTGGAAGTGTCCCTCCACATAGTTTTTGTAGTACTGACTGCCAAAAGGAATATGTAGACATTTGACATAATTTATCCAGTCGACAAATGAGTGGTGCATACGTTCCAACATTTTTAAGTAAAAAGAGGGACAAAAAATGTTCTCGTACATAGCACAGTGAAATATTTTAGCCATGCCCATTTTTGTGACCACGCCCCCTAATTACCATGTTAATTTTTCAGAATTTGTCAGGTCATGAAAGTCTGAAAATATTTCTCCTTATCTAAACTGTTACAATTACTTATTTTCTTAACTCAAAATTGTTACAATTTGCACCTTTTAACTGTTCTGGGCTTTCTGCCAAAAGCCAATTAAGTTAGAAAGTTTGTTTCTTTTTCTGGCTGTTCAGTGCAGAGAAAAAAGGGACTTTCCAGTACAAATGAGGGACTTCAGGTTGAGCTGTCAAAAGAGGGACTGTCTCTCTAAAAAAGGGACAGTTGGGAGGTATGGTGGTGTATCAAATAATCAGTACAAGGGGAAAACATTGACATCACTGGGACAAAATAATAAACATTTTAAACATAGCAGATGTTAATTTTTTCTGGAACCCCCAACTCAAGCTGTAATACCTTAAAGAATAACACACCAAAAGGAAATACATATTTTATATATATATATATATATATATATATATATATATACACAAATAGTCTGGTTTACACAAATGGCAACATATAATTTGGATGTCCCTGAGTTAAATAAAGAAGCAAGTGCTATGTTAAACAGATAGGGTTAATAAGCAGTGTGTAGCTGTCTCCAGCTTTCCCCTGCTCCTCCCCTTGTTGCACACAGAGCCAGCTACCGCTGACTGTGTCCTGTAATTACCAGCTAGGAAGTGCAGCAGGTTCTGTTAAAAGTTGTGTAAAGTTCCACTGCATTTACAGTTACTTTTGCATCAGTCCCAGCGCCCACGCCAGCCCTGAATGTGTCAGTGGCACTTATATTCATAAACCCCTCTACCAGAACTAACTCCACACTACCTCGCCCCCTCCAAACACTCAGCAAAGTCACATCTCCTCACCCCCCCCTTTCAGGCACATCCAGTTCTCTACCCCTCACCATCCACAGGTTATATACATGGCAGTTTTCGGGGTTGGGCATTACTGGACCCCATCATTTGGTGGGGTTCTAATAGCATGTAGGTTACCCACATCTACCTCTCTGGGGCTGCTGAGTGGCAAATGGCAGCCATGTATAGTGTTGAAAGAATTATGAAATAAACAATAAAAACAGAAAGAGTTGACAGCTTAAAAAAAAATCTACATGTGGCAATGCAGCTGCTGAACTACAAATAATCAGTACTAGGAAGATCTAGGAGGTGTACTTCAGTTGAGTAAGCTTATTCTAAGAATTTCTACTGTACAGCAAACATTTGTTAGTAGCAAAGTGCAATGGGAAATTATCAGTAATGCACTGGAACTGGCTTACCTGGACTGGGCAGCCATAACGACGACGTGTGTCATGAAAGGATTCTGGTGTCCATGAGGTTAGTCCTCGGTGATACTAAATGTGTGATGCCTGCGCGCCCACTTTGGACCTCTCAGCTGTTCAGAAATCCCATTATGCTGCCTTCCAATTCCTCACTGTACCCCCACTGCAATTGTGCACTAGTCTTCCAACAGCAGCACTCACTTCCCACTCCAGCCCACCTAGGGTTCTGCTCCACGCCCATAGGTCTTCTGGGCTGGAACAGAGCTGTGTTGTAGGCAGGTCTTAACCCAAAGTCACCACCCATGTTCTGGTAAATTGCAACCTACTTTAACCCTTTAAGTGCCAGCAGAATTTCACATTTCAGTTGCACTCAGTGCCAGCTGTTTTTTGAACATTGTGTGCTTTCTAACGTTAGAGGCATTTCCTGGATTTTTAGTTTACCTAAGAAAAGCACACATTGTTTTATTTTCAGGAGAACTGAAACTTGTTTTGTGTATTTATATTTATGGAGCAAGATATAGAGCTCTAAATACAAAAAACTGAAAAATTGCTATCTTTTATGATACAAGGATTTATACCAGAAAAAATATTTTAAATTATGCCCAAAAATTCAAGTGATTTGGAAAACCTCATGTCTGTTGAATGTGCCAGATATAGCATACTATAAATTCCAAAGTCAAACAATCCTGGAATAGCAGAAGGTCAAAAATCAACATATTTACTGCATTTTTGTTTGGTTTAAGTAAAACTAGAGAAAGTTCACAGTTTTGTGTCAATTCTGAGCAGACGAATCCCTGTTTTAAGCAGGATTTTTTTGTATTCATTTTGTGAGTGAAGGTGCTGGCCCCGTCAAACTTTAGCTTGACCCAGAAGGTAAGTGATTGCTAGCCCATTTACCTTCAATTCTTGTGGGCTACAAAGTCGCTGACAGATTCCCTACCCCTCCCCTGCACCTGAGTATCAGTTTTGCTTGCATTGGTCATTTTTTTGCACAGATTGTGTGTGTATTTTTATTTGGCACTCAGTTTTGTAAGGCGAGAACACTCAAGGGAGATGTATTTGAAAGAATAAGTATATATTCCAGCGGTAGTGCAGCTCCCAGGCATCTTTTCGCATTAACCCTCTCCCTGCCAGAGCCTCTCACCTTAATCACTAATTTTTGTTGAATAATAGTATTATGCTTTACTTTTTTGGGGCTGTTTTGTAAAATAATGGCAGGGAATTATTATTTTTAAAAATGCCTCAAGGTCCTAAAGGTAAAGATAAAAGACCTGGCTGTACCTCTGCAAACAATCACCAGCGATAGTCCATGTCAAAAAGCCCCACTACTTCTGCAGCCAATATGACCATTGCTAAAACATTTGCACAGGCATAAGATGCTGGCAGCAACCTAAGCCAAGTCACTGATGTGGCAGAGCAGTTTACAAGGAAGCATGGAGTCAGATGTCTTATGTTGGAGCCCATGGAATAGAGGCTTAGATAAAGGCGTTAGCTGAAGTGGTAGGCTCCTTTGCAATAGAGACATCCAGCAAAATGTATGGAAAAACCATAATATTTGCCCTTACAGCAACTGCAGTGCATACGCTGGTGCAGAGAGGTATCACACTGGGGGTTATGTCCCTGTTGAACCCCTAGAAGGATTGGGCACAAGGATAGTCTTATCTAATGTACCCCCTTCCTACAAGACCGCTTACTGCACTATTGCATGGAAGCCCTTTTGGAAATAAAGTTAAATATAACTAAAATCCCCTTGGGATGCAAGGAGAGCAGACATGTTCCATCCTTTAAAAGACCGGTACAACTACTTTTACCCTGGGGTCAAGATACTATTAAGGGGTCCTTTGGGGTTCTGTTTGAGGGAGTGCTATATAAAACTTTTTACAGCACAGAAGAATTGATGTGGTTCCATTGCAGGGACCTGTGGTACACTCGCCAAAGTTGCCCCCAAAGGGAAAAATCCTGCCCCCAGTACCTCAAATGCAACACCATGCCCTGTTAGGACTATTGCAGCATGCCCCTCAAAGGCGACATCCTTTTCACTTGACAGCCACAAGGTGGTCATTACATGACCCACCTCTGCAACCTCCTCCTTCTTCAATTAAGTTATCTAAGGCTGTAGCGTGCCTTTCAATGACATCAAATGAGAAGGTTGGGAAGAATTTCAATGCATTTCCCAGTGTCACAAAGCAACCTACCCCTGTTAAGAGCAATCTTGAGGGTGTGCCTGAGTTTGTAACACCTTTTGGGGTTCTAGTAGAGAGTGGACCTACCTCTTCAGATGACAAGAAAACAAACAGAAAATTTAAATCCAACTGGTTGGTACCTGAAGAATGGGCATCAGTGGTCAATGACAGAGCAATTCCATGCAAAGGCACAATGAGCAGAAAAACATATGCTTCTCCTGTGGTGACATTTTCTAGCCCAACTGTTGAATGTGGTCAACAGGTGCCATACCATAAACTATTACCTCCAACCCCTGCAGGTGTGCAGTCACTATGTGGAGTAGCCATGTGAGGTCTACTGTTCATGCTTAAATCTCTCCTACCTTTTCTTCCACTAGCCCCAAAGTTATTGCCATCCGCCATCCGGGATGGTCATAAAGCAGAAGAAAGAGCAGAGGTTCAAATATCTAAAGCTCTTCCTGTTGTTGAGCATTGGTTACTCCTGAATCAGAGACCTCCAAAGGTGTCTTAAGTGAAATTGAAGAAGCACTTGAGTCAGTGCAGGGTCTCAAAATTACAGGTGCTTCTGATTCTACTCCTACAATATCTTGTGGAGACTTTCTCAAAGCACCAGTGGATGGGAGAAAATATTAGTCTCTCAGCAGGAAGAGCTCAGAGATGAGGAGAACACAGAAGAAGAGGTATAGCAATTCCTACTACACCAATCATCCTTGCTGAGGAAAAAAGTTTCTTCAGAGCACTGTTGGTGTTAAATTGGAGAAGAAGCTGCATATGGCTCTGGAGAAGACGCATGATTTGCCTTTAGTGATCAATTCTGTGAGATAATACATCAAGATCACAAAAGAGGCCAAGAACTGTAAAAAAACACAATATATCTATATGATTAAGTTCCAAACAAGTTTTTGTCTCACCAGACCTATGTGAGGGCTAAAGCACTTTCTAACATGTAGAAATGGTTTTGAATATAAGCACTATTATCCCAAGACATTCCGAAGGAAGCCATTCATAAGGCTAGGAAGCAATGTTTGGAAAGTGGCGATCCTCTGCCAGTGGAGGTCTTGTTTGGGTGCTGGTGCACTGCCATATCTGAGCACACTGCGTACATCCAGGTAGTGTTAACTGGTTCGTTGACTGAATTTGCTGCCAATAGGCAATAGATGGTGTACTTTGCCCACTATGCCTAGGTTTGATTTCTGTTCGCACAACCTGCACACTCCATATTTAAGGGCATTTTAATCTAAGTGACAGTTCTATTTCAGTTTGAATATGATTGAAAATACATTGACCTCCCCTATAACCATACATTTTTTGTAAAATACACATTCAGGCAAATATAAATGAGTAGCCCTGTATTTCTACTCCAAACTACTGTTTCCCAAAATTGGCAGTTTTGATGAAATAACAAAATCACTTCATAAATATGAATGTCAGGGGTCTACTGAACACATCTGTAACGACTCACCCTGGTGGTCTAGTGGGGGGTCAGCAGGGACGCCTGCCGCTCCCACCGCGGGGACGCCTGCCTCTTTCTTCGGCGCTGCTCCATTCTCGCTGGCTTCTATAGTGTGCGCGCGGTGCACACTCCTGTAGTTTAAAGGCGCATGCGCGCTGGAGTAATTACGTAAGAGCGCAACGGCGCCAAATTCAAAATATTTAAAGGGGCACTGGTATACTTTTCTTTGCCCGTGATAGGTTTGATCCTGGTGCCTTGTATCTGTGCTGTATAGCTTATTTTTGTTCCTGAATACCTGTTTTGACCCTGCCTGGCTTTGACTACGCTGATAATCCTGTATCCTGACCTGTGCCTGTATTTGACTACCGATTCTGCCTCATCCTTGTCTGATTGATTACCCGGTTTTGACCCTTTGCCTGCCTGGCATTCCATGCTGTCTGCCTGCCTCGACCCAGCCTGTCTGACTTCGCTGTTGCCATATCCTACTGTACCGTGACCTTCGGCCTAACTGACTCTAACAACAGTCGTGCCCCTTTGCTTGCCAGAACTCCTCGCCTTGCCCCCTCTCGTTAAGTCCAGGTGGCATCCGAGTAAGCTGAGGGCTCCGCCCGAAGCCAAAGGCGGTCACACTACTGGTGAAGCCGAGCCGAGACCAGGGAACTTGGCATCTGTTCTGGTTTAGGGTGCCGACCGTGACAACATCAATGCCTAATATGCATATATTTACCAAACTATGTGGCTTACAGACACCTCCAAATGAAAATGAATTTCCAAGTCTGACTCTCTGGCTGCTGCTATATAAGCACCCTGTATGTATAATATGTGCCCCTAAGACCCCCTGACAATGAGTCAATAAATCTTTCTACTGTAAACTGCCAAACTGCAAAGCCATGCTAAAGCAGGATTTTTTATGAAATTTCCTGAAAATCACATCAAAGCTTGCAATTGTACCCTATGATATGCTCCACATTTTGTAATGTACCAGCATAAAACATCCTAAATATGAACACCAGGGATCTACTGAACACTTTGATGCTCAATATGCATACATTTACCAAATGATGTGGGACAAAAATGTCCATGGATATAAACAAGTAACAAAGATCAATTCAGAATGCAATAAAATCCCTCAAATCCAATAAAACCACTAAAATATTTTTCACCTAGTGTAATCAGCACGTCAGATTCACAGTTTAAATACTTTGGCTTGGCCACATAAGTTTTATAGACAGTATAAGATAAGTGTGCCAAAAGTGTGCACTATTGTGTGTATTTCACCAGAATTAGGCTGGTGAAGTGAAAACTCCAAGGAAAAGTCTATGCAGGGCCGCTCCAGCCATGAGGTAAGGTGAGAACCTTGCCTCAGGTGGCACGGAGCGGCCAGTTACCAGGGGCGGCAAAAAGCCGCCTCTGGTAACTTTAAGAGCCGAATTTCCGTTTTTTAAAACAGAAATTCGGCTCTTCTAGTGCAGTGAGCGCAACACTGCACTAGTGATGCACCCCCTCCTCCACCCGCTCCGACACTATAAGTTCAAAGCACGGAGCGGGGGGGGCGGCATCTGGGCTGCTGCCTCAGGTGGCAGCAGCCCCAGAAACACCCCTGAGTCTATGCTTCTGCAGCAAGCAAGGCTGTAGTTGTGTACCGTCTTAGGAAAAGCTGGATTATGAGTCCCTGGAGTGAATGGAAGAGAGCAGGGTGGGCTTCCATTCCTTGCTCCAAAAGGTGTTTTGCAGCTGCCTAAGATAGAGGCAGTTAAGTAATTAAGCTGCAGGTGAGCTGTAGTTAAAAGTAGGTGTGGGACTACACCTCAGAGCTTCTTGCCCTGGGTACCTCCTGGAGCTGGAGGAGAGTGAGGGGCCGTGGACACCTCCAAGTGCAGAAAGGAGGTGTGATTGTGTGCAGTTGGGAAAAGTGTGTCATTCCCACTATGTTGGAGAGAGCTCCAAAAGGACTGGAGAGGAATACGATTTTGTTTAAAATAAAAGCTATCAAAGTTGCATTTAAACTTTCTGAATTCTCTGCATTCTCTGTGCTGAAAACTGACCTATACTAAAAATGCAACAATGGCTAAAAATGCACCAAAAATGTAATATAATTACTGAAATAACATACAAAATGTATTGCACAGTGGGCAATAATTGCAATGGCGATAACATTTTTTTTCCAGAAAACAAAACACAAAATGCCAAAACTGTGTATACACTGAGCAAACTGCATGTTGTGTACATTTGTGCGCATGTGCAAATATGTCAGTGCTGTAAATGTGTAGAAGCCCCCTGATCCCACACAAATGTATGTGTGAAAAATGTGTGTATTAGTGTAAAAATAGTAAATGTGTAGGAATGATGACAACCTATCAAAGAGGAGTTGTTGTTCTATTTAGTAAATACCATTAAGAGATATATTTATAATTTGTTTTAGTTGTTTCCCATAGAAATAATGATCTATACTGTATATATGTTCAAACAGTTTGTTTCCTAATCATATAAGGTAGTACTTGATATCTGTGTGATAGCACAAAGAATTAGTAAGACAACCCCAAATTAGTAAGAAATCCGCATTGGTCAGTGCAAAGCAATTAAGGTCCCTAAATTGGATTTGGACCTCCATACAGTTTTTAGAGTTCACTCGGCCAAAGGAATAAGTAGACCCATGACATCATTTTTATACAGTACATGGAAAAAAAGTAATAAACATTCTAAACATAACTGATGTTAATTTTTTCTGTAACCCCCAAGCTCTTCATATTACACCAAAACAAAAAGTAAAGTATAAAACACAAAAAGGAAATACATTTACCATATATATATACAGTATATAAAAATAGTCTGATTTAGACAAATACTAACATAATTTGGATGTCCCTGAGTTAAATAAAGAAGCAAGTGCTATGTTAAACAGATAGGGTTAATGTGCAGTGTGTCTGTTGCATACAGAGCCAGCCAACAGCCACCATTGACAGTCCTGTAATTACAAGCTAGGACGTGCAGCAGGTTCTGTTAGAATTATAATTCCACTGCATTTACAGTTACTTTGTAAATGGGGGTGAACGCATAAGTCCTAATGCCCACACCAGCCCTGTATGTATCATCGGCACCTTTATTAGTTAACCCCCTGTTCTATATTGACTCTAAGGTAAGATCACTAGATGGTGCTGCTACATGTAAAACTGATATGTCATCTGCCTGCCTATCAGTCCCTTCCTCTCAGCTTGATGGCAGTTCAGCCATGCATTGTTCTAAGTAAAGTTTGTTCTACTACAAGCAACGATGAACCTCTTTGGTACTAAAACAGGGATTAGAATATAATACTGGTGACGAGGATGGAATATAATGCATAAGAAAATCTGCAACTACAAGATACTATGGAACTAAAGACACTTTATTGTTCTCATAACGTTGTCCTGGGGCCACATAGAGGAGTTTGACATTGCCGGGCCATTTTCCCGGGACCCTTATGCAGAGAGACAGTAATTCTTTCTAGAAGCAAGCTGTTGAGTGTCATAGGCTCTAAGAATTATGAGATTGTTCAATCTCTGCTATCACCCACAAAAGCCAGTGACTGCAGCTTAAAATTCATTTTGCACACAAAGAATCTGAAACCATTTAAAGGAGAAGTCAACCTATCAGGGGGTAAACGGCATGACCCCCTCCCCCCATAAGCCTCCTCCCCCGGCCTACTCACCCCCCCCCACAGGCAAAATGCCCCACAGTGCAGGTCCTGAGCGTTTAGGTTGCAGGTACCATCTTCTCCCCAGTCGTCCTCCCGGATTCTTTGTCGCTTGGCAGCACTTGGCGGCACTTGGCGGCGCATGTGCAGTAGGAGCATTTGCTGGTTCAGTTCTACTGAACTTTTGGAATGCGCAGCTTAAGACAGACAGAGGTAGGGTTAACAATTTTTATGATAGAAAATGGACCAATAAACCTGGGTTCCACATAGGAGATGCTTAATATTCGCTTTAGATAACCAAACCAAGTCCTCAACCTGATATTTGGATACCTCCCTACAGAACTTAAGTGTTGCTATTTTTTGAGTGGGGATAGCTTCCAAAAGGGAACCATGTATCCAGAACAAGTCTTAGTACAATGCGTTACAGAAGGGAGTTTCTCTAGGGAAGTAATTGCCACCATTTGAGTAGAAACTAGACAAGAATCTTTACATTTAGAGCTCTACTGAATAACTTCCTTGGTTACCTAATCAATGTCGGGGCTACCCTGTAGCCAGGGTAACCCCAGAATGAACATAAACAAAGAACCATCAAGAATGTGAAAAAATTGTATATTTATACACATGGACAATGCCTTGGATTTTTTGATTACCAGACCTGACCTGAGTGGGCTCTTATCAATTGCTCAAATCCTCATAAGGGGAATATTGTAACTTTCTACGAAGATGGTATCTAAGAAATTCCACCCAGAATTTCCGAAGGCCGAGATTTTTTTTTTTTTTTTAAATCTCTTTACCAATAAAGCTGTTAAATATAACATTTTGTGTTTAGGTTTTTTTTCCACTATACCTTGAGTGTCTATGTTCTTTTGTAGCCAATATTTTGCTAAATTGATTCTTGCTATAGCTAAAATCTGCCCCATTAATGTATTTTGGGTTTTTGTAAGTTCTTTAATTGGGCTATCTAAAAGCGCTGTGATGGCTTCAGGGATAATGTGCTTATTGAATACATTTCCTAGTATCTGAAAGACCTATTCCCAGTACAAACTGTCATGGGACATGTCCACATGTCCACCAGATGTGTATATAATCTCCAATCTCTTTGCATCCCCAAAAGAGTAAGAAGTAGAAGGATCAAATTTGTGTTTCCTAACTGGGGTAAGATACCAATGCATCATGACCTAATATGCTGACTCTTTGATAGCAGTATTAGGAGAGATTTTAGAGACAGTGGACCAAATCTCTTTGCATCCCCAAAAGAGTAAGAAGTAGAAGGATCAAATTTGTGTTTCCTAACTGGGGTAAGATACCAATGCATCATGACCTAATATGCTGACTCTTTGATAGCAGTATTAGGAGAGATTTTATAGACAGTGGACCAAATCGAGTTCCACTCACGGTGAGATATTGAATGTCCCAAGTCTTTCTCCCAATCCACCATATATTTAAGGGGATCCTCTGTGTTTGTCGTTACCAAATATTTATACATCAGGGAAATAGTACCTTTCATTTTCCCTGCCTGTCGGGAGCATGTTTCTAATAATGTTGGTGATCGGTTTTAAAGGAAGCATCTATAGATTTAATAAAGTGAAGTAATTGTGAATATCGGTAACCTTCTTTCTATGGTAGATTTTTAGCATACTGCAAATACTGTATTGATTTAGTCCCCGTGGATAGCAGCATATCCTGTATTCTATTAATGCCATTAGCTTTCCACCATTGAAATGTAGAGGTAGCAAGTAGTAGCAATACTAGCCATGGGACTTGTGTCTTACAAGATTAAGACCGCGGATGGCCTTGTTGTTCGAGGATAGGGATCCCCAATCTTTTGAAACTGTGAGCAACATTCAGAAGTTAAAAGGATTTGGAGAGCAACACTAGCATGGAAAATGTTCTTGGAGTGCCAAATAAGTTCTGTGATTGGCCATTTGGTAGCCCCTATATGGATTGTCAACCTACATTGAGGCTCTCTTTGGCAGTGTATCTGGTTTTTATACAACCAAAACTTGCCTCCAAGCCTGGAATTTGATAACAATCTCCTGCTTTGAGGCCACTGGGAGCAACATCCAAGTGGTTGGAGAGCAACATGTTGCTCATGAGCTACTGGTTGGGGATCACTGTTCTAGGACATGTAGATTTGCTGCAGAGCAGACTAGGGGACAATGCTTGTCCTCATAGAGGGTGTAACCATGGCCAGTCTGCAATGCAAGGTGACGTAACTCCTCTAGATGTCCTGCAGTTGAACAGACAGTAGATGTACCTGCGGTGGTGGTAATGGTAAATATTGAAGCCAATCCACAAGGAGAGGTTATCTGTGTTCCGCTGGAGCTGCCCAGAAGGGACATTCAAAGGCCCTGCTACCTAGAGGATTGTTATCTTGGAGGGGAGGGGGTGTAATGTATTAACTAAAATGTAAGATCACTAGTTACATGTAAAACTGATATGTGTCATCCTGCTCTGCCTGTCTATCTGTTCCTTCCTCTCAACTTGTTGGCAGTTCAGCCATGTATTGTTCTAAGTAAAGTTTTTTCTACTACCAGCTGTGAACCTCTCCTGTACTAATACAGGGTCCAAAATATATTTCCCCCACCCAAACTAACACCACACTACCTCTCTCCCCCTCCAAACACTCAAAGTCACATCTCCCCCCTCACTGTCCCTTCAGGCACATCAAGTTCTCTACACCTCACCATCCACATTTACAGATTATGTACACGGCATTAATTGGGATGGGGCATTACTGGGTCCCATTTCATTCTGAGGCCCTGAATACCAACATTTAGCAATGATAAGAATGTGGGTTACCCATATCTACTTCTCCATAGCTGCTGAGGGCCAAGTGAGTATGTGACAATCCTATATTATACCCCTTTTATGAAAATGCCACCCATGAATAGTTCTGACAGTATTATGAAATAGATGAGAAAAGCAGAAAGAGTTAACAGAAACAATCTGTGGCTGTCGAGTTGTTGAGGAGATGTCAGCTAAGAAGTCTTATGCTGAGTATTTCTGCCATAAAGCAAACATCTGTTAGCAAAAGCAACATACTAGGTGCCAATGCACTTGGAAATAAGTTTTGCAATTAGCTTACAAGGTTTAAGCAGCCATAGTGATGTGTGTCATGCAAAGCTTCTAGTGTCCTTGAGGGTTGCCCTCTTTGGACCTCTCATCTCAGCTGTTGAGAAGTCACATTGTTGTCTTGCAATTCTTCACTGTACAGTCAATCTCACTGTGGGCATTAATGGCTAGGTTAGTTGAGACTCGGGGCTTAAATCCAGTTGGCAAACTGACCAAGGAAGGAAAAATGTATTAAAATCTTAAAATGTCACACAATCAAATTGTATGCTTGTGTTAATAACAGGTGAAATTCTTATTTCAGGAATTTTGGGCCTGAATTTGTAAAGGTCACTCGAGTACTTTTTTCATTTTGTTGTATTTAAGTCATTTTGCTAACACTAGATATGAGCAACGTTTTTCGCCTGACATGGATCTGTACATATTTCTGTATTTCACCAATGGTGACTTTTGCTGCAAAAATTTTGCCACAGAATTGTCACAGTTCAAACAAAGAAAAAACCCACCCATTGACCAGTGCATTATGCAAAAAATGCAGTGAAAAGGAGAGCTCATGCGAGCTATGTAAGGAGTAGGCATCTCTTGCAACAGTTTTTGCTGAGGAATACCTTTCAGTCTCAATACTAATTACAAAGGCAGTAGCCAAGGCCGGATTTACATAGTGGGTGCCACTAGGCCAGCTGTCGTTTGTTGCCCCTGACCCCTTCCTTTTATTTGCTCAAATTTTCATCATCATAATGGAGCAATAGCATTTGGCACATGTGAAATTAAAATTTCTGAACCAATGTGGGTGTGGGTGGGCAGCATGCCGCCCCTAAAATCCTACCACCCTAGACCCTGGCCTAGGTGGCCTCTCCACAAATCCGGGCCTGGCAGTAGCCAAATTGCAAGCAGACATTAATGAATCAGGTTGGCGAACATTGCACCTGGAAAATAAGATGACAGAAGTGGTGCACCTGCATATCACCTTGGTCAATGAACATGAACGCTTGTCCAATAATTAGTTTTCAGCTAAAAACACAGAACAGAAATGGTTGTCGTTTAAAATTATATTAAACCGTCAATTTATTCCCTTAAGAAGTAAATGTAGAAGCACAAAGAATAACCCTTTGTGGCTTAATATAGAAGTAAAGAAATGTATAGAAAAGAAGAGAAAGACATTTAAAAACTACAAGTCTGTTGGGACAGAAGCTGCATTTAATGAATATAAACAAATAAATAAATAAATGTTGTAAAACAGCAATACAGAGGACAAAGAAAGGAAATGAGGAGAACATTGGCAAAGTCTAACAGCAAAAAGTTTTTTAAGTATATTAATAGTAAAAAGATGCGGGTTAAAAGTGTTGCTCCATTAAATAATGGTACCAGTATGATTGCCGCAGTCACTGGTTCTGCAGAGTTGGAGAAAGTTTGTACTAAACAATACAAAAACTATAAAATCCACATTAAATTACATGACAACACAGGACTCAGTGGAGTCTGTATATACGGAACGCATTTTAGGACATCGTCCATAAAAACGATGTCCTACATGCGCCCTCCTAAGGCTAGTGAATCCAGCGTCGGGTGTTTTTTAACTCATCCGTCCTAAGAAGCTGACGTAAAGTATACAGTAGGTCTTCGGTTCTCCTTCTTGCAACGTCAGCCCTCCCTCTTGCAAAGTCAGCCCTCCTTCTTCCAACGTCAGCCCTCCCTCCTGCGACTTCAGCCCTCCCTCTTCATGTCTCATTCCTCAGTTTTAAGTTCTCTTCCTTCTGCCCTCAAGCCTCTCCCATCGGTTATTACCCTTCCCACTTCCGCCCTTGGTTCTGTGCTCTTCAAAATAAGCCAACTTCCCTTTACCCTCCGTCCTCAATCCTAAGCATTCTTCCCTCTTGTCTCCCCCCTCAGGATTCTTGTCGGTCCCCTGTCTTACATGCAAAAGTGCTGCATTCAATATAAGTGCTGCGACCGTGGGCAAAAGTGGGAAGGCTAATAACCGATGGGAGAGGCTTAAAACCGAGAAATGAGGCATGAAGAGGGAGGGCTGAAGTCGTAAGAGGGAGTCCTGATGTCGGAAGAAGGAGGGCTGACTTTGCAAGAGTGTCAGCGGGGGCCAGCGGCACCCACAAGGGGGTAGTCGGGATCAAGGAGGAAGCCCCTTCCAGAGAGTCCAGGCAAAGTACAGTTCAAGGTGAAATCCAATAGAGAGGTCAAAGTCCAGGCAAGGGTTCAAGTTGGCAGGCAGCAAGGAGTCAAGGTCAGGAAACAGGCTGGAGATCAATAACAGGAATAGTAGGAACACCCAGGAACACAATGCAAGATTGAGCTATACTCGGGCATCGAACCCGGGTCTTCAGCATCCTTTTAAATTTGAATTTGGCGCCACAGCGCGTGACGCCATCTTGGATCCGCACTGCCGCGCTGGCGAGAAGGTAGGGAGCGCCGAGCGCTTGTGACAAAGCCCCCTGTGCCAAACTTTGAAAGCATAAATCATTTGTTTGATTAGACTTTGTGGTGCAGTAAGTTCATGTTTATGTTTAGTATACAAAATACAGCATTTCTAGCCTTATTCTATTTTAGACTTTCCTTGTCCTTTAATGGGACTGCACTAGGCAAATCCATAATGGAAGAAGGACCTTGGAGTCCTTGTAGATAATAAACTTGGCTTTAGAAAGCAATGCCAGTCCGCAGCATCAAGGACAAATAAGGTCTTGAACGGTATTAAAAGGAGCATTGCTTCATGGCAAGAATATGCCGTACAATTTTGTTCCCCAGTGCTCAAACAGGACATTATTGAATTAGAGAGTGTCCAGAGAAGAGCGACTAAGCTGGTTAAAGGTATGGAAAGTCTTAGCTGTGAGGGAAGACATTGGGGTTGTTCACACGGGAAAAAAAGGCACTTAAAGGACAAGGAAAGGCAAAAAAATGAAATGCCGTTTTTACTTTCTTTATTGAAAAAGAAGAAGCCTATCTCCAATATACTTTAATTTAAAAATGTCTACCGTTTTTATAAGAAACCTGATTGTATGCAGTGCAATTCTCCCTTCATTTACTTCTGTGGATAGGAATTGTCAGACGGTCCCTTACTACTCTGCAGAAAACAATCATACTTATGTTTCCCTATAGAGCAGTCGATCGACTGTGTATAGATTTGTATTGGATTTTATTTTTGCCTTTACATTTGCTTTTACTTTGGCCTTTACTGTTTCCTAATCCAGTTGCAGTGACAAATATCATGGAGCCAGATTCAAACAGATAAACTGAGATTCTATTTGGAGGATATTTTGCTGCAGCCACTTGTTCTGCAGGGATGGCAAAAGTTTGTATCAAACAATACAAAACTATAAAATCCATATTAGATTATATGACAACACAGGACCTAATGCAGTCTGCATATTCTGATTATTAATCAGTCTTGTTGTATTGGCTTCTGGCAGATATTATTTTACTTGTGCTGTTTTGATCATTTATGATGATCCCTAAGCAGTCTAGACCACACTGAGCATGTGCAGGGTCAGGCAAAGATGCTTAACAATGTACCAAGATGTCTGTCTCCTGTGGCCAAATAAAAAATACAGCATTTCTAGCCTTATACTATTAGACTTTCCTTGTCCTTTACCGCTTTAACTGCCACGCACATACAGTATATAATACGTGCTGGCAGGAAAATGCTCTGACTGCCAAGCACTTATTATATATGTGCTCAGCAGTTAAGCCTCTACTCGCTGCACTAGCGCCATTTGCCGGAGTGCAGTGAGTCCTATCTGCCCCAAACTCCTTAGACAACGGGCCTAGGAGGCTACATTGTAGGGGTCTTTGCTCAGAGAAGGCAAAACGGCAGCGGTGAAAATTCATATGCACTAATTTAATTTGGCGTCTGCACATGCCACCTGCTTTGGTATATCTATGCATATCTGGCATCAAACTGTTCATTATACCCTTTGTATTAATATTTAGGGTGTTTTACAATTGTATGTAAGAGGTTGGGTGAGATAAATGCGACCAATTGCAATATTTTTAGACAATTTTCAGAAATGAGATAAAAACTGCTGCTATTAGCGTAGCTTTGCAGTATGTTAGTTTGGAGTAGAAAGACATAATTAACTATTTTGGATTCATCAGAATGTGTACTTTCCAAAGATATATGGTTTTCAGGGGTCACCAAAATTTTCTTTACTATATTATCCAACATAAAACTGGTAGTGTTCAGGCCCGCCATCAGGGGGGGACAAGTGTCCCGGGGCTGAAGGGGGGTCCGGCTGCGCTGCAATCTTTAAAGTTGACCTGTCACCCCAATAAAATATTAAAAATCATATTTTATCACATAAGTCAAGCAAAATGAACAATAATTACACTAAATAAATTATTTGGATCATGTTTCCTTCAGTCTGGGAATTCATAATTATAGCAAGCAGGCAGGAGCCATTTTGTGGACACTGTTATTAAGGCAAGCCTTGCATCATCTCAGAATCTTGTTTGTGCACCAGAATGGGGGACCCAATGTCTATCCCCATGTCCTGGCTACACAATTAAATGGTTAAGAGAACTGGGGGAATGTGTGCGGAGCAGTGACATCTAGGAAGTGCTGAATGGAAAGTGAAAGTAATTATATGCCCCACCTCTATGCCTAAGGCATAGAGGAGTGTCAGACAATATTTGATTGACAGCTGAGATTTTTAAACAGCTATGAATGCTTTAATAAAAATTTGAAATCGGATTTCATGTTTAATTTGAAAAGGACTTTTATTATACAGATTTTTGTGTCTGGGTGACTGGTCCACTTACGAGCGCAGTACCTTACGCGCCGAAGTCCTGCTGCAGAATGCGGAAGTGCCGCACATTTGCGAAGTCCTGAAGAGGCGGAAAGACCCGAAGTCCCGAAAGGAGCCGACACTAATGTCCTGAAGCGGCAGAAATACCTGAAGTCACGAAATGAGCCGACACTGAATTCCTGAAGCGGCGAAAAGAACCGAAGTCATGAAAACAGCTATAACTGAAGTCCTGAAGCCACGAGTTCAATTCTACTGACAACAATGTGGGTTTTTTGTTTTGTTTTTTTAATCCCCTGGCCACCAATTTTTTATTTTAATACTCTATAGGCCCCTGACACCAATTTTTTTTTTTTTTAATTTATGGGGCCCAAATTTTTTTTTTTAACTTGTAAGGGGACCCTGGTTCTTAACTTATAGGGGGGCCCTGGTCACCAATTTTTTTTAACTTGTCGGGGGGCCCCGACCAATTTTTTTCAAAAAAATATTTAATGGGGCCCCAATTTTTTTTTTAACTTGTCGGGGGCCCTGACCACCAATTTTTTTAAAAAACCTTTTATGGGGGGCCCTGCCACCAATGTTTTTTTATGGGGGGGCTGGCGCCAATTTTTTTTTTTAACTTAAAAGGGAGCCTTGGGGGGTTACATTTTTAGCGCTGATGTCTGTGTGGTCTTTTAACTTTGATGTGGAGTGGGCTGATTAGGGGCAGAGCTTGGGTGCTAGCGTGGGGCCCCAAAAATTATGTTGTGCGGGGCCCCATGATTTCTAATGACGGCCCTGGTAGTGTTTATAAATTGTAAATGTAAGACATCAAATAAGTATGCACAAGGTAGATTCTGGTCTTTATGTGCCATGTAGTTCAATAAACCTATGTACATTGGACATCAAACTGTTCAGCATACCCCAGGCTTTCATATTTGGGGTCATTTGTCTTGATAATTAATGGTATGTCTGATATAAGATGCTGCAAATTGGAATTTTGAAGTGATTTTTCATAATGTCCCAAAACTTCCAAATTTAGGAAAGATTTGCGGCTTGGTGCTTTGGGGTAGAAAGACATGTATACCCAATTTAGATTTGGGAGAATGTGTATTTTCTGAAAATATATGGTTTTCCTGGGTGAATGTACTTTTTTTCTACCTTTGCCCACCCCAAAATGATGTAAATGTGTTAATTTTGCAGAACCTGAATTGAAAGACCAAATGGGGGGGTCTTCATTTGAAACCCCTATATGACACGTGCTTAGGTACACCTATACATATTGGACACCAAACTGTTCAGCATACTCCAGGCTTTCATATTTGTGGTCATTTGTCTTGATAACTAATGTTATGTGCAATATAAGATGCTGTAGGATGAATGTTTTGAAGTTATTTTTGGAAATGTCCCCAAATTTGCCAAATTTAGGAAAGATTTGCGGCTTGGTGCTTTGGGGTAGAAAGACATGCATATTCCATTTAGATTCGGGAGAATGTGTACTTTCTGAAAATATATGGTTTTCTGGGGTGAACCTACTGTTAGTGGAATGTTTGGCCTTGAAATCAGAAGTATGCCGTTTTGTGGAGCGTGCTTTGGAAATTTGCTGTGTACTGCTTGTAGACTTTGATCTATACAAGTGAGAAATCTTCATAAAACTATATATATTTGGTATTGCTGTGCTCAGGAGACATAGGGGCAGATTCACTAAAGCGCAAAGCGTCTAACACTAGCACTAATTCGCCAGCATGATGTCAAATCGGAACTTTGCAAATTCACTAACACCGTCTCTGGCGAATTTTCGCTAGCGAAGTAGATAGACTTGAGGAACTTCGCACCCTTATCCCAGGCGAAGTTGTGCACTGACGAAGGATCATAACTTCGCAAATTCACTAAGATGAACATTTTGCTCAAAGTTCCCGCCGTATGCAAATTAGG
>CM044432.1:73014467-73079346 GCA_024363595.1 Xenopus borealis | reverse complement strand
ATGGCTTTTTAGCAAGTGAGGAAAAACAGGGTTATGGTAGATAGCTCATAGAACACGTTGATCCAGTGTCTGGTCTGCCATTTTGAAGTAAGGAAGACTTTTTCCCCATCCGATTCTGTATCGTGACCCTCTGCCTTAAGACTCTAGCTAAGAGTCATGCCCCATTGCTTGTCAGAAACCTTCACTTTGCACCTCTCATAAAAATCCAGGGGGCATCTGAGTAATTGAGGGCTCCTCCCGAAGCCAAAGGCGGTCTACTGGTGCAGCACGAGCCGGGACCAGGGTGCTTGGCATTTGTTCTTGTGTTGGGTACCGACCGTGACAGTAACTGATCCCACAAACATTTCAAATATTTGCCAAGCATACTATGCTGCACTGTATAATCAGGCTCAAACCTCAGATTTAACGAGATGCCATACTGACCTAAGCCAATTAACCTTGCCTCAACTTGATTTCTCACAGATATCAGCCCTGAATGCACCCATAACAGAAGAAGTGGAATTATTGATAGGTCACTTTTAATACAATAAGGCCTCAGGCCCAGAGAGCTACTGCTCAAAATTTTACAAATATTTCTGACAAGTATTGATCCCACATTTGCAGCATGTAATAGTATACTTCAAGGTGAGCTTTTAGAAAGTTATATCTCCAATCCCAAAGACAAACATCAATATACTAATTATACACCCATGTCTATGATAAATGTTGACTTTTAAACTATATTGGTACCACTTTTAACGCAACTGCTGCATCCTGACCAAACAAGATTCATCCCCACATGGTATACAGCAGACAACATTTGTAGCATTACTGACTTCTTCCAACAAACTAACAGAACTAATGGACAAGTGTTAATTGTTAAAGATATTACAAAAAGCTTTCGATTAATTACAATGGCAATATATGCATGCTGTACTGCAAAAAAAAATTTCCATATGGTATACACAGTTATACAAGGCAAACTACTAACCTCTGATTAGATATTTGTAGAAGCTATTGAAATGCTGGAAAAGATATTCTATCTCATGGCTAGGGCACATTTGCACAAATTACTTGGTTGCCAAAATGACTTTATTATTTTCGTGTTCTACCACTTGATGTTCCATTAAACAATGCATTTCTGCAGAAACTGTTTGCTTATATTTGGCATTATAAGAAGCCCATGGTTTCAAGCCTAGTGGCATATTGTAAACCAAAAACAGGAGCCCTGGGGGTTCCAATCTGACGTCATAATATAAAGCTGCACAATTAATTAAATGGCAAATCACACCATCTACTACAGTATAGGTTGATGAATGGATTATCGTTTGACCGTTAATAACTTGCTTTGGGCTGACCAAACAGAGAATAAGTTTACAATAAACACCTTCATAATACACCATTCTTTCCAGTTCTGAGACTCATTGTTACTCCTTTTGCAAACCCACCTCCCTGATGCAATCAATAGTTGGCAACCCCTCATTCCTTCCAGGACTACAAGCGCAAAATGGACACAAAACCCCCTTTACACTTTTAGACTTTTTGGGTCCACATAATATGAAATCTTTTGAATTGTTAGAGTTTACATATGGCTTTACAGACTCTGAAATGTATATAAATGCTCAAATAAGACATCTTGTACAAAATCTCATCAAAAATATGTCAGGGTTTGTGATATTACAGGAATACTAGTACATATCTGGTGGGACTGTCCGGTTATATAAACTCATTGGAAGAGAGTACACTCACGGCTAAAGGAGATTTTTTTCTACAACTTTCCTGCTGAACCAATGGGAACTGCTGCACAATCTCACTATAAAATGCCTGAAGTTGCCTGAAAACTTGATTTCTGCAGCAAAATGGAGTCTGGCAACAGGCTTTGAAAAAAAAAATGAATGTCATCTACACAATGGAACAGTTATCAGTTTGAGTACAGCGCTAAATGGAAAATCTTGTTGAAATTTGGATGCCATGATCACACTATGTTGTTTTTTTTTTTTAAACTTGTTTTTATTTGGAGTATATTTGCATAACATTCCAAAGATACATAAAATATATAAAAGACTTGTAATGATATCTTGTTCTTTACAGTATGTATCTAGTATGCAGTCATACAATTTTAATTAACTATGTACATTATTAACTTCCAGCTCAAATAAAGATAGTATTTTGACCTTATTCCGAAGTAAGAGGATAGGAGAATATCAACCTGTTGGTGAGGTGGCTCCTGGGGGGTTCGTGGTTCATGTTGCTTTGGTCTTGTTGTTGATTGTTCCGGTATTGGGACGATTCCATGACCAATGGCACTTCTGTCAATATAGCTTTGTCATACCATGTTGTGTTACTAAAGGTTTGTACTGTGAGGTATCTGAGTTGTGGTGATAAAGACTCAATGTATGGTGTCCATAGCTTAAAGAATTTTGGCGTGTTTTGTTCTTTTCTGGTTGTAGTCTCTAGCCAGTCCATGTGGAAGAGATAGTGTAATTTTTGTTTTACTAGTGTTATGGAAGGGGGGTCTTTGTTTAGCCAGTACTGCAGTAAGGTTTTTCGGGCTGCAGCTGCTAATTTTCCAATCAAATTTTTGTTTGATTTTTCCAGTTGTGTGTATATTGTATCATCGCTAAACAGTGCCCAACTTAATTGTGGCTGAAGGGGTTTACCCAGTATCTGAGCACCATATTTTGCCACCTCCCCCCAGAAATTTCTTAGTGATGGGCAGTCCCATAGAGTGTGTATCAGGTTTGCTTTAGGGCTTTGGCATTGGAGGCAGTTGTCAGAGGGCAGTGTTTAGAAATTTTTAATGATGGAAATATGTTGGGCAATATGTCACATGCAGTTTATACTTGTGTTATATGAAGAGCGGGGGATTTAGTTATTTTATTTTATTATTATTATTATATTTGTAAAAGCACATTTCACACCAGTTGATGTGAAGCATATCATTGTGAACAAAACAATATGTATATTGTGTACTCACATGTTTGCTTAATGAAAATAAAAATCTTGAATAAAACAAATTTGACTTCAATGGGTTTCACACGTTTTGGGGAACAGATTTTCTCATTACTACAACTTTGGAGATATGCTTTAGATCATTATCATACTGGAAGGCAAAGGTTTTACTTCAGAATTTCTTCGTAACGCTCCTTTCTTATGATGCCAGAACACACTGCATGATGTTGCCTTCCCTGTGTTTCACAGTTGGGATGGTGCTTTTCTGTTCAAAAACCTCACTTTTCTTCCTTTATACAAAGTGATGATCGAACACTTTTGTTTTTGTTTCATCTAAAATCTAAACCATTGATCCCCAACCAGTAGCTAGTGAGCAACTTGTTGCTCTCCAGCTTATTGAATGTTGCTATAAGTGGCCTCAAATCAGGTACTTATTTTTGAATTCCAGGCTTGAAGGTTAGATTTAGTTGCATAAAAAAACCATGTGTACTGCCAAATAGAGGCCCCTGTAGGCTGAAAGTCCACATAGGGACTACCAACAACACATACTTATCACAACCAGGAACTTTTTGCATGCTTGTGTTGCTCTCAAAAATGTTTTTCTATTTAAAATTTGGGGGCATTTCATGGAATTTATAATTACAATACTGTGCTTCTAAAAGGTTCTGATCTATATTTTTTATTGCACGTTTTATCAGTTTGTTTAAATACATGTCCTTTGGCCTTATGCTTTTATTTGGTTATGAACCTCCTTGTGACTTTATTCTTGTCAAGGATTGGGTAGGGGGCACTGTAGAGTCTGAAGGGGAAGGTGTGAGTCCTTTAGGCAAGGGTGTATTGTGCCTAGGAAACCGGTAAGGAGTGGGCTGGAACAGGGAGATGAGGGCGTAGACAGACTGGAACAGGACAGGACGGTGTGGGTGTAGATCTCTGGGACTGGAGAGCAGGATGAGAGGACTGTAGAGCGAGAGCAGGAGGAGAGGACAGGAGAGCGAGAGCAGGAGGAGAGGACTGTAGAGCGAGAGCAGGAGGAGAGGACTGGAGAGCGAGAGCAGGAGGAAAGGATACAAGGAGCAGGAATCAGGAAGCAGGAATCAGGAACAGGCAAAGCAAGGTCAGTACAAGATTAAGGCAAGGCAGGAAGAACAAGGCAAGACAAGGAAGGAGGGACAAGGCAAGGTAGAACAAGTGAAGGAAGGAAGGACAAGGCAAGGCAAGAGCTAAGGGCTAAGGGAACTAGTCAGGGACACTGCCACTGTAACACCCGCCACTGGTTTTGAGCCCCGGCGCATAAGCTCAGGCACACATCAACTTAGGCGCCGGCGTCGAAACGCCCGAGCACGTCAAATTGGACGCTCGCACCAAAACACTTTTTTGGCGCCTAGCTTCCTATTGGTCCCTGATGTGTCTGTCTTCCTCAGCCTGCTCCTGATTGCTTTCTGTTCCCTTAATTACCTTCCTCTTCCTCCTCAATTTGCCCAAGCTGGCTTCAGTTCCTACTGTTCCTGCTAAAGCCCTGTTTGTCCAAGTTTCCTGGTTTTGACCCTCTGCCTGTTTTCCTGACTTCCGAACCTTCGCTGCCTGAAACCGACCTCTGCCTGCATTTGACTACACCTTAACCTGACCAATTGGTACTTCGCTTCTCTGTAACCCGTCTTCTGGAACCGACCTTTGCCTGCACTTGACTACGCCTTGCCTGATTCCTTGATACCTCGCTACTGGTAACTCGCCTGACTTCTCTACTACCTCCGCAGCAGAAAGTCCGGGGCCCCAAAAGAGCGTCGGTGAATTCCAGAGCCGTAGAGAGGTTCCTGTTACCATCAGTTCTCCTGCATCAGCTACCTTCCTTCGGGATCCGAGGTAAACAGATTGTTATAGCCACAGTACTAGAGGCCTAATAATGCTCCGGCAAGGTGTGCACAGAGGGCTGGTCTTAAATAGGGCTGAGTCAGCCCTGATTGGCTGACTGTAACCAATCAGGCTGCTGCTGGGCTGAGGCTGCAGAGGCCAGGAAATCTATAGTGAGCAGCCCTACAGGCAGCTCTCCTGGCCTAATGGATAGTGCATCAAGCCAGAAACCCAAATGTCCCTGGCTTAAATCCCAGCAGAACCTGACAATTCTTACATTTTACAATACATTTTCAGTCCCAGATTTACAAACATCGCACTTCCTCCATCCCCCTCCACGTTCCCTATCCCTCAATTTGTGGAAAATCACCAGAAAACAGAAGAATGTTTAAGAGTGACTGGAGCCTGGGGGACAGAGCCTAAAATCTGATATCTCCCCAAAAAGTTGTGTTAACAGCTCTGTAAATGGATAGTGAAGTTAATAGTCAATAACTCAGTAAACAAGTGTCTTTTTTTCAACCTAACTTATTATGCTACTACTGTATGTTACTATGTAATAGGCCCATCAGCTTTAATCTTTTGCTTTTAAAAATGTACCCAGCTTTCAATTAACTCTGAGAAAGAAAGAGAATATCAACTGTATGCTATTTTATTCTAAAATAAAAACGGAATAATGGTCATACATGGGGTTGATTAAAGTTGCCAGCTTGGCAGCTTGTTGACTCATGTATGGGTTCTACCAATGGGCCTCCCCAACCGATATCTAGCCTACAGGTATGAAAATCCCATCAGACGTGGACCTTGACCTTCAGACATGCAAATCTGGCAATGTATGGCCACCTTTAGTTTGGATCTGTTTTCTGCTACAAAATTAACTTTTGATTGTGTCTTCCTGATCAAATCCTCGCCTGTGAGTCAAACCACTACTTTGGTGGTTACTAGTGATGGGCAGATTTATTTGGCAGGCGTAAATTCGCTGCGAATTCCCGCGATTCTCCCCTGGTGAATAAATTCACGAAACGACAGCGAAAATTCACCTGCCGAAAATTCGCTGGTGTAAAAAAATTCTTTACATTTTTAACTATAATATATGTAAGGTATATGTAATACAGTATATAATATATGGTATTATATATATTTTTGTCTAAAAGATTTTGATGACCAAACTGTGTGATACTATTTTCTGTATTGATGGTTAAATGCCAACAGCATGTGTTGATGTCAGAAAAGGCTGACAGCCAGTGCAGCAGGATTTAGAACTGCTGAATCAGTCATATAAATTGGCAGCAAGAAAGCAGGGCAGGCAGAACATAGGGATAGTGTTAATAAGCTACTACTAACAATCTGTAACATCCCTATAATTCATATTTCAAGTTTCCAACAACTTTTCTTAATTACATTTATGACTTATACTGCTCTTATATTTAAAGAGAACTATAAATGAGTATGCATTTATTTGAAACTGCATACTAAAGCCAATTATAAAATCAATTCATTGATTTACTAAGGGTCGAATTCAAGGGTTAAAAATCGCTTGAATGACCATCAAATTTTTAACAAACTTTAACACTTTGAATTCAATATTTGAATTCGAAGGGTTTTAACAAAATTCGATAAATCGAACGATCGAATTAAAAAAATTAGATTGATAAAATCGTTCGGATTGAACGATTCGAACGATTTTAACCATTCAATCAAATTTTTTTATTCGATCTAAAAAACCTGAAAAAAACCCATGGGAGCTTCCCATAGGTTTATACAGCAATTCGGTAGGTTTAATCTAGAGAATTAGGCAATCAAATTAAAATTTAAAGGGAAAGTAATTCGACCATCGAATGGTCGAATGATCAAATAGATTTTTATTCGATCTATTCGAATCATTCTATTCTATCTCATTTTTAAAATTCAATGGTCGAAGTGGCCATAAAACCTATTCCAAAATTCGAATTCGAATTTTTAAAAAGATTCTGTCGAATTTGAATCATTCACACAAATTTTGTAAATCCTCCCCTTAATATATGCATCCATACATACGTTTTTATAGAGCAATTTGTTACCAGAACAAGCATGCCTTTAAAAAAATACAAAAACAAAAATATCACTTTCAAAACTCATACATTATCTAGTAGAATGAAGTCTAACGTAACTGAACTTTCATTTTTCTTAGTCATCTGATTGACCATGCTATTTGGACTGCATGAGACACACTCTCTGAATTATGCAAAAGATATTATTAAACACAGATGAAAGCTCATAGAGGGAGAGAGAGAGAGAGAGAGAGAGAGAGAGAGAGAGGCTTGAAAGGTTATAGCATGATGTGTGTCTAGACTAGATCATTCCTTCATGTTAGGACACTTACAAACAATTCAACATAATGTGAGTAAATCCTTTTGACTCTTTTGTCTCGAAAGTTTTATAACTAGGACTAAGACTGATTCAGTGGTTACTAATGATGTCATATATTGAAATCAGTGCATCCTCAGACTATAAAGGATTCAGTAGGACCCTGAAATGAAGTGGCATACCTTCCAACTGTCCTGTTTTTATTAAAATGTTCAGAGTTTCTCTCTGATCTCCTGCACCTCCAGAAAAAGACGCACACATTTCTGAAACTTAATTATACAAGGGATATGTTTGGCAAAGAGCACCAAATTCTCATATCCTGCATTTTGATACAATTATAGCTAATAAGAGTTTCTGAATTAAGAGGCTTCTGTCCAGAACACTCAGATAAACAAGTCTCTTGGGCTGTGACTCACAACTTAAAGGGCAATATCACCGTCATTAGCAAAACTGTTATAACACATAAAACATGGACCTAAAACTCGCAGAAATGTGTTCAAACTTTCCATAACCTGACAAATTTTGTAAAATGGACAATCGAACCATAAAATGGGCATGGTTAGACATTTTTCACTGCGCTTCTTGCGGCAGAGAAATCTGGATTGCCTCCAGGATAATGCATTAACTGCTCTGTAGGCATTGGCTGTGTATAATGACTTGGTTATGGGCAATAGTTCTCTAGTTTATCATGAGCAAACAGTGGCATTCATGAAATGTTAGACCTTAACAAAGCCTATTGTGCTGCTGGGTTATAGGTACTATTATTGATCTTCATCTCAAAGTTACATGAAATAGATATGTAACTGATTGATGTTTTTTCAATTAATAAAATACTCATGCATTTATCAACTATCCCTAACACAAGCAAAGACGCAGTTTAGTTTAAGCTTATAGCTTCAGGCTTTGAAAGTTAATAATAAAAAGTCATCTATGGTTTGCCAAATATGGTCGGCAACCTCTTAAGTCCCTAAACTGTCATAATAATACAAAGGTATTTAAAAACAAATAGTAAAGGGCATCTTGGGCTTGAGAAAACAATACAAAACATGTAAGCAGTTGCAATCTCCCTAAAAAGAGGACTTATTTTGTTTTTATTTACGGTAGAGCAGAATATGTAGGTTGTTATATATATTTAAAGGGTTCCTGTCATGGGAAAACATTTTTTTTCAAAATCTATCAGTTAATAGTGCTGTTCCAGAAGAATTCTGCACTGAAATCCATTTCTCAAAAGAGCAAACAGATTTTTTTATATTTCATTTTGAAAGCTGACATGGGGCTAGACATTTTATCAATTTCCCAGCTGCCCCATGTCATGTGACTTGTGCTCTGATAAACTTCAATCACTCTTTACTGCTGTACTGCAAGTTGGAGTGATATCATCCCCCCCACCCAGCAGCCTAACAAAAGAACAATGGGAAAGTAACAGATAGCAGCTCCCTAACACAAGATAGCTGCCTGGTAGACACTCAATAGTAAAACCTGTGTCCCACTGCGTACTATTCAGTTACATTGAGAAGGAAAAACAACAGCCTGCCAGAAAGCAGTTCCCTCCTAAAGTGCTGGCACAAGTCACATGACCGGGGCAGCTGGGAAATTTACAAAATGGCTAGCCCCATGTCAGATTTCAAAACTGAATACAAAAAAATCTGTTTGCTCTTTTGAGAAATGGATTTCAGTGCAGAAGTCTACTGGAGCAGCACTATTAACTGATGCATTTAAAAAAAATGTTTTCACATGACAGTTTCCCTTTAAATACCAATTTAATTACCTTACAATATCCCATCATGTAATTTCAAATAAACAGTTATCCACAAAAAGACATATTTAGGCACTGTTGAATGTTGACTGTGCTCCATGGTGCTGTTTATTTACCATATTACAAATAATGCAGTTTCTCATCAGTGTTGGTAAGGTTATTTGTAAATTAAATTGAATATGTTCTTTCTATCTTTTGCTTTACCTTTCTTAATTTGCCAGAATACAGATATAAGGAGTCAATTACCACAGGTCTCAGTTTCAGAGTACAGAGACCTACGTGTGGCAGAACTACAGGAAAAATATGAAATGACCGTATAATTTGTATGAGCATAATCAAAACAAGTCAGCAGTTCATTGAGAAGTTCTCTGTATGAACAAACCCACCCATTCCCCAGCTGGAGCTTGTTACATTGTAATGTTAAGTAAATCAACTGTGGTAATTTGTTTAAAACAATATTTTATTTGTTGAAAATAATGACATTAATATCATACAGTAAATATAGTCAGTATGAAAAAGTAGTTTCCCTTTAATTTGACTGTGTACATGCCAAAGTCTGAATAGTTCTGCTTAGCTGTTGTGAAGTATTACAGTGCAAATGGCTAGGATATACTGCAGAAAATGAAAGGGATACGTTATACTTGCCCTAGCATGTAATTCTTTATTTAGAGTTAAACTGGGTAAGCTTCCAGTTATACATCTTGGGAAGCTATGGTTTTGCAAGACTACCAACAGGAAAATCATTATACAATGTTTCCTAAAAAACATACTGCAAATGCTTTCCTATATTTAAGGGGGCAATATACAGTACATATTTGCTGAGTATAAACTTAATACATTGGGCTCATGATGAACATGTTCAGTTTAAAAAAAAAAAAAAAAAAAAATAGTAAAAAAGTAATTTGTATGTTTAGAACATCATTTTACACAAATTGAATCCGTCCTGTGCTGTGTCACTTTGGAGTCCTGGTGTAACATACACTGGTGGTCTAGTGGGCCGGCGGCACCTCTTCTTCTGTGGTTGCTGATTATTCCTCCTAGTGCGTGTGCGCTCGCAGGTTTTGCACGCCATGCTCATGATGCTAAATTTTACTATTCAAAGGGGCTTTCAGGCCAAACTCATTGCCCATTGTTAGGGTAATTTCGCATCTGGGTGTGATTCTGTCTTGTTTTGAACCTTGCCTGCCTGACTATTCTGAACTCTGCCAGTACAGATCCTTGCCTGCCTGACTATTTTGAACCAGGGCCGGATTTACATAGCGGGCGCCCCTAGGCACACTGCTGTTCGTCGCCCCCATACTCTGCCCTTTATTTCCAAATTTTCATCATGAAGACCAGAGCAAAGGGGATTGTGCATGGGAAATGTAAAAAACTATTGTATCTCCTGTGTATCCCCCAGTGTTTCTGGACCAATGTGGGTGTGGCTTGGCAGCATGCCACCCCCTAAAATCCTGCCACCCTAGGCCCGGACCTAGGTGGCCTTCCCACAAATCCGGGCCTGTTCTGAATTCTACCTATATTGAACCTTGCCTGCCTATCTTTTGAACGCTGCCTGTACCGGCAAGGCTTGATTGACAGACCCGGATTTATAAACGGGGAGCCCCTAGGCTGTCTCCGCTCATCGCCCCCCTACGTTTGTGTCCTCCTTCCCGTGTCTCTCTTCCCCTCCCCTTCCCTTGTCTCTCTTCCCCTTCCCATGTCTCTCTTTCCCTCCCCTTCCCTTCTTGTGTCTCTCTTCCCCGCCCCTTCCAGTGTCTCTATTCCCTTCCACGTCGCACCACCTCCACTTCCCTTCACGTCCAGTTGATGGTGTCTGCACATAGAAACACATGCGCACACCATGAATATGCGCACATGCGCAAACTATGTGAATGTGTCTGGGCAGCATGCCCCTGAATTTCTGCCACCCTAGGCCCAGGCCTTTGTGACCTACCCTCAAATCTGGGCTTGTTGATTGACCTTGCTTGAACTCTGCCTGTACTGACCACTGCCTCTGTGATCCTGCTTGAACTTCTCCTGTACCCACCCCGGCCTGCATGACTACACTTTTTGTCTACTCCTTGAAATAATTTTTTTTTTTTGCCTTCCAACTAAAACCTTGGAAATGCACAGGCCCCTTTGCTCCTTCAGAACATCTGCTTTGCTCCTCTCAAGTTAACACCTGACAGCATCTGAGTAGCTGAGGGCTCCTCCTGAAGCCAAAGGCGGCTGCTAAAGGCAGAAGATTGACCCAATTGATCTGGTTCTAGGCTATATTCCTCCAAGAGGGAGAAATTCTCCTCTTTCCTTGCCTGAAGCTCAGGTTATGAAAGAGTATATAAAAGAAAACTTAGAGTGAGGCTTTATTAGACCCTCTAATTTCCCTGCGGGGGCTAGTTTCTTTTTTGTAGGCAAAGAAGATGGGGGGCCTTCACCCATGCATTGATTACCATGGCCTTAATAAAATGATGGTAAAGAATCACTATCCCCTTCTGCTAATATCTGAGTTGTTCGATCAAGTCAAAGATGCTACCATTTACACTAAACTCAATTTTAGAGGTGTGTGTAACCTCATTCGTATTAGGGAAGAGGATGAGTGGAAACCAGCCTTTACCCCCCGAGATGGCCACTATGAGTATTTGTTCATGTTGTTGGGCCTATGCAATGTCCCCACAGTGTCTCAAGCTGCCTGAAAATTTTAAGATCTCTAACTCGTTGCATGTCTCTCTTTTAAAACCAAAACTTTCAAAAATAATTAAACAGTGCTCCCTTGGAAGCTAAACTAAAAGACAGTAAGGAAAAATAAATATATATATAGTGCAGTATTTTATCATTTTTGTGTAACACCTCGTAGTGCTTCCCTATATTTGCTGAAAAATAAAAGTTATTTTTGTAATGTATTTTGATGTGTTTTTTTTAATAACCGTTTTGTTGAGGTTAATTTTCCCTTTAAAACCACTTTACTCCACTGTGTGAAATATAAATAGGGTTAACTTTCCACTTGGGAATTTAAAAACATTTGTGCACTGAAGCAGGGTGGGTACTCACAAACGTTTAGTTCTATCTCTCGCTCTCAAATAAAACCTTTCCTCTCCTGTGATTTGTCTGCTTTGGTTTCTAGGATCAAGAGGCATGTTTTATTTGAGCGCATTTAATCCTAGAAACCAAAGCAGACAGATCACAGGAGAGGAATGGTTTTATTTGAAAGCTATTGATATAACTAAACGTTTTTGAGTACCCACCCTGCTTTGAGGGAATACAGGGTTATGCAAGATAGCTCAGAGAACAAGTCGATCCAGGGACTAGTCCAATTGCCATTTTGGATTCAGGAAGGAATTTTTCTCCCTCTAAGGCTTTTTTTTTGCCTTCTTCTGGATCAACTAGCAGCTAGGCAGGTTAAAATAGAGTTAAAAGGTTGTACATGATGGATATTTTGGAAGCCGAGGGTGAGCAGAGTATAACAGTGCTTTATTAGCAGGTTCATGCAGCCATTACATTTCAACAGTAACTTGAACTCTAACCCTTTTAAGCAGTATAGAAAGTACAGTGTATGCACAGTATACTCTTGTGCATAGTGACGCCTACAGGCATCTTGCACAAACGCCACAATGGATGTGTGGCTTTTTTTCAACCTAACTTACTACATATGTTACTATGTTACATTTACTATACGCTCTGGGGCATTACAAATCGATAGATCCAGTATATCATTGTTTCTGGTTGGCCCCTCAACAACCCACACCATAAAATTGCCATGCAACAAGTTTATAAACTTGCTCCAGTCAATATCTGGGTGATTAAAATCCCCCATTATCATTATTTTCCCCATTCTATAAGTCTTTTCTATTTGCATCAGAAGCTTAGCCTCCTCCTCTTCCCTTAGATTGGTTGGTCTATTGTACACCCCTACAATGAATTTGCTGGACTTTATACAATCAATGAAGAGTAATGATGAGGGAAATGTTTTACCAGGTTTCGCTGCAAAAAAGACACCTTTTCCAATGGGTCACACATCACCATAGACTTCAATGCATTTGGTGAATTGTTTGCCATTTCATAAATTTTCAGCAAAGCGAAACGGGTCAGATTCGCCCATCACTAGTGAAGAGCTCCACCTGTAAAGTTTCAGCTCCTTCTTTTTCTAACATCACCTCCTCCTTTGTATTAGCTTTTAAATCCTGCCTCTGCCCAGTCATGCAACTCATTCATTTAGGCAACACCAACCACATTCCCCTCCAGTGCTAGCAACTCCAGCTCTCCCATTTTATCAGTCAGACTCCTTGCATTTGAAAACATAGAAGTACATTTAATAATAGTGAGAACTTTGTAAATACAAAATCCGGTCTTCCCTTTCCTTAACAATACCCCCAGCCAAATTTCCTCCCCCATTTCCCATTACTATGCCATATTTTAGTTCTACTAGTACCTTATTCCCATTTCCAAAAGAAAAATATACAATATACAAGTTAAATTAAAAAATTGCAGCTAAAAAGTGCAAATGTGTCTTAAAATTTGGGGATCTCGGTCTTCAAACTAATAGAGCTACAAAGTAAATCAAGCTCTGGAACGGTTTCTTGAACTTTCGTCAAAATAAACTTGTAATGTAGTGATCTTTACCCTGTTGTAACACCTTAGTATTGAGTAAAACAGGAGATTCACGTTATGTTGCAATTCACTTTATTTCCACTCTCTGGGACAATTTCTAAAAAATCACCTCATAAGTTCCCCAATGAATAATTTAACTAGCATAAGTTTTCCTAGGCCATTGTGACCCAGCCTTATGCCTGCTCCTTTTTTTTTCTCTTCAGTTACACTGTAGCATCTTACAGCCTTTCAGCACAAGGATCATCCTTGCATTCAAGGCACACTAAGCCCTTCTTAGCCTAGTCCCTCTTCCACTGGGTCCATATCTGAGAGAGTTGCCACTGGGACAGTAGTCTCATCCTCTTTCCTCCTTGGTGCCTCAGATTGTCGTCTCACTAACCTAGCACTAAGTCTCAGTGTACAACAAGCTCCACAAACCTACTCTATCTTCTACTCTTCGTGCTCGAGCTCCTCTGTGTCATTCACTTGTTTTTATTCTCAGCTAAGGATGAATAGTAGTCTGTGCTCTCCCTTATATAGCCTCTCCTGGAGATTTCCCTCTCTGATGGTGTCACTGTGTGACTAAACTATAAATGGCACCATTTACCGAACATAATTTATTCTACTCCATACAAACTTCTCCTTTTTTACAGACCTGTAACTATGCTGGAATAGTTGTAGGGTGGTTAAAGTCTCTCATAAACCACACATGCCACAAGCATGCCATACACTGCTACCCATTGAAATAATAATGTGCTTGCCTCTATAGGTGGACCAATCTTCTTCCCTGTGCAGAATTTGCACATAAAGGTGCTTCACGTGCCTCTATGGGATGTGTCTCTTCCAATGTGTATATGGACAACAACCCTCAGTCTTTTCTCAGGAATTCTTCTGTTTCTCTGTCCATACTAATGACACAATGGCTCATGGCTGCTATCAGGTTGTTAAAAAAAAAGTAACTAAGAATACTCAAACGACTTTTGTGGTTAGAAGGAGTAGTTCATCTCTTGAATACACTAATGGAGGCAAGATTTGGTTGTCTACTAGAAACATAAACATTACAATAGCGTTGCAACACTCTGTTTCAAATAAAAAAACACCAAGGGCCTGAAAACCCTCTAGATACCATGTCAGACATTTGGTATGTCCTCCTGTGTCGTGTCCTCTTTGGTCCTTACTTTCACTCACTAGGCAGAGTGGCCCTGACATAACCAGGATGTCATTTCCACATAATAAACGGACATGGTATTTTCTTAAATTTTTTAAACATCCTGTTTTTAATTATGTCTGGTGGGTCCTTAAATTTTTGTTAAAGCGGTTGTTCACCTATCAGTTCCCTTTTAGTATGTTGTACAGAGAGATATTCTGAGACAATTTACAATTGGTTTTCATTTTTTATTATTTGTATTTTTTTGAGTTAGTTATCTTGAGTTTTATTTAGCAGCTCTCAAGTTTGCTATTTCAGCAATCTGGTTGATGAGGGTTTAAATTAACCGAGTTACTGTGCATTGATTTAAATAAGAGGTGGGAATATGAATTGAAGGGGGCCTGAATAGAAAGATGAGTACTATAAAGCAGCAACAACTAAATCTCTAGCTGAACAGAGCACTTTTTTTTTTTTTAAATGGTGTCACTGACCCCATCTTTAAGCTTGAAAGAGTCAGAAGAAAACAGCAAATAATTCAAAAACTATAAAAAATAAATAATAAAGACCAACTGAAAAGTTGCTTAGAATTGGTAATTCTATAACATACCTAAAGCTTAAAGGCAAACCACCCCTTTAATAATTCCTACATGGGGCAAATCAATCTTGGGCATTTGTTCACTGCTTTGAGATCATCCTCAGACCCTGCCTATAATGTTAGTCTTATTTTATATTATTTAGAACAAAAAGTTCCCCCTTGGTTTGTGTTCTGTCCTACCCCCTCTGATAGACTCCAGCCCTACTGTCTATAATTATGAATACAATATGTATTCAAAGTTTCTGTAGCAGAAACTGCTCTCAAGATTCCAACTGTCTCTTTGGAACATTTTCTCTGATAAAGAAGCAGATCTGCTGTTCAGTATGTAAGTCTCAAGACAGTTGGGAAAAAGAACATTACTTCAGACATGCCATTTTCAAATAATCACTAGGAAAAATAATTTTTCCCTCAGCATACTTTCCACACTCATTTAGATGTCTGATTTATGTGTTTAGCCAATAACAGTACCCATGATTGAATAAACAGAGAAGAAATAGTTCATAGAAAGAACAGAATTGCCTTCAAACCTATCAAAGATAATAACACTGCCATTTCTAGCTACCGTCTAACGCTACTGTAGGTTTTGGAAGTGTGATACTGTGAACATCCATAGGAATATAATAATGTATTCACTTGCAGCGTGTGCTTATATAATTATTTCCCATGGTTCTAGCAGTATTTTAAATGACTTATCTAGGATCTAGGATTTGGGGGTATAGGAGATATGAGGTACCACAACACTATTGTGGTCTAAAAGGCACCTTCAAATGTCAAAAGAACAGATTTGGGGCTTGCTCATATGTTATGCCTAAAAAATACATAAGCAATGAAATTCCCAGAATAGACATTTTTACAAATTGTTCTTAAATCTATCTTGTGTTAGTTTTAGGCAAAGAGAGCCTATTTAGATTTTTGAGCTTAATAGTTTAAAACTTGGTGGTTTAAACATAGACCTGGCAGTATTTTAACTTGCTTTTACTTTTAATAATCCTTTGGAATACACTATCAGTTAGCTTTGGAGAGGGAGGTTCCCAGTGGAGCTTTCATGGTGATTGCATGCCACCTTGCCATATTTTAAAAAATCCATGCCCATACTTCAAGGTATAGCTATTGCATTGGGGAGAAATGTTTACATATACACTTGTGATTGGCCATCTAATTGAATATGCAAAGAATATTCACAAAAACAGCTAATAAAGTGAAGCTGTAACAAATAGTTCCCCATAACTAAATCAAACCATAAATTCTAAGGTTAGAATGAGGGTGGGGATGCAAATATTCTTTCTGAAGAAGCATGGTGCTAACCATGAAACATGTTAAGGATTAAGAGCAGTGGCAATTGACCTGTTTTAATTGTACAACATTCTCAATTTCCTGTTATTTATACATAGTTGCTGGGGCAAATAAATGTTGAATACAAGGTGAGGACACCTTGGACTGAGCTTGCTTGATGTGTACTTGCACCATAGTATATAGTTTTACCCAAATAAAAAGTGTAAGTTCCTTGTCAGTAGTAATTTTGCTTTGTCATTTCCATATTTTATAACGGCATGAAATGCAAATAATTATCCTCCTTGTTGATCGACTTTGTGGCTATGTTGCATTCACTTATTTTTTTCCTTCTGCTACTTGCATGGTAGCATTGATAGTACTGCTCTGCAGTAGATTCCATTCTTAGGAAACTTTTACTGTAGGATGTCCAGTCAACTGTGACAATACACGCTATGGAATGAGGCACATGGATGTATATGACACAGCGTTTCTGTCTGCCCTATATTTAGCGAAGGTTATCAATAAGGAAGAGAAACAAAAAAGATAGGAAGGCTGGTGTTTATTTCAGAAAAGATGGCAATCCTCTTTGATCTACTAGATTTTAGAAGGAGAACTTACATGTGGCTTTTAAAAGTCTAAGAGAAATATGGCTGTGTGTTCACATTCACAGGTTACATTATTTATTAAGGAATCAGACAATAAAAAATTAAGAGATGTTTGCAATAGGTCTTGACTTGAACAATTGCCTGAGCATTCTGAGAGGTTGTGTAATACCTGAGAGAGTTTTAAACTCATTACAGAAAGGACAGAAAGAAAACTGTTGAAAATAACTGCTTTTTATGGCAAGTGGGACAACGCTGCCTCAGACAAGATGACCAAGGTCAATCAGCACATTCCTATTCACCTAACTTGGCAAGAGCAAGGATAATTTACTAGCACTACACTGGTACCATATTGGTACTATACTGGTACAGGTATGGGATCCATTATCCAGAAACCCATTATCTAGAAAGTTCTGAATTACATAGAAAACATCTCCCATAGACTCTATTTTATCTAAATAATGTAGCTTTATAAAAATGATTTCCTTTTTCTCCGTAATAATAAAAAAGTGCCTTGAACTCGGTCCAAACTAAGATATGATTAATCCTTTTTGGAAACAAAACTAGGCTACAGGGTTTATTTAATTTTACACAATTTTCTGGTAGACAATATGTATGAAGATCCAAATTACAGAAACATCCATTATCCATGGATTAGTGGTGGCTGAAGCAATTTGTCAAACAACTGTGTTTACTCTTTTTAAATCATAATCCCTACACAAACTACCCAAATGACCCTGATCAAAAGTTTACATACCCTGGTGATTTGGCCTGATAACATGCACACAACTTGACACAAAAGGGTTAGAATGGCTATTGAAGGTAATTAGTGGGTGTTTATAAAAAGTCAATGACTTTCTGGACTCCTGATAGACCATTGCAACTTTCATCCAGTGCTGCACTGATGTTTTTCTGGATTCTAAGTCATGGGAGAAGCAAAAGAATTGTCAGAGGATCTGTGGGAAAATTTCAAAAGTGGAAAATTAGGGGTCCTGTTGAAACCAAACCAAATAAAACTAAAATTTCAGCCTCAACTGCCAGAAAAATTGTTCGGAATGAAAGGAAAAACCCCCAAATAACTTCAGGTGAAATACAGGACAGAAAAAATGTGGTGACTGTTTCAAGATGCACAATAAGGAGGCAATTGATGAAAGATGGGCTGCATGGTCGAGTTGCCAGAAAAAAGCCATTACTACACAAATGCCACAAAGTATCCCACTTACAATATGCCAAACAGCACAGAGACAAGCCTCAAACCTTCTGGCACAAAGTCATTTGGAGTGATGAGAATAAAATTTGACTTTTTTAGCCACAACCATATAGGTAAATGCTACAACAAGGTCTATGATAAAAGGTACACCAGTCCTACTGCTTTCACACTCTAGAAAAATATTTCTGATATAGTCACTTCAAATGATATAGTTCTCCCAGTTGTCAAGACATAGGAATGTTATTGTCTTTAATCAACAGAATCACACATGCTCTGCTTGAATATCATTTATGGTTCCATTAAGATCACACAGAGCTTAGCCAGGTTTAACTGCATCAGAGTTCTCTACCCAGGTGCTTGTTGTAATAGGCAACATTTTATGGCCTTATTAATTAAATATAGAAACACACCAGGACACATATAAAAAAAATGTCCAGAATAATAGTGCTGCCTTGGTGGCTTAAATGTTCTCACTACTTGTTTAGATAAATATAAAAAAAAAATGAAGGAAAAGCTCTAAGTGTGTTAAGGTGCAGGGTTGGAACTACTCACAAGAGAGGTACTTTTAGAGCGTAGTTTGGAGATGTTCATTTCCCCAACCTCATTATTCTAAGAGCCCTGCAGTCGTCTGTACTTACCAGAATGCTGACTTATGTATGGGTGTGGTGATTAGTTTTCGATCAGTTTTACACAATTATATAATGAATGTTCATTAGGCTTAGTTTTTTTTTGTGTAAAATAGTATTTTATTCAGCAATTAATAGCCCAATGTTTTCCCTATGCTTGATACTTCATCAGGGGCATTTCTGTTGTGTTAACCTTGGCGATCTACAGTCCATCCCTTAGGTAGGCCACGCACAACTAGATCAATTTGTTTGGCCAGGCCGATAAAAAAGCTTTATAACACAGACATCAGTTCACATGAGAAAATCCTGCAAATTTGGTAGTCCAGGGTGGCCCGCAGGTTGCATCTGGGCCACGACTCCCCTTGTGTGACCCCCACATGAAAGTGAAATCTTACCTTGTGTAAGCATTAGATGGTATCAGTAATGAGATTAACTACACCTGCATTGTTTACACCTCAAATTCAGACTGTAAACTCCTGCATTGTTCACACCTGTAATCCCTCCTGCATTGTTCATATCTGTAACACCTCTGTTGCTCACACCCCTAAAACTGCTGGAGGGGCACCAACACTGTATGTAGTGCAGAATAAATAGTTCTTTCTTTCTTAGAGTCCTGATAGGTTACACTGTATGTGCCATACTCTGCCTGCCCTATGCTCTGTGTGTGCCATACTCCATATTCCTGCAGTGAAAACCAACCGTGTGTATTTATTAGGGATGCACCGAATCCAGGATTCGGTTTGGGATTCGGACAGGGTTTGGCCTTTTTCAGCAGGATTCGGCTGAATACTTCTGCCTGGCCAAAGCAAATCCAAATCCGAATTTGCATAAGCAAATTAGGGCCAGGGAGGGAAATCACATGATTTTTTGGCACAAAACAAGGAAGTAAAAAATGTTTTCCCCTTCCCACCCATAATTTGCATATGTAAATTATGGTTCAGATTTGGTTCGATATTCAGCCGAATCTTTCACAAAGGATTTAGGGGTCCGGCCGAATCCAAAATAGTGGATTCCGTGCATCCCTAGTTTTTATTTTGGTATGTTACCACCAGTAACGTGGACATGGTCTTAAAAGTTCTTGAGATAACATGGCTGTGGTTTAAATGGGTGTAGTTTAAAAAGGGGAATGGGTAACACTGGCTTCCATTATCGATCCTCCACCGCGTAGGTCCTCTGTCTCTCAGTACCACAGAGGATGGACAGCACTGTGCTAGTCTAATACTACATCTGATGCAGTTTCTGGTTTATGGCATCTTCTGCCTGGTGATTGATGTTTCTGCCACAAGGAAAATGAGGTGATAAATAGAGATGCAAGCGAACCACACAAGCATCCTGGAACTATTGGAAAAACACACACTATTCCAAATGATCATTTTATATTTTTAATTTACATAGTGGAGAAAATGCCCTAACATACAGGCACATTTTAACAATTTAGTTTTTTAAAATTATATAAATAATACATAAAACTCTATATATGTAAACATTATGAAATGTATAATAATTACAATAAATGGTACAACATTTTTTGGTCTATAGAAAAAAACTGGTGATTTTAAATATTGGTCTCAAGTACCCTGCTAAAAAATATTGTTTCTGAAAGTAACTGTAAAGCTTTCTGCTAAATATACATGCGTACCAAACTAGTTCTTCTAAGAAATTTCACTGTATGAAAATACTGTCTCTATATCCCATTCCACCCACCCACCCCCCAAAGAAAAGCAGCTTGGTTACTGCACTTGGCATCCTGTCCATAACAAAGTTTTAAACTAAACAAACACCAGGTTTTCAGTTGTTGAAAAACAGTTACTAGTACCTCTTGGAGTTTATGGGAAATGTAGTTCAACAACAGCTAGAAGGCAGCAGACAGATCATTATAAATACTACATAATCGAGAAGCTATTAAAATGCATCTCGTGTCCTCTAACCAATGCCTTAAAAGGAAAGTTGTGGCCATGGTCCTTATGTTTTGGTAAGTGGTATTACTGTATCCTTTGTACTATAATGACTGCCCTGGATTTTGCTATCCACACAAAAACAGTAAAATGTGTAACAGCTATTACTGACAACACTTAGCGATAACTTAGGGATATGATACTTTCAGTTTGTGGAAATTTCATTTTGATACAATTAGGGCTAGTAAAGGAAAAGTTTAATATAAGAATAAAAACTGGGTAAATAAAGAGTCTGTGAAAAATAAAAAATAAAAGTTTTCAATATAGTTAATTAGCCAAAAGTGTAAACTATAAAGGCTGGAGTAACCGGATGCTTAACATATATAGCCAAAGCACAAGTGGTCCCCTTCATGTTGCTGACTAAATAAGAAGTTGAGAGAGCTGCAAAGCAAGAAATAATGTTCTAGCGATTACATTATATGTCTATACACTCCAGCCTTTATAGATTAATTAGAAGCATTTTTATTTACACAGTTTTATTTCTACATGGAAATGTTCCTTTATGGGGCTATATATCCTAAATTAGTACTTAATGTAAAATCCATTATGTGTTTGCATTCTTTTTTTTTGCATTTCATATTGCAAAATCTCACACTGTTAGGGGTCGATTTACAAAATTCACGTGAAGGATTCGAAGTTCGAACGAATTCGATGGATTTTCGAACGTAGGATTTATTCGTTTGGTCGAATATGCAAATTTTGGCATATTCGATCATCGAATAGGGAATGGTTGAACGATCGAATACATTCGAATAGAGTCGAATGAACGAATATTCGATCATTCGACCAGGGAAGGATTTTATTTTTAAAGTTTATTCGATTGCTACTTCGGCAGATTGTACCTACCGAATTGCAATAGAAGCCTATGGGAGCACTCCCATAGGCTTCTGAGGCTAAGTCCTGATCGAATAGGATTCGTACGATCGACGTCTTCGATCGTTCGAATCGTAGGAATCATTCGAATGATTTATTCGTTCAATCGAATGATTTATTCGACTGATCGAATAAATTTGTATTTGATCGTAGAATGATCAAATATCTAATAAAAGGTAGCCTAGAACTATTCGATTATCAAATATCGAGTAGAAACTAATTTTTTTGGGGGAATAATAATAGATTTGCCCCTTAATATCATGAAGTACCCTCTGCTGTATGACCTGAGTGAAGGTGGGAGATCTTCCCCAAAGCAGGAAGAGACTTTTGAAACTTATCTGATTGGTTCTATTGCCAATGTGACAGAAGCGAAGCAACCAATAAGATAAGTATCAAGAAGTGTTTCCTGCTTTCCAGTACACTAAAATCTATGTAAGTTTCTAAGTGCCAAAAGAGCACTGTAAGGTATTTTACATTGGTTAAAGACTTTTTTTTCTTGGTCAGCAAGATGCCATGTGAAGATATCACTTAGCTTTGTCCTCTACCAATAAATGTCCCATTCTTATTAACATAGTTGCAGAGTTTGGAAAAGACAATTCCTTTCCCATTATGCTGTTCAGGTGGCTGGCTGGACTGAAACACATGACAATGTGCCATGTTTCAGCATTGATTTCCAAAATAAAGCACAGAATTTATCCTAAACCAAAGTACTGTCCATTTGCTGCTTGTGAACAAAAGCTAATTCACAGTTTTTTCTTCCTCCAGCAAGCGTTTAAGAATATAGAGTATAACTTGATAGCAGAAAACATATTGCTCCTGCAAAAGAAAAACAAATATTACCTATAGCACCAATATTTTTGAAAAAAATGTTCACATCCTTAAATTCTCTAAGCTCCCTTGCATCTGTGTGCCCTGTACTTTGCACCATGAGCACAATTCAAGAGTGCAGGTAAACCAGTGCATTGTTACCCATAGCAAAATGTAAGAAGCATGTATAGATAAAGTAACTTTGTTAATAGAAATAATTTTTGGTTACACATTTGGCAAATTTATAATGTTGCACTGCCAACAAGTAAGCTGCTAACTACTTTTATTTGAAACAGATACAGGTTTTTATATGCTACCTCTGTCTGGATCATCCCATGCCTCTGGAGTCGCATTGTCTGCACCATATTGGGGATTTCAAACTGGGGAAAATAGAAATAATAGAATTAATTATAATAGCATTCAAATCTATGCTCTGTCTGCAGTGTCCTAATTATGAAAATGGTTGTATCTTATCCTCCTATAGTCCTCCACAAAGGTCCTCCAAGGCTATAAGAATCTCTACTAGGGATATACGATTCTCACCCACGATGAGAAAGTCCCTCTTGGATTTAAATAAATACTTACTCAAATCGAGCCTGGCCCCAAAGTCCCCCCTGGGCCTGACTTGAACCATTCAGATTCACTCAGGATATTAACCAGACAGCTTTATTTGAGGTATACATTAAAACAGAGTAATACAATACAGAGCATTAAATAATAGTTCATATGTCCTGAAAGCTCGTGAGGACGTGGAGGGAACCAATTAGCAATACAGCAAGTTACAATTTAACCATTTCTTCTTCTATGGGGCTGATCCCATGGCATTCAATCATCATTCTTGTTTTAGCATAACTGTGTCACTATTTACTGTGTCAGCAGAGTGTCCAAAATGGTATCTGTGCTGTCATTTATGAAACTATATGTACCTTTCTTGACCTTGCACTACGAATACTTGTGGCATGAGATAACATGAGTGAAACAACTCAGATGCAGTTGAACTGCAGACTTTCAGCTTTAATTCATTGGGTTGAACATATAGATAGCATAACAATGTGAGGAACTAAAGCCTTTTTTTAACACAATCACTTCATTTCAGGGGCTCAAAAGTAATTGGACAGTTGACTCAAAGGCTATGTCATGGGCAGGTGTGGGCAATTCCTTTGTTATGTCATTAGCTATGATCAGATAAAAGCCCAGGGTGCTTATATGTGGAAGTTTTTGTTGTGAACAGACTACATGCAATCAAAGGAGCTCTCCATACAGATGAAACTAAATTTACAGTTTGGTACATCCTGAGAAAGAAAGCATTGGTGAACTCAGCAACGCAAAAAGACCTGGGCATCCATGGAAGACAACAGCGGTGGATGAACGCAGAATAATTTCCATGGTGAAGAGAAACCCCTTCACAAAAGCCAAACAAGTGAACCAAACTCTCCAGGAGGTAGGCATATTGATATCCAAGTCTACCATAAAGAGAAGACTGCATGAATGTAAATACAGAGGGTGCACTGCAAGGTGCAAGCCACTCATCAGCATCAACAATAGAAAGGCTAGATTGGACTTTGCTAAAAAAACATCTAAAAGAGTCAGCACATTTCTGTAAAAACATAAAACCAAGATCAACCTCTACCAAAATGATGGCAAGAAAAAAGTATGGAGAAGGCACCGAACAGCTCATGATCCAAACAATTAGGTGGCAGTGTGATGGCTTGGGCAGGCATGGCTGCCAGTGGCACTGGGACACTAGTGTTTATCGATGATGTGACACAGGACAGAACAGCCGAATTAATTCTGAGGTGTTCAGAGACATACTGTCTGCTCAAATCCAACTAAATGCAGTCAGATTGATTTGGAGGTGCTTCATAATACAGATGGAAAATGACCCAAAACTAAATTTTGGACAGAAAGGCCCGCAAACAAACAGCAACTGAAAGCCGCTGCAATAAAGGCCTGGCAGAGCATTAAAAAGGTGGAAACCCAGAAACTGCTGTTGTCATTGCCTGCAAAGGGTTTTCAACCAAGTATTAGAAATTAACATTTTATTTTCAGTTATTTAATTAGTCCAATTACTTTTGAGCCCCTGAAATGAAGGCTTTAGTTCCTCACATTTTTATGCAATCTTTTTGTTAAACCCACTGAATAAAAGCTGAAAGTCTGCAGTTCAACTGAATATGGTCTGTTTCACTTAAAATTCATTGAGTTAATGTGCAGAACCAAAATTAGAAAAAAAATTTGTAATAGTTTTGGAAAGACTGTCGGCTTGTTCTAACTTACAATTTAAAATGCTATTTGACTGTTACTGACCCCTGCAAAAAAAAGTTACATTGGCTGACTGTTGCCTGGTTGCTAAGATGAGGAACTAGTAACCAAATAATTAAAAAAAACCCACAAAAAATGTAAAGTAAGAGGTAGGTAATTAGAGCAATGTAGTGTGTATTGCCACCACCACATCAGTGACTGCCGCTTTCCTTGTTCTCAGTTCTGGTAGATGATTTCTGAAAAGTAATTTTGGATACAAAATATTGAATACTAAGGGGCAGATTTATCAAGGGTTCAAGTTAAAACCTGAATTTTGGAATTGAAATTTTAGTTTTTTTAAAGTCAATTTCAACTAGGGAATTGTTAAAATTATATTTGAGTTTTAAAAAAATTCAAATTCGATGTTCGTAATTTATCATATGCTGGCCCTTTAATAATTTCAATTTGACTATTAGTTACCTTAAACCTGCTGTTTTAGCCTATGAAAGTCGTCCAGGGATCAATTTGGAGTTGTCTGCAGTCTTCCTGACATTCAAGTTTTTTTTTGGGGAGAAAAAATACTCGAATCAAGTTTTAAAACTGGAATTGAATTTGATTAAAATTTTTGGGTTGATACTATTCGAAAAATTTCAATTTAATAATAAATTTCGATTGGTTGAATTTCAGGTTCATGGGAGTTAAGACTCCCATGAACTCGAAATTCGACCCTGCCTCTAAATGTATAGATTAGTTGCTAGTGAGCACAGGTCTGAAACAGAATAATTCCAAATAAGGCAAAGTGCTACATTAATTAAGGCACTGATGTCTGCAATGTCAATTTTGACTAAAGCAATCGTATGACTCAAATTAGCTGTTCTGATTGAATTGATTTTTCAAAAATATTTTCAAAATTCTTTACAACTAGATATGAAACTCTGTGGTGACCTTTGCCAACTTTCACTGAACGGATAAAGGAGGTAATTTGGATTCTATGGTGCATGTCGATATACAGAAAATTGGAGCTAAAATGCCACATAATATATGGTCAGTGCACAGCGAGAACAAAAAGGGGTACACTAGAAGCCTCTCTCTCTCTATGACTAATCAGGCTATTGCAAAAGTGGATGTCTTGAGAGCTACTTACCTCTAAGCCTTTGCTTATAAGAGCCAGCATTACATCTATACAAATGAGTGTGCCTGAGCGACCAATACCCGCACTGCAATGTGTAATGATGGGTCCTGACTTGTAGATGTGTCTCATGAAGGAGATAAATGTAAGTAGCTGATATGGATCACTAGGGGTATCGTGATCCGGCCAAGCTGTATAATTCAGGTGAGCAATATGTCGCACTTCTTCACCCTTAAAACATGATAAACAATAAATATATGTAGTGCTCTTCATCAGACCATAAATAAGGGCATTTCCTTATGATAACTGTTTCATTTTAAACTGTTACATTACACAAGGCTGCTTCTCTGCCTGTGTAGAAATACAGGCAGCGAAAAGGCCCAATCCAAGTTGATGCACACCCATCCATTCCATGCATTAAGATTTAACTACAATGGCTCGGCCATTGTCATCAAACACAGACAGAACTAAAAATTTTAAAATATATAAATTATAAGGAAATGCTATGCTTCACATTTTTTGTTAAGATGCATTTGGAAGGCTATGACAATTCACATTGCCTGTGTGCCAGGGGCTACAATCAACTTGACAAACCATAAATGGATAAAGTTGGGAATGGTCCATACCTGTACATTCTGTAGTTCCAAGACTCTTAAGACAAAGCTCTCCAAGTGCTGGGTCATTACCAATGTTAGCTGCAGCTGATTAGATATCCTTAGAGGTCTGCCCTGTTCTTCGGGCCAGTAACGCTGGCATTTCATTTTCCCTCCTTCAATTTCCTGAGTCATCATAGCAATAATGGAGGAACTTTGCTCCCATACCATCTGCCAAAATTCTGACACTGTACTAGGCAGAGGTCCTTGGCAAGCGATATAAACAAACTCCTTATTGCCTACTGGCATTTTGATAAAACTTGCATTGATATAGCCATTTTCTGCTCCTAATGGAACTCTTGTGGCATCATCTAACACATCACAAACCAAATAAAAAAATAAGCCAGTGGTAAAAAATGAGCATAGCACAAAAATCTAATACATCAGGATTAGGACACACTATCTATACGCCTCTATATGTAAATATAACTAAGGGACTCAAATTTCTGTTGCCCACTAATTACACTTCTGGAATATTGCATACACATACATATCACACTACAAAACACATAGATTGCTTACATTAAGTATGATTGTTCAGTTTTAAAGCAAAAAAATTAAAATAAAAAGGTAGATTAAAGCTGAAATCTAGAAAAGTAATTTCATGGAAACGTACATGGTAATATGTTCTTGTATCGGTTTTTCTTTTTGTTTTCTTTAGTTTGTCCAGTAAGACAGTCATCCAAAGGTTTTAAATTCTGAAGCAGCTATAGAAATGGAAAAATGTTTAGCTTCAATAAATTTATCAGTATATTATGTTAATCTCCATATTTCATTTGATACAGCATTGCTTCCACAAAATCTACAATTAAACTAAACAGATCTTTATTGAGTTAACATGATCCAAGTAGGTTGGTTTATAACTGCCATGTCTATTATCTTTACAAATGTATGCTTACTTCAAACTCTTTTGAAGGAGTGTTTTCAACAAGCTTGCCTTGAATCAATTGCACGACCATTTTTAGGCTGGATCCAGTATACCTGCTCAATGGCTGTACCTTCAACAGTGAGAGAGATGACAGATCTTCCTCTGTCACTTTGAAAGAACCTATAAATAATTTATGGGGAAAAAAACATAATTATATATATATATATATAATTATACATAAGCACCGGAATATAATTGAAGACAGAAGGTGGGCTTATGCATAAAAGGGGCATAAACTGGCTAAAGTTTCAGAAATATATGTATAAGGAATTTTTTTTTAAAGAAATTTCTAATTCCACAGATTGAATATAAGACATGTGTGCTCCCCAGTTATCCACCCACTTTGAGACTTGGAAAGTCGCACTGGAAAAAAAAGTTGCACATATAGGAATAAAAGTTTGGATTTGCACAAAGGAAAAAGTTACCAACTTTTGTTACATACCCCTAAAGTGTTGTGCAACCCCTCCCTCAACTTGTTTCATTGTATAAGTGATGGATGTCAAATAGAGGGGTTTGTTCACCATTAAGTTGACTTATAGTATGTCACAGAATTCCTTATAGTATGTCACAGAATCAATTGGTCTTCATTTATATAGTTTTTTAATTATTCAACGTTCCAGCCTTTATGCACCTTTTCTACACAATGCCAGCTAAATGAGCTCACGTCAAAAAGTTATAATAAACTGTTGTTAAAAATGTACATAAAGAGACTGTTTGCACCATTTGTTTTTTTGTAATATTTATCTAATGGAATGTCTGACTGTATTGTAAATGACTAAAAACCCTATTATTTTCTGTTTGTTTTAATCTACTATATCTGTTAATTAAGCAAAAGTAATCTCTCTACAGTGCCCCTTACTTCTTTATGGTAATTACACACTTGGCAGTTTGAGTGTCCCCAATTAAGAAAAATGTTTAAAGGGGAATGCCACAAAAACATAACTTAAGCTTTTTGAAAAGCAAACAATGTCAAGCAACTTTACAATATACATCAACTAAAAAATATGCAGACTTTTCATGGTTTTTAATGGTTTCTGACAGTTTCCTAAGCCTAGTCCCCTGCTCTCCTGCTGATCTTTCAGACTACTTTCCTGAGCTGGCTGACTACTGTTAAAATGGCCATACATGGAGAGTTGGCGATGTTGCAAAACAAGTGTCTCTCTCCCCCATATTCCCACCTTGAGGTGGGCTACATCGTGCTGATCCAATCGTGGGCCCTAGGGTCCAATGATCAGAACACAATAGAGGAGAAACGGGCAGTTGGATTGCGGGGCCGCATCAACAACCAGGTATCGATCGGGGAAGCCCGTCAGAGGGCCCCAAATACAGGCCAATAAGCTGCCGACTACGTCTGTCTGCAGCTTTTATTGGCCTGTCTATGGCCACCTTTCCTTTGTATCAGTAGCCAGCTGTCCTCAGCTTGCATCCTCCAAACCCCACATGTGTTGTCAATAAGGAAAGGAACATCACAGTGCAATGCATGGTGGGTTATGTAGGTCTACATGCTGTTACAATTTGTAACATCAGCGTTTTAGTCCCTCCTTCCCTGCCAGAATTTAAAATGATACAGAAAGAGAACTGCTTAACAGCTGGATTTCAGCACAGAAAATTGCATTTATTCATACTTTTTGAAGAAACAGGTAACTGTTATAGGTATATTAGGGGTTTCAGTGTTATGTGTGCCTCTTTATCAAATTTTGGTTTGAAAGCCGGAGTTCCCCTTTAATACAAATATTATATTTGATTCTATCGAGATTAGAATTTTGTGACATGACCACATGATGTTTAAATGTTCTTGATGGTTGAAAAAGACATCATATACACTTACCAGAATTTTTTTTGGAAAGTAATGTATACTGGCCTCCAGTGTTTGGCCAAGTAATCGCATCCTCTAATGCAGATCTGCCAAAAAATAGCATGTGAAAGATAAAGAGCTAATAATTTGCAATGTATGCTTTAACTGTAATTGCGTATACAAATGAATTGAGGAATTCAAAGATAAACATGCTGGCTGTAACAAATGAAAGGACACCCTGTGATTACATAAAGCAGCTCACCTCATATAACACAAGATACCATAATAATGGTGCTGTTGAGATGAAACCAGTAGCGGAACTACCATGGGTGCAGTGGGGTGCAGCTGCACCAGGGTCCTTGTCTCTGCACCCTTTATGGGGCCCGCCGCGTCCCAGGAAAGAACTTGTAAAATACTAGTAGATCAAATTCCTTTTTAAAAATAGACTACAGTTCATTCATTGGTGGATTCTATTCCCTGCCTATTAAGTTTGTGCTTTTGCTTTAGAGAATGGTAGTATTCTGAAATGAGGCTCCAATGCATTTAATGCTAAAGCATTAAAAGCAGTTTATTTATGAACTAAGACAGTTTCCTCTGAAAACAACATAGATTAAAAAAATATGTTGAAAATGTGTTGAAATGAAATGAAACATTCTGCGATGGTATCAGATGTCTGAAAGACTACAGAAACTTAGAGCATTTGTTTGTCTGACTGATTTTCTGACTTTTACCATTTCTAGTATTGTCTATAAATGTACATCAATTTAAATGTGTATGATTCTGTCCTGCATGGATAAAATGAATGGATCTCAATAGTACCTGATTCAGCATTATGTACTTAAGTGGCGGATATATAAATATTTATTATGTTAAAGAAAAATAAAGAGAAGCATATAAGAGCTAAAATGCTGGGAGAAGAAAGACAAAGTGGGCGGTGTGGTAAAGAAGGAAAGAATATAGAAAATAAATCAAAAGTCACCTTTGACTGTTACATATTGCCATGGGGGGTTTTGAAAGGCCAGCTAATTTCTAGTTTGCACCGATTATTGCTGAATATTTATCCCTACAGGTTTCCCTGTACTAAGCACAGGAACAGTCCCCCAAGTTTGCTCATAGCCTGTACAGAGAGATCCCATAAAACTATGGCAGCATAGGCATTCTCCTGTAGAAATGAATTTTTCACTGGAGAGCTATTGCGTAGAAGTGATTACATTTATTCAAGAACGACATGTTTCAGACCACTAGGGTCCTTCTTCTGGTGTAGTCAATAACATACTGAGTGAACAGGGCTTTTTAAAGCCCACAAACCCATCTCACAACAAACGTGATCAAACAATTACATACCAGCTCCATCTTCAGGCCAGGTATATGTATTACATAAGAAATGGATACTACAATCAAGTCTATCTCACAACGGTCACATCAGTATACATATAGTTATGCATATTTAAACAATGTAACAGTGTTAGTATTCCCCTGTACTAAGCACAATTCAGCAGGAACAGCCCCTAAGTTTGCTCAAGGTCTGTACAGAGAGACCCCATAAAACTATGGCAGCATAAGCCACACAGTGAATTTACCAGGTAATGTAACACCAACATACAATTGTAATTTAGGAATTTATTTCATTTATACAAAGCCAAATTGGATGCACTAACCAAGAGATCAAGGTTTGTAAAAGTTTTCAACAGCTTCAACTGTGTGTGCCCAAAACAAGGATCTAATGGTCATTGCAAATGCCTGTGAATAAATGGGTTAAGTAACCTAAATACAACTAGCTATATGTTACATTGCTGTTTCTATTACCTGATTGTTTAGCGCTTAACCAGGCCTGAATAGTATTTTTTTATGACACAAGAGTGGTACTTAGCCTGCAGCCTTGTGTCTTTAATTATTCATATATATTCTTTTCATTTACATTATACTACATGAGTGATACTCAGAGTTCCCTGTATAACTCAGCCTGCAACCTTGTTCCTTTATATGATCACAGAACAACCCCTCAGTGACTTCTAATATCCTTATAATTTACAGTAGCGGGTACATTATCCCTTATAATTCATGAGTGATACTCAGATTTCCCAGTATAAGTCAGTCTGCAGTCATGAGCCTTTATATGGTCACAGAACATCCCCTCAGTGAATTCTTATATCCTTATCATTTACAGAAGCGGGTACATTATCCCTAATAATTCATGACTGATACTCAGAGTTCCCAGTATAAGTCAGTCTGCAACCTTGTGCCTTTATATGGTCACAGAACAACCTCTAAGTGAATTCTAATATCCTTATAATTTACAGTAGGGGGTATATTAGCCTTATATCATTATAATACATTGAAACTTCCATTTTACATGTAATGTTTGGACTAACTTTTAGTATGTTACATAATGGACAATTCTAAGAAACTTTTCAAAAAAGGAAAACCAATTGCACGTTGTCTCAGAATATCCCTCTCTACATCATACTAACAGTTAACTCATAGATGAACAACCCCTCTGGTGTCTAGTTATGCAACTGGTTGAAACACCCATCTTTCTGATCCTTTTATTCATAAACCTTAACTGGAGGTAAGTGCCCCTCAGATTCTCTCATTTGGGTCAGTGACAGTTAGTCTAGCTCATGAGTGTCCAACCTTGTGGCTTCCCACATTGGAAAAAGAAAAATTGTCTGGGGCCACACATGAAATACACAAACACTTTTTTATTTGTAAACGTAAAGAAAATGCACAGTACATAACAATATCAGTTGGATAACCAGATAGAGCTATACAATGGAATATAGGACACCTGGATATTAAATAGACGTATTATACTATTATTTTTATTACTACTAATTGGACAATGGGCAGAGTCCCCCCTCCCGCCTACTCCTATATCCTTTGCAACATGAAGTTTCCTTGGGAACCAAGGGTTCCAAGCTGGGCCGCATTCATAACCATCTTGGGCTGGGGTTGGACACCCCTGGTCTAGCTGGACTGATTACTGGTTTATTTGAGTCAATATAACATAATAACATTGCTTACATAATTCCATATTTCTTACCTTTGCGTTCTTTCTTTATTCCTGTAATAACCCACTCCATTTACTTTGGTTTGCTACGAAAAATAAACAATTTTTATAGATTATTTATAGGTATTATAATGTTATCTTTATGACTTTATACTGTGATTTAATTTTTTTCTATAAATGAGAGACCAAGAGCTGTTTGTGGTCAGAACTCATTTTATAAAGACATGGTATAGGGAAAATGTCAATGGTTTAATATAAATGGTGAAGTCAGCGCTACGCTAAATATGTTGGAGCTATATAAATACATGTTAATAATAAAGTAATGGTTAATACATTTGTTTTGGTAGGCCACTAGGGGGAGCTAGAGGATAACAGTTATGAGTGGGTGGAGAATAGCAAGTTATATAAGGGAATATTTCAAGAAGTGATGTTACTAGCATGGGTAGCTATGGCCACAATTACAAGTGAGTAGGCAAAGTGTTCCCAGCGGGAATCCTGCTAGTCAGGGTTTAAGATGAAAGGCTAGATCCGGATTGAGCTGGCCAGGGCCCAAGAGGGGTACCTGCAAGCTTGTGTCCCCCCTGGCAGTGTGTTGTCACGGGCAATGTTTTGCAAAAGGCTGGGAGATTCAGCCCTGTGAATGTGCTGCTGTTCTGCTGAAGGCTAAGAGAAACTAAAGAGAACTCGCTGCCTGGTGTGCTTCACTCAAGGGTTCCCCCACACAAAAAAGGTTGGTAGTACTTCAAGGGTTAAGAATGGGTAAGGAGCAGGAGATATTTGCCCCCGTTACAGACATAACAATTGTTATGTTATTTTTGATTTAAATTATTTTTTATTACCTCTAGGGAGTCATCAGGCAGTGATGAACCATCGCAGTCTGTGTCCTCAGCCTTTTCCTCTAAACTATCTTCAATTTGTCCCACTGTGTAAAAAAGAACAAACAAAATGTTAAATAAACAAATTATCTGCAAAATGGAAATGGAATGGAATTTCTTTAAAATGTTGCTTAAAGGAGACCTGTCAGCCACACATAAAAAGCTTTAAAATAAAAATCCTTTTCAAATTAAGCATGAAACTCAAATTCTTTTTGTTATTTAAACATTCATACCGGTACCATGCGGTTACTTTCTATTCTGCACTTTCTAGATGTCACTGCCTTCCTTACATGCCCCTTCCCTCCTAACCATATATTTGTGTAGCCAGAGCATGGAAAGGGGTATCAGCAGGTCCTGAATTCTGTCACATAAACAAGATTGCACCTGCCGGCTTGCTGTAATTGCGAATTCCAAGACTAAATAAAAACAAGATTTAAATAATTTTTATAGTGTAAATGATGTTTATTGTGCTGAACATCATCTGAACATATGGAATTAATTTCTTAAGGTGACAGGTCAGTATATTCCCTTTGTAAGCAAGGAAAGACAATGCAAAGCATAACCTTTATGGTTTGATAAAAGTGTTAAGTCTTGAGAAAAAATTAAAAACATGCTTTTAAGGCATTTGAGTTAGCTGGCACCGGTGAAACTTTCATCAGGTACAAGCATGGAAAGAAATATTGCAGAGAGGAGTAAAATTAATTCTAAAGTATTTTTTTCATATGTACAATGAGTATAATATTTGTACTTAAAGAACAGGATAATTTACAAACAGTGGTTGTAAATGAAACATTTTCTAATTGGACCAGTGTTTTTAGTTTAGTAATGCATGGGTTTGTATTTGGTCTTTTGCTTTTTAACTTGTTTATTAATGACCTGGAATTGGGGGTTGAATGTACTGTTTCTTTTTTTTGCTAACTATAAGTTCCATGCAGGATGCTGCCACCTTGCAGAGTGATTTGTCTAAACTGGAACATTGGAAAGCAAATTGGAAAATGAGGTTCAGTGTTTCAAAGTTATGCACATTGGTAGGAATACAAAAAACATGAGTTATACACTAAATGGTGTGCGTTGAAGGTGTCCTTAATGGAGATGGATCTGCAGCTTTTTGGAGGCAAAACGTTATCTAATTCAAGAAACTGATAAAAGGGATGGAAGATTTAAACTAGGGTTAACCGTCAAGGCTGGGGTTGTGATAAGGTTATATGGTAAACATATGTACTAAAAGAGATCCAAAACTATAGTGGGGTTTTTCCTACTTCTTTATAATAAATGTAAAGTCAAGCTTTGGGTTTATCAGCATTACCTGAAAAATGTTCATTTAAAAGTGTATTCTGGCAATTCAGCTCTAGAAGGTTTTGGGTTTGTTCATGAACAACATCTAGAAGGGACTGAATGATGTCATTATCTTCATCTTCATTATAGTGATTATCTTCAGTGTGAGTCATGGAATCTAGGGAAAGGTTTTATTTTATCAAAGCAAATGATACAGGAAAAACAATCTAAAGTTACAATGTCATTGCATGAGTAGATTAGAAATGTTTATTGAAACTTGATTTACTCAATAAAAGCGCCTCCAGATAAATACAAAATACTGCAATATGTACTGCGTCTGTTAACATTTTTATTAGTGGAAGAGACATCCGTTCATTTCACAAATTAAAACTAAAGTACATTTCCAGCATTTTAGACAAGAGTATTGTGATAACAGGAGCTCTAGCGACACCAAACATTCAGATCTTTGAGATCAAACAGTTAACCATTGGACAATTGGATAATTTAGGATTGTTAAGTGTTGTCCTATAATGCAGTTATATAACGCATGCTCAGTTTATAATATGAGCAAGCAAGGTTCGTAGATGAAAAGACTGGAAAGTCATATTAAGGGGCTGATTAATTAAAAATAGAGTTTGTGAAAAAACCCAAACTGGTGTGAAAATAAAATGCAGCACAACTCGTGTGAATTTTCTCGAAAGCTTATTTAAGAAAAAAACAAAAATATCCCCCATGGGGTTTTCTAAAAAAAAAGTTGCATACCAACGAGAATCCTATTGTCCCATTCATTTTCATTTTATTCAAATCAATGCATGATTATTAAGGTAATAAGCAATAAGTAATTAAGCAACCATACTGCAGAAAATGCAAGCTGGAGATCTGCTCAATTAAAAGCCAAATAACTTAAAAACCACAATTTGCAACCAATTGCAAATTGTCTCAGAATATCAATGTATACATCATACTAAAAGTTAACTCAAAGGGGAACAACAAATACTTGTATCCATGTTTTTTTCTCAGCAGTTTTCTAAAAAAAAATTCTCGATTTTTGAAAAATCAGCTTCTAAGGCTATGACCCAGAGTGCAGCGTTAGAATTTGGTAGTTGTTTTTGGTATTTAGAAATATCTAGATAAGGAAGAAAGAATAGTGCATAGTTTGGTTTGAGAAGCTAGACTAGATTATAATTTAGGACTAGCTTTAATCAAATAAAGCTGGAGGCCGCACAGAAGACCCACATCCAAATATGATGTTACCCATTTGACCGTTCCACCTTGCATGCTTATACACTTATTTATTCATGTTGTGGAGTATGATGTTTTTCCATGCAGAGTTGACGCACCAATAAAAATGACTTAATATGCTGTTTCTTTAACTGGGGTGTAAAGGGACGCTTTCCTTAAACCCTTAGGCTGGCGGCACACATTAAGATTCGGGGGAAGATTAGTCACCCAGTGACAAATCTTCTCTTCTTCGGGCGACTAATCTCCCCAAATGCTCATCCACTGGCAGGATGACATACATAACGGCTAAACTCCTTTTGTCTAAAACCACAAATGTCATGGAATTTATTTAAACATCTGAATATAAAAAATCAGAACAAAAAAAAGTGCTAAACAGCTACACTTAAAATCCACAAAAAATCTGAATATTTAAAATTTATATGATATCATCAGCGCAGCTCCCGTTGACTTCTAGAACAACTTTTAGTTGGCAAAGTTTTGAATTAGAAGTTTTCGTGGTCTTTACACTTAGGGGCAGATTTACAAAATTCACGTTAATAATTCGAAGTTCGATCGAATTTAATTTAAATTTGAATATGCAAATTAGGTAAATTCAACCATCGAATATTCGAATGATTCGAATTAAAATTTTATTCGAATATTCGATGGTCGAATACTTCCCCTTTAAAATTTTATTCGACCACCTACTTCACCAGGATCAAGCTAACAAATTTGGAATCATCAATTTAGATCGAATAAAAAAAATTCAATCGATCAATTAAAATCGTTCGAATATTTGATTCGAATTCGTTTGATCGAATTTTCTTATATTTGAATTGCGATAAATCCTTCGAATTTGATTTGGATTGAGGATTTTACCTCCCCACTATTCCCATGGTCGAAGTTCGAATTTTTTTTTAATTCGAAATTTGACCATTAGTAAATCTGCCCCTTAATAAAGCTCAAATTTTTTGAGTTTTTAAGATGTATAGGAAAATATAGGCAAACTCAGTGCCATAAACATGTGGAATAAAAAGTGTTTAAATATTTATTTATAAGAGATAATTACCTATATTTCCATTGCACTTGTTTAGCATCACAGTGTCGGATGGCATGGCTTCTCTGGCCACATTGATCTGAAGTGTCCCCTTTGCTTTTCGAATACTTGCCACAGCTTTGCCATGTGTGGCTCCTACCATATTTTCACCATTAACCTAAAAAAATTATATAAGACAAATTATGTTCTGTCCCAATATTTCAATATTGGAAGACAGCTGATGGAAACATGTCCTTTTTAGAAAATTGCTGTAACTTTCTGATTGGCTCCACATTATTATATATATTATATACAGGGCCAGATTTACATAGCAGGTGCCCCTAGGCTAACTGCCGTTCGTCGCCCACATACTCTGCCCTTTATTCGCAAATTTTCATTATCAAGTTCGGAGCAATGGGAATTGGTGCATGGGAAATTTTAAAAACTATCGTATCTCCTGCATATCCCCATTGTTTCTGAACCAATAGGGGTGTGGCTGGGCAGCATTACGGAATAGCCCATAATTCTATTTGAATTGAAAAAATTCGAAAATTTGAATTTCAAAGTACTGTCTCTTTAAAAATTTTTGAAGTCAACACTTTGGGGCAAATTCACTAAAGTGCAAAAATGTGCTAGCGACAGCTTTGCCGGACTTCACCAGGCGAATTTTCACCAGCGCTACGCAAATTCACTAAGATGCGCTCAGGGCGGCAAACAGTAGCGAAGTAGCGCTACCGTTACTTCGCCAGGCAATGCGCATTTACGCTAGCGATGCCTAATTTGCATACGGCGCAAACTTAAACGTATAATAGAGGTGTATGTTACAACCACTACATTACACTACACAAGCCCAGGAAACCTTTAATAAATAAAATAAAGTTGTCCTATTGCCCTAAACATGTGCCCACTGTATAGTTGAGTTGACATATGTTAGGAAATGTGGGAGGGAAGGAGGGTAACCCCCCAAAAATGTTTTCGCTCTTTTTCAGACTATCACCATACAAAAGGTAAAAGACGCTAGCGTTTCTTTGGGACTTAGAAAAATTTTCAATTTTTTTCTTCAAACTCCTATCTTTTGTATTGAACTTCGCCAGGTCTGACCTGGCGAAGTAACATCTAGCGCAAGAGGTAATGTTCAGAAAAATGTTCATCTTAGTGAATTAGCATAGTTACGTCCCTTCGTCAGTGCACAACTTCTATCTACTTTGCTAGCGAATTTTCACCAGGGACACTGTTAGTGAATCGGCGAAGTTGCGAATTGACGTCACGCTGGCGAATTAGCGCTAGCGTTAGATGCTTCAAACTTTAGTGAATTTGCCCCTTTGCCACCTTAAAGCTGCCGCATTGCCATTTTAGCCTATGGGGGACCTCCATTGAAAATCGTTCTAATCTAATGATTTTATTAGATTGAAAATTGACCTATTCGGTCCATTTTCGATCGAAAATGGCCTTAAAAAAATTTTGATGGTCAAATATTTGTAGTTTTTTTTAAGGACGTCAATCTAAAAAAAATACTTTTTGCCTAATAAAAGAAATCACAATTATAAGCAACTTTCCAAAATGTATGTATTAAAAATTGTTAGTGCTTTAAAAGTTATTTGTAAATGTAATTGCTATTGAAAGCAGCATTTGCATAATTCCTGAATTTCCTGGCTGTTGCATTTTAAACAATGTTGCAAAAGTCTCCTCCAGCAAGACAGGTCTGTTAATCGGTTGGCTTATGTTACATTGTTTCAAAAGACAGAGCCATCAGTACAGAGAATAGAAAGGGACAAACACTGCTTTCAATAGCAATACATGTACAAATAACTTAAAAACCATAGAAAATGTATAATGAATGTATATTGCAAATTTGCTTAGAATCATGTTTTCTTTTATTAGGCAAAAATTATTTTTGGGGTTGACAGGTCCTTTAAGTTCGAAATACAACCCTTAGTAAATCTGCACCATTATGATAGTCATGTGAGTACAGGATGAATAAGATGTAAAGTTTACTATAGTAAAAATATATATAATCCTGACTGACTGACCCTATTATTTTGATAGTATATACTGTATTTTGCAGTGAAAAAGGCTCAGGATAAAGAGGGACTTTCCATCAAAGGTAAATTATGCAGACAATATTTGCTGCTGATCCAGCATACTTTATGCACAAACTTATACAGTAACTGCTATATAGCTGGATAGACAACCCATTAGTTTACACAATTTTCCAAGCATGACATATTATATGCAAATTTTGTGTGTTCAATTGTCCAATTGCTACAAAATAAATGAATCCAGGACAGTCAAGCAATATATCCTTTCTATATGCATAGCTGATGACAATAACGGGACCCCTAATGGCCGTATTCTGTGCATGTATATGATCTGTGCATTCACACATAGCCACAAAGGAAAAATGTGGAAACCAGGAAGATTCTCCATCATTGCAAAATACCCTAACAATGGCAATTTCCATTTAATTTGATGTCTACTTATAAATATTAAAACATCCATACCTATAAACTTGTAGTCAATCATATATTACCTGCTCTGTTCTGCACTTCCTAGATTCCATTGCACTGCCCAGATTTACCCCTCACCATCCTCACCATCTAATTTTGTAGCCAGTGCATGGGCAGAGGTATCAGGTCCCCTCTTCAGACACATAAACAATATTTTTGCATGATGCAAAGCTTGCCTTAATAACAGTGTCTGCAAAATGGTGCCTGTCAGCTTTTTGTGTTTGTGAATTCAAAGAATTAAAAAAACATTTAAACATTTTTTGGTAAATTATTTAATTTTTTTGTTTAATTTGCTTGACTAACATAATGAAATAGGATTTGGAATAATTTCTTATGGTGACAGGTCCCTTTTAAAGCTGCAATCCTTAAATTATACATATTGTATTATGTGTTTGATACCATGCCCCGACTGCTTTCTAAACTAAGCTCTGTTGGGCTTAATGAGGTCATTTGCAAATGGATAGTAAACTGGCTACAGGATGGGTTACAGAGGGTGATTGTTAATGGTACGTTCTCTACTTGGAGTAAGGTTCTAAGTGGTGTCCGTCAAGGCTCGGTATTGGGTCCATTTTTATTTAACTTGTTCAATAATGACTTAGGGGAGGGTGTTGTAAGTAATGTATCAGTGTTTGCAGATGACACAAAACTATCCAGCCCAATTAATTCCATCCAGGATGTGGCATCCTTGCAACAGGATCTTGACAAACTGGCAATCTGGGCAGCTAAGTGGCAAATGAGATTAAATATTGATAAACGTAAAGTCATACACCTGGGATGTAAAAATATCCAAGCCACTTATACCCTTAATGGGACTGCACTAGGCAAATCCATTATGGAAAAGGACCTTGGAGTCCTTGTAGATGATAAACTTGGCTGTAGCAAGCAATGCCAGTCAGCAGCATCAAGGTCTTGAGCTGTATTAAAAGGGGCATTTTGCACAGACTATCTATTCATCCAGTTTTCATTTTTACACTGAACTATTCCTACAAGTTGATCCAGGGACTAGTCTGGAATCACACAGATTTGCCCTGTCCCCTATTTTAATTGAACCACTAGCATTAAGAACCAGTCCAAACATTGTTGGAGAAGAAGATGAAGATGGAGACACCCAACATAAAGTTAGAATTATTATCTGACCCATATGATATCTAGGCCAATTACCTCCTTACCCAGTTTGTATAGGATTTTGGGTCATTATGTCTCTCTGTCAGGCCTTCAAATTAACCATTACAAAACACAGGCCTTAAATGTTAACCTTCCACGTGAGGTTGTCTTAACTATTACAGCTTTGAGTTCCATTGGCAACCCCACTTTATGTTGGACATTAAAATGACAAATGTATATGAAACGTTATTTCAACTATCCCCTTATGTTTAATGCTTTATGTTTACTTCTGGAGAAATGGTGTACCCATCACATATCATAGATAGGATGGATATACTCTGATATAACCATACTCCCTTTCAATTCTTCTTCAGTTTAGAGACCATAACAACTTTGATTCCAAAGTTATCCAGTTTGTCTGGGCTGGTAAGCCATACAGCATTAACAGAACCACTCTTTCCTCCCCAGAAATAAATGGGGTCTAGATATCCAAAACTTATTTCTTTACTACCAAATAGTCAAAGTTTTGCAAGTCTTAACTTTACACACCATAACGGTCTACCCCAACTGAGTGTCATTACAAGCAAGTTTAACATCCCAATTTACGTGCAGCACTAGTTTGGTGCCCTTAAATTAAGTATCTCAAATCAGGCAGTATGTGTTAACAACACACATTAGATATACATGTCTCCATCAGTGTATGGTTTTGCCTCAGCTCATCCCATAATCTAGTTACTCTTTACTGGGTAATCCCCTGTAGCCTGTAACCCCCAGGGTTCACATGGTGGACAGAACAATATTTTTGTACTAGACCTTTTGTTTTCCTCAACAAGGTGCTTTAAGTTACAAACATTTACAGAGAAGTATTTGGCCCCTCTGACAGAACAATTTAGATTAAGCCAAATTCTACATTATGCCCATTCTCAATTGCACCAATATTATAGCACTGATAGACATGCAACCTGTTTTGAACATTGGTGCCTTAAGTACCCTAAGATACAGAAAGTAATATCCAGGCTTTATAGTATTTTTTTCTCAACAAAAACACCTTCACAACTAGCAGAAATGAACTCTTGGCAAAAGAACATAGAAAGTCAAATGGAAGCAGATGACTGGGAATTTATAATGTGAAGAGATTAGTAGAAACCAAGTACAATGTCCTATTTAAGTTGTTACCAACACATATAGCCAAGTTTGTCCCTCTCATGGACCCAAAATGCTTTAGGGGTTGTGAAAGCTTAGGCACTATTGGGGTAATGTAATAAAAGGCACTAAGTTTGCCATATATATATATATATATATATATATATATATATATATATAACCTATAGCAAATAGAAGGTAGAATTCACTAGTCACCTGTTTAAATGCAAGCATCTTATTGGTTGCCATGAGTTACTGCTCCTGGGCAAACTTAGTGCCTTATATTACATATAGGGGTATGTTTCATATTTGGTGGCAATGCCCCAATGTCCAGAGGTGCTGGATTAAAATCTGTTATATGATGTATTCAGTTTTTAATATCTATGTGCCTAAACACCCCTGTAAAGCTTTATTACATATACTTGAAGAATTGCCAGGGCCTGGAAAACAAAGGGGCAGATTTATCAAGGCTCGAATTTTGAATTTCAAAATTGTCAAAATTCTAATTAAAAAAGACCAACCGAAAAAAAAGTATTTTTTTGAAAATTTCAAATAGGTCCATTTTCGATCGAATATGTTGTATTCAATCGAATTCTAATCAAAATAATAGCCCATTCGATTCAAATTTCTCTACCAAAAACATTTACTTTTCAAAGTCCTCCATTTGACTCCAAATGGGTTCTAGGATGGCCCCCATAGGCTAAAACAGCAATTCAGCAGGTTTTAGATGGCGAATGATGGACTATTCCCTAGTCAAAGAACAAAAAATAGCTTGAAATTCGTATTTGTTTCATTCGAATTTTCACTTCAACCCTTGATAGATCTGCCCCAAATGTCAATTGACTTAACCAAACATAAAATGGATAGTGTTTAGGTAAAGGATGTCCAGTATCCTATCAGATATGCACCAAAAATTTCACTTGGGTTGTGTTGTTTAGTGCAATTTATAATTTTAGTTTTGTCTCTTTTTCCTTTATTCTACTTAAGTTATGTTCTAGGTCTACAAAATACAGGACTGTATAATAGATGCATTATATTAATTTCAAATTGTATAACTAATGTTTCATTTGTGTATGCTGCCTGGATGTTAGTATGATTATCTAACATCAACAAACAACATCAACAAACTACATCAACAGCCTGAGGCACCAACAAGATTATCAAACTAGCCTAATATATTTTACCAATGCTTGAAAAGATATTGGTGGGAAAGATTACATTTTTTTTTACTCATACATGGGCCAATAAGCTTCTGACAAAGCCTGAAATAGGTCAGCAACCCATGGACCCATGTGAAGTTAAAGGGATTGTTAAATTACATTTAACGTTTAAATTATTATTAAATTATTATCAATTATTATCAAAATAAGAAGACTGATAAAACGGAGGACTTATGGTAGATAATTTTTAGCTTGACATGGCTGTAGTATTTTCAGGTATCATAATGATAACCGAATACAGAATATTCATATCTAATAACGTTATATAAATCTCTCTAGAGCCCTTTATTCCTTGGAGGTCTTGATGTGGTCTAATGGATCATGTAAAAATGCTGGAATATGCAGAATTTATGAAAGCCTGGTTTGTATTACACATGAATGACTATACTTATGCAATGTCAGCCATTCTAAACTACAAATGCCTTCCATATGCTTTATATTCCTGCTCTAAACTAATCAGATTGCAAACCCTGAATCCCTCTGCTGAATAACATCCCTAAACAGTTGAGAGCAAAAGTGTGGAAAATATATACAACTATCAAATTACCTGAAGCAATCTGTCTCCAACCTGTAAACTGCCCTCTGTGTCAGATACACCCCCAGGACTGATGGACTTCACAAATATACCATATTCGCCTCCAATAAGGGAAAATCCCAACTCTCCACTGGCAGGCTTTTCCAAAACAATTTGAACTATACCTGCCTTTATGGGCACAGAGAGAAAATATGCAAATTACTTTGGAATATAGACAATATGCGTTTATTTAAAGTGAGGCGTTTTTAACTTTCTTAAAGTAACTAAGCTCCCTTTCCAAAGCCAAAATACCGGGCCAGTGTTTGTATACATAATCCTCAGCAATCACTGTATATTGTGCATACAGCATTTACTACTACATAGTACTACTGTATTTTCTTAATTTTGATAGTTAATTACCTTAAATTAAACCTCTCCAAAACGGAAATGGCTCTTTTTCCTCCAACTAACACCAGTAACAACCCAGAAGTATCCATCATAGTTAACAGTTCCACTATCACCCGGTCTCCCCAGGCCAGGTGCCTTGGGGTTATCCTAGATTCTGCCCTGATCATCACTCCTCATATCCAGTCGCTTGTTAAGTCATGCCACTGCCACCTAAGGAACATATCCAAATTACGATCATTTATCACCCAAGATGCTGCCAAAATTCTTATTCACTCTCTTGTCATATCGCGTCTAGACTATTGTAACTCTCTATTAATTGGTCTTCCCCTCCAGAAACGGTCACCTCTCCAGTCCATAATGAACAGTGCTGCTAGGCTTATACACCTCAGCAACCGCTCTTCCTCTGCCAATCCCTGCACTGGCTTCCACTGCCCTTCAGATTAAAATTCAAATTAATGACCCTGACATTCAAAGCACTTCATAACTCTGCCCCTCCCTACATCTCTGAACTAATCTCCATATAATCACCCAACCGCTTACTACGCTCCTCTACTGACCTGCTACTCAACTCTTCTCTCATTATCTCCTCACATGCTCGCATTCAAGACTTTGCAAGGTCCCCTCCTCTGGAATTCTCTCCCACGGTCTGTCCGAGTTTCTCCCAATCTTTCAAGAAATCTCTTAAAACCCACTTTTTTTGAGAAGCCTACCCTCACTGTTAACTACCCAATGCAATACCGCTTACATTACTACATCTCTCACCCACTTTACTCTGATCTTGTATGGATGTGCACACTAAAATAAACTCTCAAAATATACAAGGGGTAAATGCAAAAATTTTTTTACTTGGTATATCAACAATCACAAGGATGAATATCAAATGTAACAATACACAAGGAATCACAATGGAAATAATACTAAACGAAACGTTGGGGTATTCTCACTTGAGTCTTGTGTATTCGCTACTTGTGGTTTGACTTTTTTGCCTTATTTGTCCCAAAGGGGTATGTATAGTATTATTTCCATTGTGATTCCTTGTGTATTGTTACATTTGATATTCATCCTTGTGATTGTTGATATACCAAGTAAAAACTTTTTTGCATTTACCCCTTGTATATTTTGAGAGTTTATTTGAGTGTGCACATCCATACAATATTTGTGAATTTCTTTGGGGTTCCATAGTAGGCACAACCCTAGATTGTGGCACCTCATCACACACCTAAGTGTTGTTGATTGGGACTCTAGCATATAAACCTTGTTATATTTTGTAATCCTAGGTGTGCCCTCCACTGATCTATATTGTTTACTCTGATCTTGCCCACTCCCACACCTTGTGTATCATTCCCTTCCCTTTTTCTGTACAGGGCCTTTCTCACCTCCTGTACCGGTATTTATTGTGATGTATGTAACTCCATATTTATTGTAATGTATGTTACTCCTTATGTTCTATGTATGTAATTCATGTGATTTATTTGTATAATCACATTCACTTTACAGTGCTACGAAATAAGTTGGCGCTATAGAAATACATGTTAATAATAATAATAATAATAATTACAGTGAATATTATTACTGTTTTATTCTTACACATGTGAAACAAACAAAGAGTAACAAGTAAGATGATATGAGAACGCTCATCTGCCAATCCTCCAGGACTCTAAACTAGGCGCAGACAGACAGAAGATGTACGTGCCTAGCCTTACTTCAGCATTGTGCCCTAGATGCACGCCTCTTCTACTTGCCTTTGTTTCAGCCCTATCTCAATTTGACGGATGATTTATGAGTTATTTCACCTAAATGATTCATCTAGAAACATTACTGACCATTCATTATGGCCAAACCAGAAGGTTCTCAAGCAGCTACATATTTGCCCCCTTTTGCAATTTACCTGAATGTCAGGAAATGTAATTTTATCAAACTGACATACGGTATTTATTAATGCCTGTAGCAGTCTAACACCATTCCGCTCTATTAGCTGTTGGTGTTTAAATAAATAATTATATAAAAAAATATATTATTTTACAGAGCATCATCAATTGTTTCTGCTTTTTAATAAATAACTGATAAAACAAGTGTTTCTCCTCATTTAGGGCCTTGCTTTGTAGTGAGGGCACAGTCAAACCATGAATGCCTTTCTATGTATTTGCCACAGAAAGGATAAAATCAGCCTTAAAGGGGTGGTTCACCTTCAAGTTAACTTTTAGTATAATGTAGAAGGTCCAATTCTAAGAAACTTTTCAATTGGTCTTCATTATTTATTTTTCATAGTTTTTTAATGATTTGCAATTTTCTTCTGTTTCTTTGCAGCTTTCAAATGTGGGTCACTGACACCGTCTAAAAACAAATGCTCTGTAAGGCTACAAATGTATTGTTATTGCCACTTTTTATTACTTATCATTCTATTCAGTCCATTCCCTATTCATATTCCAGTCTCTTATTCAAATCAATTCAGGGTTGCTAGGGTATTTTTTACCCTAGAAACCAAATTGCTGACACTGCAAAATGGAGAGCTGCTGAATCAAAAGCTAAATATCTATAAAACCACAAACAATAAAAAATGAAAACCAACTGCAAATTGTCTCAGAATGTAACTCTCTACATTATACTAAAAGTTAACTCAAAGGTGAACAACCCCTTTAATGACAGATTAATTTTGTATGGGTCTCTGTACTTTCCTCTGCACTCTACATAGAAAACAAATTCAGGATCACAGGAAGAGAGGCACATACATTGTGCCCAAATCCAAGCCTTATGCAAGTACAACTCATGCTAAGAAATAAAAAGCTGACTTTTAGTCTAGGGTGTTGAGAAATTGTTTTTAGTCAAACAGGCATGTAAACCAAGCCAAGGAATATCAATGCTAACCTAGAATTCAAAGCCTTTTATTTAGCCAATACATAGTGATATAATAATTTTGGTAAAAAAAAACAAAACACACAACCTTCAAGGTTAACCTTTTTTTGGTATTGAACCTACTGTACTGCTGTACTGTTAATTGTTTCAGAAGAAGATGGAAAAAGTCCTGACTCCCGAACACATAATATGCTGCCCGTGCAGAGTGGTTTATTTGATCTCTCATTAACAAATTTAAATGGGGGACATGTGCATTGCAGTATGCTGCACACTTCATACAAAAACCAATGTGGTCCAACATTCTGAACAAGGTCCCAATAAGGGATTAAAATGTTACAGATATAAAAAACACTGCTTTGTTAAACATTCAGTCATAGTTCTTTTCATCCAAATATCATTCATCTCTAATCAACTATTGGAATTTAGGGTTCCAGATGTATTCAGAAGAGCAATTAAACTACTTCCCCAACTCTTACTCCATCTGGCCTTCAAGCAGAGTCCTCGAGCCATTGCTTTGGGTCCCCAAAAGAGGCAACAGTTTGGGAACCACTGGTCTAGGTGAAAATACACACCAGAGGCCAGAGAAGGAATTCCAAAAGTTACTGCAAAACATCATTATGAGCCGACTGCATGGAAAGCAACAAATAAATATGATTTTTTTTCAGACAATTTAAGTAGTAGTAGAAGTGAACACAATATTTACCTCTGGAGTACATACATCGGGAGCAGCTTGCATGCAGATAATCTGTTTATCACATGAATAACCTATACAAAAGATAATATAGAGTTCAATTCTAATTCCTCTGAGCAACCAAAAATAGAGCAAAAAGGAATATCCAGAGGGGTAAAATCACAATGATATATATATCCATGTATTTGTCTATATATGTAGGACATCTACAGGTCTGTATATTGATAATGGATAATTGATAGTGTAGAGGAGCTCTTGTCTATATGAATGTTGTGATCACAGACTTACTGGAGCCCCACCTATTGGTTTAAAATATAGTGGTGAGCACAACTATCCTTTTTTATATAGTTTTTGCAGGAGTGTTCATTCTCAGATACAGTCAGGCAATCCCAGTGGTGGCCAATAAATAGGGCAACCCTGTATAAAATGTATAATGAATAAATACAATTCTTAATTAATCAGATGAAGTGTAGGACTGGCCAGACCAATCTATCTATATATCCATCTTATCTATCTACATGGGTAACTGCAGCTGAGCTCTTGTCTTTGTCTAAAGAAATTTACCCATATTGAATTCTCAGTCTGAAGTGGATACACTGGAAGGTACAATACATAAAGCCCCTGTTGCTGGACTCTTGATTCCTTTGACAGCCATATTTCTCCTTTATGTCAACACTCTGTGACAGACTTGAATTGTTCATGGTCAATATTCATTCACATGTGTAATATTTTATTGCCTCCAAATCTTTTGCAACAACAAAATTACAGCCTATTTCCTAAGAAGAATCATTTTGGCAAGTTTGTGAAGTAAAGCAGCACACCATTTTCATGCTCAACATGGTCACGTCACTATGTTGCTCAGATGCATGAAAAACATACACATTACAAGCCAGAAGAGAGATCATTATTTCAGAGATTTGTTTACCATTAATATTTGTCGTCTTTGAGCTTAGGCTCACAGTTTTCCTGCTTATAGGTAGAACAGGGGTTCCATCCCTAGAGAGAAGAGAAATTTAATATATAAACATAAGTAACCTACACCGCAACACTGGGGTTCAAGACAAGAGATGTAAAAGGGCAGTAGTTAAATATATGTACCAATTTGGTAAGATTCTTTAATATGTCAATTAATTTGATCTCTCTGTTGCTCAAGTATTCATTTTGGAGATATAGTTTTCCTTTAACATTTATGAACAAACAATGCACTTATGAATGTGTTATATTCTGTACCCAGTATACAAATAATTTACAAAATATCCTACATAGTAACTACATATGGGGGCTTTTCTATCGGATTAACTTGAATCACACCCTGAGCAATGAAAATTATCCTACATAGTAACTACACATGGGGGCTTTTCTATCGGATTAACCTGAATCATACACTGAGCAATTAAATTTTTTTTTTTTTTTTTTTTAATCTTACTTTTTAATTATTTTACTTTTTGTTCAGAAGCTCTACAGTTTGAAATTTCAGCAGCGAATTGTCCATAGGGTCCAAATTACATTAGCAACAGGGGAGTGAATAAGTAACAATTCCAATTAATTTGTAGCCTCACAGAGCACTCTTTTTTTTTTTTTTGCTTCTAGGGTCACTAACCCCCAATTAGAAGCTGGAAATAAAAAAATGAAAACCAACTGAAAAGTTGCTTATAATTTGCCATACAAAATACTGAAAGTTAAGATATGAGTACAATAATGCATACCTCGTTGCTTTTAATGAAACAGAAGGTAGAGATGATACCAGGGCTTGCTCTGCTTCTTCTATAGTCATCCCTAATGTGCTTTTACCATTTATATAGTGTAGAATGTCTTGAGGTTTCAAACTTCCATCACGGTCAGCTATAGAACCTGCCTTGATATCCTGTACATAAATATTCTGAGACACACTATCTGGACCACTTGAAAGATTTAGGCCTGCATGAGAAAAGCAGGTCAGTAAAAACTTGAGTCTGTGGGGCAGATTTAGCAAATTCACATGAAGGATTCGAAATTGATCGCATTTTCAAAAAGATTTGAATCGAATTTCGAATACACAAATGAGGCAACTTTGACTATCGAATTTTCCATATTCGACCAATTCGAATAATTAAAATTTAATTGTATTTGAATATTCAATGGTCGAAGTAAAAAGATTCGATAGGCCAGTTCGCCAGATTGAACCTACCGAATTGTTTTAAAACCCTATGGGAAGCTCCCATAGGTGTTTTAAAGTTGTTAGTGATCGAATAGGAAAAATTCGATCGAATGGTTAAAATCGTTTGATTCAAATTTTTCTTATTTGATCATTCGAATAGCGGTAAAATCCTTCGAGTTCGATATTCAAACATGATCGAATTTCGAATTTTTTCAATTCGAAATTCGACCAATAGTAAAGCTGCCCCTTTGTGTAACAGGAGCAAGCTGTACTCCAGATCTATTAACCATATAAACAGGCAGCATCTAATAGTTATGATGTCATTATGGTGACTATACACCCCAAAATGGCATGGTCACCATAAAAACAGGTCTTTAGTCACAGGCCAAGAACTATGGCACAGTGCCTGTACATGCAAGTCACAACTATGACTAAATGGTCCTCACCTTATGGGATTTTCAGGCTTTAACCAGATATGGCCAACAATTTGCCCTACATAGAGCTGGCAGGCAATATTTGTCCATGTATAATCACTTTAAATATACTAGAATATCAAAGCTGCCTGCTGAGTAATTCACATGGTTTATTATGCAAGGTAAATGTAGTTTGTGTCGCTGCATAATGCCCTCAAAGCATTAATATGAAAACTGGTGGGGTGGTAGACTGGCAAGCAGCCATAAAGACCACTATGCAGAGGAACAATATGGCAATGTGTCTTAATGTTTATGTATTCCAGACACTATAGTCTTTTTTAGTAGTAACATATGCCTTTATTTAAAGCCAGTATACCCAAGTAAAAGCATCTACAGAATATGATTTTCCCACAAATCTGTACATTGGCATGCGATTATTTATTTCAAACTTTTCATAATGTATAATGTAGTATCTTGATTTTCTTACCTAAGTTTCCTTTGTGGCAAGTCAATACAATATCAGGCAAAAGATGGGAAGGGAATTGGGGCCTAGGAAACTCTAGGACACGGCCAAGCACAAGGCACACTGTCTTTGGTGCAGCTCTAAGTAAATTGACTGCTTCTGTATGACTCATGTTTGTCACATCAACATCATTAACCTGTAAAATAATGATTAAGAGAAAAGGAAAATGCCAGCTTGTAGGAAAAGAGTTCTTAAGGAACCAGAGGTACCAAATTCAAGGATTAATATAATCAAGTATAGTAATAAAAATATATTTGCTTTCTGTACTGCATGAAAAGCTTGTCTGCACATTCTGAATAACAAGCTCATTAATCTCTGTAACACCAGCAATACCTTAAGTATAAATATTCGACTGCTGTATTATTTGTCTCAACTGAGAAATTCTCAAGTGATAACTGCTGGGGAATTTGACCAATGTTTTAAATGAACAGTTCAGTGTACCAGGTAAATAGATAGACTGTGCCAAATAGAAAATGTTTCTAATATAGTTAGTTAGACAAAAATGTAATGTGTAAAGGCTGGAGTGACTGGATGTGTAATATAACAGCCAGAACACAACTTTCTGCTTTGCAGCTCTCTTGGTTTCCATTGACTCGTTTATACTGGTTACCAAGCAGTAACCAATCAGTGACTTGAGAGGGGGGGAGGGGGTTGCATGGGCCATAATTCTCTTGAATCTGAGCTGCATGCTAAAGTTCAATTGCAAACTCACCGACATCCAGTCACTCCAGCCTTTATAGATTACATTTTTGCCTAACTATATTAGAAACATTTTTTGTTTTGCATAGCCTATCTATTTAGTCAGTTTTTATTTTTCCACTGAACTGTTCCTTTAAAACACAGGTCAGATTCCCCAGCAGTTATCACTTGAGAATTTCTCAGTTGAGACAAATAATACAGCAGTTCAAATATTTACACTGTAGTTATTGCTGGTGTTATAGAGATTAATAAGCACTGATAAATATATGGGAATGTGACATATTAACATATAGAAACAAACCAAATAAACACACTTTAATAAGCCTATCTCCTGGACGTAGCCTTCCATCACTTTTGGCAGGATCCTGAATGATGTCATGGATATAGCAGCCAATGCAGTCATTGGCTTTGGTCACTGTGAAGCCAAGACTCCCCTTGTCTGATTTGGTTAGGGTGACATGGAGCTCCACCTCCTACAATAAAAAAAATATTAAAAAAAATATAAGCATGTTTTCTGGAAGCCAACTTAACATAGGCTGGTACCATAACAACAATAAAAAGTCAGTAATTTTTTTAAAGAAACCCATGCGTAATATAGTCAACATTATTGCTACCAACAATGCCCAATAAAACTTAAAATATATATAATATAAAGTAATGCGGAAGGCAAGTAAAAAAGGAAATGAAGAATTAATTGCGGCGCAGGCGAAAAGTAACCCTTAATAGTTTTTTAAATATATTAATAGTAAAAAGATGCAGGTTGAGAGTGTTGCTCCATTAAATAATGGTACCAGTATGGTTGTAACCGATACAGAAAAGGCAAATGTGCTAAATCAGTTTTTTTCTTCAGTGTATACAATAGTCCGAGTTCCCAGGCTCGCTTCATAGGTGCACTGAATCAGCTCAATCTAGTCAGTGGCTTACTCAGGATATGATTCATAAAGCTTTAATAAAAATTTATGTAAACAAGGCACCAGGGCCTGATGGTATACACCCATGGGTTCTAAGAGAGCATAGTTCAGTTTTAGACCATCCCCTATTTCTGATTTTCTCAGATTCACTTTCATCTGGTATGGTGCCTATGGATTGGAGGAAAGCTGATGTCATCCCAATATTTAAAAAGGGGTTGTGCAGTTGAAAAAAGAAAACCCCCCTTATATCAATTAAACTGTGTAATTAATTAAATTATCTAAACCTAAAAGACCAATATTAGGTTATAAATATAAAGTGCTAATGCTGGTCAACTTATATCAACAATTTACTTTAAATAAGTTGTAGAAAATCAATGAGTGCTAGGTGCTAATTCATTATTTGTATATATTAAATACCAATTAATTGTGCTAAAAAGAATATGAATTTCTAATAAATTATTAATAATTAATTATACTAGAATTGATTGATGCGGTTAAAAAAATTACTTGTGATTAGCGTGACGAATTAACATAAATTACCTAATAAAGTTACACATTAAACCTGGATTGCAGCATAGGTGAAAAAGGAAAATGATAGAGGAGTGGAGAAGTCCCGTGAGAACTATCTGTATTTTGGCTATCTTCGGGACCCCACAAGATTGAGAAGACTGCTCCACAGGGACTGTGGTCTAAAAATTTAACTGCCACTTGAATTATTCAGAACTATACTAAAAAACCACAAATCCCTATGTGCATGGAAGAGAAAACAGATACGAAGTTTAAAAGTATTAAGAACCAGGTAAGACTTGGATTATCTTCAGCAAATATGTTAAAAAGGTTCCCCCGTTGTGATTCTAAAAGGAATATCAATTAAAAAGAGCTCTCAATGCCGACGCGCGTTTAGCTATCTGCTTTTTCAAAGGCAAATGTGTGCTGAACATCGGACGCTAACTATAAATAGGCTCTTACTGCTACGTCATCCGAGCCGCGTGGTCCTCCGTTCAGTGTCTTAGTGCAATAGTTACAAAGTATCTTCTACGTGCTGACATCATTCGCTACATCTCGCAACTAATCCTTTCAAGTTACGTGTGAACATATACTTCTATTGTAGCGATGTCAATCCCTATCTATTCTAGATAGCTATTTAACCCCTTGTGATGAATTTATTAGTTATTGTCATATTATTAATTTAAATATAATCATTGGTTTATATAAGCCCCGATTATACATTAACTAAGATGATTCTTACAATTAAATATATTTCATTAATTTCAATGAAGCTTAATCTCTCTGAGGTTATGCATTAATTTTAAGTAATGTATTAAAACGTGACATAAATTAATTGCCTAGTATCCCAATAATTAAATTTGTCTGATTATGTATTTTCATAAATAAATTCAATGGCATTAAAAATGATGTACAGTATAAGGCAGATTTCCTTGATTATAAAATATAACTTTTAATGATTCTTATTATTAAAAACCGATATTTCAATGAAGTAGATTTCAATCATAATCGATTTCATAAAAAATGTGTAAATAAATTATTTTCGTTTATCCCGTTGGGGGAGACTGTGTTAATTTTATATATCCAATAGCTTTCCCTTTTTAGCAGTGCTGTTTCCAAGTTACCCTTTCTAATCCCCAAATTGATTTTCTCTAGTGCCCACACTTTCACTTTGGATGGATCCATTGTGTGGTATTTTTTAAAATGTTGTGCCACTGTGGATAGTGAGTGTTCTGATTTTTTGGGGTTTTTAGCTGTTCTGATAGAGCTACAATGTTTCTGTATTCTTGTTTTTAATTTCTGTGTGGTCATTCCAATGTACCGTTTTGGACAGGGACATTCAATACAATAAATAACTCCATGACTTTTACAGTTAATGTAGTCGTTAACTTTATGTTCTTTCCCAAATCTGTCTGTAAATGAGTTGACATTCATTATCTTTTCACATTACGTTCCCCGCATTGGAAGCAGCCTCTATTTTTAATTGGCTTACTCTGTGGTTGAAAGTGACTTCTAGATAGAAGATCCTTAAGATTTGGACTTCTTCTGTAGCATATAGAGACTCTATCTTGTAGGGCTAATCTGAGATTATCATCTTCTAAAAGAACTGGCCAGTGTTTATTCATTATATTCTGTAGTATTTGACTATTCTAACTGTATGTAGTAATGAATCTTACTGTACCTACTTCCATCGTCTTGCTCTTTTTTGTAAGTAGTGTTGATCTCTCTGTATGTATGGCTCTGTTGTAAGATCTTTTAATGGATTTCCCCGAGTATCCTCTATTAGTTAATCTATTTTTTAATTCTCTTTAATATTTAAAAAGGGATTACGATCTCAGCCTGGCAATTATAGGCCAGTAAGTTTGACATCTGTGGTGGGCAAATTATTTGAAGGCTTGTTAAGGGATCACATTCAAAATTTTGTCCTAGTGAATGGCATTATGAGCAGCAATCAGCATGGCTTTATGAAGGATAAGTCATGCCAGACAAATTTGATTGCTTTTTATGATGAGATAAGTAAGATACTGGACAGTGGGGGGGGCAGTAGATGTGATATATTTGGATTTTGCCAAAGCATTTGATACCGTTCCCCACAAACGACTGCTTTCTAAACTAAGGCCTGTTGGTCTTAATGAAGTCGTTTGCACATGGATAGGAAACTGGCTACAGGATCGGGTACAGAGGGTGGTTGTTAATGGTATGTTCTCTACTTGGAGTAAGGTTCTTAGTGAGGTTCCTCAGGGCTCGGTATTGGGTCCATTTTTATTTAACTTAGGGGAGGGTGTTGTAAGTAATGTACAATCCGTGTTTGCAGATGACACAAAACTATCCAGCCCAATTAATTCCATCCAGGATGTGGCATCCTTGCAACAGGATCTTGACAAACTGCCAATCTGGGCAGCTAAGTGGCAAATGAGATTCAATATTGATAAATGTAAAGTCATGCACCTGGGATGTAAAAATATTCAAGCCACTTACACCCTTAATGGGACTGCACTAGGCAAATCCATTATGGAAAAGGACCTTGGAGTCCTTATAGATGATAAACTTGGCTGTAGCAAGCAATGTCAGTCAGCAGCATCAAGGGCCAAAAAGGTCTTGAGCTGTATTAAAAGGAGCATAGAGTCACGGGAGGAGGGGGTCATTCTTCCACTTTATAGAGCACTTGTAAGGCCACATCTAGAATATGCTGTACAGTTTTGTTCTCCCTCTCTCAAACAGAAAATTATTGTATTAGAGAGGGTACAGAGAAGGGCAACTAAGCTGGTAAAAGGTATGGAAAATCTTAGCTATGAGGAAAGACTGGCCAAATTGGGGATGTACAAGGCTGGAGAAGAGGCGCTTAAGGGGTGATATGATAACTATGTATAAATATATAAAGGGATCGTATAATAATCTCTCTAATGCTTTATTGACCAGTAGGTCTTTCCAGCTGACACAAGGTCACCCATTCCGTTTAGAAGAAAAGAGGTTCCACCTACATATTCGGAAGGGGTTTTTTACAGTGAGAGCTGTGAAGATGTGGAATTCTCTTCCTGAAACTGTTGTACAGGCTGATACATTAGATAGCTTTAAGATGGGGTTGGATGGCTTTTTAGCAAGTGAGGGAATACAGGGTTATGGAAGATAGGTCATAGTACAAGTTGATCCATGGACTAGTCCGATTGCCTTTTTGGAGTCAGGAAGGAATTTTTTCTCCCTCTGAGGCAAATTGGAGAGGCTTCAGATGGGTTTTATTTGCCTTCCTCTGGATCAACTAGCAGTTAGGCAGTTAAAATAAAGAAAAAAGTTAAAAAGGCTGAACTTGATAGACGTGCGTCTTTTTTCAGCCTAACTTACTATGTTACAATGTAATGAATAATATATAAGCTGTTTAATACATATACATATAATAAGCAAATGGTAGCATACAATTTTATCAGATGCATAATTTAATTTCAGATACATGCTTGTCATAAATTGCTAGTGCAATTCTTGACAAGTATGGCAGGTCCCAAAAAACACAAATGTCTCAGCGATGCTGACTGAATGATATAGTGTGTTTATATGTGCCCAAATTAACCATTAATATCGTAACCAAAAACTTAGATTTGTATTTTATATAATTTAAGCTTCTCCTAACATGAAGCTACTCACATTAAACTGTCAGCTATAATATATAGATATTTGCCTTGTGAAACATATTCTGCTTACTATGGTATGTATTTTCTATTTCACAAAGCAAAATTAATAGCTTTACACAAACTTACATAGATGCTTACTTGCACAAGATCCTTACAGTGACCACTTTAAGATTAGTATTATTTTGTATTTAGTATGTGTGTTTTACACCACAAACACAAAAGCACTGGTAACTTACAGGTTCAAATTCCTCAAGGTCTGTTAACCCAAACCTCCTGATAGACAACTGCTCTTCTGAGAAAGATTCGGAAAGGTAAGCATCTGAAAGTATGATCTGTGGGACAACTGCACTTTGGTCTGGTGTCAGATCATAAGAAATGGGAGAAGGAGGATTGCTGCTGGAAAAAATATTATTATAAATAATATGTAGATCTAAAAAGAAAAGCAATAATTCAGCAACTGCCAAACATATATAAAATAACTAAACACACATATGTTCAACATAAGCAAACAGGATTTGTTTTGAAAATGTATTCTACGTATTGTTTTAATTATAAAAAGATACTTTGGCTATTTTTTTTAGATTTATCCACTAAATAATAACTTTACTAATACCATTACTAATTGCTTCACCCTGAAATGTAATTAGTAGAAATATGTACAAGTATGGGATCCGTTATCCGGAAACTAGTTATTCAGAAAGCTCTGAATTATGAGAAAGCAATCTCCCATAGATGTTTTAAAAATGTCCCTTTTCTCTGCAATAATAAAAGATTATGCGTTCGCCATATTTTTTTTAGTAAACAGCAAACTTACTTACACATATATACACACACATATATATATACATATACATACACTGGGACAAACTGTTACTCGTGCATACACAAAAACTTTTTTACTTTTTTAAATGTATTTATTCATGCTACCTTATTTATTTATGCTACTGTATTTTTTTTCCCTAAAATGGTTTTTATCACAGAGTGACTAGTAATCATGCTATAGGAGCAGTTATTTTGTTATTTCATTGACTTGCATTTATTGTATTTTTATCCCTGCATTATTGTTCATTACATGTTTTCTTAGCATAGCTCTGCAGTTTGGTAGTTTGGTGCCTTTAGCCATGCTAGAGTTGTCAGAATGCATATTTCCCAAAAATGTATGGTTTCTTGGGGTCTTTTGTACAGTTAGGGATCTATGACATCATAGCAGCAGGGTACTTTGTTTGTGGAAGCTATGTTTCCAGTTGAGAATAACATCCTATCCTATGATGGATTGGATAAATTATGTTCTGATATATGTGTTTATATAAAGGGAACTAAGATTTGTTTGACATTTTTTAAATATTTAGAAGCCCATACCTTGTTACACATTTTGAAAGTTTACTTTGTCCTGAAAAATAATTACCGTATATCAGGATTTCTTATTATATTATATAAATAAAGTAAATTGTGCTGAATGTTTAATAAAATCATGTAACAATAAAATCATTTTATGGTGCATCAGCAAACGAGGAAGTGAAGATGAGGCACAGCTACTCTTTACATCCTGTTGTTCTGATTTATTCATTCTCTTTGACTGCAATTGGAACTGTAGAAAGTTTGCCACATAGGTTTAGCCCATGGTCTGATCAGTTGCAGAGTGTTCCAGATCAACCAGTGTATGACCACATTAACAGGCTATTTCCAGCAAAGTAATTTGCAATGTATTAACAAGCAACATGTTTAAGGAGCTACACTTATAAACTATTTATATCTCCAAAAAGACAATAAACCTATATATGATAAAGAAATAATAAGAAGCATTTTAGTTAATTCTTTTAGAATACATAGGTGTGTAATAGAGTTAAATTCCACCACTCTCCATTCATTTCTATGGGATTTTGAAAAGTGTTTTTACCAATGGATGAACTTATTGATAAATACTCTTTTAAAAATTCCATAGAAATGAACGGAAAGTGGCAAAATTTCACTCTAAAGGACTGTGGTCATCTCTAACTTCACTCTTTGATAAATATAAATCTTAATCACCTGTCCTCAAATTCTGGTTTGCAGGGGGACTCTTGTGGGGTGTAGAAACTGGTGCAAATTGTCTCTTCGTGGATCCCTGGTGTGTTGCACGTGCTGTGAATTGGTGCAATGACACTACTGGGGGTTTGGTAGGTGGTTGTGTTCCATACAGGCACTTCATCTGTTACAGATATGAGGTCTTCTTCTCCTGTGCCACTGCTGTCACTGTAGCTATCCCTTCTAGATGGGTTCTTCAGCCGTCTCATGCTTTTCTCATTTGCCTCTTCATCCTCATCTGAACTGTTACCCGTGTCCTTTGTATTGCATTGACCATCATTTTGGTTGGATGGGAGTGGGGATTTTAATGGAGTCTACAAAAAATTTAAGTGCAAAAATTAAAAATCGATGGTTATTTATTTAAATTTAGTTAACAACCTATATATGACCTTCTGCAACAAAACCTGGAAAAGGCACAACATATGCTTCCCATAATAACCATTAGCTAAGGACAAAGTGTACCAGTGTTAGAGAATGTCCATAAATTACTACTCACCAAATAAGGAGTGACATCCATTAATTATGATAGAAAGCAACACTCCTGTCTATTTTTTGGAATTAAGAAGACTAAACTCCAACCTTTGCTGACCCACCCCCCATACACAACCAAATTGATGTCTGCACTGGAGCCAGGACCCTGGACCCGTCCTGTGACAGTTTGGGCATTGTGAGCAGCCATTTGTCTCCTTGGCAGCAGTCTCCAAGCAGAGGCATGTCCAGTATATCAGCAATAACTGCCAATGAGCCAGGGAACATTGTTTATAAAATGACAACACAATCACATCAAAGAGAAGAAAAAATTTGTTGTGAGCTTATTCATTCATGATTGTGTAGAAGACCATTATCTGTACTTCAAAATATATTCTTTACACAGTCATACGTGACTGAAAAGAAACCATGATAGTCTTTCTCTGACAAACCATTTCCCAATCCCCACCTCGGCTGGTAGAGTTATGCAACTCTTACTTTATACTTGTATAAAATAGCAATTTTGCAGTGTCGAATTCAAATTTTTTAAAGAGACAGTACTTCAATTTTCAAATGGTCAAATTTTAAAATTTGATTCAACTCTTTTTCAATTTGAATCGAATTTTGGCCTATTTTATAGTCGAAGTAGCCAAACATTACTTTAAAATTTAAATTTTTTAAATAAAAATTTTCACTTCGACCCTTAGTAAATGTGCCCTTAATGTCTTACAGCTTTCTAAAGACTCTCTTGCACCACCCACTATTGAAAGAAAAGGAACTTCAAGTACCAGAATCAATCATTTTACAATAGAACAAGGTGAATCTAAGGGGGTTGTGGATAAATGGTTCTTATGAGTCATAAATAGACTATCATTATTTCCATTCAGTCTATGGAATTATCTATGTATGTGTAAAAAAAAAATATATATATATATTTTTTTATTTTTAACAGTTCAGTGTATATGCACCATTAAATCCAACTTAATGAGCTCAATTCACAAAGGGGGGTTTACCTTCTTACTTAATATGAGTTCAATGATGATGGGCCTTGTGCTGAAAAAACTACAACAGCTATAAAAAAAATTATAAAGAACATTATTTAGTCACTTTATGTGATGCCTCACAAGGTTTAGTGTATAAATAACAAACTTTAAAGAGGATTAGTCACCAACCCAGCTATAAAAATCTGTATAATAGTCTTTTTCAAATTAAAGAGCCCATTTTTTCTTTTAAATTTAATAATCCATACATGTTATAAACTTATATAAATATCTAAACTTATATAAAGATCTTCCAGATTCAGCGGGTCCTGAACTTTGAATGCCTACTTCTTCTACAGCAACCGATTGCTACCCTTCATCTGGTGCACTGGATGCAGCATGAAACTGCTCTACTTAGCTCTGAAAAAATGCTTTGCATATGTCTATGCTTCCATGTGTTTACTGAAAGGATGCCAAGTAATCACTTAAAAACCCTTTTTTTCTAGATGGGTGCACAGTACAGCACCGCTGTTAGGGTGATGCAAATTTTCAGTTTTCCTCAATAGGCAATTTGGCATTTTTACCTTTGTTATTCCTCAGTTTGGCTAATCATCAAGCTTGTTGTCCATAGTCGTCTAGAGGACCATGCCCCTCTATTTCTTAACTAAGTCTGGGATAATGTATCTTCTAGGTTGGGGGAGCATACCTGGAGTGGAGTGGTTGTTTGAGATAATACCAATAATGTACTGTACCATACGGAGTTCTACAAATATTCCAGAAGGGTTGCAGTACTGAAACTTCTGCCTAGACCAGGTAATCTCAGACTTTGGGGGTAGCTACTGAAATGTCAGGTAGAAGGGTAACCCTATGTGTTTGTAAATATATATATATATATATATATATATATACCTCCCCAGCACATGTCCATCTTCTTTAGGAGATCACCCAGAGGGTAGACCGCTTTGGTGATATTCCCACATTTTGGGCTGACAATCTTAACATGGTGATGGACCCATATATTGACCATCCCTGTCCGCACACAGGGGACACCATGGCTTTACCTCAATGGGTTTCGGCCCTGGGCCTTACAGACTCCTGGCAATGGCTCAACTCTAGCGCCAGGCAATACTCCCATTATATTAGTGCCTCCTCAACCCCATTGTGCATTGACTTGGTCCTGGTAACCGCAGATGTGCTGCAGAGCCTGACATCTAGTAGGTTCCTCCCTCAAGTATGCTTGGATCATTCTCCATGTTGCCTTTACAAGGATCAGGAAGCAAAACCACCAAGATGGAAGCTATGCCCAATATGGTCAACTCACAAATATGTGGCAGAACAATTCGCCCCTTTACTATTCCAATACTGGGACCCAAACGTGGACATAGCCAAGGCCAATGTTGTTTGGGATGCAGGGAAAGCCTACGTTAGGGGGATGTATATATCATTAATCTAGCAGGCCAGGCAAACGTTTTGAATCCCTAGTTACATAGTTAAATTGGGTTGAACAAAGACAGAGTCCATCAAGTTCAACCCCTCCAAATTAAAAACCCAGCATACATACACACACACATCTCCACTCTTTCAAACACAAACCATATATGCACATAGCTATACTAACTATAGAGTTTAGTATCAAAATAGCCTTTGATATTATGTTTTTAGTGAATGCTCAAAATAATTTAGTGCAGTCTAAAAATGCGCTAGTGGATGATATGAATGATCAAAATGTTCATAGGCTTAATGAGTGCCAACAAGATGTCTACTTGCTTTATATGTAGAAGTATGCTCAAGTTGCATTATACAGGGCTGTTCACTGGTATGATAAAGGAAACAAAAATAGTAAGCTAGTGGCCATGCTAGCCAGGGGTGAAATGCCCTACTGGGCTCTCAAGGAAGCTCCATCACCAATATTAAAATCTAAATGGTTAACTGTTTTGCTCACTACTTTCAAACTTTATATGACTTTCAACCAGATTAACTACCCACTGGCTTGGGGACCATTCTAAATAATATAGATTTCCCAACATACATGGAGACAGGTGCCGTGGAGCTAGATAGGGATATATCTCTGGAGGAGGTTAAAGACGCCATTCAATAGCTTACCCAGAGGGAAAGCCCTGGGTCCTGATGGGCTCAGAATTTATTGCAGCCAAATTGAGTTCAATATATTATAATGTGACACTGAACTCGCACCTCCCTGACTCTTGTTATGGGGAGCAAATTACCCTGATCCCAAAGAAAGGTAAACCCCAATTTATGTGTGAATCATATAGACCCATATTGTAGCTTAATTGTGATGTTTAAATTTTTGCTACAATACTGGCACTGAGGTTACAGGGAGTGATAACGGAATATATACAGACTTCATGGATCCATTAGGATCTGAAAACATATGAACAATTGAATATTTCCCCTGTCCTAACTCGCTTATGGCAGGTCTGTCAAAATCTTCCCTTATCAGTCCCCTGAAAAGGTAAGCTTCTGAAAATGGATCTCCTACCAAAATTCATGTGTTTTTCCTAATGCATCGGTGGCCCTTCACTCTAATATAAGAGGTTTCATCTGGTTAGATGGGCGACCTACAATGGCCCTCAAACCACTCAAACAGGTGGCGGACTGGCCTTGCCTAACTTTCAGAGATACTTTCTTGCCATCAAGCTGGTCTACGTGCACTGGTGGCAAGTCCCACAGCTAGACAACTGAGGGCTCATACTAGAAGCTACTATTGTAGGCTCCCTAGAGGAGCTGTCTAATTACCTTACTGGGGCATTTCCCCAATTCATAGAACAACACTTCCCATTAGAACAGCAGTGGACTCTTTTCAGATGGTGTGTAAAATCGCCCAAAACAAATAACCAGTCTAGTCTAAATGGACCCCCATATAGGCAATAAATACCTCTCACACTTCAATGCAGTACCCAATATTGCTAGGTGGGCAACTGCGAATATGTTATGTAGGTACTTTATATGGCTTTCAGTCCCAAAAGTTTTAATCAGCATATACATTATATTAATGCAGTTTAACACTGCTCACATATAAAGCCTGACAACAATGGGGTGAAGATATCCCAGACTTAGACAAGGAAATGTGGAAGGATGCCCTTGATTTAGTACCCCAACTTTTTCCATGTTTTTTGGGAATGCCCAATAATACAGGTATTTTGGCAAGAGGTACTCAATTATGCTATTACCCAGTCTATGTCTCCTGGACATCACGGAATCACTAACTCAGAGACCTCCTGCAAAACTGTGTTACTTACAGCTATTTTATTATGCAAAAAAGGCAATACTGTTAAACTGGAAATCCAGGGGTCTTGCAACAGGTACCCCCTTCTGGTGCATAAACTAGATTTTGGGATTATGCAAATTCTGTTAATAACAATGTCCACAAAATGGTTCCTGTCTGTAACCTGTGACTGTGAATTCTAAACTAGATTTAAATAAATAATATAGTGTAATTAAAGTTTATTTTGATAGACTAACACAATGAAATAGAATTTGAAAGTATTTCTTTGACAGGTAGCCTCTAATTCATATCTGCATCACTGTTAGAGCACATTGTTTCTTACCAGCATTGATGGACTGATTTCTAGTAATACTGCAGAGGGTGGTCGGCACATCAACAAGGTGACTTCTGGAGAAGTTCCTCTTAGAACAGAAACAACTTCCTAAAAGTAAGTCATAGAGTAAAAGCTAAATATCTCAGCTAATTATCCATTTATGTATGTCACATGCTAGTTGCTTAAGGATTTTTCTAGTCACAGGATTTGAAAACAACTTTACATGTTCTGCATGAGTGTTAAATCTTTGATTGCTAAAGGAACAGCAACACCAAAGTACTTTGTACAGCTACCCCACATTGGCACAAACTGTGTGTTTAAGGAACACTTACAGTTAGCAGAAATAAGTTGCTGTGAATACATTCCAGGGTAATTTAATCAATTTGAGCTGTTTTGAATGCATTAATCCTCACTGACAGAGTTATGAGATTGCCCTATTGCCATTGCCCAGCTCAACACAAGATAACATCTGACTTTACATGAAGTGCTAGCAGACACCAACTAGAACTACAACTACAAGAAAAACTCACCTGTTGAGAAAGGCCTTTCAGAGACACTCCATTCACCTTCAAGATTACATCTCCTATGTCTATTTTGCCACTTTCAGAAGCTGGCTGCCCAGGGAACAGCTTCTTAACTCTTACAATACTTGAGTCAGCATGGCCAGGCAAAGTTTTCTCTTCACGAGAAAAACTGAAGCCAAGGCCTGAACTGTTCTTTATTAATTTCACTTCAAATGCATTCTCTAAAGGATGTGAAGAAGAAAAAACCATTAAATAAGGGGGCACCTTTCTATATATTATACAAGTACAACATGAACAAAAAGTCAACCATTTGCTTCCACAGTTATTATTATTAGTAGAAGTAGTATTATGAGTAATAATAATAAACTGTATGTATAAAATGCCAACATATTCCACAGAGCTGTACAATAAATCTGAACAATTACACAACTACAATTTTTATATGCTGTATGTTGTTGGGATTGCCAAGGTTTTATTAAAAACCAAGTTATTGTTTTTATGGCACAGGCTATATTGCCTAAATCAAGAAGTCATATTAAATAAAAGGAATGCCTTTCTAACTCAAAAAATAAAGTACAAGAATAACATAATAATAAAATGTGTTTTCAAACACTTAAGCATTTAATACCCCCGTAACGTGTGCCATTACCATCAGTTACAAAGTTATAGTCCAACGATTTCTTCCCATCCATCCCTTGCTGGGCGACCTGATCATGTTGACTTGGCAGTGTGCCCTGGGGTGTAACTGGTGCATGAACTTTAGTTAAAGGAAACTGCCCTTTCTCTAGATGCAGAGTAACCACCTGCAAAAGTGTATAAATTCATATGCACTTAGTATGCTATTGCAAATGTTATATTTATTGATTTGATAAAATGAAAACAATAAACTTTGCGTACAGACACACTTACATGAACATATATATATACAGTATAAATGTGTTACATAATATTCACATTCCAGAAAGTGGTGTTGCAAAGGTTTAGCTATGGCACACTGGATTTGCTTGAACTGGTTTGCAAATTTTTCCCATTAGTTAACTCTGGTTCAAAAAACTGCCTGCAAAAATTAGTTAATTGAACCTGCCATCTGTATTTCGAGTATAGTTACCACCTGTGATCATACGGTTCAGTTTTTCTTGGGGCTGTTCTGTTCAAAATGCTCTGTTTGGGTTCAGCATTGTAAAACCCAAACAAAATTCTGACCAAGCTCTACCTTACCTGTTGACTAACTGCTGGCTACAGATTATTTTTCACAAGTACCCCAGGTCCTGCTGCATAAAGGACATAGTTACATAGTTAAATTGGGTTGAAAAAAGACTCCATCAAGTTCAACCCCTCCAAA
>CM044432.1:72996002-73011034 GCA_024363595.1 Xenopus borealis | reverse complement strand
TCTCATCAACCAACTGACCCCCTCTGATAATAAAGGTCCTACCCCTTCCTGTTTCATTTTCCTACTATTAATACATTTAAAAAATAATTTTGGATTCTTTTTACTGCTTACGGCTATATCCTTTTCCATATCGATTTTAGCTTGCCTGATAGTTTTTTTGCATGACTTATTGGCCTCCTTGTACCTTATAAATGATTCGGCTGTCCCAGCTAACTTGAAAGCCTTAAAAGCACGTCTTTTCTTAGCCACCTCAACACCAACACTCCTAACTTAATACAATTAAAGGCATAAGAGCCTTGTATATGTTTGCATTAAAAATGCCTGACCTTACATTTATCAACAATAACTCTCATCTGCCACTTAGCTACTCTGTCCACCAGTTTGTCTAAATCTCTTTGGCAAGAATGTTGCATCCTGGGCAGGATTCCTGCATAGTTTTTTGTTATAAGCATGACCCTCCTTTAAGTTGATAAACAAATTTATCAAATGTAGACTCAAGTGGACCCTGCAGCACTCCATTTCTCCAAGTAGAAAATGCTCAACTGAATCCCCTCTGCACCAGTTGTAGCTACATATGTGAATGATCTATACTTCAGCCATGCTGATTATTTCTTATAATGTCATTCTCAAGAGCATAATCTTGAATCTGATTCCTTAAGAAACCTTTAAATGGGTTGCCCACATCATGGCACTTACAGGCCTGAAACATGCATGCTGAGATCATAATGGTTTTAAATACTGGAATTAAATTTGTTTTTCCCAAATCCATAGGTCTCATACCCAAAGAAGATGAGTTTAAGAAACTCAAAAAAAGTGGCCCGGCTAGAACTAAAAACTAAATTTACTAATAACTACACTAAGTACACTAGGGAAAATTCCATTGGGACCGGAATCTTTGTTGTTAGCCGTTTTCAACTTGTTTGAGCTGAGCCATGAGCACCTTTATTTAGTTTAGCTGAGCCGTGAGCACCTTCACATGATTAGTTCTGTAACTCAGCAGTTGTATACATTAAGGAAGTGCTGTCCAACTGTCCACCCCCACAGGCTGCATTCTATTAAAGACTGGTATACGTACTAAAAGCTATCAGCACTGGGATTAACTGGCTCCTGTACATCCCAAATTGCTTAGCACACCCCAAACTCAGATTGTAAGATTCTGCTTTCTTCACACCTGTAAGCCCCTGTATTGTTCATACCTGTAAGCCTTTGTATTGTTCACACATGCAAGGATAATGGCACACAGGCAGATTTATAACTGACATTTCAATTTGCACTATTGAAGGCAACAAATCTCCCCAAAATGGTTTCCCATTGGCAATAACGTAAATCGCCTTTGGGAAGTTGCCTGAAGATGCTTCTCAGTGGTCACCTGCCCTACTCTGCCTGTGTGTGCAATACTCTGCCCTTCCTAATTTTCCTCTGTGTGCCTGCACTACACTGTAGTGATGTGGGGGGTTGACCAACGGTTAGGTGAGTTCAAATTTGGCCAGATATTGCAATTTAGGGTTGAGTGCAGGTCAGACTGGGGAAGTAATCTCCTCCTCTGGCCCATGAAGATTGTCATGGTTACTTGACAAGGAACAGAAGTAGTGTACAGAGCAAGAATGCAATATTTTGCAGTTTATGGTTGCATGTGGGTTGAGTTTTTACTGACTACACATCACTAATATACTGCCTGGTAGAGGTGTATTCTGGATATGGTCTTAAAAGTTCTTGTGACAAGATCGGCGTGGTTTAAGTGGGTGTGCATTAAAAACAGAGTGGCCAAAACTAGTTTCCATTATTGGTCCTCCTAACTATTAAGTTATCTTCATTGTTTTACTAATTTAAGAAAACCTGTTCCTCAAAGAAATTTTCACACATATGCCCTTGAAGCTTACAGTGAAATTCTGGTGAGTGAGGCTAATAGACAAATAATGAAGATAAGAGAAAGCTTACATTAAATTTAAACACAGGGCTTTATGTAAGACTGTATTTATTCAATTATTCCTGCCTCATACAGACATTAATACCCTTACCTGTCCAGTATTTCGCAGTATTTCTACAGCTTGCTTATGTGTAGCTCCTTCCAAACTTGTCTCATTTACTGAAAGCACACGGTCCCCTTTGATAAGGAAATAAAGGTTATATGATATCAAATGATATATTGGGGAAATGGCAGGTATTGTTGCAAACAATATGAATAGAGATGAATGCTGAACAAGCCAGTTAGTTTGCTTGTTTGAACTCTTTTTGGCACATCTAGGGAGTAACTTAACCTGACCCTGTGTGGGCAGTTATGTGGTAAGATAGATAGGCAAGCATTCCAATATTATTAATATAATTTTATTTATATAGAACTAATATACGCTGTAGTGATTACATTCTAAGTCTATTATCATATGCACACATGCTCTGTTAACCTGCCTGCATATTTTTGGAGGGTTGCAAGAAACTAGAGTACACAAAACAAACAGACACATAATATACCAACGTCAAGTAGACAGTATCATACATGGAGTCAACCCCAAAACCCAGTGGTTTAACTGTAGAAGAAAGACTCTGGAACCTTAAATAATGAGGGTCCCCCAATGAGGGGGTGTTACTTGCAACCCCCCAAAAAAACAACAAAAAAAACCTTACAACACATGGTGACATTTAATTGTAAATGCATTGCAATGATTATTACCGAATCCATCAACATAACCATAAAGGCAGTAACCACTGAGCAAAATATTTCACTGTGTTTAGCCTCAAAAAACATCCATAGATTCTAATGTATAGTTAAAATATTTTGCAGTTTGAAAAATATTGAGCGATAAGTGACCTATTGACTTCAATGCATTTGGCATATTTTTTACAGTTTCTCACATTTTTGGTGAAGTGAAACAGGTCAGTCGCCCATACCTAATCACTAACTAAACCAATTCATTAGCTGAATGTCTTATGAGGAATGTATTACGTTGATACTATCCATATCCAATCTAATGCTATTGCCTACCAGTTATGGTGAATATAGTATCCCATGATGCATTGCAGTTTTTATAGACAGGCCTGGACACAGGTGTAAGGGAAGGGAAAATTAGGACTGCATCTAAGTTGGTCTGTCAAACTAATTTGAAAATAATGGTGCAGAATGCATTGATGTCTTTTCCCATGGAGGCTATACCATGCATATTCTGTTTGGATATCATGGTGACTTTACAAGATTATTGTATTCAATAACACAATGTTAGCTTGTCATCATTACACTCCATTATCATATGATGGGGTCCTCTCGCTTTTACTTTAAAAAAGTACTAAACCAAATGAATAGCTCAGTAGCTCAGCCACATCAATCTAAGAATCCATACATACATGTGCATTTATACAGTGTAATTCAAGCTCACCTTTCTGGATTCTCCCATCAGCCTCAGCTGCTCCTTTTGGGATAACAGCTTTCACATAAATTCCACCATGTTTCACACTTGTGTTTACACCACCCTAAAAGAAACAATAATTCACTGCTATAATATTATTATAAATCATAGGTACCTCAAATTTTTTACTTTATGAAATAACCTTAAGTTTTGAGAGCATTAAGGTAGCCAGTAGGTAAAGCAACAGCAGAATGAACATAAGGAAATGATTTAAAGATTATTTAGTAAACTTTAACATAAGTTGCATGGCCACAGATGCTATAATCATTCTTTATAAACTAAAGAACAGAAGAAAATTTCTGCCGGTAAATTAACCACCTCAATCCATTCCCTTTTGAAATATATTTCAGATCTGGTAAATGTGAAACTAAACTGGCTAAGTGATTTTCCTACTTTATACAAAACCAAAGTGCCATACTATGGCAGTCATTTCAATCATTCTAAGCCTTGCAAGATGGTGTGGACTTGATGGTGTTTCACTTTGGTGTACCATGAAAACAGACTTTCTTCACACAATCCAATTAAATTGTTCCTAGACCTTATTATAAAGGCATTTTTGAGCATTTACATAATCTGAATTTTTAGCAGAAAGAGTTGTTAGTCTATAGCAGTGTATTTCCAGGTGTTTTGTAAATGAAACAAAACAGGGCAACAAATAGCACTGAGTTTGATTGTCGTTAATTGCCTTGTACCTTTGCAGTACTTATGTCAGCAGAAAAGCCAAATAGCCAACTGCAACAAACAAGAGATGCACATGGTACTGCAGAAGTTTTTTTGGTCATTTGATGCATCACAATAACTTTATGGCCACTCTGTAAATAATATCATTATATGCATTGTGATATCAAAATGAGGTGATTGTAATTCCATTTTGTAGGGACATTTAGAATGGGACTGCTTGTGTTAGAAAATGTACAACACTATACTGTTTTTCCACAATCTGAAAAACTGTAAGGTGAAATGGGCCTGGAAAACTGCAGGACATAGTGGCATCTAACCTTTACACTATTTATTATGTAAATAGGCTTCTTTGAAAAAAAAGTTGCAGTCCCTGTACCCTATGCTTTGTATCAGTATGTACAGTAAATCAACATCAGCATTAGGTACGCTTCCCCCATCTTGCACCAGCTAAAATGCAAATCGCCTGCGGCAATTCACACGTTGCAATTTGTTTTCTGAAATCGCTCACAGTTGCCTCACGAGGAAACTTCGGGCAATTTCGGAAAATGAGGCGCAAGGCAGGGGGAATCGGTTCGGCGAAATTAGTTGCCCAAAAGAAGAGGCGCTTTGTCGCTGGGGTGACTAATCTCCCCTTATCTCCTCGTGTAGACCTAGCCTTAAGCTAATAGCATAATGGACTTCCAGAGATCAGTGCCAGATGGATCTTGGCATCAACTTCTACCTGATCTGTGTGCATCAACCTCTGCGATTTAAAGTATTAAAGGAAAACTATACCCCCAAAATAAATACTTGAGCAACAGATATTATATCAAATTAAGTGACATATTAAAGAATCTTACCAAACTGGAATATATATTAAAGTAAATATTGCCCTATTACATCTCTTGCCTTGAACCACCATTTCGTGATGGTCGGTGTGCTGCCTCAGAGATCACCTGACCAGAAATATTTCAACTCTAACTGTAACAGCAAGAAATGTTGAAGCAAAAGACTCTGTCTGTTAATTGGCTGGTGTGACCTAACTTTATAGTTTGTTTGGTATGTTTGTGTGCACCATTGAATCCTAGAATCCCAGGAGGCTGTACTTATTTTTTAAAATGGCAATTTTCTATTTATAATTACCCAATGGCACATACTACTAAAAAAATATATTATTATGAAAATGGTTTATTTAAATGAAGCAGGGTTTTACATATAAGTAGTTTTAGGCAATATCTTCCTATAGATCCTTCTACATAGTTTGGGGGGTATAGTTTTCCTTTAAGTGACAGACAGGTGTGTTTACTCAAGCAATAAATGAAAGCTTAATGTACTCAAATGCATTGAGGAAAAAAAAAAAGGAGAAAACATCTAAAAACCTTGTTAAACAGTACCGTGACACTTATACCCAAGCTGTCATCTTTCTTTGGCAGAACTACAGTGAATGAATCTCCAGGCTTCAAGGGTGTAGGAGAAAGCTTACTGCAATTCATTTTCTGTGCTGCCCTCTCAAAAGTAGATTCCTTTGCAGAAGACACAAAATAAGCTCTGTTATAGTTACAGGGGATTGTGCTGAAGTGTACCAAGATGGCCAACACAGCACAAAGAATGACAGTAGGAATATCAGGCTTTAAGAAATGACAAAATTAGAATTAGCATGGGAAGAGACTTTTAACCTATTCAGAAATTCAGACGCTTAAAAAAACATTTGTGGTCTCTGCTGATTTTGAGGACAGAGTAAGGCCGGGAAAGCAGACTGATTCCAAATTAGCTACTTCCATTGTTAAAATAAAACTTAAAAAATTTATATTTATTAATTTACAAACATTATAAGCTTCACTGGACTGAAAAATTATGTTTTTTTTTCTTTTAGAAAGGTTTGAAAACTAAACGGAAAAAAAAAACAAATAAAGAATGGCAGGAGCAAGATCTACTATACTCTTCTCCATTATATGGATGTGAGTCTTGGTCCAACCTCATATACTTTGTTACATGGTGCAATGAGAAGTCTGGCATGTAAGACATTGCCAAACGTCAATTAAAGATGCCGCTCAAAATTACACTAATTTTAGCTAGATAAAAAGGAATATATGTTTTACTACACTTAAAGGAGACATATAGTATAAGTGAAACGCCCCTAATCATATAGAGAATAATATATGTGCCAGCTTTAACTCTGGGCTCCAAATTATTAACTTTAAAGATGGACCCTTTATTGAAGCTCACTGTAGATCTGATACTGTTCCTGTCTGTTTTTGAAGTAAGTGTTCTAACCATCCCTACAAAAAGCACAGTGGAACGGGAATTTAAATCTCACAAAATCAACCCAAAACTAAACTTTTTTAAACACATTGATTTTATATTTAAAAATGTAAAATACACTAGTTTATTTACACAATATGTCTCCTTTAAAAGCAGTTTACATGAATTGTATTCATGTAATTAGCCAATCATGTGATTAGCAATATATCCCCATGGGAAGGTGGGGTTGTCAAGCATTTTGAAAAGAACTTAGAAGTCCACATAGCTGGTAGATGGCAGTCTGTCCTCAATCAGATGTAAGCAAATACACCGCTCATTCGGGTGAGTATATGCCTAAAGGTGGCCATAGACTCACCAATAATATCATTCAATACAAATCTTCGTAGGATATTCAGTGAGTGTATGGTGGCAAACGAGCTGACAAATATCAGCAGAAGACTTGGAAGACAACCGAACATCGCCCACTGTTTAGAGCTGAATCGTCAGATACAGGTAGAATTCTGTTGTTTCTACCTGTATATCTGACGATTCAGATCTTTTTACAAGGAAGATTTTAATCGTCCATGGTCAACTTTAATGAGCAAGAAAGGTGCCATTCTGCTTAAAACTAGCTATATAAAATTTCAAAACTTTAAAGCAATTGTTCGGTATAAAAATAAAAACTGGGTAAATACATAGGCAGTGTGCAAAATAAAAAATGTTTCTAATATAGTTAGGCAAAAATGTAATGTTCAAAGGCTGGAGTGACTGGATGTCTAACATAATAGCCAGAATCCAACTTCCTGCTTTTCAGCTCTCTTGTTTTCCATTGACTGGTTACCCTGGTGACCAGGCAGTAACCAATCAGTGACTTGAGGGGGGCCACACAGGCCATAACTGTTGCTTCTGAATCTGAGCTGAATGCTGAGGATCAATTGCAAACTCACTGAACAGTTACGTCCCATGTGGCCCCACTGACTAACTCAAAGTTAAAGAGCTGAAAAGCAGGACGTTGGATTGGGGCTATTATGTTAGACATCCAGTCACTCCAGTCTTTATACATTACATTTTTGGCTAACGTACTATATTAGAATTTTTTTTTATTTTGCACAGCCTATTTACCCAGTTTTTATTTTTATCCCTTTAAGAGGAAAAAGTTACTTCCAGTCCTATATACAATTAATGCAAATTTGCAGAGAAAGACTATTCTATATGTGCAAAATCAAATGCCCTTACATTTTACACAAAGTAAAATATCTAGTTATAATAAGTTTATTTTTTAAAAATGAACCACATTGGTCACTTGTATTTTATGGATACTATTTAAAAATAAACTGAACCTTCTTGGTTATCCTTTGTTCCTGGCTACTTGAATAGGTTTCTTCATCCATGTCAGAGTCTCCTCTGTCAGAATCTACTGATTCTGTCAAACCCATCCTTTTTCCTTTGCTGCCATCCCCTTGTGTTCTCTTTCTGTCTCCAGCCCTAGTACTTTCCAGTGAAGGGATCTTGGCAGTATGTGCTGATTGCTTTTCAGTGTGTTGTTTGGCAGAGTTAGTTGGGCTTTTAATCTGGCTATTTGATAAGCTTGCACTTTCTGTCCGTGAATCCTGAGAGCTTAAACTTCCTTCACGTTTGCCTACTGGCATACCAAATGAGCTGCCAGATATTAGTCTTTGGTGCCCTCGTAACCTGCTCTGTTCCTCTGGGGAGGAATCTGCCTCAATGTCTTGAAGAGGAAATACTCGGTGGGATTGATTGCTTGAATGAGTTGATTGATTAGCTACAAAGCAAAAGATATAAAATGAATACATTCATTACATATTTAAACAGTAATTTTCTAAAACACACATTCATCATAACTGAACACATACAATAACAACAGAGATTATGTGACTATTTATAATGATAAATTATTCATTTATGTACAAATGATCAAAGCAGGGTAATTCACAGTAACCAAATATTTACCTTTAAGACATTTTTCTTTTGGTTGAGAAACAAGAATGGAGACATCTTCTGGGCAGTTTTGAAAAATATCTATAGCGGACCGGTGGCTGACACCTTCTAGGCTAATACTGTTTATGGATATTAGGCGGGCCCCTGCACAAAATTAAAAAACATAAACAGTGCTCTGAAACATATATAATATAAACATTATTTAAAGTAGGAGGAGATAGTACAGCAACTGAATGTGCAACGAATGGATGCAGTGACTTATTAAAGATTGCAAGTATTATAGTATCTAAGAGAAGTAACATAGTAACATAGTAAGTTAGGTTGAAAATAGCCAGGGGGGAGAGGTAGGCCGAGGGGGAAGAGGGAGAGGGGGGTGGTGGTGTTTGAGTTAGCGCCGGGGGGATTTCATTCCCCTTTAAGCGCCTCTTCTCCAGCATGAACATCCCCAACTTGGCCAGTCTTTCTTCATAGCTAAGATTTTCCATACCTTTTACGAGCTTAGTTGCCCTTCTCTGTGCCCTCTCTAACACAATAATGTCCTGTTTAAGTGATGGAGACCAAAACTGTACGGCATATTCTAGATGGTGCTCCATAAAGTCATAGAATGACCCCGCCTACCGTGACTCTATGCTGCTGACTGGCATTGCTTGCTACAGCCAAGTTTATCATCTACAAGGACTTCAAGGTCCTTTTCAATAATGGATTTGCCTAGTGCAGTCCCATTAAGGGTATAAGTGACTTGGATATTTTTACATCCCAGGTGCATGACTTTAAATTTATCAACACTGAATCTCATTTTCCACTTAGCTGCCCAGATTGCCATTTTGTCAAGATCCTGTTGCAAGGATGCCACATCCTGGATGGAATTAATTGGGCTGGATAGTTTTGTGTCATCTGCAAACACTGATACATTACTTACAATACCCTCTCCTAAATACTTAATGAACAAGTTAAATAAAAGTGGACAAAATACAGAGCCCTGAGGGACCCCACTAAGAACCTTAATCCAAGCAGAGAATGTACCATTAACAACCACCCTCTGATCCTGTAGCCCATTTCCTAACCATGTGCAAACTACTTAATTAAGCCCAACAGACCTTACTAGAAAGCAGTCGTTTGTGGGGCACAGTATGAAATGCTTTGGCAAATGCTTTGGCCCCCACAGTCCAATCAAATTTGTCTGACATGACCTATCTTTCATAAAGCCATGTTGATTGCTGCTCATAATGCCATCATTCTCTAGGACAAACTTTTGAATGTCATCCCTTAACAAGCCTTCAAATAATTTGCCCACCACAGTTGTCAAACTTACTGGCATATAATTGCCAGACTGAGATCGTAATCCTTTTTTGAATATTGGAATGACATCAGTTTTTCTCCATTCCATAGGCACCATACCAGATAAAAGCTAATCTGAGAAAATCAGAAATAGGGCCTGGTCTAAAACTGAACCAAGCTCTCTTAGAACCCAGGGGTGTATGCCATCAGGCCCTGGAACCTTGTTTACATTAATTTTTATTAAAGTTTTTTTAATCATATCCTGAGTCAGCTACTGACTAGATTGAGCTGAGCCATCAGTGCAGCTATGAAGTGAACCTGGGAACTCAGACTCCTCTATTGTAAACACTGAAGAAAAGAACTTATTTATCACATTTGCCTTTTCTGAATCTGTTACAACCATACTAGTACCATTATTTAATGGAGAAACACTCTCAACCTGCATCTTTTTACTATTAATATATTTTAAAAACTTTTTAGGGTTAGTTTTCTCCTCTGCCCCAATTAACTCCATTTCCTTTCTTTGCCTTCCAGATTGCTGATTTACAAAATTTATTATAGTGTTTATATTTATTAAATGCAGCTTCTGTACCAACAGTTTTGAAATGCCTTCACTTCTTTCCTATTAATTTCTTTACTTCTTTATTAAGCCACACATGGTGATTCTTAGAGCTTCTACACGTACTCCTTGGCTCGTCCAGACGAGAAGATTCGAGGAGATTCATCGCCTGGCGACAAAACGCCACGTCTTTGAGGCGACTAATCTCCTTGAATGGCTTGCTTGTATCTTGCACCCGCTAGTGTTAAAGTCGCGGACGCCTATTCACACGCGGCAATACATTTTTTTAAAGTCGCTCGAAATTGCCTCGTGCAAAAATCGCGTCGCCGCGTGTGAATACGCGCAGGCGACTTTAGTGCAAGATACTAGCAAGCCATTTGGGGAGATTAGTCGTGGAGATTAGTCGCCAGGCGACAAATATCCCCGAAATCTTCCCGTGTGGCCTTAAGGGAATAAACTGAGAACAGTAATGATTTATAAACATTTTAAATGACAACCATTTCTATTCTGTGTTTTTAATTGCAAACCTAATGCCACAATCAATATTCTGAAGGGCAGCCCTCAAGGCACTAAAATTAGCTTTTCTGAAATTCATGGTTTTTGTTCCCCCAGTGTATATTTGTTTTTTGAACCAGACATTAAATTATATAACATTATGGCTACTATTACCCAGGGGTTCAATGACATTTGCTATAAAGTTCTGGGTCATTTGAGATCAATATATCAAGAATAGCATTTTTCTGGTTGGCTCCTCAACAACCTGTGCCATAAAATTGTCATGCAACAAGTTTATAAACTTGTTCCCATTAACTGATCTGGAAGCACTGTTGCTCCAGTCAATATCTTGGTAATTAAATTCCCCCATTATCATTACTTTACCCATACTAGCAGCCTTTTCTATTTGCATCAGGAGCTTAGCCTCCTCCTCCTCACTTAAATTAGGTTGTCTATAGCATACCCCTACAATTAATTTGCTTTAAAGTTGGTGAAGAACTCTACCATTAAGCCTTCTGCTCCCTCATTTCCTGACATAACCTCCTCCTTTTTAAATCCTGCCTAACAAACAGACATAGCCCTCCTCCTTTCCTATTGCCTCTGTCCCTCCGAAACAAAGTATAGCTGCTGATATAAACTGCCCAGTCATGCAACTCAGTCAGCTATTGGTCACACCAATCACATATTTTTTTCCCTCCAGCTCTCCTATTTTACCAGCCAGACTCCTTGCACTTGCAAACATACATTTAATACTGGAACCATCTTGAAAATATGACATGTGCTCCACCCTATCCTTAACAGTACCCCCAACCAAATCTCCTACCCCATTTCCCTTCCTTTGCCCCTATCTCATCTAACCTGTCTTCAACTGAATCCTTTACTGAACCACCCCACCACACCTAGTTTAAACTCTCCTCCAACCATCTAGCCATCTTCTCTCCCAAAACAGCTGCACGATCATTGAGGTGCAGCCAATCCCTAGCAAAGCGCCTGTAGCCGACTAAGAAATCAGCCCAGTTCTCTAAAAACCCCAAATCCTCCTCCATACACCAATCTCTCAGCCACGCATTAACCTCCCTAGGCAACCGCTATCTTCTTAGCATTGCATTGCATTACCTTGGAAGTCCTTGCCCTCAACCTAGTTTTTTAAAATCAGTCTTGAGGACTTTATCACCTCCTCTAATTTTGTCATTAGTACTTATATGTACCAAGACTGCTGGGTCTTCCCCAGCCCCTCCTAATAATCTATCCACTCATTCCAGCACATGCCGAACCCTAGCACCATGCAAGCAGAAGATTGTTTGGCATGTAGGGGCCTTACAGAAGATTACCCTATTCACCTTTCTAATAACTGAATCCCATATAACTATAACCTGCCTTTCCTTCCTTGCACTCCCCCCAACCACCCATATTAAAGCCACTGCCTCCCAGGGTGCTCTGAGAGTCAGCCTGCTCCATACATGGCAGTTCAGAGCTTTCCTCGCCAGCCAAAATGTTGAATTTGCTGTTTTGGACAAGTTGTGGACCAGCCCCCTTACACTTCTGTCCCCTACCTTCATTCCGGACTGTCACAAACCTTCCTCCCTCTTGGCCTCCTCTGCCCCTTCTCCTCCCCCCCACTCCACTAGCCCCTGCCAGTGGTTGCTCTGTGAGCCTCCTTCCCTTCCCCATGTTTGCCATTGCCCTCAGTGCTGCAAGTTCCCCCCTTAGAGTCTGCAGTTCAGATTCCAAAATGAAAACCCACCAACATCATTCATATGTAAATACGGCATGGAACTGCTGCTCCAACACCACATACATGTGACAAGACACAAACTGGGTGATACCAACAAACCCACTTGCACTCATATTTACACTGGGTATTTACAGTCTCCCGAGTGCAATTCCTCACAAACGCCTTTTTGGTTGTAAACGCCTTAAGGTTTTTAACGATGCTTAACACTTAATTCACATGCAACACTCGCTTAGCCACTCCACCAGGCGGTTTGTTTGCTACCAGCAGTACAACAATTCCTTGTTAACTTCTTTTTTTTTTTTTGTTCTCCTTAGAAATTCTCAGGCTAAAACACAAAAAGAAAATAAATGCACTAAATATATCTAGTAGTTTACCCCAAAGAGAGAAAAGAAAAAGCTGTTTGCCAGAGACTCTCAGAACACAAAGCAGTCAGTTATTTGCACTTACTCCCTCTTTGCACCCAGCACTCCCAGCATACACCAACGCCTTAAGGTTTTTAATGCTGCTGAACACTTAATTCACATGCAACACTTACAGTAGATCAAATGCAACACTCGCTTAGCAGTTCCCACACTCGCTTATGAAGTCACAGAGTTTTCAAAAGCCTCACAGGGATAAAGCTTTCAAAAGGTACCTGCTTTGAAATCAAGCAACACTATATAAACATGTGAGTCATTTATTTCTCTTACATTTCTGAAAGACAAGCACATTTTACATCACCACAAATAAGAAAAATGCTTCTGTAAGAAAACTATAAGAGCTATTTAGTCACCACTATTTTAAATGTTACAAAATATTAAAGGCAGGTGCTTTGATACACAATCATACCTGGTTTCAAGCGACCATCAAGATATGCTGGTCCTCCAGGTGTAATCGAACTGATAAATATTCCAAGATCTAACTTTCCAGATGTATCACCACCCACAATTTGAAATCCTGGAAAAAAATAACAGCCATAAGACAGCATATTTTTATAGTTTTACTAAGTCCTCTATAAGGTACAAATTACTTTATAAATCAAAAAAACATATGCTATATACCTTAACTTTCTTTGTCAATTAACTAATTAGGAGAGCACATAGGGCTTCCAACAGGAAAGTCTCACTGGTCAACAACTAAAAATAACCCTTTGCGTGCAGTTTCCCTAGCACAAGTACCAAGGCACCATCAGATTATACCAGCCTACCCACAATGCTGTGGTCACATAACCACCTGCAAGAACATGCACTATGTTATATCAATGGGGTCTCAAGTAGATGCTATAGCAGCAAGATCAATGTGCATATATTGATCCCAATATAGTGGTCACTGGGTGGGATTTCCTTTCCATTTCCGTCTAAAATTGTTGTACTGTGTGTAATGTAAAGTTACCTTTCTGCAGTGATTGTGCTGGCAAATTATGGTTATTTTACTCATTATCCATTTCTGCAGTGATACTATTAACATGTATAGGGTTAATAAGCTCACGAGCATAATATGCTCATGGGGGGGGGCAGAAATCGAGGTTAGGAGCATTACATAATAATAATAGCTAGGTATTCTTTTCTAGTATCTAGCAGTCAGTTAAGTCGATTAATTTACCTCTAGCCATGTTCCCAAAATAGCATCAAACTTAGCATGGCATCCATGTGTTTGGTATATAAATTTCTGTTTAGGTTATGCAATAATTTATTAGCTTTTTCCAAAACTTCAGTGTAGGAGGACCAGAGGATTTACAGGGTAATAATATTGCTTTTATGGCTTAATAATATAGCTGTAAATAGCAGCAGGGGGTCTCATTGGTAATGTTTCTGTAATACCCAGGAGGCATAGCTTAAGTCAGTGATCCCCAACCAGTAGCTTGCGAGCAACATGATGCTCTCCAACCCCTTGGATGTTGCTCCCAGTGGCCTCAAAGCAGGTGCTGATTTTTGAATTACTGGCTTAGAGGTAAGTTTTGGGTGCATAAAAAACAGATGTCCTGCCAAACATTCTCTCCTGTAGGCTGCCAGTCCATATAGGGGTTGCCAAAAAGCCAATCAGAGCTCTTATTTGAAATCCCCATGGACTTTTTCATGCTTGCGTTGCTCTTCAACTCTTTTTTAAATTTAAATGTGGCTCACAAGCAAAAAAGATTGGGGACCCCTGGCTTAAGTGATAATATATTGGGGAGCATTAAGGCTGCTTCAGCATAGTTCAGCACTTCTAGCCAGAATGGTTGGCCATTTGCAAAAGACACAAAGGAATGTGACCATAACACTGAGGCACTTGTGACACAGGTCAGATACCACAGGGTACCCTGGCTAGTATTTGTAGGGTAAGATTTCTATTGAGAAATGTTATCGGTATATATCTATCTCTAGTGGAGATAGTAAGTTGGGGTAGTAAAGCAAGGGCATCTTTCCACATTTCCTTTTTCAGTTCTCGTATATCCTCATTTCATTATCTCATAAGGTAGCTAAGAGAATGCCTCTAGGGAACCCATAATAGTGTACATACATATGCCAACTGACTAGCAACACAGTGACTCTCAAAACTGGACAAAGTCAATCTGCCACTTGTTAGTAGAACTTGCATTGTCTAGCCAATCTAGGTCATTCACCTGATCATAAAAAACCCTTATAACTGAATATAGTGCTTTAAAAAAGACAGAGGAAGTGTTGTGTGCATAATAATATACAGTGGTGTGAAAAACTATTTGCCCCCTTCCTGATTTCTTATTCTTTTG
>CM044432.1:72894853-72976685 GCA_024363595.1 Xenopus borealis | reverse complement strand
ATAACATGTAACGATTTGTTAAAACTTTCAATAAAAAAAGAGTTGGAAAAAAAAAAAAATGGAGACCACAGTTCCAGACACCCTGACTTCTCCACCATCCCCAGATAGCTCTATGGGACTTCTCATTCTCCTAACCATTTTAATCTATTGAGCCATTGGAAAGACTTTAACCTCATCAAATACCAATTAATCTCATTAATAATTTTAATTGTATGAATTGTGAATGAATTATGGCACTGGTCACTTTATAATATTATAATTTATTTAATGAGCTAATGAACTGATCTTATAGAAATTGATTGATTTCTTTATAAAGTAATTAATTATGGTGAATTCATTATTCCTTGTTATAAAAAAAATTAATTAACTTATTGCACTGAGAACTCCAAGTACACATCACTGTGAGGATTAGCAATCACATAGGAAACAGCCTATTGTTTTCATTCAATTATTTTGTTTGTCTAGTAGGACCTACTGAGTAGGATCCATTTAGTTATTATACGCTTAATTGTATGATTGTAGGGGTTCCTTTTTCTTATTTCTTTCACTTACAATTTGGCACTTTTCTGACAAAAGTCAGACCCCTTTATAGTTAACATATAGATCTTTCCTTCTCACATATAAAAAACTAAAGAAGTAGTTTATAAATGTTGTACATTATGTTGTTGGCTTCTATACCAGTCCATAAGAACAACAGTCCTTTGGCAGTAAAGATCTGTGCCTCTGAAGATGCCCCAGTAACTACCCATCTTCTTTTCGATTGATGCTGTCAGTTTTACTGAGCTTAGGGACTGACTCAAAATATACAGTACACATAGAATATAAATATATAAATGTCACAATATAAGGCTGATTAGTAATTAATACAGATAATTACTACATGGCAGCCCAGAAACCAGTGAAACTAGCATCAAAATTTAATAATCAGCTCTGTAGCATCAGCTTATAATAAAGGCCAATTTAACTTAAGCTTAGCTTCTCAACAGCTGTTCAGAGCCCACTGAGCATGCGAGTGTCACAGACACTTTCCAAGATTGTGACCCACTGTGACAAGTTTGAAGTCCTGCATCATTGCTGCTATTGAGATGCTAAAACTTTAGGCTGGTGCAATAAGTCAAGTATATAAAACATGGAATGTTTAGCCATATTAATATTTAGGGTTTAGTTCTCCTAAAGAATGAATAATTAATAACCTGTTGCTTTGCTCGAGTATTACTACTGTTCCAGTCAATAAAAGGATTATTGTTTATACATCAGTGAATAAAAACAAAGTTTCTGATATTGGAATTAATGCCAGTAACCAGACTGGATCACCAGACTTAAGGTGTGGTGAATCAAATTCTGGAAACATATCTTATCCCGAAAAACCCCAGGTCCCAAGCACTTGACATAGATCCCAACCCTGTCAAAACAAATATAATGTGTAAATATTATCCATATTTATTACTGGCATCTTTGGTGCTTGACATTTTGCATACATACACTAAAAGAGATCTTTTTTGTTTCTCTCCATGGGAAACGAAGCACTGGTGTCCTAATACCATTGTGAACTTCAAAGATAAGCACTCCCTTTGGGCATACCCCCAGAAGGATTCCAGTTTGGGACTTTTTCTCTGGCTGCACTCTGTGAAAATGCACACCATACTCAGGAAGCTTTTGACACACCTGTCAGAAAAGAATTTTAGAATAAAATTCATAATGCAGGAAATAAAAAAAAGAAAGAACCGCTGCTTTTAAAGGAGAAGGAAAAGTCTTCATGCACTTGGGGATACAGAAAACTGCACCGGACCAGGGTAATACAAGTGAGGAATATGGATCGATCCTCTTCCTGCTTTTACTTTCTTCAAATTTCCCGGGGCAGATGCATGGCAGTTGAACAATAAAGCCGGCTTTTTAGTTAAAGAAAAGGAAGATGGAAGAGGATCACTCTAAGGTGCTCAGCACTGCTGATAGGTGCACCAGCCCAGTGTTTCAGGTAAGTCAATACAATCACTTGGGGGTGCCTAATATTTGGCACCCCCAAGTGCACAAAGAATTTTCTTCTCCTTTAACTTGTGTAATTGACAGACAGATGAAGTTTTTTTTTGCTGTGTGTTGTACCCACAAATATTCTAGTTACCTGTATCCTAGTGTTTTTAAAATGTTTGTGGTTTAAGCTCCCCGTTTATATGCAAACAAATGGTTAGGATCCACCTTATCTTACAGCAAGGCTACAGGTGTATTAACATATTTTTGTATTAGGCTTTTAGGCATATCTAGGATAGAAAATATATACTCTCTTCAGTTCTCAACATAACTGGAATTCAAGATGTAACCCAGTAACTGATTGGTCCAGATGGGGTGTCTGGTCTTCGCACATTACGTGGACACCCTTTCACTGGTGGGTTCTGGCTCTCCCAGGGTAAAGTACATAGCAAAGGTTCAAGACTTGGAGGAATACTTCCTATTGAATTTCAGAAAGTAAAAAAATGGGGGCAGAAGCAACTAATGGTGGACCTCATGGAGGGATATTTTAGAGACAATTGAGATAATTAACATGCTTACTCTTAGGAACTCAAGCTCTGAATCTTTTTCTGAAGCTCCTGCATAGGTACTGTGCAGTCGGGGCAATTCTTCTTTTAGGTAAGAGAGTTCCAGTTTCTCAGTCACTCTAGCAGGCAAAAAATATTCCATTCTGAAATAGGACAGACTGTGAACCTGAAAAATATAATGGCAAAGATTATAATAAAACTAGCACTTGTGAAATTAGACAGTGATAATAGAACAAAAACGTATTTAATTTTTACATTTACAAAAATTAGCATGAATATTGCCATGATAAATAAGAATAAACAATTTCATTTCACAGAAAGAAAAATGATAATCATGAGGAAAGCAAATCAAGCTATTTATGGATTGAGTCTCTATTAGGGTAGTAGGGAGGGTATGGGGAGGTGAACATAAAGGGGCAATTAAGAAAGTATCATGAGGTGGTAAAAGAGAGAGTAAAAGTAGGAGGTATACATAAGCTGAAAAAAATGTTTTATTAAAGGGGCCCTCCACCCACAAATTATTGTTGTATAGAAAATGTCATTCATTGCTTTCTTGGAGCTGATTTAGGAAACAATGTTGCAAACCAATGACTAAAAGATTTGACACCATTATATATTCAAATAACATTATCTATTGAAATAACTTTTAAAACCATTTGTAATTAATATATTTTGAAAAGTTGCTTAGAATATAATGTTTTCATTAAGCAAAAAAAAAAAAAGTTTTTGGATGAAAGGTCCCTTTTAATTAAATCCAAAGATATATTGTACATTGTTTTATTGGTGTCTTTGTTGGAATATTAGGTTATTTCCAATGAATTTTGTAGATGTGGTTCTGATATACAAAAGAAAAAATTAAAAGAGGGTCTGTCCAGATAGAACACATGTGCTTGGTCATCTATACCTATAATCTCTTGGGACATTTTCCTTACAGCATTCCAGTGAAAATATATCCTGAAACATATTTCCAAAACATGTGGAGCAAAAGAGGCAATACAACAATAATCTGTTTGCGGTTTGTAAACTGTTTGCAGAATAAGTTGAGTTAATATTTCATACTTGGTCTCTTGGATTTTGAAGAACCTTGGTCAGTGGAACAAGTTGCAAATTGCCCACCTATACTCTATCCAATTTCAATACTTTGTTCCCTTGACAGGCCTTAGCCCTTAGTAATTTATAAATGCAGATAGGCTAAGAATGGGAGCTCTTCTTGAGGATAAAGGGGTTTAAATACTGTAAAATGACATTCAAATATCAAATGAACAGCTCCCAAGATACTAATAGCAATGTTGAATGTGTAGGCATTTCTGTTGCTCTCTATTTGTAAATAGAGCTATGTGTCTGCATTTTTGTCAATAAAATGTGTAAGCTGCACATTAAAGCATCCAATGTATGAGGCAGTTTTAAGAAAACATTTTTTGAGTTTAACTAGCTAGATAAATACAATTTACAGCAAAACAACAATGAATATTTGCACATATCAAACATTCACACATTTCAAAGAGGAATTTAGCAGTACCGCTAAGCAGAAGATTATTAAGACACTGTCCAGATGAAAGACCAATGTTTTGCCTTGCACTATGAAGTATACAAACTTCACACACACACAACAGACTAGATATGATTATTAACTGAGGCAGTGCTTATTCTGAGATGGCATATTTAAGGCTTTGAGTTATATGTGTTTCTGCTGATTGTAAGTTTATTTAGGCACTAAACCTGTTTTTTTTTTTTTTAAAGAAAGTTTGAGTCTGGTAGTGCTGAACAGTAACAGCAGCAGATTTATATAACTGATTTTGCTGGCCTCAGGATGAATAAGAGGGCGTTCATGTAAGGACTGGAAATGAGAAGAGGACCTTAACAAACCTGAAGCATTGGTTAATGCATGCTTTTTTTAAATTGTATTATCTTGCCTCTTTTGTGCCAGAGCTCACTGTCCTAAAAAATGTTTGTAAAGTGCTTTTTTTTAGCAAGTTTATTACATATTTCAACATTTTATAAAGATGTTATTAAGTGTAGGACTGGTAAATGCAAAAAATATATTTACATTACAATAAAAGCTTTGGATTTAACAACCCTTAGTTAGAAATGAATGACAGCACATACTTCTGGCTGGTAGTCTCCATATTCTGCTTGAAGAGCAAGCGATGACAGGAGCATGGCTGCTTCATCATCACAGTAAAGCTTTCCATCCAGGATGTCTTTGCGTTGCTGTAGGTAGTACTGGTGGCAAGTGAGGCTGTGTCTTGACAAAAAATTTGCACAGTTTTATGAATGGATAATGAATTTAGCTTGTTAAAATGCATCTAGAGTCATATTCCATAAGCAGTAGTATAACATGTGATTTCATCTTCATCAAATTAAAATGCTCAATGAAATTATTCCCATAAGTAACCACCAATAGCAGACCCAGAACTTACTGTAGAAAGCTAATGTCATCCACAAAAAACTTGACTCTGAAGTACAAGGTAAAGTTTACGGCAGATTTTCCTTTCCTTTTTGTATCCTCTTTCCAGCCATCTGGGCTTACTTTGGACAGTTTGAGGCCAAGATCTATGAAGTAAAATTCCTGGTCTGCCAAAGTAATACACATATATAAATTATTAAGGACGTGTTTAACTTTATTTTATCTCAACTATCTACATCAAACAAGGAAATCAGTTTACTTAAAAGAGATACTAAGGGGCAGATTTATAAAAATGTTACCAGAGAAAAATTCCCACACTTTCTATTGATTCCTATGGGATTGTTAAAAGTATATTTATTAATGGATAAAAGATAAAGTTCAGCTTTTGATAAATATACTTCGAAAAATCACATAGGCATCAGCAGAAAGTGTCAACCTTTTTTCCTAGTATACTCCTCCCTCACTTTAGATGTATCAATAAGTGTCAAAATGTTTTAAATTATGTTTTACCTCTTAAACTGTCATTCTGTCAGAACTAAAGATAAATCCTTTCCTTGATTTGATAAGGACTAATTTTGATGTAGATGCCAAGGGGTGGTTGCACTATTATCAACTTAAGAATGCTTCAAAGGTGCAATGGCCAACACTTACTGCCATAACTGTTAAATCCCCAGTGGAAAATATACTAGACTACCTGGTAAATATATGTAAATTCACCCCCAGTCGTGGATTTACAGTGTTCAAAAATAGAAAGCAGGTTATGGGAAATGTAAGAGGGAAATGGGAAAATAATGTACTTGACATGGAAAATGAGGAATGGGAGGAGGCCTTGGAAGTGCCAGAGCCACAAATGCTCATACTACACCAAGGGGAAGATTTACTAAATTCACGTGAATAGATCGAAGTTCGATCAAATTCGATCGAATTCTGATCATACGATTTTATCGGATATCCGAATATGCAAATTTGGCCACTTCGATCATCGAATACGCAAAATTCGACTGTATCGGATAGATCGAATGATCGGATATTCGATAATTCGACCATTCGATGATCGAAGTACCTTAACTTTAAAATTTTATTCGACTGTCTACTTCACCAGATTGAACCTACCGAATTGCAATAGAAGCCTATGGGAAGCCCCCATAGGCTTTTTTTTCTATCACTTGCTAAAATACCATTTGTACAATCGAACGCCTCGATCGTTCGAATCATACTAATTTTTCAAGCGATCGGAGGAAATTTCACAATTTTTTTCGTGAAATCGAACGATCGGTATTCGATCATACGATTTTATCAAGAAATCGAATATCGAAGCAAAAATAGCCTAAAACTATTCGATAAGCATTCGATAGTCGAATGCTTATCAAATTTCGGCCGAATTCGAGGTGAATAATAGTAAAACTGCCCCCAAGCGTACATTACCCCTATCCGAATGCACAAGGCCAAACTAAAACGATGATGATTGCTGCCTGAAATGTCGGACGCCAGGTGCAGACTTCTTAAGTAAACATGTCCCATTGTTGCAACATTCTGGGCTAAGATATGTGAAGTGCTTACTAGAATCAGCACGTGCAGGTCAGTGCTTCTCCTAAGCTATGTCACACCAATGTGGCTCATGTGACCTAACTTTATAGTTTGTTTGGTATGTTTGTGTGAATCATACGATCCCAGGAGGCTGTCCTTATTTTTTAAAATGTAAATTTTCTATTTATGATTACCCAATAGCACATGCTACTAAAAAAGTATATTATTAAAGGGATCCTGTCATGGGAAATTTAAAAAAAAAAAAATGCATCAGTTAATAGTGCTGTTCCAGAAGAATTCTGCACTGAAATCCATTTCTCAAAAGAGCAAACAGATTTTTTTAATATTTCATTTTGAAATCTGACATGGGGCTAGACATTTTGTCAATTTCCCAGCTGCCCCTGGTCATGTGACTTGTGCTCTGATAAACTTCAATCACTCTTTAGAGCTGTACTGCAAGTTGGAGTGATATCACCCCCTCCCAGCAGCCTAACAAAAGAACAATGGGAAGGTAACCAGATAACAGCTCCCCAACACAAGATAACAGCTGCCTGATAGATCTAAGAACAGCACTCAATAGTAAAAACCCATGTCCCACTGCGTACTATTCAGTTACATTGAGAAGGAAAAACAACAGCCTGCCAGAAAGAAGTTCTCTCCTGAAGTGCAGGCACAAGTCACATGACCAGGGGCAGCTGGGAAACTGACAAAATGGCTAGCCCCATGTCAGATTTCAAAACTGAGTATTAAAAAATCTGTTTGCTCTTTTGAGAAATTGATTTCAGTGCTGAAGTCTACTGGAGCAGCACTATTAACTGATGCATTTTTTAAAAAATTTTTTTTTCCCATGACAGGATCCCTTTAATAATATACTTTTTTAGTAGCATGTGCTATTGGGTAATCATAAATAGAAAATTTACATTTTAAAAAATAAGGACAGCCTCCTGGGATCGTATGATTCACACAAACATACCAAACAAACTATAAAGTTAGGTCACATGAGCCACATTGGTGTGACAAAAATATATTTTCCCATGACAGTTTCCCTTTAAGAAAATGGTTTATTTACATGAAGCAAGGTTTTAGATATGAGTTGTTTATGCAAGATCTTTTTATAGTGACCTACATTGTTCAGGGGATATGAATTGGTAAAGAATACATGCTGAGAACAAGGCTTTACATGTGAACAATATTTTAATTACCTTTTAGGGTTGCCAAACCAAATAAGTGATGCTCAACCAGTCCAACATGGGCTACAACCATGTCAAAGACATCTTTGCATGTAGACTTTGTGTCACAAGTCAATTCAAGCCTCTGACCGCTGAGGAGGATTATGTTTAGCTTCCGACGGATCTCATCTGTCTTCCCCTTCTTGGCCTACATATTTTAAAAGATATATTAGAAAAAATGTGAAGGCATACGGTTTAAGGACTAGTAATAACAGACATGAACTAATAGGAAATACCCAAACCGTGTAATAATATTCATTCCTTAACCCCCCAGCAGCCCTAAATAAAGATACAGTGGGGATTGGTTATACATTACAGTGGTGTGAAAAACTATTTGCCCCCTTCCTGATTTCTTATTCTTTTGCATGTTTGTCACACAAAATGTTTCTGATCATCAAACACATTTAACTATTAGTCAAAGATAACACAAGTAAACACAAAATTCAGTTTTTAAATGAGGTTTTTTATTATTTAGGGAGAAAATAAATCCAAACCTGTGTGAAAACGTAATTGCCCCCTAATAACTTGTTGGGCCACCCTTAGCAGCAATAACTGCAATCAAGTGTTTGCGATAACTTGCAACGAGTCTTTTACAGCGCACTGGAGGAATTTTGGCCCACTCATCTTTGCAGAATTGTTGTAATTCAGCTTTATTTGAGGGTTTTCTAGCATGAACCGCCTTTTTAAGGTCATGCCACAACATCTCAATAGGATTCAGGTCAGGACTTTGACTAGGCCACTCCAAAGTCTTCATTTTGTTTTTCTTTAGCCATTCAGAGGTGGATTTGCTGGTGTGTTTTGGGTCAATGTCCTGCTGCAGCACCCAAGATCGCTTCAGCTTGAGTTGACGAGCAGATGGCCGGACATTCTCCTTCAGCATTTTTTGGTAGACAGTAGAATTCATGGTTCCATCTATCACAGCAAGCCTTCCAGGTCCAGAAGCAGCAAAACAACCCCAGACCATCACACTACCACCACCATATTTTACTGTTGGTATGATGTTCTTTTTCTGAAATGCTGTGTTACTTTTACGCCAGATGTAACGGGACGCGCACCTTCCAAAAAGTTCAACTTTTGTCTCGTCGGTCCACAAGGTATTTTCCCAAAAGTCTTGGCAATCATTGAGATGTTTTTTAGCAAAATTGAGACGAGTCTTAATGTTCTTTTAGCTTAAAAGTGGTTTGCGCCTTGGAAATCTGCCATGCAGGCCGTTTTTGCCCAGTCTCTTTCTTATGGTGGAGTCGTGAACACTGACCTTAATTGAGGCAAGTGAGGCCTGCAGTTCTTTAGATGTTGTCCTGGGGTCTTTTGTGGCCTCTCGGATGAGTTATCTCTGCGCTCTTGGGGTAATTTTGGTCGGCTGGCCACTCCTGGGAAGGTTCACCACTGTTCCATGTTTTTGCCATTTGTGGATAATGGCTCTCACTGTGGTTCGCGCGTTGTCCCAAAGCTTTAGAAATGGCTTTATAACCTTTACCAGACTGATAGATCTCAATTACTTTTGTTCTTAGTTATTTTTAACAAGGGGGGCAATCACTTTTTCACACAGGCCCATGTAGATTTGGAGTTTTTTTTATCCCTTAATAACGTAAACCTTCATTTAAAATCTGCATTTTGTGTTCAATTATGTTATCTTTGACTAATAGTTAACGGTTTTTGATGAGCAGAAACATTTAAGTGTGACAAACATGCAAAAGAATAAGAAATCAGGAAGGGGGCAAATAGTTTTTCACACCACTGTATATTAGCAACATTACTGCCTATTTATTATGCTGTGTGGAAAATACAGCACACATCACTGCCAGGCACTGCCATTTGAAAAAATGGCACATTTTTCAAGTTGTATGTTGTATATTAATTTTAAGTGTAAAACTTTTCCCTGCAAAATTCTGGCATAAAAACCAGGGGTTGCTCTGAAATGCTGAATAAAAAAATCAGTTGATAAATTTTTTAACACAGCAATCTTCTGGAACTTACGTGTGGCCTGGATATTTCCCACATACTTTAATTACATAGGCTAGTTCTGAAGTGGCATAAAATGATGGTGTCAAATTTGGAGTTCTGTTATCTGTAATATAAGCCTTTGCCTTTTCTCTTTTCAGCTTTTCCTTTCAGCTTAAACAGCCATCCCCAGGGCTTCCCAACAGATTGTTTATATTAATTATAGTTTTCTGACGCACACACACAAATGTTACCACTGCAGGGCAACAATACATCACATATTAATTACTTTAAAATTATTTCATTTTTGGGGTTGCTGTTTCATTAACTTCCTGCAGTGATATTTAGTCTGTCTTACCAAGATGGATGGCGGAAGGTCCAGCATAATGCATGGTTCTGTTGTCATCTTTAAAAACTCTGGCCCAAAAAAGTTCTAAAATTCCACATAAAGGTTAACCAGGTTAGATCATAATGCATGCTTAAAAAATATTATACACAATCTGCAATATTGTACATATTGTTAACTAAATGATTTTTTAAACAAACTATCTCAGAATTGTAGGTCTATATGTTATTTTCTATCTGCCAGAAATGCTCCATTTTCTACAGAAAAATGTCATCATATTTCAGATGTAATGCAATACATCCCTATATTATCTGAAACATGCAATCAAGGGCAAGTTAATTATTTGACAGTAAGGGCTCATTGATATTGGTGTCCAGAGTGGAACAGTAGCAAAACTTTGAAGGGATACTGCCATGGGAAAAAAAAAGTTTTTTTCCAAAAAGCATCAGTTAATAGTGCTGCTCCAGCAGAATTATGCACTGAAATCCATTTCTCAAAAGAGCAAACAGATTTTTTAATATTTAATTTTGAAATCTAACATGGGGCAAGATATATTGTTAATTTCCCAGCTGCTCCAAGTCATATGACTTGTGCTCTGATAAACTTCAATCACTCTTTACTGCTGTACTGCAAATTGGAGTGATATCACCCCCTCCCTTTCCCCCCCAGCAGCAGAACAATGGGAAGCTAACCAGACAACCGCTCCCTAACACAAGATAACAGCTGCCTGATAGATCAAAGAACAGCACTCAATAGTAAAAACCCATGTCCCACTGCGTTCCATTCAGTTACATTGAGAAGGAAAAACAACAGCCTGCCAGAAAGCAGTTCCCTCCTAAGGGCTGTGATACACTAGGCTATTTGGGGAGATTGAGTCGCCTGGCGACTAATCGCCTCGATTTTGTCCCAAAACGCCTTCCCTCACTCTCCGATTCATTTTCCGAAGTCGCCCCGAAGTTTTCTTGCGAGGCAACTTCGGAAAACGATTCGCCACATGTGATTAGCGCTGGCGATTTTTCATTTAAGCCAGCGCAGAGTGAGGGAAGGCGTTTGGGGAGATTGGTCGCTGCAAAATCGATGTGACTCAATCTCCCCAAGTAGCCTAGTGTGTCACAGCGCTAAAGTGCTGGCACAAGTCACATGACCAAGGGCAGCTGGGAAACTGACAAAATGTTTAGCCCCATGTCAGATTTCAAAACTGAATATAAAAAAATCTGTTTGTTCTTTGAGAAATGGATTTCAGTGCAGAATTCTACTGGAGCAGCACTATTAACTGATGCCTTTTGAAAAAAACATGTTTTTCCCATGACAGTATCCCTTTAAAGACTTAAGACTTTTTTTCTGATGACTGCTCCACTGCTAATTTTCTAATCTGATTTGTGTTCTAGTACATATGGTTTGTATTTAAAATCCCTATTTTAAGTTTTAAAGACATGTGATTTCTTCTTTTTTTATATATGAAAATTACCCTTAGATTTCTTTGTGGCAATGGATTTTCCATGGCAGTCTCTCTCAAAGGAGCCCTATTAAGGTCCAACATGGAAGTTCGGGGGACATCACCAGAGTAAAGGTTTAACTGTGACTTCCTGATAGCCATTCTAGCTTGCATTTCAATCATATCTTCTTCTTGACGTTTTTGCATCTCTTGTCTGATATTTGCACCATCTGGTGGGTTTCCATAATGCTGACTGGAACTAGTAATGTATAAGGTGAAATACATTAACATTAATGCATACGCAGAGCTGACCATTGCAATGGAAGGCATTATCAGACCAGCTTTTTTTGGCAGACTGACTGGAACAGAAAGACTAGTTTCGGATTTGTCTCGACTTGATAGTTACAAGGTAAGGCCACTTCATATTAAGAAACATTTGATGGTCAGGCCATGATTTGTGGCATGGCCACAAAGGCCTGGGCCTAGGAAGGCTGAAATACAGGGTTGGCATGCCACCCAGCTGACTAGTTTTAGCACTGGAGACACAAGAGAGATTTGCCAATCTCCCACATGCCAGTCTCCAGTGCTGCAACGGAAGCAAAGGAAGGAGACAAGGAAGCAGAGGGAGATGGGCAAAGGGAGGAAAACAATTTTCTGTCCCAGGAGGAACATTTCAAGTTACAGAAATGTATTATTACTTTCCTTTAAAGGGCAAGGAAAGTCTAAACTAGAATATGGCTAGAAATGCTGTATTTTGTATACTAAACATAAACATGAACTTACTGCACCACAAGTCTAATCAAACAAATGATTTATGCTTTCAAAGTTGTCCACAGGGGGCTGTCATCTTGTAACTTTGTTATACATCTTTGCAAGACTAGACTACATACACATACTCATTGTGGTCTGGGCTTCTTAGGGATCATCAGAAATGATCAAAAAAAAAAGCTGCCTGAGTTCTGCATGGCTAGTAAGTAAGGCAGGGGCTCCCCCTGCTGTTCATAAGTATGATTGTTTACCTGCCAGAAGTTAGGGACTGTCTGACAATTCCTATCCACAGCACTAAATGAAGGGAGAATTTCACTGCATTCAGTCAGGCTTCTTACAAAAAACGGAACACATTTTTTAATTAAAGTATATTGGAGATAGATTTCTTTTTCATTAAAGAAAGTAAAAATGGGAATTTCTTTGCTTTTCCTTGCCCTTTAAAATGGACAGCTTTTCATATTGTACCAAGCAAAGCTTGATATACATTTTGTATAATTCTAAGGAGCACATTTACTAAGGGTTGAAGTGTAATTCCGAATAAAATTAAATCTTTAAAATCCTTCAAATTCAACACTTTGCCACCTTAAAGCTGCAGATTTGACATTTTAGCCTATGCAGGACCTCCTTGAGCCTGCCGTAAAAAAATTTCTAAGTCCTAAGAATTCAAAGTATTTTGGTTGAAATTGCTCGAATTGTACGATGCATTTAAAAACAATTTCAATTCCTATTTGGTCCATTTTCAATACAAAATTGCCCCCCCCCCCAAAAATTTGATGCTCGAATTTAGAATTTTTTTCACTAGGAAATTCAACCATTAGTAAATCTGCCCCAAGTGTTAGTTAAAAATAATTGAAAAGAAAAAAATATGGCTCGGTATAGGCCATCCAAAACTACATGATACTCGCCTCAATCCTGGAAGTTGCAGCCAATCTTTCTCTTCTAATCCAGCCAGAACATTTGTTGAATCCTTTCTTTTTAAGCCTTTATTTGCTGTCCCTTAATAATATAAAACAATGAAATTATACAACCAAACATGAACAGCACAGCAAAAAAGGCTGTAAAATTAACTAAAAGGTATTGAAATGTGTTTAATGTAGGTCATACACAATAATTAACATGCAACATTCTCATCTCTCATTTGCTAAATCACTTGCTGCAGATAAGTGCACAGGATAATTATTATTATTACAGGATTATTATTATGCACAGTATAATAGAAGTTGTGTGTTATACAGCCTCCAACAATAGCTCGAAGTCGCTCTTTCTCACCAAAACAAAGAGCTGAGATAGAAAAATTTACTTTCTAAATGGAGCAAAAGGGCTTGTGCTTCCCATATCAATACAGCACTGTCCATGTTTAGCTGTGCTGTATTCATGTCAGGTAGGCAGGGGAGAAACCTATTGCTTCCCTCCTATGGCCTCTACCTGCTACACCTTGGGCATAATTCAGACAAATATGTTAGGGAGAACCAAGTTTTTAATTGGCCACATGATGCACAGTGCAAATTTGTTTTGGATGCAAGTGTTTCTTGAATAAACATTAAGGGGCAGATTTATCAAAATGTGAAATTAGAATTTACCACAGAAAAACTCAACCAATTCTCTACTAATTACTATGGGATTTTTTAGAATTGGATTTATTAGTAGGTGAAGAGTTTACCATTTGATTAAAACAATTCTAAAAATCACATAGAAATTAATAGAAAGTGGTTAAGTTTTTTTGTGGTGACCTCTAATTTCTCATTTGAATAAATCTGCCCCATGTGGTGATATTTTGCATCCACTGGTGTTCTAACACTTGCTTTGGGGGGAATAAAAACATTACCACTTTAATCTGTTATAGAATGAACTTTATTCTAACAATCAAAATGTTTTTAAGTAATAAAAATATAATGCAGTGTTATCAGTACCCTGTACTGGTAAAATAGGTGTGCTTTGTGTCAGAAACATTACATGCAGAAAAGGGCATTTTCACACAATTACATGAAATCTGCAAAAAACTTTGTTCTAAAAATTTATATCAATAACTTTGCATCCACCCTTCTCTTGAAACTATTTAATGAATCTGCCAATGCAACTGTCTCAGACAGGAAGTTCTAAACTTTACAGCTTCACTGTAAAAAACTCTTTTCACATCTTAAAGGGGATCCATCACCCAAAAGAAATATTCAAAATCCTATTTTATGGCATTAGTCATGCAAAATGAACTTTATCTACGCTATATAAATTATTTAAATCTTGTTTCCTTGATTCTGAGAATTCAAAATTATAACAAGCAGGCAGGAGCCATTTTGTGGACACTGTTATTAAGGTAAGCATATCCTCTTAGAATCTTGTTTGTGCACCAGAATGGGGGACCCAATGTCCATCCCCATGCCCTGGCTACACAATTAAACAGCGAAGAGAATGGGGGAATGTGTGGAGAGCAGTGGCATCTAGGAAGTGCTTAATGGAAAGTGAAAGTAATTGTCTGCCCTGCCTCTATGCCACTGGAATAGAGGAGGGGTAGGCAATATTTGATTGACAGCTGATATTTTTAAATGAGTGTACAGTAGCTATGAATGCTTTAATAAAAAATAGAAATTGGATTTCATGTTTAATTTGAAAAGGACTTTTATTAAACAGATTTTTGTGTCCGGGTGACAGGTCCACTTTAAGATGAATATGAATAGATACCCTTGCATCTGGTGGAAGGATTGAATAGTTAATAAAGCATCAAAGAGTTTATTGTATGGTCCCCATGTTTATTCATAACAGAGACCTTGCATATATCTTTTCGATTTCAGTAACATGATTTGATTATTTAAGTATGGCATATTTTAGATGGGGGTTTAACCAATGATTTGTAAAGGGGATGGATAACCTCTCTTCCTGTCAAACTACTCTCCGTTTAAAGAATGGATAAACTCCTCTCAAACTATTCTCCTTTTATAGTATAATTCCATGCTTGTTCTTGCTGCTGCTGACAGTAATTACTTGCTAAAGCTAAGTAATATTTTGTAATATTAACACTAGCTACATATTGCATGCTGTATGTGTTCTTAAGACTCAAGTCTTGTAGATTTAGCATCTGATTACTTGTGTGTCTGTACCAAGGGCACTGCGTCAGCTTAAGTGCACACACCAAAGAATTCTATGAAAAAATACACGCTCACATATTTCCTCACCAAAATCAGCTCAGTGTGTCTGCAATTAGGTCACCAATGAAATTCACAATGCAGATACACAAGTGAGCCATTGCCAATGAAGAGACTGTTTCTTAACCTGTGCTTATATGCTGCCCAGCCCCATGTGGCAGGATATGTAATGTTTGTAATTCCTAAGGCTGTCTATACAAAATGTAAATGGTTTATTCTTTGGAATACTGAACGAAAATTTCACCCCTTGACCACGTTATATGTTTGCAATAGCACTAAGGGTAGGGGCAGATGAGCAGATTCGGGGAGATTTAGTTGCCAAGCAAATAATTGCCTCTACAGCCTGGTGACAATCTCCCCAAACTGCCTTCTTCCTGCCTTCTTAGAACTTCAATGAGGAATTGCCTGTGCTAATTGACTCACGGCACTTCGATTTCCGAAGTAGCCCGAAGTTTCCTCGTGAGGCAACTTCAGACGACTTCGAAATAAAAGCGCCGTGAGTGAATTAGCGCAGGCGATTCCTCATTGAAGCACATGGAAGGCAGGAAGAAGGCAGTTCTGGGAGACTGTTGCCGGGTGGAAGAGACTAAGGCTGGGGACAGACAGGGAGAAGGAAATTCGGGGAGATTGTCGGCTGCTAAAAACGCCAGGCGACAAAATCTCCCGGAATCTCCCTGTCTGTCCCTACCCTAAATCTCCCCGAATCTGCTCTTCTGCCCCTACCCTAAAACAGACACCATGATACCAGATCACTATGTACAAACAATTCAAGATTTAAATATCACCATGTACAAACAAACCTTAATCAATGACCTAAGATTGTTCTGAAGAGGCCAGAAGCCAATGACTGAACACCATTAATGTACATGCGCTTCTCCATGCTTATTATATAATGATGTATAATGAAAATCTTTTGTTTGTCATATAATAGATAAAGTTGCAAACACAATGTTCCTTTCAGGGGAGAGGAGTTAACTATGCATTTAAGAGGCTGCTGATTTTCCATGGGAGAACTATATGTACCTATGTTTGTTTTTGAGGAGAATAAGCCTTCCTAATCCTTAATTTTTCTCCACCTATGGTTCTTTTGATTCAGCACTGTCCAATTTATTGCATGCATGGGGTCGGTTATTTCTCATACAGAATTTTTGAAGGTCTGATTAAATTAAAATGATGATGTCATATAGGGAAGCCTAAGGAGACTTTGAGCAGACTGGGGGCCATAAAATCCTTTGGAGGACCACATCCAGCCTGCAGACAGCCAGCCAGTTGGACAACCCTACTTTAAATCATTTTACCTTGCCTAAGTTCTGGGTCTGATGACACAATGGATGGGCTTTCACTGGAGGTACTGTAGGCGTCACTGTGTGAAGGTCGATGTAATCTGGTTGGCTCTGCAAGCAAAAAAAGGACAAATATTTCAATATGCTGGACTCAGATGCTCTTGCACCAGCAACTTGCATAATAAACTGCAGCAATACATATATAAACAAGGAGGAATTTGGACTGTGGTTACAAAAGATGAACTGAAAACAATTTGGTGTTGCAGTATAATATAATAATGAGATTACAGTTTTTCAGTTCTTGTTAAAATATCCTTTTATTCATCATTCACTTAATATTATATATATATATATATATATATATATACACACATCAAAGAAGGTAAGAGCGCACTCCTGGGACTTCTTCTAAAATTGTACTACATACAATAAAAGTAAAATTTTAGAAGAAGTCCCAACATAATATTAACATATGTAATATGTAACACAGAGGGTGGGCAGACCAGAGCTCAAGAATGACGTAGGCAGGGAAGAGAGCAATACGCGCATGCTCAGGATTACTGGAGATCCAAACTGGGCAGAATCAAAGTCCTGAGTCGTGAAGGAAAGCAATGCACACTGGGAAAATCATCACACGTAGCCAACAGTATTTGTGGAACCGGATCAACAGAGGTGCTTCATGAAAGCAGAGAAAGCTACATACAGCGCACCAGCAGACTTGTTGTAATTGTAAGAGAGGCTTTTTTTTAAACATGTATCATATTTGATCTTTACATGCCCTTTAACACTAATGAATTACTCACGTGAGGATTTTGAAAGCGGACTACATCAGCATCTACAGTCATTACTCAGTTAGGGCTGGGACAGACAGGGAGATTCGGGGAGATTCGGTCGCCTGGCGATTAATCTCAGGCGACAATCTCCCGAACTGCCTTCTCCCTGTCTGCCGCCTGTTAAAATGAAAAAGCGATTAATCGCCAGGCGACAGAATCTCCCCGAATCTCCCTGTCTGTCCAAGCCCTTAGATTTTACGGAGAGATTTTAGTAACTTCATCTATGTCTTAATTCATGGCTTCATGCTGGCATCATAGGGGAAGTCTGTCATGTTCACCTCTGCATTTTGGACTGTGTTCAATCAAGATACCTAATTTGTGCACTTTATATCAAAAATTTAAATGATAGCACAGACTTACACATACAGTATTTGTGCTTAAGCATTTTTCTTTATGATTAATCTATAAAAGCTTCTTGAAAATGTGGTCATGGTCGAATCCTAGCTATAATCTTAAAGTATAATGTTTGCATTTGTGCCTAAAAACAATGAAAAGAAGTAAAAGTATGTGTGCCCATTGGGACCAGTGTCCCACTACAGACAACTGGTGTAATGCAACACCTCCCTCACCTTGTTTCCCTGTGAATTTGTGAAATCAGTTGGGCATTTGTGGGTTCACTATGAAAAGCAGAGGGACAAGTCTCAGAATCCATCATTTTATACTTAACCAAGATGAGGACAGGGACACTGAATGAGCTCATGTCAAAAAGAGGGATCATATTTTCCCTTGAAATTAGAAACTACTATAATTAATTTTTTGCTTCAGAAGGTTAAATTATAGGAATATAGGTTTCACTTTTTCCAGCTGGGGAATCATAGACTACTCATCTAAAAACAACACCTATTGGTGGCCAGCTAGAAAAAACTTTTTCTAATTCCCTTTGTGACGAGCTATGGTGTGCTTGATATGTGGAAGGGTGAAATGTGAATGAAAGACAGCTTTAGCAACATTCCTTTGTTGTTTTTCAAAACACCATACAAAAGAAGACATCCAACAAAGTGGCACTGCTATTAATGTACAGTAAATACTTTTTACAGCTATGAAAAGATAACATTTCATTATTTGTAAGGAACCACCCATTATTAATTCTGCAGTTTAAACATTAATAAACATGCTGTTAAATCATGCACAGTTGTCAAAGGATTTCAAAGCCTTGTGACGCTTCATTTGACAATTTTAGTAATGGTGTTTTGCAAGACAGAAAAGCCAGATTAAATTTACAGAAGCATTAATTATCAAAGAAGGCATTTACAAGCCTAGACAAGCAGTGTTAAGAACCAGGGTCTGACTGGGACAGCAGGACACCAGGAAAACAACGGGTTGCAGCTGGGGCCTGAGATATCCGTGTCTTCACCACTGTGGAGGGGTTCGAGAGGGCTTGTAGGGGCCCACGAAGTAGCGACCCAGGGCCACCCAGCTAAAGGAAAACTATAAATGCGTCATGACTCAGGACTAATTGAAGAAACTGTGTTATCTAAAGTTATCTTAACTCATTTAATGCATTTAACCTTTTCATTAGCATACCAAAGCACCATTGTTCACAATGATGAACAGTTTAATTAGATGGGATGCTGTGACGCAATTTTCTGTGTTAAATGAGACAAGTGTGAAGTCTGAGTTATTCTGTGTCAAACACACAATTTTATTTTGGCTCATGTGACCTAACTTTATAGTTTGTTTGGTATGTTTGTGTGCACCATTGAATCATACAATCCCAGGAGGCTGTCCTTGTTTTTTAAAATGGTTATTCTCTATTTAGGATGACCCAATGGCACATGCTACCAAAAAGTATATTATTATATGAAGCAGGGTTTTACATATGAGTTGGTTTATGCAATATCCTTCAGGAGAGAGTGACAATTGTGATAATTGGATTCCCAATTGTCACTGGTAGTGATGGGTGAAATCTTTGCCAGGGTCGTAGATACACATAGATGCCTATTGTGAAATAATAGGTTGCATGGTTTTACTTCAAAACGTGCCAGATTCATCTCATCATTAGTCACTGGCTGTAAGATGCGCCGGGAGGTTCCGGTGATCTCTTGCCTCCAGTCGCTTCTCTCCCCGTCTGGCGCTGCGCAGGCGTGCACTTCCAGGTTCCCGCTGTGAGATGCCAGCATCTCCACGCCGAGCATTATGACGTCACCAGGGGGTTTTGAATTTTGACGCCAAAATGCCTTTAAAGCTCCAGTCCTCCATTTTGAAGATGTAGAAGCTGGTTCCAGTTTTACTGTTCCTTCCTAAGCGTACTTTTTTATTCGAATTCCTGGTTTTTGACTTCTGCCTGATTTATTGACTTATTTGCCGCCTGCCTTGAACTCTTCGCCTGACCTCGACTACTCCTTCTCTTCATCCTACTGGTACCTTGTTTTCGGACTTGTTTGCACCACCTGGTTGGTTTCCGCAGCAGAAAGCCCGGGGCCCCAAAAGGGCGTCGGTGAACACCGGAACCCACAGGTTACCCCCGTGAGTCCAATAAGGTACTATCACAACACAAGGTTCCCGAACGAGATTGTTACACTGGCTTTGATTAAAGCCCTTTGAGTGACTGTACAATAAATTTCTTCCTGTACTAAGACTACAATGAGCAAGTGTCTGCCATATATTTTAAATTCTACATGTGCACTGCTTGCGGATAGACAGACAGTAATAAAAGGTTTAAAATCACTCCTATGCTTTTGAGTGACGCACAGCAGATGCCACACAGACTTTTTGTTCTCACATTTAACCACAGAAGACAATCTAATTTAGCACAAAAAGAGGATTGTTCTGCAATGTTTATTTGTCATGTATGACTGTGCTCTTAACAAGAGAATTTATTCTATTATTATAACTTACAAATGTATTAAAGACAGGCACTCGGCTAAGCTACAAGTGTAAAGCTGGTTTATGAGGGTGGAGTGCCTATTTCCACATGAAACCTTGCTTGATCCCACAACTAAACATCCAAGAGTAGTAACTAGGAGTCAAACGAGAAATTAAAGCAACAAACTAAATGACAAAGCAGAAACCTAAGTTAAGTTAATCATTAATATGTGTTAATTTAGTCACTTAAGGAATGAAGAAGAGTTTAGCCATGTTAGCGTCATAGTCCACCACACTGGTAATTTGGTAAATGGTAATTTGTAGTAAAATAATGCCATGATTTTATAGATCAAGTATCCTGGCTAAGGGAATGTTTTAGTTGTTTTGGTTTTTTGTGCTCATCTAGTTCTTTAGCAGTGAACTATTTGGGCTGATATGTCAGGCAACCTAGAAGTCCACCTTACTATAACCTGTCCAACAATTATACATCCACGGGGGGGTCGGGGGTAGCTGGCTAGGCCGGAAATTGGACATGTTAATAGATTATTTAAAGGTATTTCAACAAAGGAATGCATTTACATATTTATGTAAAAATAAAAAAATATACATATATATTACATAACATCAGTGGCTAATTTTTTCCTATGGTACAGAATTTGTTATAGAAAGGAAATGCTTGGATATTATGTGAATATTTAATTGTCATTCTTTTTCTATGTTTTATTAACCACTAGTTATAAAGTTATGGTGGGGACAAACCCAACTGAAGGTTTCCAGTTGGGCTCGTTGTGGCGGTAGGACCTTGCCAGAGTACTGCACAGGTAAATTTAGAAAAGGAAAAAAGGAGGTTCTCTCCTGTGACTGCTTAGTGGGTAGATTGATACTGTTTGTGCTAGATACTGTTTGGATTTCCTATCATTGACACACTGTAGATTTCGGGCCGACAGCAGGGCTGCTGAAGCTCTCTCATGGTAGGAGATGCAGCTCCTGATCGTAGCAGAGTTTGGGGCCATCCTCTCTGTAGGTAAAGGTAGCCTAATAATCAGTGGTGGATAAAATGACATAATGCTCATCTCAAGTGAGGTGCAGCAGAGAAAAGTAGCAATCTCCTATGGAATTCTGGCTGAGGCTGGCAAGGTCCTATTTATTTGATAAAATGTGAATAAATGCTGTGGCCATTTTCCCCATTTCTGGCTCCTGGTGTTTCATTAACGTATGTAACAATGGGGTTCAATGGGATAGCTGAAAGCGAAGGGTCAATTGACTTGTCAAGACTTATCTTACAAAGCAACATCAACATCTCCAAGGGGTCCAGCAAAAACTCTTCAGAAATATCTTTCACTGGGGGAGGGGGCAAACAATTACCTCCATTGTCCAGTGCCACATCCCCTTCCCTTGGATGGGAAAGCAGATGGGGGATACTGGGGGCATCTTTGGAGGCACAAATCTTCCCTGCTAAAGGGCTGTGTTCCCTTGAGCTGGTAGAGAAGACATAATGTGCAAAATTTCTACCATACTTCTTTAGTTAAACTTTAGTTCTTTGGTTCTCCTAAGAAGAGAGTAGGGCCAGGTATTCCCTGCCCCCCCTCCTTTGGATTGAACACCCAAGCAGCATGTCGCATGTTTCTCACTTCTATAAGGAGCACAGAGACCTGAGGCAAGGATACAGTAGTGCAAAGGACAAATAAAATGGATTTTCACACTATGTCCAGCACTGAGCCTAAACATGAGGACTGTCTCCAATGCACTCAGTTTGTGGTTGCTGCAAAAAGTTTGTATATTTTGGCACTGACTTTTTTGGTTTCCTTGTGGTTTCCTCCCACACAATATATAGGCAGGTAAACTGGCTACTAACTGAGTCTAGTGTGTGTCTATATGTGTTTATGGAAGGAGCCTTACAATGTAAACTGCATTGAGCCAGCACTTTTCAGCAACCTAAGAGTTATATATAACATATTTGTGCTCTATAAATGATAAATAGATGGTTATACAATTAACATTGGTGTTGGCTACTTTACAGAGATTATGATAACAGACTTGGTGCACAAACCAGGAAGTGTGCGCCTGCACACAGAATGCGAAGAGGTGCGCCAGGCAGTAAGGGACCGGGAAGTTCTCCAGGCATGTCTCACAAAACCAGGGGCATAACATTGACCTAAGGTCAGTGCATAAAAAAACCCTCAAAATATTTGTGTAGGTAAAATACAAGAAACTCTGCAATCTCGACAAAGCAATGAAAACTGGAAAGTCACATGTCTATAACATACATATAGTTTTGATTAGTTTGAATACTGCCACAGATTTGTAATTTCCCTATGATCAAATAAATTTTCCATAAATTGTGCTCACAGGCTAGGCTTCCTAAACAGATGACAACAGGTACCATATTTTATCCAGCTAAAAGACTAAACTCTAGCAAAACATCACAAAAACATTTAAACAAATGATGAAACAGTTAAAGACAGGATTTTAAAGCACAACAAACCAGAATGTCCATTTTATCTGCCCAATGCATTAAATGCTTATTTGCTTCATGTATTTACTTAAAATTGATTTAAAGCTGCCCCATTGATGTTTACATCAATTTAAAGCACAAGTCCTCTGACATTTACTGCAAGGCTGTTATAAAGATTACCCTTTCTGCACAAGAGTTATCTTTCTTCTCCAGGTGCATTGCAGCATTAAATAGCTGCCAAAAGTGGTAAGTCCATAAAAACGTGTTGATGTATTGTTGCAATTAAGCATGCTGCAACACTGTGATTGTCTACAACTAGACTAAAATTAACTTGCACAGTAGGATAGTAACATGCCTATTGGTATATGACACCCAGGAACAAGGTCTGGGTTCTAATGATAATAGCCTTTATTAAAAGCAGCATGCTTAAATACAAACATACACAATAAACATTTGTACCATAATAGTTTGTGTTGTTGTTTGTCCTTGGATTAACAAGGACAGTTGCAAAGTAAAGACTTAGGTGGATATTCATAAAGAGCAGTGTTCACTTTACCGACAGATGTTCGAATGGCTGTAAACTTCTGGTGGAACTTACTTACAAAGGTCTGAAGCAATGAGAAATAATGGTGGAAAATCTGGTGTATGCCAAAAATTAAACACACCTTGATTTTACACAGCTTTTTACATTGTTTTTGGGTAAATTTTGTTTTACTCAGCATAATAAATGGGCCCCTAAATGTCCATGACCAAGTCGCTATATGACAAGCAGATCCCTCTGAAAAATAAACCTCTGTCACAGGATACTGATCGCTGTAAAAAGTGCAACTGTCTTTTGTTTTGGAATTTCTTGTATAATAAAAAAATGTTTTTTGTAGCAATTCATCTGTGAAATGTTTCATGACATTGTACAAAGCTACATCTATAATGGCATAAAGGGAAAGCATAATGACAAAAAACATATTTCTGCTTACTTCAAGGAACTGGGTATTCAGGAATGGTTGTAGAGTATACTGTATATAGTTTTCTTTTCAATATACCTATGCCTATAAAATTCCACTGTAAGTTGTTTGAGGATAGACAAGATACACCCGCATAATACCACCCTAATGGACATTAAACAGATTTAAACCCTACAGGAGATCTATAGTATATCTTAATGGACATGGAAAGGCTTTCTTTAAAGAATGCATCATTTAATTAGGCAACCTTCCTCTTCCTGATCGCAAAGTTTAAATACTGAGAAAGCACTTGTTAGAATCACTGTTCCAATCTGGCATCGATTGCAGCCTCCATCTGTAATCATCATAAATCCTAGACGAACTGCGTGTGTGCGGCCACTCTCCTTGCGCATACCCGTTTCTTGAGCACACATGAGCCTCTTCTGAAGCTCACCGTGCATGCGCTTGGCCTTGCTGATAAACCAGTTAATTGATAGTTTTTTTCTGGTTATGGATTGGAATCTAATGAATGGCTTAAAAGTTTACAAAACTGGAGCACTACTAGACAGTATTCAGGTACGCCTTTCCATAAATCTTTTATTGTGTTCAGCATTTGTTTTTTTTTTTCCAACCTAAGTTTTGTAAGCAACAGTCCAATATACGTAACTTACACATTCTGAATACATTTAAAATTATTTGCAAAGGTGATTGGTTTTGAAGGCTTGACAGATCTGGGACCTGGTATCAAGAATACGAAGGACCTGGGGTTTTCTGGATTATGGATCTTTCTGTAATTGGCTATTAAACGCCAGGCGACAGAATCTCCCCGAATCTCCCTGTCTGTACCTAGCCTTAGAAGTAAAGATATATCTCCAAAGATGCCCCAGCAGTTTTCCATTTTCTTTTCTGCTAATTCCCTGCACATGCTCTATGCTGCTGTCAGTTACTGAGTTTAGGGACCAACTCAAAATATACAGTACACATAGAATATAAATGTCCCAGTATAAGACTGATTAATAGCTAATACAGTTAATTACTAGATGGCAACCTCATTTCTGCTTGATAAATTACAATGACCCCTAAGCTTGGCTTCTTAACAGCGGCTCAGAGCCCACTGAGCATGAGTGTCTCAGACACTTTCCAAGATGGTGATCCCCTGCAACAAGTTTGAAGTCCTGGATCATTGATGCTATTGAGAAGCTGAAAATTTAGGCTGGTGCAATACGTTCAGTATGTAAAATATGACATTTCTAGGGGTTGATTCCCCCTAAAGTGAGATGGCACGCAGGAAATTGGCTGCCTACTGAAAATGTGGGCTAACCATGTATGGCAAATCTTTATTAATTAACACTGGCATCGCCACATATGAAACGCTCTAAAAACTCTGGATTGCCACAAGTAAAGCGTTTTACATGTATTGATTTTAATGTTAGTTATTGTTTCAGGAGATTTGCTGCCTGAAGGAAATTCAGATTTCCCACAATCACCCTAAATGTAGGTTACAAAACTTTTGATAACAGACAGAAACTGTATGTAGTTAAGATAGATGTACGCATCTGACAAAAGGCTCTGACCTCCAAAACAACATTTAATTATAGTTAAAATAGATGTACACATCTGACAAAAGGTTCTGTCCTCCAAAACAACATTTAATTATAGCCTTAATGCTTCTGCCATGTGGAAAGTATCTGTAGTCCTAAAATTTCTTATTAAAAGCTTTTTTTTTAAAGCATCTCTCAAAGGTCCAGTATTAGAGCTCCCAATTATCGCTATTTTAGTGGAATAGTTTAATTTTCTTATAATTTCTATTTTACAGTTTTAAACCATAGTTAACATCTGTAAGCAGGATAGTTTAACTTTAAAAGATCAGTATTTGCTGTAACTCCCAGCTGTCTCTGTTTAGGTGACATACTTTAAAATTAAAATCTCAGTGTTATTGCCCCCAATATGTGTGATATTCACACTCAGTATCCCCAGTTTGACTTTTAGTGAATGCCCATAATGCCATGCAAAGGTCAACATGTACTTGAGATATATTTGTATGTATACACTACAGCACAATTGAAACTGACCTTCTATAGTCATTGTTGCTCTCAACACGTCAAGTTTTTGTTTCTTTTCACGAATCCTGTCCAAGGCACTTGAAATTGCAACAGCTGTTGGCACCTCATGTCCATGTCGGGGTTGATCCAGTCTAAAGGGACCCAATGCATCAGTGGACGAACTTTCATCAGTGGGCTTTCGATCTTTCATTTTAGGCAGGTTGCTTATCTGTATAGTCTCTGTTTCAATGTATAGAGGAGGCCTGTGATGTTTTGTAGAGAAGTCTTTTTCTGCAGATTGATCCTTCAGTGATAATAAGTCCAAGGAAGATACCCAGTTCTTTTTCCTTTGGCCACTATCATATTTTTTTCTATCTAATTCACTTGTCCTCCGCTGATGATGAGAGTTCACTTCATTCTCATATCCACAGTTATAGTCAGATGATGTGAAATGACATGAGTCCTCCTCCTCACTTTGATCTTTGAATGCAAGAAACCCCATGGATTTGCTAAGGCCACGGTTAAAGAAGGCTTGCTGTGATATAGCTGACTGGGCATCAAAGCTATCAACATTTGTGGTTCTCCCTGAAATAAAAATACAAAAATACTTAAAAATATAACTGCCAATATACTTTTTTTCCATCTTTCATCTACTTCTTTATTTTAAAGTTATATATAACAAATATATACACATAGCAAAATGGTGAGAGGAAAATGCTTCTGTTGCAGAGTATCCATAACAAAAGCCCAAATAAAGTTACCTTTAAAGAAGAACATCTTGGACGTGAGCTATTATATAGATATACAGCAGGCAGCAATTGTCCAGACAATATACAGGGGAGGGGCAGGAAAACCATTGGTGGTGAGAGGAAAAAATGATAAGAAGCAAAGATCTGAAAGAAGGAGAAGGATAACAGAAAGGATAGAAAAAAGTTTGATGTACAGAAATATAGTGAAAATGCTAGAAAAGGGGGAGGGTGCAAAACAAAGATTTTACACATGAAAACAGCAACTGTATCTTATTTTCATAAAACATTAAATTAGGTAAATCAAAAGATTATAAAAGCTTCTAAATCAAGGTCAGAGTCCATATTCAGTGAACTCTCACAAAACATTCTATAAACTCTTACAAAGCATTCAGTAAAATGTTGTTTTTACAAATATCAATCTACCTGAATTCCAGTTGTCAGTTGAGTAATATTACTATATATGGTTGCTAAAGTTACCCATAGAAGAATGAAATCAGATAATCTATTTTAAAAAATTTGTGAAAGTTGTGATCTTTTCATTTTTATACCATAAAAACATGCAAAAGACAAAAAACAACAACAATGGGTTATAAAAGCAATAGAACGAAATGCCAGACAGAATAGGAAGCTTAAAATTATTCTGTGTATTGAGCAAAAATCAATGCATCCCAACTTTAGATGAGAAATTGATTCTGTCCAATTGTAGAACAAGGAAAATGCCACGGGCACACATTTAATAATAACATTTAAATCAATACAAAGTAAGAGAGGATTGCTCTGTCCTTTTCAAATGTACAAAAAAATTCCAGGACAGAATATAAAAAAAAAACAAAAGCTCAACAACATGATTAAAATATGCTCTACAGTTATTAAGGTGATCAAGACCAGCTATGTAATTTTCTCAAGGCAAGTTATGTAATTTTCTAGGTAAATTCCGATAAAATACGAATATCCTCCTAAAATAATAAAATCCAGTTTCTCAAGATATCAGTCTTTAAAAAGGTGCGTTACTTCAGCAAACATGACAGGCTGTCTTAAGATTCCCATACACAGGCCGATGTGGGGCCATTTGACGGGTTTCTGGAAGTCGGGCAGATCACCATCAGGCAGGTTAACAAATCCCGTTGGATCGCAGCTACATCTGTGCGTGTATGCGGTTCTGAGCTCCGGCTGCCCATTTCGGATGCATTATGATCCGTTCGTTGGCCCCTAAGGCCCCCGATCGGATCAGCCCAATATTGAACACTTCAATGTAGGTCTCTGCGTCTATGGCCTCCTTAACTGTCACATGCACAGTCTAAAATCTGGATGGTTTATAGGATGTGCAGAGATATCCAGAACACTCGGGACCTGGGGATTTCCGGAAAACGGATCTTCATACCTTACGTCTACTAGAAATCATGTAAATATTAAACTCAATAAGCTGATTTTCCTTCCAATAATGATTAATTATATATTTGGATCAAGTACAAGATACTGTTTTATTATTACAGAGAAAAAGGAAATAATTTTAAAAAATTTGAATTATTTGATTATAAAGGAGTCTATGTTTTCTGGATAATGGGTTTCCAGATTATAGATCCCATACGTGGAAACAGTGCTTTTTGTTAAGTTTACAAAGTACATGCTGTGCTTCATGGAAACATTTGAACTCCTCAAATATGAGATTTTAGTGCACTGTTTTAGGGGCTGATTTACTAAAGGTCAAATTTCGAAGTAGAAAATACTTCGAATCTGACCATTGAATTAAAATCCTTCAACTTCGAAATCGAAAGATTTTTCAACGAATTTGGCATTCCCGCCAGATGATTTTAGCGTATGATCGAACAATTTTTCATCGATAAAATAAAACTTAGAAAAAAAGAGACAGTATTTCGAATTTCGAAGTATTTTACTATTCGATTGTTCAAATTGAATGGTCGAAGTAGCCTATTCGATGGTCGAATTATTTAAAAATTTTACTTTGAATATCTAATTTTTTGCATTCGAATATTCACTTCGATGTAAATCAGCACCTTAATGCTGCCACTTTCACCAAAATGCTACTCTCTATCTGTGTCATGATATTCCATTTCAGAGCACTCATGCTACTGAGCACCTACTGCACAAAACACTACCCCCATATGTAATAAAACGGACTAAGTTCCTCAAGGATCAGTAACCTATAGCAGCCAATAATATGTTTGCTTTGAAACAGAGGTGGCCACCAAATGCAACCTGCTGATTAATTTCTATGGGTTACTGCTCCTGGGCAAATGTAGTGCATTTTATTACATAGCTCCCTAGCCTAGATCATATGCCCCCAGCCATTTTCACCACGAGCCATGTAAAATGAGTTGAAGAGCAACACAAGCATAAAAAAGGTGAGGGTGTCAAATAAGTGCTCGCATTGGCTATTTGGTAGAGCCTATGTGGATTGGATCTTACAGGAGGCTCTACTTGGCCATACACCTGGTTTTCATGCAACCAAAATTTCATCCAAGCCTGGTTTGAGGCCACTGAGAACAACATCCAATGGATTGGTGAGCAAAATGTTGCTCACAAGCTACTGGTTGAGGATCACTGCCCTAGGTCAACAATGTTCCCCTTAGCTGTATTGATGGTGATGATGAGGATATGTATAAAATTACTTTTAAGTAAAATATTACCATATTCTTCCAAAGTTTTAGAAACTTAAGTCACTTTAGTTAAACTAAATATTTTGTAAGCTAATTTCTGGATCTTTATTAAGATTTGTACTTAAAGTTACGGTGTTTATGTTGTACAAACAGTGTAAATATCACCGATGACAACACTGATGGCAAAACTAGTTCAGTAGTGACATTTGTTTCCTTGCTTTATAGATTGAGACAATACATTCATAAAACTTTGCAGAGAATTTCTCCTACCTGAGGGAAGTCCTTTTCCCCTTAATCTGTCACGGATTGCTTGACTGCGATCTGGTTCATCGGTTTTGAGTCCAAGAAGATCAACCTGCAAAAAAAATAAATCTTATTTTGCACTTCACTTCACTTTGTTATTAGTGTAGTCTTGTATTAGGATCAAATACTTGTATAATATAAAACATACCATATGATCATATATATATATATATATATATATATATATATATATATATATATATATATATATATATAACAGAGTAAGTGTAGGAACTGATTCACATGGGGTGGGTGCAGACCACAACTGAAGATACCCCACATACACAGGATACATTTATAGGAAGAACCATTTCTGTGGGGTGCCCAGCTTTTGTCAAGGCTTGTCTTTCCCAGCAGAAATGTTTGCTGGTTGGTACATTTACATGGATAAGCCCTGTCACTGAAGAATATCATTATATATATAGATATATATCTTAGATAGAGAAAACAGTACATACTGTGTTTTGTCCTGCATTTTAAAAGCATCTATTACCATATGTGTGTAGGGATGTGAAAATTAGACACCCTCACATATTTCTAACAGGAACATTCCTAATGGAATGGAAGGGAATGGGCATGATCCCTAGGTGCAAAGGCCCTAGTAAAGTATAGCTATACACATATATCACTCTAGGGCCCAAATTCACTAAAGCGTGAAGCGTCTAACGCTAGCGCTAATTCGCCAGCGTGACGTCATTTCATAACTTCGCAAATTCACTAACACCGGCTCTGGCGAATTTTCGCTAGCGAATTAGATAGACTTGCGCAGCTTCGCACCCTGACGCCAGGCAAAGTTGCGCACTGACGAAGGATCGTAATTATGCAAATTCACTAAGATTTTCCTGAACGTTACCACTTACGTTAGACTTTACTTCGCATGGTCAGACCAGGTGAAGTTCAATACAATAGATAGGAGTTTGAAAAAAAAAATGGTAACATTTTTCTAAGTCCCAAAAAAAATCGCTGGCGTGTTTTACCATTGTAGGGTGATAGTCTGAAAAAGATACATTTTTTTGGGGGGGTTACCCTCCTTCCCCCCTACATTTCCTAACATTTGGCAACACAACAATATAGGGGGCACATGTAGGGCAATAGGACAACTTTATTTAATTCATTAAAGGTTTCCTGGGCTTGTGTAGTGGAATGTAGTGGCTGTAACATATACTTCTATTATACGTTAAAGTTCCCACCGTTTGCAAATTAGGCATCGCTAGCGTAACTGCGCTTTGCCTGGCGAAGTAACACTAGCGCAACTACGCTACCATTCGCCGACCTGAGCGTAACTTCGTACTTTAGTGAATTTGCGTAGCGCTGGTGAAAATTCGCCTGGCGAAGTGTGGCGAACGCTAGCGAAGTGAGAGTATGATGGTGAAAAAGCTGCAATGCATAATTTTTCGTTAAAGTGTACTGAAAAGAGAATTCTATTTTTCATCAGGAACATTGATTTGAATATTTTTTCACATTTCCCCTTTTCTAAAACCCCTAAACATCTTACAGGATTGTACTATAAAATACAGGTTACTGTGTAATTATTGCAGTGATAAAGTACATAGAATTATTAAGGCTTGATTGTACAGGTATAAGACCGGTTACCCAGAACACTTGGGAATTGCGGTTTTCCAAATAACGGATCTTTCTATAATTTGGATCTTAATACCCTAAGTCTACTAGAAAATGATGTGGAAATTAAATAAGCCCAATAGTCTGGCTCTGCTTCCAATAAGGATTAGCTATAATTTAGTTTGGATCAAGTGCAAGGTTTAATTATTTAATTATAATGGAGGCTATGGGAGCCGGCCATTCCACAATTCTAAGCTTTCAATATAACAACAGGTTTCCGAATAATAGCTTTCATAAAAAGAAACAATGCATTTCTAGATAACTAACCTCACCCCTGGACGTGGTTTGGGATCCATTATCCAGACTCCAAATTACAGGAAGACCATCTCCCATAGAATCCATATTAATACATTTTTAAAATTTACAAAAAGATTTACTTTTTATCTCTGTAATAATAAAACATTGCCTTGTACTTCATCCCACCTAAGATATAATTAATCTGTATTGGAGGCTCAACAGCCCTATTGGGTTTAATTAATGTTTCAATTAATTTTTAGTACACAAAGGGTATGATGATGATCCAAATAGCATAAAGACCCCCGAACCCCCCCCCCCCCCCCCCCCCGGGTCCTGAGCATTCTTGATAAAATGTGCATATGCAAACCTGTAATGTAGGTACTTACCCTAGAAAGACTGGCAAGAACAAGTTTTACTAGTTGCTTGATGTAATAGTACGAGGGTGCACATTTGCTGTTTCTGATATGGGCACTGCAACCATCCAAGACAGTTCGTGAGGACAATCGGGTATAGAACTGATCATCACACATATCAAGTAAAATGCTATTTAGACGTTGCCCAAGTTGTATTGGCTGAATCAAAAATAATGGACACAAAGGGTATAAGCAACATTACTGGAAAATTGCACAGTTACAAAACATTTACAATGCACTTTTTAGTAGCTGTTTGTAAATATGATTTAAATGTAGACTAAAATTAAACTATTCACATTTTTTTATTTCAAAAAATTATTCTATTTCAAAGTCTTCAATGTAGGGAGTACCCACACTAAGTGAAGAGTCTAGGATAACAAATAAGGCTAGAATCTGAATTATCTGAATTATAGCACTGTTTCAGGCCATGTGAGTTTACGGAAAAATTACAAAAATGCTTTTCAGAAAGCCGTGGCTACAACCAGCCTGTAGCTATTCCAGAAGAACACTTAAAGGGAAACGGTCATAGACTTCTGCACTGAAATCCATTTCTCAAAAGAGCACACAGATTTTTTTTATATTCAGTTTTGAAATCTGACATGGGGCTAGCCATTTTGTCAATTTCCCAGCTGCCCCAGTCATGTGACTTGTGCCAGCTCTTCAGGAGGGAACTGCTTTCTGGCAGGCTGTTGTTTTTCCTTCTCAATGTAACTGAATAGTACGCAGTGGGACACGGGTTTTACTATTGAGTGCTGTTCTTAGATCTACCAGGCAGCTGTTATCTTGTGTTAGGGAGCTGTTATCTGTTTACCTTCTCATTGTTCTTTTGTTAGGCTGCTGGGTGGGGGAAAGGGAGGGGGTGATTTCACTCCAACTTGCAGTACAGCAGTAAAGACTGATTGAAGTGTATCAGAGCACAATTCACATGACTTGGGGCAGCTGGGAAATTGACAATATGTCTAGCCCCATGCCAGATTTCAAAATGAAATGTAAAAACATCTGTTTGTTCTTTTGAAAAATGGATTTCAATGCAAAATTCTTCTGGAACAGCACTATTAACTGATACATTTTGAAAAAAATTTTTTTCCCATGACAGGATCCCTTTAATGGAAAACTATACCCCAAAAATGAATACTTGAGCAACAGATCTATTTCTATTTATGATTACCCAATGGCACATGCTACCAAAAAAGTGTATTATTATGAAAATGGTTTATTTACATGAAGCAGGGTTTTACATATGAGTTGTTTTATGCAATATCTTTTTATAGAGACCTACATTGTTCGGGGGTATAGTTTTCCTTTAAGTCTTATCTATGACAAATACTGAAGGCAGGGACACAGATTTCTTATAGGACTATTCTAATATGCAAGTTGACATAGAAAGCATTCGAGTTCATCAGCACTTATGCCACCTATAGGGGAATGTAATACAAGTCGGTAACGCAAAAAACTATTCGCAATGTGAAAAGTTAAGACTTTGTGCAAACAAATTCTGCTTTGCGCAAATACAATATACCTTTTTTGCGAATCTGGAAACTGTTTAGCGATCACTTCCGCCTGCAGAAGGTCATTTGCAAATTTTATACTGTGAGCTAATGTGCAGTCAATGTAATAAAACTTCTTACTGAAAAAGTCGCAATGTTTGCTCCAAAAGATTACGACACATTCAAGCACTTCTTAAGAGTGCGCAATTACAATTTGCACTGTGCAATAACGATTCACAGTGCAATAACCGTTTAAGGAACAATTTTGCATTGCGAGATGTGGATTTTTACTCTAATTGGCGCACAATGTTTTGCTCTTACCGACTTTAATTACTAGGGATGCACCGAATCCAGGATTCGTCCTTTTTTAGCAGGATTTGGACTAATCCTTCTTCCTGGCTGAACCGAATCTGAATCCTAATTTGCATATGCAAATTAGGGGTGGAAGTAAAAAATGTTTTCCCCTTCCTATGCCTAATTTGCATATGCAAATTAGGATTCATATTCGGTTCGGTATTCGGCCAAATCTTTTACAACCAATTCGGGGGTTTGGTCAAAATAGTGGATTCGTGTGCATCCCTATTAATTACATCTCCCCCCCTTAGTCTTTTTTTTTTTCACAAGTAACTGCACACCCCCACATCTATAAGTATGGTGCTTGATTTCCTTATGATTTCATTATTATAACAGCAAACTACATCAAAGTGGTCCATTTGCTTTGGCCTAATGAAATTAATAGCAAACACCATAACATTTCTTTAAAAATTAAAGAGAGACAGGACATTTTTTATGGATGCTAATCAAATGTCTATACATACCTTTAACATAAAATGATGCACACAGCCTATTAACTGTTTTAATATGCATTAATTATTCATGCAAAAGCCCTGTGCTCTATAGCCACTTTGAGAAGGCAGAGTAAGGTTGTGTTGCCACCAACCTCCACTGTACTGAAACTGATAAAAAAAGGCAGTAAAATGAGTTTTTCCTGCCTAGTGTGCTGACCTCACAGAGCTCATATTAAAATGTCTGCAATGAGCAATTGTTTTTTTATGTGTGGTCTTTCAGGAATTTTGTGTTTTCAGCTATAATTTATGTATTGTCTTTACCTGTGATTCTGGTACTTCATAGTCAGCACCCCAGTAGAGCGTCATTCCAAGGGAATAAACGTGCATCTACAAGAAAATAAATAATTATTGTAATATAAGGAAAAGGTGTTTGGATTATGGAACAGCTGTAACATAATAAAAAACAGAATGTTACTGGGGAAAAAGAGATTTTTGATTAATGTATTTTAAACTCTATTTATGTTCTGATTCTTATTTTCCCTCTTACTTTTCTCTCAAACATTGAAATGATGAGCAAAAGGTTGCATTTGCAGGATTTTGTGTTTTTCATATCTGGCCACTGATAATATTAAAATAATAATGTATCATTTATTTAAAGGGGTTTCCTGAACATCTGTAAATTATCAACTAAATCTTCCTTACCATACATTATAATAAATTGGGACAATGTCATCCCTTCCATGGAAATAGTAATCTCTGCAGGAACAAAATGCTTTAAACAACTTTATATGCAATGCTGCAGCAGTTCATTATCGAGAGTTTTTAGGCAAAAACATTGTGTCACAAATTGTTGAAGAAGGTGGACAAAGTAGGCTAAACATTTCATATTGATTGGATTGATCTAATTAGCTAAATGTTACTATCTTACAGGTAACAGGTAAAGCTTAGCAAAGAACTAGAGCTTTTATGTTTGGATCCATACAAAGAATCACTTTTGCATATTTTTTTAAATAATAACAATTAACATGCAGGTAATAATAACAATTATTATACAAGTATGGGACCTGTTTTCCAGAATGTTATCCAGAAGGATCTTTCTGTAATTTATACCTTATGTCTACTAGAAAAGCATGAAATATTAAATTAACCCAATAGGCTGGTTTTATAATTATATCATAGTTTGGATCAAGTACAAGGTAATATTTTATTATTACAGAGAAAAAGGAAATCATTTATAAAAATATAATTTGGATGATGGGAGGGTGGCGTTTCCGTAATTCTGAGTTTTCTGGATGAAGGGTTTCCAGATAACAGATCCCATACTGTACCTTTATATTGTGTACAATAACTTATTTTGAGGCTGCCACAATCTACTCCAAGCAGCTTAAATAAATAAAAAGACCAAAAGTAAGAAATTAGAATGGGAAAATGTAACATTGCCCATAAAATATTCTACCAATAACAAGAAAATTATTATTTATGTTTATAGTGCTGACATATTCATCATATATTCGAATTCAGTTCAATGAGAAAAAATTTATTGAATTCTCAATTTTCCAATTGATTTCAATGGTGTTTTCATTTCATAAACCAAAATCTCATCTCATAAACTGATTCTGGCTTCGGTACCATGTTACAATCTATGGTCCCATCACATTTACTTTATTACATAGTAACATAGTAAGCTAGGCTGAAAAAAAGACATACGTCCATCAAGTTAAACCTTTTTAACTTTTTTTTTTTTAACCTGCCCAACTGCTAGTTGATCCAGAGGAAGGCAAAAAACCCCATCTGAAGCCTCAGAGGGGGAAAAAATTCCTTCCTGACTCCAGTATCAAATGCTTTGCGAAATCCAAATAGATGTATTGTATACCTCATCATAAAAATCAACCAAATTTGTCATAAATTCGTCATAAATCCATGCTGATTGCTGCTCATAATGCCATTCAGTAGGACAAAATTTTGAATGTGATCCCTTAACAAGCCTTCAAATAATCCTTCAAATAATTTGGCCACCACAGATGTCAAACTTACTGGCCTATAAGTCCCAGGCAGAAATTGTAATTCTTTTTAAAATATTGGGATGACATCAGCTTTACTCCAGACCATAGGCACTATACCAGATGAGAATGAATCTGAGAAAATCATAAATAGGGACTGGTCTAAATCTGAACTGAGCTCTCTTAGAACCCATAGGTGTATGCCATCAGGCCCTGGAGCCTTGTTTACATACATTTTTATTAAAGCTTTATTAATCAAATCCTGAGTCAGCCACTGACTAGACTTAGCTAAATCAGTAGTGCAGCTATGAAGTGAGCCTGGGAACTCAGACTCCTCTATTGTATACACTGAAGAAAAAACTGATATAGCCCATTTGCCTTTACTGTATCTGTTACAACCATACTGGTAGCATTATTTAATGGAGCAACAATCACAACCTGCATATTTTTACTATTAATATGTTTAAAAAAATTTTTAGGATTACTTTTCGCCTGCCACAAAATAGTATGAGGAACCCAACACAAAAACACAGGGTTTCCAATGTAAATACAGGGTAAGGGTTTTTTATAGGGATGCACCAAATCTAGGATTCGGATTGTGTCTGGCTGAACCGAGAGAGAGAGAGAGAACTGGAGGTGCTGGAGGGAAAATATGATGTGATTGGTGTGGCCAAAACATGGCTGAATGAGTTGCATGACTGGCCAGTTAATATAAGCAGCTATACTTTTTGTTTTGGAGGGACAAAGGCAATAAAAAAATGAATAGGGGTACGTCTGTTTGTTAGGCAGGATTTAAATGCTTTTATAAAGGAGGAGGTTATGTTAGAAAATGAGGGGGCAGAAGTCTTATGGGTAGAATTCTTCCCCAATTGTAAGGAGTACAGCAAATTAATTGTAGGGTAAGCTATAGACCCCATAATGTAAGTGAGGAGGAGGAGGCTAAGCTCCTAATGCAAATAGAAAAGGTTGCTAGTTTGGGTAAAGTAATGATAATGGTGGATTTTAATTACCCAGATATTGACTGGAGCTACAGTACTGCCAGATCAGTTAATGGTAACAAGTTTATAAACTTGTTGCATGACAATTTTATAGCACAGTGATCTCAAATGACCCAGAATGTAAAGCAAATGTGCAAGTCATTGAACCCCTGGGTAACAGGGACAATAATGTTATTTCATTTAATGTCTGCTGTATACCCCCAGGAACTAAATACAGTGCTTATGAATTGGAGAAAAGCTGATGTCATTCTAATATGTAAAAAGGGATTGCAATCTCACCCTGCCAATTATTGGCCAGTAAGTTTGATGTCTGTGGTGGGTAAATTATTTGAAGGCTTGTTAAAAAAAAAAAACTGGTTTGAAAAAGGTTTGAAAGAGGTGTGAAAGAGGCGATTCATGTTAAGGTGGAGAAACCATCCCTGAACAGAGGCGGGGGCCTTCAACACCACCTGTCTGCTACATACAATGCTGTTTTAACATCTGTACCCCGGGCAGTTTCAGAACTCTTCACACATCCATTCATGTAACTCTCATAAGTAACCTGTGTCTAGGAGTTGCATGGCACATTGGTAATCCTATCACAGTAACTACACAGAATCAACACCTCTGTGCATTTCAGATGTCACCTCTCTGAAGAGTTACAATGTGCCATTGTGATTGGATTGTTGGAAGTCTATATGCCGAGAACTCCCCTACACCAGTCAGTTGAACTGAAGAAGCTGCTCGGATGAGCAGTGAAATGTCTTCATTAAAATTTCTCAGCAAGTCCAGTTGTTTTGAGTTACTTGTGTTGTTAATGGTACATTCTCTACTTACTTGGAGTAAGGTTCTCAGTGGGGTCCCTCAGTGCTCAGTATTGGGTCCACTTTTATTCAACTTGTTCATTAATGACTTAGGGGAGGGTATTGTAAGTAATGTATCAGTGTTTGCAGATGACACAAAACTATCCAGCCCAATTAATTCCATCCAGAATGCGGCATCCTTGCAACAGGATCTTGTCAAACTAGCAATCTGAGCAGCTAAGTGGCAAATGAGATTCAATGTTGATAAATGTAAAGTCATGCACCTGGGATGTAAACATATCCAAGCCACTTATACCCTTAATGGGACTGCACTAAGCAAATCCATTATGGAAACTTGGAGTCGTTGTAGATGAAAAACTTGAATGTAGCAAGCAATGGCAGTCAGCAGCATCAAGGGCAAATAAGGCTGATACATTAGACAGCTTGAAGAAGGGATTGGATGGCTTTTTATCAAGGGTATACGGGGTTATGGAAGATAGTTGATCCAGGGACTAGCCATTTTGGAGTCAGGAAGGAATTTGCAAAATTGGAGAAGCTTCAGATGGGGTTTTTTGTCTTCCTCTGGATCAACTAGCAGTTAGACAGGTTAAAAAAAAAAGTTAAAAGGTAAAAAAAACTTGATGGATGCGTGTCTTTTTTTCAACCTAACTTACTATGTTAAAACACAAACACAGGGTTCCCAATGTGAACACAGGGTGAGGGTTTTTTCTAGGGATGCATCAAATTCAGGATTCTGATTATTTCTGGGTGACCGAATCCGAATTTTCATTTGTAAATTAGGGATGGGGTGGGAAATAACGTGATTTTTTTATCACAAAACAAGGAAGAGAAAAAAAAATTTCATACTTTTTCCTTTCCCAACCCTAATTTGCATTTGCAAATTAGGAATCAGATTCGGTTTGGTATCCGGCCTAATCTTTCACAAAGGATTTAGGGATTCGGCCGAATCCTAAATAGTGGATTTGGTGCCTAGTCTAGTCCCTAATCATTTATTACTGTAATATTTTGCTTTAAATAGAACTGTGATCCCTTTAATTTCACTAACTGATACACATCTACTGAAATACTGATCATGCAGTAGAGTGTGTTAATAAATCATGTGAAACATTTTATTTCCTTAGATAGCAATAATATTCAAAGCAAATGAGTAGAAGCCAATTCTGCCTTCCCTATTCTACCAGTGCGCCATACTCTGCATGCCCTTTGCTTTCTGTGGATTCCATATTCTGCTTGCCCTACTTTGTACCCTGTGGGACATGAACCTGGTAGGGGTTGTTCAGGGGTTTTGTTTGAATTTGTTTGCATTTGGAAATTGTTGTTAGGGTCCCCTAAGGTGTTTGATCATGTGCTGGGGCAGGGTGCTGTGTTATCCATAGGAAAGGAGGTGACATATGGATTTGAGGTATGTTTATGGTATATTTAAGGGTATGACTTTACATGATACATAATAAGTTAAAGCTTGTAAAATCAGATTTAATATTTCTTTGCATTACCAGATGACAACTCTACATGCAATGTAACAGATAATTAATAAATCAACTTACTTTTTCAATATCTGAAAGTGATGATAGTGACTTGGTCTGAAGCACCTCAGGGGCTGTAAAGACTCGCAGATCCTGGTTTGAGACATTTTCATCTGTAAACGCCACACTTCCAGAGGGCAGCAACAGAAGAGACCAAGGAGAGATAATAAAACCAAGAGCGGCAGGATCAGCTAGAGTAGAAGAAAGTGTTTGTTAGCATTGGGTAGTCTCATTCCTAGTCATACCCTGTATCAACAACAGTGGTTTCTAAACTGTGGTGATGAAACCCTGCACAAGCAGAAACAGTGAGTGGCTTCAGGGGCCTATCCCGAATGCAAATTAGGTTGAGAATTGGGAAGAAGGCCTTTCATAGATTCTCATTAGGGTCAACGTGTTTACTGTAAACTGCTTTTAAATTAATATTACTGTTGCTGCCCTCTGTATTTAAACTATTCCTAAAAGTCTTAAACAGCAATGTTTTCATCTATGTGCATGAGCATGGGAATATTTCAGTAAGATATGCTTTACATTAAACGAAACCTAGACAACCTTGCTATGGGCACTGCTGCAGGGTTACTTATGACAGTTTATGTTGTCTTGCAATTGGCACTAACATAGGTACATACAGTAGTCAGAGCAGTTGCACAAAATGCATTAGGTCATCTTTCCATGCCCTAATAAATGAACATTTATTTTCACAACTACTGCTTTGACTTTTTGAGAATCTCACATCCTTAGCTTTAATGCCTCTTTCAATGATGTGCCCAAAGCTAACATGGGTGTATATTATATAGCATAAAATGCTACTATAAAGTAAAACTAGCAAACTTCAGTAAAATCAAAATACCCATTCATTTAATAATGTCCTTCATAATGCATTTGCTGCTTTAAAAATATAAAGATACTCGGTCAGTTCAGAATTATATTATGTATATTTAAAATGCTTGACCTGATGCTATTATATGGAATATATCCTTTCTGATTTTGCATGGTTCTTAAAATAATTTTGCTGACAATGCTAGATATATCAGATACCATACATCCTTTTGAAACCAGTGACTTCATTGTTGCCAATTTTCACTGGAGAAGCAACTGAAGCTAGTTTCAAGTACAATATCAAGTACAATATCCAAAGCTAACCATGTACAACATAATATTTAACTGGAGCGAGTCATATGCATGTGTATTTTTTATATAGCACTTCCTGTATACAATATTTGTTTATTGCAATATATTTTTTGTCTGTACCATTCTAATGTCTTAAAGTCTTTTAAATTATCTAAATATGTGACAGCAATGATGAAGCATTTTCATCCAGCAAGCTTTAGTACATTTTCTAATTTTATACCATGTTTACAGATGTGTGGTCTGGTAGTTTGTTATTTTTTTTTATCATTGTTAAACACAAAAATCACTGTTTTTGAGCTCTGAGGCAGGCATAACGTATTTTGTGAATGCATCAGTCAAAAAGGTGCCATTGTTAACACTTGTTAGCACTATTTCATTACAAAATCTGACCATAGTGTGTGTGAATGTGATGGGAAAATCAGACCTGTCCGATTGGCCAGATATCAGAGGCTCAGAAGGCCTCATACAAGGGCAGATAACTGGTTGAATTGGTCTGAAGGGCCTAAATCCGCAACTTAAATCTGACCATGTAAGGCAAACAGATTTGAAGTTCCACAGGAACAAAGAATGATGTACATACCTCCCAACATTTGAAAAAACGTAAAGGGGGATGAAAACACTTGGGTGCAGATTTACTAAGCAGCAAATTTTCGACAGCGTCCGTTTCTCACCCATCGCAACACTTCACCAGGCGCAAATGCGCTCAGACTACACCAGTTCCCTAATGTGCTGAGTTTCGTCCTGGGTGCCAAACAATGGCAACTTTTCACTAGCGGTACTTGAGCAGTGAGAGCATTTCATAGAAAAAATGCGCTAGCGTTCACTAGTGAACAGTACTTGCTACAAAGGATTAAATTACAAGGGAGATCTGTAGTAATAAGTGAGTTGAACTTGACTTGCTGTGTTTCATTTGATTTATTACTATAGATATACCAGGACCTGGATCAATGAGAATTCTCCTAAACATACAAGGGAGATTTTTATGGTCAGACACCATGAAATATCACAATATTTTATGGTATCCTACAAATTCTGATCCTCACTGCACATGGTGTCCACAGAAAGGGGCAAGGGGTGGTAATTGCAGGTTTATGCAGCCATAACACTTCAACAGAAACTTCAACTTTAACGCTTTAAACGGTATAGAACATACTGTGTATGCACAGTATAACTCTTGTGCACAGTGACATGTTCAGGCCATTTGTATAAACAACACACATTCCCCCTTTAGTAGGAAAGCATTTGCGAAAAGTAATAAACAGTACCAGTGAAAAAATATGCGTCTTAAAGCAATATTATGCACATCACATAGTCCTTGGTCCATGCAGGTAGCTTTCGGATTCTCTCAGTATGCCTTATAGGTTCACTTTCTTCTGGCCTATTGTAGTTGGTATCAGGAGTAAAAAAATGTCCTTAGTCAAGGACATTCTCCAAAGTCATATTTAGCAGGAGCAAGACGACTTGCACTCCATGCATCTATCAGATATATTTAGTTCATACGTGCATGGAACTCACTGGCATCTCACTTTAAGTGGTGTAGTAAATTTAGATTGTCCTTGTTTCAGTAGTCCTGGTTTCTTAAATCTGACTAAAGATACAGGCTGAAAGTGCACTTCTCTTGCACTTACAGTAAAAGCCTTGCATTTGGCTTGCTGACGTTTGACAATGTCAGCAGTAGACGATTTTGTAGGCACAGCATTTTGTGGAAGTTTGATGTCTGCAACATGTAACTTAGTGTGCAGCCGTCGGCCATGTAATAATTCAGATGGAGATGCCTGGGTTGTTGCACAGCGTGTTGCTCTGTAGTTATTAAGGAACTCTGTTGTAAATATTTCTAAGATTTCCCAGTAAGATTTGCTGTCTGTAGTGCTTCTTTCAGACGTCTGTTGAAATCGCTCAATTTCTCCCTGTGCTTGTGGGTAATACACTGAAGATTTCCTATGCACAATATTTCTCTATCTCAGAAAGAATTCAAACGCAGATGAAACAAACTGTGGCTCATTGTCTGATATTTACTCCTTTGGATTACCTTCTCTGCTGAAGACTGTAGACAGAAACGTTATTACTGTAGCTGATGTTAGAGAAACAAATGCAATTTCAATGCAATTTCTGACCATTTACTGTAATAGTCTATCAAGGTTATAGCAAATCTGCAATCTATAGGAGCATCTGCTAAAGGACCCACAATATCAATTGCAAGTTTTTCCCATGCTGAATCTGGAAATAGTACTGGCTGAAGTAGTGGTGTATGTGTGATATCTGTTTTGTCATGATTCTGACAAGTAACACAAGAATGAATCGCAGTTACCACATCGGTATCCATTGCTGGCCACCAGTATAGTTTTCGTAGCCTTTGTTTTATGCGTACAATTCCTTGATGACTCTCATGTGCAAGTTGTATGAGCTTTTTCCTCAAGGTCTCTCTGGTACCAGTAATCAGTGAGCTCCATGGACAACATAGCTGTCTAGTAAGGACAGTTTATGTCTAATCCTGTACTATTTTGTTTTATTGTTACACAGAAAAGGATATATATTAGGCACGCACCAAATCCAGGATTCGGTTCGGGATTCAGGCAGGATACAGCCTATTGCAATATACTATATTTAAGCTAGCCAACTAGCTACTAGTCATCCCTAGTATGGCCAGTCTTACACTGAACATTAACCTGATTCATTAAGAATTTTACTGCTGCATTACAGATTTTACTTGCTGCTTTCAAGGTTAAAGGAACAGTTCAGTGTAAAAATAAAAACTGGGTAAATAGATAGGCTGTGCAAAATAAAAAATGTTTCTAATATAGTTAGTTAGCCAAAAATGTAATGTATGAAGATTGGAGTGACTGGATGTCTAATATAATAGCCAGAATCCAATTTCCTGATTTTCAGCTCTTAAACTTTGAGTTAGTCAGCGACTTGAAAGGGGGCCACATGGGACATAACTGTTCAGTGAGTTTGCAATTGATCCTCAGCATTCAGCTCAGATTGAAAAGCAACAGTTATGGCCTGTGTGGCCCTCCCTCAAGTCACTGATTGGTTGCTGCCTGATCACCAGGGTAAACAGTCAGTGGAAAACAAGAGAGTTGAAAAGCAGGAAGTAGTGTTCTGGCTATTATGTTAGACATCCAGTCAGTCCAGCCTTTATACATTACATTTTAGGCTAACTATATTAGAAACATTTTTAATTTACCCAGTTTTTATACTGAACAATTCCTTTAAGATTCCCAAACTTGGTTGCATTTTTATTGGCCATCAGTAGAATCACCTGACTTTAGCTGGTAAGGGTGGGAGCTACAACAAGGAGCTGGCCACTGCTCCTGTAAACAATATAACAAACAAGAGAAGATGGTGCTCAACACTAAGGGGCCAATTTACGAAATTTTACGAATAACGATCGTATGAATTTTTCGTGAAATCGTGAAATTTGAATATCGAATAGATCGAATGATCGGATATTCGATAATTTTAAAGTTATTTGACTGCCTACTTCGCCAGAATGAACCTACCGAATTGCAATAGAAGCCTATGGGAAGCTCCCCATAGGCTTCAGAGACTAAGTCCTACCCGAATACCATTCGTACGATCGGAGCATTCGATCGTTCGAATCATACTATTTTTTCGGACACTCGAATAAAATTTCACGATTTTTTCGTGAAATCGAACGATTGGTATCCGAACGTACAAATTCATCGAGAAATCGGATATCGAGCAAAATGATAGCTTAAAACAATTCGATAAGCATTCAATAGTCGAATACTTATCGAATTGCGAATTTAGTCGAGATTTTTTCTGGGAATAATAGTAAATTTGCCCCTAAATTTTAAAAACATGAAGCAGGGGTGCAATGAGGCTGTGACCACAAAATTCATACAGACAAATTCAAGAAGTCCTCTGCACTCAACCCATTAGCAATATATTTAAGACATTGAGACATGTTGTGTCTTGAGCTACCAAAAATACGTTACTCTTTAAAAAAACAGGGATTGTTTGTCCATATATTGCAATTTATTTAAGTTAGCCAACTATGTCAAAGCCATCCCTGGTACGGTCAGTCCTACACTCAACTTTTATCTGATTCGTTAAGAATTCTATTGCTGCATTATACATTTTACACAGGGATTAAGTTTTACCTGCAATTGACTTGCTGCTTTCAAGGTTAGAACTCCCAAACTTGGTTGCTATATATATCATATAATATATACATCCAGAATGCTCAGGACCTGGAACTTTGTGGATAATGGATCTTCATACCTTAAGTCTACTAGAGAATCATGTAAACATTAAATAAATCCAATGGACTGATGGGCTGGTTCTGCTTCTAATAAGGAATCATATCTTAGTTTGGAACACTGTTTTATATTACAGACATTTTAAAAACCTATAAAATTGAGTCTACACTCCAACATCACCGGCACTCTCCATTCATATTAATCATGGCTGGGTGCTAACCATAAATAGCCACATCCAATTGTTGAAAGCACTCACAGCTCACTCCATCTGTAACCTGTATAAAATAATAAGAACAATACTGAGCTTGTGAAAAATCCAAACTTTTTCCAGCTAAGCATTGTGTTACTGGAGGTTCTAGCAGTGTCTCGGAAATAATCTAAACACAATGGCTGTATATGAGCAAAGGTTTATTACATACATAGAATAAAAAAGTAGTACATTATTGAATGAGTAAAGTATGCAAGCATCCCTCCCTGCAACAAAGACTGGGAGAAACACAAAAACAGTCCACAGATGGGGCTCAGATGGTTCCTAAGATCCTATGGCTTCTCTCACCCCACAGGTGAATCTCTACTGACTGAATGTAGACCCCCAGTTTATATAGGCTTAGCAAACAATGAGGTCGTATAGTAATTTAGTAAGAAGATATAATGATTTGGTCAATAACATATCTTGCTTCATATGCTCTCATAAAGATCTGGCCAGACACCTAACAAGCACATCCGAAGCAGAGATCTTATCGAGCTCTACTAGTAGCTGAATAGCATATTGTGCCCCTAGTTACGTTAAAGAAGAGTCTGATTAACATTTCAGGAGCTGAAACAATCCTTCCCCCTGCCAAACAATATGTTGTTTAGGTACTTACAGTTACGCCACACAGTGGGGGCCCAATTAGGTGGCCAAGTAGTTGACACAACACTGAGAGATATAGAACTCCTAACGAACACGGAAGACCTTAAAAAACCTCTGTCCACATTTTACGCTAAATTGATGCTAGCAGGCAGCACTAAACTCCCAAAACTACTCGAGAAGTGGCAGCAGGATATACCGCAGCTTGAGGCTGAGCAATGGGAAGATGTTTTGGAGGCTACCCTGGAAGGGGTCATTAGCACCAGGGATAGGTTAACCCAACTTAAATATCTACACCATATATACTTTACTCCCCAGAGGTTGCACAAAATGAATCCTGAAATAAGTCAGGAATGTCCCAGGTGCTGTGATTCCCCAGCTGACTTCTTTCACATGGTGTGGAGCTGCCCGCTGGCACAACGCTTTTGGGGGAAGGTAGCAGAAAGTATAAGGGAAAAAACAGAGTTGGTTCTACCACTTGATCCTATGGTAACACTACTTAACCAGCTCGAGGACCTTTTCCCTAGGAGAGCCCACAGAACCCTAATTACCTTACTTTGTATGTATGCTAAGAAAACCATTGCAGTACACTGGAAATCACCCAGGGGCCCAAAACTTACAACTTGGGAGAACATGATTGAGAAAGCTATTCCCTACTATAAACTCAATATGGGCACCCTGGATGCCTCTCTAGACCCTTAAGACATGCTAAGAGTGGGATGAGACAGGAAACCTCCCCCCCCCCACCTATAAAATGCAGATTGCATCAGTCTAACACTTTCAACCATGATACTAGAGATGGCCACTGGAAGACACCGCAATGTTTTTGTTATTTTAATTGCTGTTTATTTCATTTTACTCCTGTATTATACATGTCCTTTTTCTTTGACATTTAATGTACATCGAACATATGATACTGTTGTGAATCGAACAGCTAAAACTCAATAAAAGAATTGTTAAAAAAATTTTAAAAAAAGAAGAGTCTGATAAGGGCTTGAGAAATCATAAACATATTAGATAATACATATGAGAATATCCAGAGTAATAATAAAGAACAGGTATTAGGTCATTGAGTTGATTAGTTCCCATGATATTTCTTGCACAAAGCTTCATTATATGGGATTATAGATTATAAAGATGTGTTGTATACTATATACTATATTGGGCTAAACAGTAGAACAGTTCTTTGTGTTATAATTTTAAATAGTGCTGTAGCATGGTATTGCAATGAACTATTGGGTTTAATCAAAGTATTACCATGAGCCATCATTGAAAAAACTCCAAATATTACAAGCATGAACAGCCAACATGACGTTTAGGTCCCAGCTTTATTGGCTAATGCATATCTGAAAACACTTTGGATTGGATTTTGGATTGTTCACAAGAGATCTCTGTGTTGCTGCTCTTTTGAAACTGTTTACTGTGCACCTGAGGCAAATGTTATAGAAGGGTACAGCCCTGAAGTTGTCTCCCATAGACTCCATTATTTTAAATTAGTTCCCTTTTTTCTGTAGTAATAAAACAGTACCTTGTACTTTATCCCATCTAACATATAATTAATCCTTGTTGGAGGCAAAACAAGAATATTGGATTAAATTCATGTTCATACGATTTTTTAGTAGACTTTTAAGGTATGGAGATCCAAATTATGGTAAAATATCTTATCTGGAAAACCCCAAGTTCCAAGCATTCATCCAAGGTTCTGTGCCTGTATATACACATAAATATAAATAAAAAACAGGATATGTAAACACATGCATTGCTACATTGCTTCATTACTGTGCATCGAATAGGCTCACCGGGGTCAAAGGTGTCCTAATCCTCAACTGTCCGACTTTTACAACACTTTATAAATGCCTATCAGCAATATTGTTTTATTTTTTTGTGGATTTTTTACTATATGGTTGTTTTTTAATTTAAAGGGAAACTGTCATGGGAAAACACGTTTTTTTTAAAAACGCATCAGTTAAAAGTGCTGCTCCAGTAGACTTCTGCACTGAAATCCATTTCTCAAAAGAGCAAACAGATTTTTTTTTATATTCAGTTTTGAAATCTGACATGGGGCTAGCCATTTTGTCAATTTCCCAGCTGCCCCTGGTCATGTGACTTGTGCCAGCACATTAGGAGGGAACTGCTTTCTGGCAGGCTGTTGTTTTTCCTTTTCAATGTAACTGAATAGTACCCAGTGGGACATGGGTTTTACTATTGAGTGCTGTTCTTAGATCTACCAGGCAGCTGTTATCTTGTGTTAGGGAGCTGTTATCTGGTTACCTTTTCATTGTTCTTTTGTTAGGCTGCTGGGTGGGGGAAAGGGAGGGGGTGATATCACTCCAACTTGCAGTACAGCAGTAAAAAGTGATTGAAGTTCATCAAAGCACAAGTCACATGACTTGGGGCAGCTGGGAAATTGACAAAATGTCCAGCCCCATGTCAGATTTCAAAATGAAATATAAAAAAATCTATTTGCTCTTTTGAGAAATGGATTTCAGTGCAGAATTCTTCTGAAGCAGCACTATTAATTGATGTGTTTTGAAAAAAAATGTATGTTTATATCTCTTGTGTCTTCACACACCCAAACCAAAACCCTACATCGGATGGCTTTTTGAACTTGTTTGACACAATGATCAGGGTGGTGCTAGAGCTGTTTCAATAATGAAAGTAGTACTAATCGCTTAAAATAAATATTGAATAATTGGTTTAAATAATAAAAATATATCATGCACTGTTGCCCTGCACAGGTAAAACGGATTTGTTTACTGCAGAAACACTACTATAGGAAAAAAAAAAAAAAAGGCTATATGGCACAGGTTAAATAGTGGATTACAGATAACACCATTATGTTCTACAGAGCTTATCTGCTGTGAACAGGGTTGCCACCTTTCCCTGTGGCTGAAGCCGGACAGGGGGGCGGGCCCGTGACGTCACGGGGCAGAGCTATGATGACGCGATCGCCGATCGCGGCGTCAATCAAGCTAATCCCGCCTGGTTTTCCTTATTTGGAAAACCGGGCAGGAAGCATTGACCCGGGCAGCCCTTCAAAATACCGGGCTGTCCGGGTCAAAACCGGACAAGTGGCAACCCTAGCTGTGAAAACTGAGTCTTTTCTCCTTAGAATGGCTGGCCCCATTGCTATACAGCAGCTTATTTATATAAACAATGGTGGTGTTTCATTATATTTTTATTACTTTAAAACACTTATTTTTTGGTGTTACTGTTCATTTAAGAGGCTGTTAAAATAAAAAAGGTAAAATCTGGGAAAATATCAGGGAACATACAATCAGGGTTTGACTGCATATTAAATAACACAGATCCGTTTGACATAAAAATGTATTATTTTTGTTAATCAGTGACAAATGAAACAAAATTAAATTCACTTACTGAATATTCTATGGCCACAAAATATGAAACCAAGAAGTTAGTACTTTTTTTGACACTGTATAACTGTTTACAATGTACTGTACAAGTTACTGAGACCAAGAGCTTGAAAACTGTAAATGTACATGATGATGATATTTGAAATGCTTTTAGATTCAAGGGGAAATCTATTATCCTGTTTCACATATTCACTTGTCCTTTTAGTCTTATATGTTTGCACCACAACTATAAGCATTTTTTCAATCTAGTTTGTGAATATACAAATACTTTATATGTGAGGAAATGACACATACACACAAAGAAACAACTTGAGGCACAATTAGGATTTGTAAAATGACCCCAAATATAAAAAGTGAGGCTATTGTGAAACATAAGTACTAATCATATTAATGTAGAACAAGATGCAGCATGTCCCGATAAGTTGGTGTCAAGACAACAGAATAATTATTGCAAAGTTATAGGACCAGTCTGGGTTTGGCTTGATGAACTTATTTGCAATAGGTTTGCCAGGATGTCAAATACATACAGCATACACTCAGTCATGTGGATTTAGGAGTGGCAATTTTCACTAATTGAATGAGTGTCTTACAGCATAAGGTGTGGTTAAATATCACAGACTGGGGAGGATAGGAACAAGTTTTTTTGTAGTGGGTCCTGAATAATAAGATAGCAAAAGTTAATCTTTTCACTTAACTAATTTAAAAAGATATGTTCAACACTAGAACAGGTATGGGACCTGTCCATAATTTGGATCTTCATACCTTAAGTCTTCTAGAAAATCATTATTTCGGAATTGTTTAATTACTACAGTGAAAAAGGTAAAATTGTGATTATTTGGATAGAATTGAGTCTATGGAAGACCGTAATTCTGAAATCTCTGTTTAACGAGTTTCTGAATAAGGGATGTGAATCTCTTAAAATATAATTTACAAAAATTGAAAGGTGTTACAGTTGTTGAGGTTTAATGTTTTTAAATTCACTTTAGCATACAGTATGTAGTGTAGGAGTCATGTTAAATAAGTGGCCATAAAGGAAAACTATACCCCCAAAATGAGTACTTGAGCAACAGATTATATCAAATTAATTGGCATATTAAATAATCTTACGAAATTGGTATATATATTTAAGTAAATATTGCACTTTTACATCTCTTGCCTTGAACCACCATTTCGTGATGGTCTGTGTGCTGCCTCAGATCACCTGACCAGAAATATTTCAACTCTTAACTGTAACAGGAAGAAGAGTGGAAGCAAAAGACAGAGCTCTGTCTGTTAATTGGCTCGTGTGACCTAACTTTATAGTTTAGTATGTTTGAGTGCACCGTTAAATCATACGATCCCAGGAGGCTGTCCTTATTTTTTAAAATGGCAATTTTCTATTTATGATTACCCATTGGCACACACTATGAAAAAAGTATATAATGAAAATGGTTTATTTACATGAAGCAGGGTATGAGGTGTTTTATGCAATATCTTTTTATAGAGACCTACATTGTTCGGGAGGTATAATTTTCCTTTAATGTGGCACGTAAGTTTATATATGTTTACATTAATACCCTTTTTAAATGAATACTGTCTTGGGGGAAAACATTTTTCAAAACACATCCCTTAATACTGCTGCTCCAGTAGAATTCTGCACTAAAATCTGTTTCTCAAAAAAGCAAATATTTTTTTTTATATTTAATTCGGAAATCTATTTAATTTTGACAAGGGGCTACACATATTGTCAGTTTCCCAGCTGCCCAGTTTTCTAATTTAGCCATATAATTCTGCCAAGTGGCAGCAACCTGCATGGTATCTATTGTTCTAATATTTGATCAAATACAAGCGACCCAAAAATATGAATCACTTTATAATTTGAAAAAAAAAAAAAAACTTGAATGTCAGGAAGGCAATTAACTTCTTGAAATGGTTTAAAGGACATCTGCCATTTGTACATGAACTCGCCAGGTTTTAGGTGACACATTTTCCAATTGTTTCCAAGGTCGAGGTTTGAGAAATCGAGTTGGTGGTTTAAAATTCTAATGTAGCAGTTTTGACCAAAAAAAAAAAATAGAAAATTTTAATTTACCATTCTTAATATTAATTTTTAATAAATCTTATGAATTCTTAATAAATTCCCTTAGTTTCACCAACAAAAATAGGAAAATAGAAATGCACTCCCCCAGGTCATTAAAGGGTATATTCTTCTTCCAACAACCTCTTAAGTCTTTCTGAAACAGCACATAATTGCTCCATTAGATGATGCAATTCCACAACCCCCCCCCCCAGTGGTAGCCTTTCCTGCACTAAAGGGGGTCTGAGTGGACTCAAATCTTTAGCGCAAACAGAAAATTATGGTCTTAAAATTACTAGCAGTAGCTTTTTGCCTCCGCTGTTACCTTATTTGCCGCTGCAGCCTGAGGCAAATTTTTCAACTCACTTCATAGTAGCAGTGCACCTGCTGCCATCAGCAAGAGCCATGGTTCTTGGTTACATCTTCATAAAAGGCAATTAAATTAGTTTGCCAAGATCTTTCCATATTGGGAGAGACTCATTATATTTTAATTTTCAATGTAGTCAAGCATTTTATCCCATAATTGCCGGGTCCAAATGTTTTCCAACTAATGACACCAGACTAACAGGCCCACAGTTTTTATGCCAACAAAATCCCTTTTTGAGTAACGGCACCACATTAGCAATTCGCTAAAATATGGTAGTAACAAATCCAATATTTGTAAAATGTATTTAAAGGGAATCATGGAGGTGTTAAGTGCTCTGTAATGTTACAAATGCATTGTTATTGCTAGGCCCTCCACCATTTTTTATTCCAATCCCTTGTTCAAATCAATGCGTGATTGCATTTAGATTGAGTGTTCATGTTTTGCACACAAGATCGTGCACATAATAGATACGTTGAAGAATACCGGAAAAAGCTATCTTACTTATTTGTGTGCAGGACATGCATGCAGATAAAGGATCATGGGAAGAGACATTTAGAAAGATGCAGCAACAATAAGTCAACAAGCAATTTATATTAACTGTGAATAAATAAACTGCAACAAAATTTCCAAACTTATGCTCTGGCACTCCACTGTCAGGTATCACAAAAGCAGCAGTTGTTTGATAAGTGTTTTTTGGCCTATGAGAGAAAAGCCTGATCTGCTGTGTGACAGGCATGGTATCCCCAAATCCAGGGGTGGATTCAAGAACAGAAACCTAAACGTATGCATTTTTACTATTTTATTACTTTGGTGTGGGGCCCAGTGTCTTCTAGTTATGCCAGTGTAGGAACAATGTGTGCACATATATATCATAGGTGACTATGGGGCTGATCAAACATTTGGCAAGACATCCTAAAAAATGCCCACATTTGGTCCTTAAACAATAAACATTCTTTTTCTAACTAAATATATACAAATTAGTATCAGTTGTATTTGTTTCTAATAGATGCACCCCATTACCTCTACGCAGTAGTTCTTGTAGACACTCAGCACTTTGATTAAGAACAGCCCACAATTCCTCTTCTTCTAGTGGTCCTCCTCGTACCTCCAAGGCTTCGGCTAGTGACACATGCATATTATCTGGAAAGCATAAACCGTTAAGGTTAGATTTAAACAAATTAACTAAAGAATCCATGACAATACTGTGTGGATCAATGTCTTTTTTCTTTCAAGAAACTGTTATATGTTGGAACACCAATAGGATGCAAAAGGCTTCTGTTGTCTGTTGCATGGCTGCAAAAACCCTGATAAAACTGAACTATTTCTGCATTCCAATTGCTTAGGCAAAAAAGGTTTCTATTAGGTCTCCTAAGATTCCCCTTTCTTAAATTAAAAAAAAAAAAAAACCATCACCCTCTCATAATTTTTAAAATGAAACACTCAAAAATAGAAAACGTGTAGGATGGATATATAAAGTATAAAATCCAGCATCAATGTACACTACTGTTGTACTGGTAGTGTTACTAGGTGCTAATAAGGCAACGACAGTTCTAGTTGTGTTGCATACGATATCTATTCCCTAATGGTAAGATAATGAGCAAAATGCCACAGAGAAACAGAAAGTACTAAAAATGTCTAATGATGTTGCTGTTCTGATCTTAAAACGTTACATGCAGTAAGTGAAAAAAGCAGCAGGCTGCTGAATAAGTGTTTTGTTCTTTTTTTCCAATTTATGTTGTTTACTAAATCTACAGTAAAACACAGAAATTAAAGTGAAAATGCATACTTCTTTCTAAATGAATAGAGATGCACCGATTCCAGTTTTCAGTTTGGGATTTGGCCAGGATTTGGCCTTTTTAAAGCAGGATTCGACCGAATCCTTCTGCCTAGCTGATTCAAATCCTAATTTGCATATGCAAATTAGGGGTGGGGAGGGAAATCATGTGACTGTCAAAAAACAAGGAAGTAAAAGATCTTTTCCCCTTCCAATTCCTAATTTCCATATGCAAATACATATGGATTCAGATTTGGTTCAGCCTAATCTTTCACAAAGGATTCAGGGTTCGGCCGAATACAAAATAGTAGATTTGGTGCATCCCTAAAAATGAACATACCTTGTAATTTGGCTTTAGGTGCCCACAATTATTATATTAAATATATATATATATATATATATATATTTTCTGCTCTGTGTTTAAGGTTGGTCCAGACATCTGTATGTCAGATGCTATGAGCAATGTACAACTAGAACTACAGTATAAAAACAAGTTCTGTATAGACAAAAGTCAAAACTATCAAGAATTGAATGATCTAAATCAAGCAAACGCACCATCTTGTAAAAGTTCAATTTACTTTTCTGTCATCCCACATAGCCTGCATTGGATAAAGAGAGCCTCAAAATAACCAAACATGGGGTCCAAACATCTGGGTAATTTGTATTATGAATGGCAAAGTGTACACCCTTTCCTCAATCACTGTGGTGCTAATTTACAAACATTCTAAATTGCATAAATGAAGTTGCCAACTGCAACCAATCAACAAATAGTTCTGAACAGGCTACTTTAATTTATAAAATGAAAGCAAAGAGATAATTGGTTCCTACTTGTTCAATTTGGCTCCTATAAATTAGTCTATAACTATAAATGGGTCTTTATGCACATGACAATCATTGGACAGTCAATTGTCTTGTCTTGCTCTAAAGAAAAGCCTAGAGCTTCACATTAGAACATGCCAGCCAACTCACTCAGACAGCTATGAAGAATTAAGCCTCTGCCAATGGTTCAGTGACAACAATCCAAGTTTCTTTTCTTACGGACATTTGCATTCGAGATTTGTTTCCTTCAGAAATCTGTACTACAGGTGGTAGAGTCCTGCGCGGGTCCATTTTTTGGGATCCATACCCGCACTCTTACCCGCCTGGAGCCGCGACCGACCCTCAAGATACCTAATCACAACCCGGACCTGCGACGCACTGACCATCAAGAATCTGGAACTTCTACATGCAACACGCAGGGCACCGCAGGATTTTGTGTGTAACCTGCTGGTACCTGACCTGCTGCAGGACTCTAATAGGTGGGCAACAAATCTACTGAATATACCTCTACGTTCACCATCAGATATAAAACACTTTACTTGCAGATATACAGTATAATTGCTCCTATTATAGCATGACTCTTAACAATGCTTTTCTCCGGTTTTCCCTTGTGGCAGTGCTATACCCCTAAATACATTGTCTAGTCTACTCTTGCCAGGACCCACTGCTTCTCATTGTAAAAAATGTGCTTGTACCAGTTGTGTCACACACCGTATATTATATGTTTGGTGTGTCTGTGCCTTGTGCCATAAAATTATTTGGGGCCACATTATACCAGGAAAGGTTGGGGACCAATGGAATAAGAGAGAGAGAGATAAAGAATTCACTAAAGCGCGAAGCGTCGAACGCTAGCGCTAATTCACCAGCGTGACGTCAATTCGTAACTTCAGAAATTCACTAACACCGGCTCTGGCGAATTTTCGCTACTGAAGTAGATAGACCTTTGCCTAAAACCAGGCAAAGTTGTGCACTGAAGAAGGATCGTAATTAAGCGGATTCACTAAGATCAACATTTTCCTGAACGTTACCACTTACGTTAGACTTTACTTCGCCTGGTCAGACCAGGGGAAGTTCAATACAATAGATAGGAGTTTGAAAAAAAAAAGTCAAAATTTTTCTAAGTCCCAAAAAAAATGCTGGCGTGTTTTACCATTGGAGGGTGATAGTCTGAAAAAGATCTTTTTTTTTTGGGGGGGGGGGGTTACCCTCCTTCCCCCCTACATTTCCTAACATATGGCAACACAACTATATAGGGGGCACATGTAGGGCAAAAGGACAACTTTATTTAATTTAGTAAAGGTTTCCTGGGCTTGTGTAGTGGAATGTAGTGGCTGTAACATATATTTTTATTATACGTTAAAGTTCCTGCCGTATGCTAATTAGGCTTCGCTAGTGTAACTGCGCTCTGCCTAGCGAAGTAACACTAGCGCAACTACGCTACCGTTCGCTGACCTGAGCGTAACTTCGTACTTCATTGAATTTTGGTGAATTTTCGGATCTTAGTAAATTTGCCCCAAAGAGAGAGAGAGCCAGGGTTACAGCAGCAGTCACGTGGAGAAAGGGAGAAGCAAGAACTATTTTTCAGTTATGAACTGCTCTTCAGCTGTTGCATGTCTCTTTTGCAGTGTTCCAAAGATATATATATAATATCAATAATTCAGGGCAAGCTACTAAATAAGTTAGCACTGGTCATGTGGTATCTGTTCAAGATCAGTCCCTTTAGTATCCACTCTGATCTCAGCAAAGCACAACAGTTGTATAAGATCATAGAGGTTCAAAAAGCCAGCTTGCAGGCCAGACTAAAGCTTTTGGAATAAATCCAAGAATAATATCACATATAAACTTGAAAGAAACAAATTACACATGTCATATTACTCACAGCCAAAGAGAAATGAAGGGTCAAGTACAATAGCAACACAAATTGCATGCCTAAATCTGGCCACAGACGCAAATATCCAATCTGATTTTTGGACTGTGTGTGGAGTGTCCCGACATTTATCGTGCCATGGCAATAGGTCATTCAGTTGATCGGATAGGTTAGAAGATTTGTCAGCTGCAGATGATATCTCTGCATGTATTGCAGATCTGAAGATTTTCAGAGGGAGACTGTCATCGGATTTGTCTGAAATAAACTTTCGTACAATTGCTTTTAGGGGCAAAACATTGGCTGATCTGGTCCTTTACTACTTCATTTAATCTGAAGGTTACGAGGATTTGTACGAATGGATATTTTGTGTCTATGGCCAGCTGAATACCAGTCTGGTTGTAGTGATTTCAAGCAAATTGTAATTTCATAGATGAAAACTACTAGCTGGGGATAAAAACTGAAGAGTAATATTGGTCACATCTGTCCATTAGTTAAGAGACATTATGGCAAGTATATCAAGCAGATGTCACTGTGTGGGGGTTAAGGCCCATAAAAACTAGGGATGCACCGAATCCACTATTTTGGATTCGGCCGAACCCCCGAATCCTTCCCGAAAGATTTGGCCGAATACCGAACCGAATCCGAACCCTAATTTGCATATGCAAATTATGGGTGGGAAGGGGAAAACATTTTTTACTTCCTTGTTTTGTGCCAAAAAGTCACGTGATTTAGCTCCCTGGCCCTAATTTGCATATGCAAATTAGGATTAGGACTCGGATCGGTCAGGCAGAAGGATTCGGCCGAATCCTGGCCGAATCCCGAACCGAATCCTGGATTCGGTGCATCCCTAATAAAAACCAATGTGTCCATATGAAGGAGCAAAGGCGCTCCCAAATTTTGAGGCTGCTCTTTCTGGCTAAAATAGTGGGGCACTTGCCAGGTAGCGTATTAACACTTGTAGTTGCACTTGTGATAACAGGTCCTGGTGACTGACAGTAATTGTGGCAAAGTAGGTATGGAAAGGGCAGAAACCACATCAATGTTATATGGGTGGTTCATGGCTGTTATGATCAAGTACCAGTACTACAGTTTTCAAAGGGTAATGGTTTAGAGCAGGGGTGTCCAAAGTGTGGCCCGAGGGCCAAATGCGGCCCAAGATGGATATGAATGCAGCCCAGCTTGAAACGCTCAGTTCTCAAGAAAACGTCATGTTGCAAAGAATATAGGAGGAGGGGGACTCTGCCCATTGCCCAGTTAGTAATAATAATAATAAAATAAAAAGTCTATTTAATATCTAGGTGTCCCTTATTCCAGTGTATAGCTCCACCTGGTTATCCAACTGGTATTGTAGTTCTTTTTTTTGTGTATTTTCTTTAATTTTACAAATAAAAAGTGTTTGTGCATTTCATGTGTGGCCCCAGACAATTTTTCTTCTTCCAATGTGGCCCTCAAAGCCAAAAGTTTGGACACCTCTGGTTTAGAGAGTGAAGGTTTAGAGAGTGACACTGATTCCTACTACAAACACTAATGTACTGTCAGCATCAACAAATTATCGTGCTATGTATTTCTTTACAGTAGCTGAATGTGCTGCAGGCTACAAAATCAGCTGACAAATTTGTCCATGTGGCTTTGCCCTTGGACCATACTATTAATTTAGACTCTGTAATTAAACCACTTGAAAATACCTTACAGGCAAACTGATTCAAACATGCCAATAAAACATGTAAAAGCTGGTCGATATAGCACTAGGAATTGTTTCTTTAGTTCATTCATATTAAAAAAAACATATTCCCATTCCCATTCTCAGCCTCAAAACTATAGGCCAGTTAGTCTGACGTCGGTGGTAGGAAAGCTTTTTGAAGGATTAATTAAGGATAGGATACTGGACTTCATAGCAAATAACAATACTATGAGTTTGTGCCAGCATGGTTTTATGCGTAATAGATCTTGCCAGACTAACTTAATTTCTTTTTATGAGAAGGTAAGCAGGGACCTCGATTCTGGGATGGCTGTGGATGTGATTTACTTAGACTTTGCTAAAGCATTCGATACAGTGCCACACAGAAGGTTACTGGTTAAATTAAGGAATGTTGGCCTTGAACATAGCATTTGCACCTGGATAGAGAACTGGCTAAAAGACAGACTACAAAGAGTGGTGGTAAATGGAACATTTTCTAATTGGACCAGTGCTGTTAGTGGGGTACCGCAGGGCTCTATACTGGGTCCCTTGCTTTTCACCTTGTTTATTAATGACCTGGATGTGGGCATTGAAAGTACGGTTTCTATTTTTGCAGATGATACTAAATTGTGCAGAGCTATAGGTTCCTTGCAGGATGCTGCCACTTTGCATGAGTGATTTGTCTAAGTTGGGAAACTGGGCAGCAAACTGGAAAATGAGGTTTAATGTTGATAAATGCAAGGTTATGTACTTTGGCAAAAATAATATAAATGCAAGTTATACACTAAATGGCAGTGTGTTGGGAGTTTCCTTAAGTGAGAAGGATCTTGGGGTTTTTATAGATAACAAGTTGCCTAATTCTGGGCAGTGTCATTCTGTAGCTACTAAAGCAAATAAAGTTTTGTCTTGCATAAAAAAGGGCATAAACTCAAGGGATGAAAACATAATTATACCTCTTTATAGATCCCTAGTAAGGCCTGATCTGGAGTATGCAGTGCAGTTTTGGACTCCAGTCCTTAGGAGGGATGTAAATGAGCTGGAGAGAGTGCAGAGACGTGCAACTAAACTGGTTAGGGGGATGGAAGACTTAAATTATGAGGGGAGACTGTCCAGGTTGGGGTTGTTTTCTCTGGAAAAAAGGTGCTTGCGAGGCGACATGATTACTCTTTACAAATATATTCGAGGACATTATAGACCAATATCAGGGGACCTTTTTACCCATAAAGAGGATCACCGCACCAGAGGCCACCCCTTCAGACTAGAAGAAAAGGACTTTCATTTGAAGCAGCGTAGGTGGTTCTTCACAGTCAGGACAGTGAGGTTGTGGAATGCACTGCCGGGTGATGTTGTGATGGCTCATTCTGTTGATGCTTTTAAGAGGGGTTTGGATGATTTTTTTGGACAGACATAATATCAAAGGCTATTTTGATACTAAAATCTACAGTTAGTATAGCTATGGGCATGCAGGTATATGGTTTGTGTTTGAAAGAGTGGAGATGTGTGTGTGTGTGTATGTATGCTGGGTTTTTAATTTGGAGGGGTTGAACTTGATGGACTCGGTCTTTTTTCAACCCAATTTAACTATGTAACCATATATTTAATTACATTTTCCCCCAATCCTTAACCTAAGAAATGGCTTGTGAGCACAAATACAAATGATAAAAAAAAATCACCTTTTTGCTTTATACCACCTATTTTAAAATTGTGAAGAGGGACACTGCTTGTAGTTTGGTGGTGAAAATTTTGGATATGACCAAGGTGTGGTTTGTTAATGCGTCCACATTCAATGTATTTCAATGAGAAGGGAAAGTCTATCAGACACTATAAGATTTTATCTCTTTGGATTTGAGGCTTCTACTGACAACGCTCCCATGTGTTCTGGTTTAAAATGCTTAGACACAGGGGTGCGAAGGAAGGAAGACATCGACTTCATACTTACACAGGCACATGTAAGCTCTGAACACAGGCGAAATGCAACAATATGTGTTTATGGGTGGAATGTAGCATGTTATGTTTCACCTGCATTCAGAGCTTACATGCACCTGTGTCAGTACAAAGCCAAAAAAGAAGTGAGTATGTTCCTTCCTGAGCCCCCCCCCCCCCTGCAGCTGGGTGCTTTAAAAACATAACGAAGGGGAGCACAGGCTTGAGCTCAAGCCCAGATTTGAGGAAAGGTCACCCAGGCCTGGGCCTAGGGGAGCAAGATTTTAGGGAGCAGCATGCTGCCAAAACATACCCACAGACGTTCAGAAACACTGGGGATGCACAGAAGATAAAATGGGTTTTTAAATTTCCTGTGCACCAATCCCCATTGCTCCAGTCCCGATGATGAGAATTTGTGAATAAAAAGGAGGGGATGAGGGCGATGAACGTCAGCAGGCCTAGGGGTGCCTGTTATGTACATCCAGCCCTGCTTGAGCTTTAGTCAGTACAAGCTCTTAGACACAGTATGCAGCATTCCTTTCAGACAGATGTGTTGCATCAGATGTTTACAAATGAGATTTTTAGGTCCCAGTCCCATTGTACTGTATACTGACCCATGCCGTTACATTCAACATGTAGGATGTGATCTGTCGACTCAGCACCATCCTACAAAATTCCCAGTGTAGTTTAGCCCTAAATCTTGTTCTAGATGTAAACACAGTTCTGTATTTTTGTAGAGGATTCCAAATCCCTTCATGAAATATCAGATATTAAATTTGTGAGCACTAGGGTAAATAATTTGTGCAGCTGGGTATGGCTCAGAAATATTAATTTCTTTGTTCACAAGTAAAACTCACCTATTGTTACCAACACTGGGCACATTTGTACTTGGGCAAATGGTGACCAATCAGTACTTAGGTTTATTCAGCCCGCTGCAAACAAAATTATTTCATCAAATCTTTGTTTTGTTAGCATGGGTAATTGATCAAATGCAGATTTGTTCATTGTTAGTAAATATGCTTGACTTAAATGAATGCAAAGCTTCTTTTTATTAACGCTGATAGCTATCATTACTTCCAGTGCCAAAGTACTGAGAACATGCACCAGAAGCCACCCCTTCAGACTAGAAGAAAATGACTTTCATTTGAAGCAGTGTAGGTGGTTCTTCACAGTGAGGTTGTGGAATGCACTGCCAGGTGTTGTGATGGCTGATTCTGTTAATGCCTTTAAGAGTGGCTTGGATGATTTCTTGAACAGACATAATATCAAAGGCTATATTGTGATACTAAACTCTATAGTTAGTATAGTTATGGGTAGATATAATTAATGTGAAGATATGGAGGAGTGTGTGTGTATGGATGCTGGGTGTTCATTTGGAGGGGTTGAACTTGATGGACTTCGTCTTTTTTCAACCCGATTTAACCATTTAGCCTAATATTTATAATAAAGGTGAAAACAACAGCTGTAACACTGCCTCATGGACACACAGTCCATATATGTCCAAACTTTATTATAGAATCTATATTAGCTGAGAAGACAAACACATGGCTTGTTCTGGAAATTCCTCAAGGTACTCTGGTAGAGCATATTGTGTAAGGTTATAACATTTCTCTTAAAGCCAAGAAATATTTTTGTTTGTGGAACACAGTCCTAAAAATCTTTCTTGGCTATTGGAGTGTGACTTGGCTGGAGCGGAGAACAGTCGTTGAGGTGCCTGCACAAACAAGAGTAAGGCCAATTAAGGGGAGACTCTGGGATATGCACATGTAAGTTTCTTGTAATACTGAATATTTCTCTTAACCTTTTATTGTTATTATTATTATTATTATTATTATTAACATGTATTTCTATATTCTTATTTCGTAGCGCAGTAAAATGAATGTGATTATACAACTAAATCACATGAATTACATACACAGAACATATGGAGGTACATACATCAAAATAAATATGGAGGTACATACATCACAATAAATATCGGAACAGAAGGCGAAGAAGGCTCTGTGCAGAAAGAGCTTACAATCTAAAGGGTAGGGAAGTTTAAGCCCCGAAAACAAATATGCAGCTGCAGCAATTGTTCAAAACTCCAGTACAGCTATGGTAATTTTTTACACCATTCCAAACAAAAGTAAACAGAACATAACATAAAATATGACTTCACTGCTAAACGTGCAATAAGTAGCTTTGGATAAAAAAAACTGCAGTTAATAATCCTCAATAGACTTGTCTGCCTCTGAAGTTTTTGACTAGTAATTATCTTCCCCAGTACAACATATTGTAATTTAAAGTCTAATGCAATGGGACCTGTTAGTAAATTAGCTGCCCATGATAAATCTGTGCTACCGTTGCCAATGGATCTCCTGAAAACATACATACCAACCTCCAAATGACTAAACATGACAAAGCTTAAATATCCCATCTGCCCTGTTAAAACAATAGTCAAACAGTAGGTGTTGGGGTATACTTCCCCATTAAAAACGTTTATTTTTTAATCATTACTAATGTTATGCTGATAGTTTCAGCTGTAGGACCAGTTAAATTCCTGCCAGGTAGCAATTCAGTTTGGAATATATAAAGTAGCAACTCTGTTTTTTAGATTTAGGGTCCATAACAATTAGAGCATAACACATAGTTACATAGTTAAATCAGATTAAAAAAAGACAAAGTCCATCAAGTTCAGCCCCTCCAAATGAAAACCCAGCATCCATACACACACACACCCCTCTATACTTAATATACATTATATATACCCATAACTATACTAACTATAGTGTTTAGTATAACAATAACTTTAATACTATTTCTGTCCAAGAAATCATTTTAGTATTTTCTAGAATGGCCTATTCTATGCAACTTTTCAATTGGTCTTCATTATTTATATGTTATAGTTTTATAATTATTGGCTTTTTCTTTGACTTTTTCTCCAGCTTTCAAATGGGCATTGCTGACCCCATCTAAAAAGTGAATGCAGTATTATTAGTTATTAAAACTAATTAGTTATTAAAAGATCCAAAACAGTTATTCCTAGTAGGTTCTTGAACTAGCTGGAATAAAAAGTTGTCATTCAGCATATTTACAAACCTACTAGCTTTATCTGTCATGGCAACCCCATTACCCCAGTCATTGTCTGGATAATTGAAGTCACCCATAGTAATAACTGGACCTAGCTGTGAAGCTGCTTCTATTTGTAAGTGTAGCTGGGCTTCAAACTCGTCAATTATACAAGGTGGTTTATAGCATACACCAATGATAATTTTCTTTGTAACCTTCTGCCCAGTCAAAATCTCTACCCAGAGGGATTCCACACCCTCACCAGTGCCAGCAATGGTTATTTCTTTAGTGCATGGCTTTAATTCAGGCTTTACATACAAACACACTCCTCCCCCCTTTTTAATCCCTCTGTCCCTCCTAAAAAGAGTGTAACCATTTAAATTCACAGTCCAGTCACGTGTTTCATCCCACCAGGTCTCATTGACATTATATCATAATTTTTAGTGCATGCAATTAATTCTAGGTATCTCATTTTACCTGACAAACTCAGTGCATACAGTGGTTACTACTCTTACTTTTTAAATTTGCATTACTTAGTGGAGAATTATATGTTAAGTTAGTAATAGTCTGTTTTCCTTGTTACAGAGGAACCTCCTTAGCTGGTAAACTGTATATCCCCCTCACTCCTCCCCCATGACCCCTTACTGATCCCACTGCCCCATACACCCTAGCTTCCCCATAATTCTTTGTCTAACCCATCCCCCCCCCCGCCAAGTTTAAACACTCCTCCAACCTCCCGCTATCTTCCTAAACTTGCACGTGGCACAGGCAAAATTTCTGAAAAAATACATTGGAAGACCTTCCCTTAAAGGACAAGGAAAAGCAAAAAAATTAAATCCCAATTTTACTTTCTTTAATGAAAAAGAAACCTATCTCCAATATACTTTAATTAAAAAATGTGTACCTTTTTATAAGAAACCTGCCTGTATGCAGTGAAATTCTCCCTTCATTTACTGCTACGGTCCCTAACTGCTGGGCAGGGAAAGAATCATACTTATGAACAGCAGGGGGAGCCCCAATCTTACTTCCCAGCCTTTCAGAACTCCTGAAGCTTTGTTTCTCTGTAGAGATTTGTATTGGATTTTATTTTTGCCTTTACATCCCCTTTACTGTTTCCAACTCCGACTACAGGGACAAAGATCATGGAGATTTAAACAGAACTGGGATTCTATCTATCTATCTATCTATTTATCTATCTATCTATTTATTTTGCTGCAGCCACTGGTTGTTTAGAGTTGAAGAAAGTTTGTATTAAACAATGCAAAAACTATAAAATCCACATTAGATTATATGACAGGACACAGTGCAGTCTGTATATTCTGATTATTAATCAGTCTTTCTGTATCGGCTTCTAACAGATATTATTTGACTTGTGCTGTTAAAATAATTTATGACGATCCCTAAGCAGCCCAGATCACACTGAGCATGTGCACAGTCTTGGTCATACATATATACTGCTGAATATAGCACTACCAGTATACATTATCTGGATGTTAAAGTAAATAATGACGCAGGCGAAATCACTACTGAGTTATATAGCAAACCCTTAGAAAGGAACAACATATTGAGACTTGACAGTTTCCATGCCCCCAATACCATTAAAGGCATCCCTAAAGGCCAATTCTTAAGGGTGAGAAGAATAGCTTCAGATGATGAGAAATACAAAGAGGCCGCTGAAAAACTAATAAACAAGTTTACAGCGAGAGGCTATACAATGATATGCTATGTGAGGTAAGGGATGAGGTCCTAGCAAAACCAAGGATGACGTTACTGAAAGAAAAGAACATACACAAAAAAGAAAAAAGGATACCATTTGTGACGGAGTATGGGGCCCTCAGTAAACAAATTGAAAGAATTGTAAGAAAACACTGGTCAATTTTAGGGCATGACCATGACTTTGGTAAATTATTTCGGGAAAAACCAATTTTTTCATATAAAAAAGGTAAATCTATCTCCAACCAGTTGGTCAGAGCGGATATGGGGAGTCAAAAGTCCACCACAAGATTCTTATCTACACCTAAAAATGGCACCTACCCTTGTCTCAACTGCAGTAGCTGTAACTCCATCATTAAGGGAGACTATATTACACACCCCCACAATGGCAATCGAATTGCCATAAGACATTATTGCACATGTAATTCTGATTGGGTGGTGTATACATTGAAATGTCCCTGTGGATTGCTATATGTAGGACAAACCTCACGCAAGGTACGTATACGTATCAGTGAACACAAAAGGTCCATAGGTGCCTTTAATCCAAATGAAAAGAAAACGCACACACCAGTAGGGAAACACTTTTATTCAGCGAAACATAATGCAGCAAGCCTTAGATGGCTAGCACTTGAACAAGTGGAAAGACCACAGAGAGGGGGAGACAGGACAAAAATCCTATTACAACGTGAGGCAAAATGGATAGATAGGTTGAATTGCATAGAACCATTTGGTATCAATGAGGCCTGGAGCCTGAAATGGTTTTTGTAAATGTTTTTTGTAATTGAACTGTTTACACATGTATTAACAGTGATTATCTATATTTCTTACAGTGAAAATACGCTGGAAGACTTTGAATACTTATGAACTTTAGAAAAGATATACCATGGTGAGGAAATCCCTTACTACATTTGATACATTATTTGTAACAACTACTAAAAAGTAACTTTGGTGTATATTGAATAGATGGCAACATAGTATTCATATGCTTTTAATTTTGCTGGTTGTTTAGTCCACTGGCCACTAGATGGAGCTTTGGACACACTGAGGATTATGGGTAAACGAAGGGTTTAAAAAGCTATTTTCACACAATGTTTGTACTTTGCACCAGAGGAAGGACCCGAGAGGTCCGAAACATGTAGTGCACAATTAAAACAATTTTCACTTTTGAAGACTCTCCGGTTTTTGTACTACTGCTTGGTCATACAAAGATGTATAACAAAGTTACAAGATGACAGCCCCCTGTGGCCAAATTTGAAAGCATAAATCATTAGTTTGATTAGGTTTGTGGTGCAGTAAGTTCATGTTTATGTTTAGTATAATACAAAATACAGCAATTCTACCCTTATTCTATTTTAGACTTTCCTTGTCCTTTAATAACAAATACTTATCCTTTTGAGTTGATTTGTTTGCTTTCAGTTGCTTTTTCCACTCAGCAGCCTGTTTGTAAGCAACTACTGTACTACAGAAAGGAAATATATACAGTTGCATAACTACCAGGAAATCAGTTTCTCTATGAAGATACTATTCTGCAATACTTTGACGTAGCAGATTGTCTCAAGAACAGTGCATACATCAATCCAGTTATTCCACTGAGCTGTGTAATTAAAATCATATTGCAGACCTCAGACAAATATTTTACTTCACTTTGAAAAAAGGGCAAAGCACTGAACAGATCAATTCTTATTCACTAGCAAGAGTTCTTTAAAAAATTATCTTGGGAAGGTAAAATAATGGAACTTGAAACCACAAATCCTCAAGAAAAAGAACTTAATATTCCCATGAGCTCATTTCAGTCATCAACCAAAAATGTACCCCTTCTGACCACTGGTGTGTAATTGCATAAAAAGCTGGGGTTAGAATGCTACTCATAACTAAGAAGGGAAACCGAACCTGGTTAGGGTGAGAAGGACTGAAAGGAGCCAAAAAGCCCTTCACATAACTAACAAATTCCTGACCTTACTTCATGGATTCTTTGTGCTCAAGTCCATTCCAGAAGTTAAGGAAAAAATCATTAGGCTGATGGAACTGACTCGGGGGGGTGTGTGCGGGTGTGTAGGGGTGTGTCTACTATATATAGTTAATACATAAACCACAGGTATTCATACCAATATCCAGTTTCATGAAAAAATCACTTACTAATGCAAAAACTTTTAAATCAAACCAACTGCAATAATAATAACGAAAAAGAACCACACCTGTAAAAATCTGGACTTAATTATAAAGTGCAGTCCCTACTTTAAAAAATATTTTACAATATGCTGGCTCTTAAACTTTCTTTAAAAAACTATTGTTCTGTGAGGTTACATTTGTATTATTGTTGTATTTATATCTTATCTCTCTGTTCAGTCCCCTCTCCTATTTATATTCCAGTCTCTCATTCATACCACTGCCTGGTTGCTTAGGTAAATTTGACCCCAGCGACTATATTGCTACTGAAAATCCAAACTGGAGAGCTGCTGAGCAAAAAGCTAAATAACTGAAACCCCAATAGCAAATTATCTCAGACTATCAATGTCTATATAATGCTAAAAGTGAATACAACCCCTTTACAGGGACAGCATATCCCATTTTCAAAGCTGGTTCAATGAACAGTGCATGTGCATATATTAGTTTTTTGCCTATGCTTTTAAATATTTTTCTTTTGCTGTAAACAGGGCAAAATTTGAAAATGAAACAAAAGCCACATTCTAGCTTCTGATCCCAAAGGGCAAAGTGAAAAATATAAATTAACACCTCTTTACTACATATAAGAACAAACTATATTTTAGGGTGTGCATGGAACAACTATGAAATGTACTGCCTGGAATAATGTGGAAAAAATATTTAGTGCATATTACACACACACACACACACACACACAGGTATGGGGTCCGTTATTCGGAAACCCGTTATCCAGAAACCCCCGAATTTCGAAAAGATTCCATTTTAACCAAATAATTTACATTTTTAAAATACTATTTCCTTTTTCTATGTAATAGTAAAAGAGTACATTTTACTTGATTCCAACTAAGATATAATAAAATAATAAAAATATAAGATATCATTTTATTTTTAGATATATATATATATATATTTATATATTTTTTATTACAATTATTCACCTTTTTATTGACTATTTGCTGCTTTCAAATGGGTGTCGCTGACCCCTTCTAAAAAGCAACTGCTCTTTAAGGCTACAGATATAATGTTATTGCTAATTTGTATTATTCCTCCTTCTATTCAGGCCTCTCATTCATATTCCAGTCTCTTATTCAAATCAATGCATGGCTGCTTGGACCCTAGCTACCAGATTAGTTAAAATGCAAATTGAAGAGCTCCGGAATAAGAAGCTAAATAACTAAAAAAAACCTTGAATAATAAAAAATGAAAACCAATTGCAAATTGTCTTAAAATATTACTCTCTACATCATACTAACAGTTACCTCAAACCACAACCCCTTTAAGGCATGAACATCCCAATTACAGAAAGATCCCTTATCCGGAATATATATATATATATATATATATATATATATATATATATATATATATATATATATATATATATATATATATATATATATATATATATATATATATATATATATGCATTCTGCTACAGTGGATATTATGCTGATATTTATAATCTATTACAATTGTAATTTTTTTGCCAGTTTTACACTGCTATTGCAGGATCTTGTCTAATGGTTAAAAAAATAGTTACCGCAAAAGTACATGGCAAGCCGACCCCCTACTCTTTGTAAAGATCCCTTTTTATGCTATCATCCAAGGACAACTGAAGAGGTATAATTATTGTACAGCTCATGACATCAAACTCACAATACAAGTAGACATGTATCCCGCAAGAAAATTATATGTTTCCAGTATGCTCACTGAAGCATTAACAGCAACATAGCTACATCTTCAAAAACTCTACACTAACTGATACTCTGTATATGTAATTTCAAATGGTTAAAGAAACCATACCTAATCTACAAATTTATCATGCAGATAGCAATGTTATTACATATACAAAGCTGTCTCCCATAGACTCAATTTTATCCAAATAATTCAATGAAAAATTATTTCATTTCCCTCTGTAATAATTTAACAGTATCTTGCACTTGATCCAAACTAAGATATAATTAATCCTTATTAAAAGGAGAACCAGCCTATTGGGTTTATTTAATGTTTACATTAAAAGTAGACTTAAGGTATGAAGATGCATATTACAGAAATATCTGTTATCCAAAAAGCCCCAGGTCCAGAGCATTCTGTATAACAGGTCCCATATCTATATAGAGCTGATTGATGAAAGATATATCAACTTGTATCATGTTTTATATTGACACCAGAATTTTTTTTTACATCTATCATAACATACAACACCTATGGGATCCCCCCACGTTCCTCTATGACAGGGCTACAGGAGTTAATTAGAATTAGAATCTCTAACTGACATGTTGAGAAGGGGCAGTCAGGTTGGCAAAACAGGTTTAGGAACTTCAAGTTACAATTACTTACAAAAGCAGAACTATCAGTAAAAAAATATCAACATGACCTATAGGCAAATTTTAATGTACATAAATGTTTTGAAGAGTTGTTTTTTTTTTGTGTCAGTATCAGTTTAAACCACGCGGAACTTGGACAAACTGTCATATTTTGTTAACTTATCAAACTTATCAAAAAAGATATGAAGTGCTAAATAAGAAATGTAAATAAAATATAATTATTTGGCCAAAACTGTAATCTAAAAGGCTGGTGTAAACATATGTCTAACGTACTAACCAGAACACAACAAGTGCATTGCCCTCTTCTCTCTGCCTAATCATGAATATTAATGAAGTGGAGAGAAGCAGATGTGCGGACATCAATCCTTCCTTTAAAACAGGGATCTCCAACCTTTTGAACCCGTGAGCAACATTCAGAAGTAAAAGGAGTTGGGGAGCAACACTAACATGAAAAGTGTTCTTGGGGTGCCAAATAAGTGCTGTGATTGGCCATTTGATAGCCCCTATGTGGATTGTAAACCTACAGTGAGGTTCTGTTTGGCAGTGCACCTGGATTTTATGCAACCAGAACTTGCCTCCAAGCCTCAAATTCAAAAATAAACTCCTGCTTTAAGGCCACTGGGAGCAACATCCAAGATATTGGAGAGCAACATGTTGCTCATGAGCTACTGGTTGGGGATCACTGCTTTAAAAGAACAGTTCCCACAACTACATATAGCCAAGATCAAATTCAAAATGCCTGCATCTGTATACTTCAAGATTCTCCTTTTCAACTGCGGCATTCTACGCAGACTGCCAAAAAACAGAGCTGTCTTTCAGCACAGGGGTATTGTTGTTATCAAGCAAAACACACAATATGGAAGCTCCACATCATACATATTTCCTATTCAAAGTAGATTATCACAGACAAGACAGACATGTAACCCCTTCAGTATTATCAGCCATAGTTCAAAGACAATTTACTTTGTCTCTGGTCATCCCTTGTACTAGTTTTTTTTCCAACTGCCTCAGACTGGGCTTTATTTCTCTCACCTTATGTGACTCAAGCCAAAGTGGGAGTTGAGGATATACCGTATTTTCTTGCTCTGAGCTCTACTGTCCTCCTTCCCAGTTTCCTCTCCACATAGCCTATTGCTTGAAAAAGTGTCCCTGGATATAATGTTAAGTAAAAGTAGTACAGTGGAGATCATGGGTGCCATTTTCTGTACTTTGGGTCCTTTTCTTTCCCTTTGGTAAGGAATAGGCACTAATTAATTGCTATCTATTCTCTGGATTTGTCCAACCTGCACAGAATTTGACTTTTCCTCTTTACTGGGGGTTTAGTTCTTCTCTAAAGGAGAACAAAAGCATAACTAAAAAAGTAGGCTACAAATGTTGTACATTATGTTTTGGATTTCAGTATCAGCCCAAGGCAACCACTGTCTTAAGCAGGAAAGAACTGTGCCTCTAAAGATGCCCCAGTAGCTCCCCATCTTCTTTTCTGTTAATTCACTGAACATGCTCTGTGCTGCTGTCACTTACTTGATGTCACTTAGGAATCGTCTCAAAATATACAACACACATATAAATGTCACAATATGAGGCTGATTAGTAATTAATTACGGCATGGCAGCACAGAAACATGCGCAATTAGCATCAGAATATATTTTATACTGCTTCAGATCTTTGTAAGTAAGTTCCAGCAGAAGCTGCTCTAAGAAAGTGCACACAAAAAAATGACATTTTTACGTTGCTGTTTTTTTTTTTCCCCACAAAGCGTTGCCTGGGGATATGTGCCAAATTATTCCACCGTTTTTTACACCTTAATATATCTGCCCCTATATAAATGAGGGCCCTGCCCATAAAGGTTTACAATCTATAGGGTTTTTCATTAGTGTTATTTTGGATTACATGACAAAAATACATATGTATTTTTTCACTTCCACCTATTTGTTTGAACATTAACTAAATAAATTGAATACGTTATATGACTAATATTCAGAGACAAACTGGGTCTTCTCTGATTAGCCCCAAAAAGCTTTGTTGCCTTTAAGCCCTTCAAAATATTAAGTGCAAATCCCCTTTACCAGCAGATGTCTGCAAACTAGAGCCTACATTAATCCCACTGCCAATTTGCTGAACTTCAGAGAATTTGGGAATTAGCAATTCCAATATTGATCCACTAATTTATAAATGTGGGAAACCCAAGTACAAAACTATATTATGTTTCTTCTTTCCTCTTAACAAAAGTCAAACCAAGTCTCAACCCTGGCCAAGTCAAAGCTTCAGGTTTATAGAAAAGTAAGTTACCTCATTGTTGATGCTGGAGATTGAAAAGTAGTTGGACATTTACATTCTTATATGCATCTTCACCATGTGCTGAATCACTTCCATGCCTAAGGCTGCATGCCCCAGGGTTACCAAGGAAACCAAAAAGGGGGGTTGGTACGGCAAAAGTCTGAGCTTCAGACAGAGATAAGGGAAGATAGATGAGAATGGATTGGAGGAAATGCAGGATGTAAAGCTTTAGCAGTTAAGCAGTAAATGTACAGAATGCATTCAACTTCAATGGGGGAAGGGGAATATGTAGAGGAAAAAGCAATCCATGGAGGGAAACTAAGACTAAAGCTGGCCATAGACATAAAGATTTTTAAAAGATTCGATCATCATTGTGAGACCACGATTATCTCGAAACGATAGTACGAATTGTCCATCAACTAAAAAGACCGTTTCAGGCGATATTGCCATAAAAACTTAAGGGTAGCCGCCTGCTGGCCCTGCAAACACAGACAGATTGCTCTGGGAGCAATAAAGATTTTTTAACCTGGCCAATCAAATGTCTGACAGATGTCGGACAAAAAAATCGCACGATGTACGATCGTTCGAATCCTACTAACCGCACGATAATTTGACAGTTTGGTCGGACTGCACTGAAATCAGTCGTCCACCAAAGAAGAATCGTTGCGTCTATGGGGAGGTTAAAGCTGGCCATAGACGTAGCGATTACAATCTTTCTCGGAAAAGATCTTTCCAAGAAATATCGTTTGTTACAATACACACGTGTAGAGCTGAATCGTCAGATATACAGGTAGAAACAATAGAATTCTACCTGTATCTGACTATTCAGCTCTAAACATTGGGCGATGTTCGGGTGCCTTTGAATTTTCTGTACAACCCGATCAACGAGCGACCATAAACGCACTGATTCTCGTACAAAAATTTGTTTTGTACGATATTATCTGTGCGTCTATGGCCACCTTTAAAAGACAAAATGTAATGAGTAAAAAAAAAAAAAGACCAAAAAGTGATCCTGGACCAAAGCAGTGATCACATAGTGAAATGTAATTATTTATGAACATTCCTGGAGTACTGGTAGTTTTTTTATACTTCCAGCGGAAGCCGGCTGTTAATACACCACATAAAAAGCTTCAAAACATGGTGTATTATCCAGCTGTTTTTTACACAGCATAATAAATATTTCCCTATGAGTGAGAAGTAGATATGGCTCTGTGCAGTCTGCCACTGCAAGAAGCAGACGAATTGACTAATGCAAGCGAGGGGCAGATTTACTATTGGTGAATGATATAGATGAATAGATGGTGAATGAAAATCCTTCGAATTCGAATATCAAATTCGAAGGATTTTACTGCAATTCGATAAATTGTTCAAAAAATTTTTTGAACGATTGAATATTTCCTATTCCATCAAAAATAAGTAAACCCAATTTGGTGGCTTGATCTGGCGAACTAGGCAGTCAAATAAAAATTTAAAGGGGAAGTACTTCGACTGTCGAATATTCGAATAGATTTTTATTCGAATCATTCGATTCAATCGAATTTTCAAAATTCACTGGTCGAAGTGGTCTTCAAAAATATTCGAAAATTAAAATTCGAATCTTTTTGAAAATTCGATTGAACTTCGAATCCTTCATGTGAATTTAGTAAATCTGCCCCTGAGTGTCAGAGTTTGAGACAGGTCAGGAGGCTATAAAAAAAACAAATTCTTCAAGCGAAGTGCGTATGTACATAAAAAAACAGACCCAGGAACTCTAAGTAGAAGAACCTATTATCGTGCAAAGATTCTGACGTCACATGTTTTGTCGCTGGCGTAATTACGCTGTGCCGGAATGGCTCGCTAGTGTCTGGTGACCCACATGACTCCCCTGGGTGGCCTGAATCCTTTCCATTCCACTAAATACTGAAGGGAACCTCTGGACACCCAGGAATCCAAAATCTTCTCCACTTTGAACTCTTGATGGCCATCAACAGATACAGGAGCAGAAACAGAAGAAGAATAACCAACCACAGCCCGTTTGAGAAGTGAAAAACTTCGGAATCTTCATCTCTGGAGATAACTTGAGACGAACAGCCACAGACTTAATGAGTTCAATTATGGGAAAAGGCCCAATGAATTTGGGACCCAACTTGGCAGATGGACGCTTTAGGTGAATGTTTTTAGTAGAGACTTTATCACCCAAAGCATACTGAGGCGGAGGCGAACGCTTCTTGTAGGCATGGCTCTTTGAGCAGAGGAACTTCTCCAGGTTGACCTTTGTAGCTTGCCAGATGGTGGACATATGGGATACTTAATCATTGGCAGCTGGTACATTGGAGAGGAGTAAATCCTGTGGAAATGCCAAAGGATGTTGCCCATACACACAAAAATAAGGAGGTATGAAGAGAATTATTGTGAGCAAATTCGGCCTAAGGGAGTAATTCATCCCAATCATCTTGGCACAGAGAAATATGGCATCTTAGGAACTGTTCAAGAGCTTGATTGACACATGCTGAGGCTCCATTGGACTGAGGATGGTAGGCTGAAGAAAAATGTAATGAGATATTGAGGGACTCACAAATTGATCTCCAGAACAATGAAGACGAAAAATGTGTTAAATGAATAATTTAGAAAGTTCCATTGCAGAGGGTAATTTACAGAGAGGGATTAAATGAGCCATTTTACTGAACCTGTCAATAACTACCCAGATGACCGTAAAACCACGGGAAGAAGGAAGTTCAACAATAAAGTTCATGGCTAAGGGCAAGGCCAGACGGGGAGATTCAGGGGAGATCTGTCGCCTGGCGACTTCTTGCCGCGACGAATCTCCCCCGAATAGCTAACTAGCGCTGCTCACCCGCTCTGCGTAAAGTCGCCTGCGCTTGTTCACACACAGCAGCGCGATTTTAAAAGTCGCTCAAAGTTGCCTTGCCAGGCAATTTTGAGCGACTTTTAAAATCGCGCCGCTGCGTGTGAACAAGCGCAGGCGACTTTACGCAGAGCGGGTGAGCAGCGCTAGTTAGCTATTCCGGGAGATTCGGGGGAGATTCGTCACGGCGAGAAGTCGCCAGGGAACGGGTAGAGGTAGTAATAATCCTCTGGGAGAAGTGTGACAGTATTTAGAGGCAGCCCAAATGGAGCAAGAAGAAACAACGTCCTTAACATCCTTCTGTAAGGAGGGCCACCAAACCAGACGGGACAATAACTCAGTGGTCTTCTTGATCCCAGGATGACCAACCTGTTTGGAAATGTGTGACTGAAGAAGAATAGGACTGACAAAGGTCTGGAGGTACAAAGGCCACTCCAAGAGGTGTATCAGTAGGTGCAGACGCTTGAGCCGACAAGATTTGAGATGCCATCAGAGGGAACAAAGCAGCAACAATCTTTGCGGATGGGACAATTGGTTCATCGTTCTTCAAACACAAATCCACAGGAGAGAAGCTTCTAGATAAGGCATCTGCCTTTTTGTTTCTGGTGCCAGGTCGGAAAGTGATAACAAAATTACAATGTGAGAAGAACAAAGACCATCGAGCCTGTCTGGGGTTCAAATGCTTTAGAGTTTGAATGTATTCCAAATTCTTATGGTCTGTAAAAATGGTCACATGAACTATAGAGCCTTCAAGGAGATGCCTCCATTCTTTTAAAGCCAACTTGACTGCCAGAAGTTCATGACTGCCCACATCATAATTCTGAGGATCTCTTTCCAACAGTAGAATATTGTATAGATAATAATAGATTCGGATTCTTTGTCTTCTTAATTCTGCTATCAATGTAATTAGCACCTTTGAGAACACCCTTGGCGACGTTGACAGTCCAAAGGGCAGACAAGTGAATTGATAGTGTTGGCTCAACCCCACTGTGAATTGAAGGAATTTTTTATGTGATGCTGCAATTGGAATGTGCAAATATGCATCCTTTAGGTCTATTGATAACATCCAGTCCCCTGGACTTGAATGGTTTCTCCACCAGATGTTTGTCGAGTTCCTTCAGATCTAGGACTGGCCTGAAATTGCCTGTCTTCTTTTTTAACATGAAAATAGGGGAATAAAATCCTATCCCCTCTTGAGACTTTGGCACTAATGTGATTGCACCTTGTGCCTGTAATTGTTCCACATAATCTAAGAGGATCCTCCTCTTCTCTCTGTTTTGTGGATTCTCTGAAATACATACTTGATGTTGTCAAGGACTAGTCTTGAACTCCAGACAATATCCGTCCTTTATTATGTCTAACACCCACCTGTCAGATATTGACTATGCCCAAATCCCCTTAAATTTTGATTGTCTTCTGGGGATGTTCTGGGTCTGGGCTGCCTCTATCTCAAAAATATCTTTTCGACCTCTCTGTGCAGAACCTCTGCCCCTTTCCACTCTTGTAGATGTAGATAAGAAAGTATTGTGTTCCAAGATTACACCCTTTTTATTACTGGCCAACCTCCTTTCCTCTCTGCAAGCTACTTCTGGGCTATGTGAGAGATGTGACTCCATGACAACTGCTGAATGATAACACACAAGCGTGAGATTCATTACCTAAATAATCTCAGTAACCGGTTTCTGCTTTAGATGCTTACAAGTTCTGCGAGCCGACTCGCTCCTGTGCAGCCTCTGCAAATGCCAACTGCCAGTCTAGGGGCCTGTGCATGTGGAAATCACTTCCTTAAACCAGCTGCGAACGTCATCAACCCCCGCTTCTCCTCTCGTCACCGTGGCACGCACCATTCCCATATCGGCTTAGTGCTGTATCCAATGTGTCTCAGCCACCAGGTCTGAGAATCATCCCGCATGTCACTGCTACCTCCTACCACCAGGTAAGGCATCATTGCAGGCTTTGGATGACGCTATTATTTACTTGTTAACAGGCCACCAGGCATGTTCCTCAGGCTGTTACAGTGGAATTTAAAAGAAGGGTGAAAGAAAAAATCTCCACTAAATTTGGGAGCCAGTAGGGTCCCGTGGGCCAGATAATTTTACTCTGCCAGTCATATGTAGGACAGTTGAAAAAAAAGACATGGAGGAGGGGATGGGGGCTAACCTATTTAACTATAATAAAAGGTTTTCGGATGTGCTCTGTCCAGTCAGAAGTAGGGGATTTCCCACTTGTGAATGATGTCATATTAACCAGGGAGATATATATATATATATATATATATATGTATATATATATATATACATACATACATACACACACTTACCACTTTCACATGAAGGATTGAAATCTCAAACAGCACTGCTCCTCCTGCTGAGCTTACTGAAGAGGAAGAAAGTTGGATTTAAAAATAAATAAATAACGGGATTCTCAAGGCTTGTTCCCTCTTTCATTTTTTCTCTCACACAAAGAAAGAACTTTGCAAAATAGGGCCATTTCATTAGTTCACAACAGTGGCAATAGAATTTCATAGCCCCAGGCTGCCACAGAATTTCCCACTCATTATGTTAAAAATAACAGAAGAATATCTCATATGCTCCATTCTCATCAGAGCAATCAGTACTTACTGTGTTCCTTGATGCTGTAGCAGAACAAATTAATTGTTGTTCGGCTATCATGATGTACAACATCCTCCTTAAAAAAAATATGGGTTATAAAAAGCTGTAATACTGTACATAGCATACAAAGCCATTCTGACTTTCAAGAAAGGGCTCTTATTTACAGGCATTTTTAAACGCATGCAAAGCACAAAAAAATCATACATTGCTTTTAAATATTTTTTTACGCAACTAGGTGTGTTTTTTCCGTTACAAACACAACCCGCTGTTCTCTTAGTTGAACGGGCGTCAAGTGCAAGAATATGTGTTGCATCTAAACAAATGGTCTGAAATGCAAATGGAGCAAACTACAACTCATGTACCTTCAATATAGTGGTCACAAGGAAAGGCTTGTAGGCAGGAATGCTGCTCAAAAACTTTTATTCATTAGCACAACATGTTTCGAGTCTATCGACTCTTTATCAAGTCACTTGATAAAGAGTCGATAGACTCGAAACATGTTGTGCTAATGAATAAAAGTTTTTGAGCAGCATTCCTGCCTACAAGCCGTTCCTTGTGACCACTATATTGAAGCATCAGATGAAGTGTACCTAAAGGCGGGGTACGAATACAAGGAAAAGCTACCATTGTACAAAGAAGCACTAGGTAACAGTTAACCTTCTTGTTTTACAACTCATGTACAAACAAACAGAATATAATGGAATCAATTAGCAAATGCGTTTGTGCTTATTAAACATTCTAAACAAATTAAAAAAGGCCCATGTTCTAACATTGTTAAAAACAGTACCTTATCACAATTTTGGCACATAGTAAGGGCTCTTACTCACGGCCTCGTTTTGCAGCGTTCAGCCGCAGAGGAGTGCAGGCAATTTTTTTTCAATTCGCACAAGTGCATGTAGGAACCGAACGCAGGAAAAATGCAGCATGTTGTGTCTCAACCTGCGTTTGGCGCCTACATGCACTTCTGTGAGTATAGCTTCATTGAAATGAATTGTTGCGTCTTTTCCTGCGCTCCCCTGTGGGTGCACGCTACAAAAAGGAATGCAGGGGAGAGCAGCTATAACCGCTCGTGAGTAAGAGCCCTAACAGGTGGCTATTTGTTCAATTTCAGTCTATAGCCACAGATACACGTTTTTTTCAGTCAGCACCCTCACCTCCAATGCCTTTAATGTGATGCCAGTCCAGCGGGATCCCACTCGGCCCGTTTAATCCATGTAAGTAGAACGATTGACGGCACCAGTCAGCAGTGAATTTTCTCAAAAATGCCTTTATTGAGTCATGGGTCTCTGACCCCAACACTCGGCAACGTTTCAGACCCTTCTCGGTCTTTTATCAAGCTATATATAAGCTTTATATAGCCACAGATATCCCACTTTAAAAGAACAGTTCAGGGTAAAATGAAAAACTGGGTAAATAGATAGGTTGTGCAAAATAAAAAAAATTCTAATATAGTTAGTCAGGGGAAAATGCAAACTATAAAAGTTGGAGTGACCGGATGTCCAATATAAAAGCCAGAAATCAACTTCCTTCTTTTCAGCTCTCTAGTCAGCGACCTGAAGGGGGGCCACATGGGACATAACTGTTCAGTGAGTTATATATGAGTCTATATGAGTCTATTAGCCCAGTTTTTACTTTTATACTGAACAATTCCTTTAAGGCTCATTTACAAAGCAAATTTGTTTCCCATATTCTAGTGCAGTTGTAGGGCATACAAAGTTATGTCTACCACAATGTTTTGAATGTACAAGATATAAGCAGGCCTATCTAGAAGGAAAACTGCTCCCCCAAACTTCCCTCTATCTTCCAGTAGATACATTCTTGGTGCAATCCTAGTAAAGCCCCTAAACACATAGCTAGCACCATAGCAATCCTGCATTTATACATGCAAAGCCACATCAAGGAAATTGCAACTAAGAGTAGTGCTTCGCCCTGAGCTTACTGGATGAGGCAAGCATAACACAGGATGCTATGTGTTTGGAGAGACGTGTAGGGCTTGTCCAACATAGGCTGGACATCTGCATTTTAAGTTTGTAGCCTACTTATCCCCAACACACATCGTGAATTTTATATGGTGCTTCACCCATTTATTTTAGGTCACAGTGTGTGAAGAACAGAGATAATAATTTGGACTGCAAAGCAACCCTTTCTCAGACGATGATTGCGTATGGGTGGTTAGTACTGGATGTGTGTGAGCCACTGAAAAAGTTGTGGCAGTGAGATCTGCCCTTTTGTACTGCACAAAGGGTGAATTGTATAGATAATTATAGTATGCTGATATAGTATACATTTTCTCAAGTAAATGTTTACTACAGAAATACATGCACTCCACCTTTTCTCTATGCTCTCTTCAAACATACAAAATATGTTATCTCCCTTATTATATAAATTTTGTTTTGCCATTCAGACTACTGCAAGTGACTCATGTGAGATGCTGCGCAGAAAGGAAGTTAAATATGTTAACACTTCAAATTTTCCATTGTGGCTGGAACCACACAGCTGCTGTCCAAAGTAGCTTTCTAGGTCAGTCTGAGAAAGTCGCCCACACCGTTAGAAATCGTGTGCACACAAAAAGGAAGTAAATAAATTCTCCCACTAAAATGTCTGTTCTAGAATGCATTAAAAATGTACTCCTATAAATAGTAACATACATGTAAACTTAATAATTGGGGGTAGCATCAGAGTTTTGATTATCTGTTGTACTGCTTTCAGGTAAATAACTTGATACTTGTAATCATTTGTAAAATGCATTTATTATTGTAAAATGCCATTAATCTGTTGTAATAATGTAGGTAATGTAAGTAGTAAAGTCCATGCAAAAATGTGCTGTGTTGTGCTGTGTAACCAAAAACTATATAAATAATGACATACATGCACATCATGGTCCAAGATATCCAGACATGCACATACTTTATCAGTTAGATATCACTCCAAGCTGTTTTTGCGGTAAAAAATCATTAAAGGGGTTGTTAACCTTTGAGTTAACTTTTAGTATAATGTAGAGAGTGATATTCTGAGACAATTTGCAATTAGTTTAAATTTTTTATTGTTTGTGGTTTTATAGTTATTTAGCTTTTTATTCAGCAGCTCTCTAGTTTGCAGAGTCAGCAATTTGGTTTCTAGGGTACAAATTATCCTAGCAACCCTGCCTTGATTTGAATAAGAGACTGGAATATGAATAGGAGATGGACTGAATAGAATGTTAAGTAATAAAAAACAACAACATTTGTTTTTAGATGGTGTCAGTGACCCCCATTTGAAAGCTGCAAAGAAACAGAAGAAGATTGCAAATCATTAAAAAAACTATGAAAAATAATGAAGACCACCCCTTTAAAATAAAGCCAGTGGTTTCATTTAGATTACTGCATTAAAGTAGAAGTACAGCTACCGAAGCAGTTTATTGCCAATAGGGTATTTTAGCCACAATAGTGCAAGCTTTAACACTATTTATTTTGCAGAATGCTTTACTTTACGAAACAGCTCTAGAAACTCTCTGTTTGTTTAGGATAGCAGCTGCCATATTAGCTTGGTGTGACATCACCTTCTGCCTGAGCCTCTCCCTGCTCACTCATAGCTCTGGGCTTTAGATTACAGCAGAGAGGAGGAGAGATGAGCAAACTGAGCATGCTCAAGCCTTAGCCCTGGAGGATTATGCTGAAAACAGGGGAGGACTCAGAGCAGCATTACTTTGAGGGTTTACTGGTGTATTTAGATAGACCTTTCTGATAAAGATTACTTAATGTTAGCCTTTCCTTCTCCTTTAATGGATGAATTGAAAACATTACCTCACCTACACTTTCATAAGTAGAATCCCACAGCAGAACACATGGCTATCTTTGCTTCCCCCCTGCACAAGTGGTAAACATGATATCTGAACTCTGCTCTGGGACTTCAAGTTTTCTAATGAAAATTTGGAACGCATTATGAAGTAACAGAAGTCCCAACATTTTCCACATATTGATAAAGAGAAGAGAAAGAAGTCTAGTCATTTGAGTTGTGCATCATGGCTTTTGCTCAAAGTGGTCAATAAGCAAATCAAAGTATAGTTGAAAACCTTAAAAGTTGGTGATAACTTTTTTGGAAATAAATGCTTTAGAAACTAATGGGTAAGGGCATTGTCATTAAAAAAAAAAAAAAAGTCCACATGAAGATGGTCCTTTATGCCTTTAATAAAATGTTTCCATCAGTCCCAAAATTCTGCAACACCTCCAGAAAAAAAAAAAAAAAAGTTGTTTATTTAGGTAGGGCTTTAGAGAGCAGATTAGATGACAAACCAGTGCCTCAATACGAAATATGTTATTTTCCATAAGATTACAAAAAAACACTATACTAACATTTCTACCTATGTACTATGTAGGCCAAGGATGCTCTATAAGGCAAGGACCTCCATCCTCTTGTCTCCTTGACACTAAGCTCTTAATCTTAAAGGACCAGTAACATCAAAAAATGAAATAGTTTTAAAGTAATTAAAATATAATGCAGTGTTGCCCTGCACTGGTAAAACTGCTGTGTTTGCTTCAGAAACACTACTATTGTTTATATAAATAAGCTGCTGTGTTGCAATGGGGGCAGCCATTCAAAGGAGAAAAGGTAACTTACACAGCAGATAAGCTCAGCAGAACATAATGTTATCGGTTATCCATTACTTAACCTGTGCCATATAGCCATTTTTCAATTTCCGCCATTGATATTTAGCAGCTTGTTTATATGAACTATAGTAGTGTTTCTGAAGCAAACAGATCAGTAGTAACAGCGCATGGCAACACTAAGTGATATTTTCTTTACTTTAAAACACTTTAATTTTTTGGTGTTACTGTTCCTTTAACTGTATATGAGCTTTGTATTAATTAGTCTTGTATTTTGTACTTACAGTATTTGTATTTATTACTGTAATGACCCCGTTTGTTCTACTAATTTATTGTTCTCCTGTACAGTGCTTTGCTCTCAAATAGAGTTATATTTATTACTGTAATGACCCCCTGTTTGTTCTACTAATTTATTGTTCTGCTATACAGTGCTTTGCTCTCAAATAGAGTTATATAAATAAAGCATACATTCATAATGGACACCCCTCAAATCAAATATAAAATAGTAAAATAAGACTGCTAATATGCAGCTCCATTTAAAACTGCTCATGTATTCTTTCTACTGTCAAAACAATCTATGTGATCTATGTTATATTGTAAGAGAAAAACCCAAAATCAAATGTATATATGCAGTCACACTGATTTTTAGGACATAGTGGAGAGAGGATACTGTATATATCAGAGGAAGCAGATTCCCATATAGCATAATGGTAAGCAACCATGTGCCTCTTGGAACAGCATGCTTTGTGTTAGACTGACCTCAACTTAAAGGACCAGTAAAATCAAAAAATGAAATTGTTTTAAAGTAATAAAAAAACAAGGCAGTGTTGCCCTGCACTGGTAAAACTGCAGTGTTTGCTTCACAAGAACTACTATTGTTTATATAAATAAGCTGTTGTGTAGCCATGAGGGCAGCCATACAAAGGAGAAAAGGCTCAAGTTACACAGCAGAAAGCAGATAAGCTCTGTAGAACATAATG
>CM044432.1:72858951-72884097 GCA_024363595.1 Xenopus borealis | reverse complement strand
AAATTTACAGAAAGAAAAAGAAAAACATTTACTTTTCCTTTAAAGGGTTTGTTCACCTTTGATATAGCTTCTATTATGATGTAGAGATTGATATTCTAAGACAATTTGCAATTGGTTTTGATTTTTTATTATTTAAGGTTTTTTTATTTCTTTAACTTTTTATTCCATTTGCATTTTAAGCAATCTGGTAACTAGGGGCCAAATTACCCTAGCAACCATGCATTGATTTGGATAAGAGATTGAATAGGAGAGGCCTGAATATGAATAGGAGAGGCCTGGTTATAAAGATGAGTAACAAAAATGTAGCAAAAACTATACATTTGTAGCCTTACAGAGCATGTGCTTTTCAGAAGGGGTCAGTGACGCACACGTGAAAGCTGCAAAGAGTCAAAAGAAAAAGTCAAATAACTATAAAAAAATAAATAATGAAAACCAATTGCTAGAATTAGTCATTCTTTAACATACTAAAAGTTACGTTAAAGGTTTAAAGGACAAGGAAAGGCAAAAAAATTAAATCCCATTTTTACTTTGTTTAATGAAAAAGAAAGTATCTCCAATATTTGTTAATTAAAAAATGTGTACAGTTTTTATTATAAACCTGACTATATGCAGTGAAATTCTCCCTTCATTTACTGCTGTGGATAGGAATTGTCAGACAGTCCCTTAATGCTGGGCAGGGAAACAATCATACTTATAAACAGCAGGGGGAGCCCCAGTCTTGCTTCCCAGCCATGCAGAACTCCAACAGCTTGCAGTCGCCGACTGTGCAGAGATTTATATTGGATTTTATTTTTGCCTTTATATAACCTTTACTGCTCCAGCTGCAGGGACAAAGATCATGGAGCCAGATTTAAACAGATCAACTGGGATTCTGTTTTGAGGATTATTTTGCTGCAGTCTCTGGCTCTGCAGAGTTGGAGAAAGTTTGTATTAAACAATACAAAAACTATAAAATCCACATTAGATTACATGACAACACAGGGCCCAGTGCAGTCTGTACATTCTGAATATTAATCAGTCTTGCTGTATCGGCTTCTGGCAGATATTATTTGACTTGTGCTGTTTTCATAATTTATGACGATCCCTAAGCAGCACAGACCACACCGAGCATGTGCAGTGCCAGTGTCAGGCAAAGATGTATAACAAAGTTACAAGATGACAGCCCCTGTGGCCAACTTTGAAAGCATAAATCATTTGTTTGATTAGGCTTGTGGTGCAGTAAGTTCATGTTTATGTTTAGTATACAAAATACACCATTTCTAGCCTTATTCTATTTTAGACTTTCCTTGTCCTTTTATAACTATACTTTGATTTGAATGACATATTGAAATAAATGAATAGGAGAGGGACTGGATAGAAAAATTATTAATTGATGTAGGAGAGGAGAGTTTTGCCAACCCTGGCCACAAATTAGTCAGCTAGATTGGGTCTTCAGTTATATAAGTGAAGCTGTTTCCTTTTCCTGTATGAAAGTATTCTGCTGGCAGTTTAGTGACTGGCCAGTAAAAGTCACTATTTTATTTTATAAAAGGGGAAGGCCCCATGTGTTCAGTCTCTTTGGGCTGCACACTTTCTGGAGAAAGTACAGAGGAGCTCCATACAGGCCCTATTTATATATAGGTCCCCGAGAGCTATGCCTAGGGTGGCATGGTTTTGGGGGGGTGCCTATTTTTGATTTTTTTTTTTTTTTAAAAACCCTCCCCATCCTCCACAATGGATTTCCATAGGAAGGAATTGCGAAAGAATGGGGAAGTGACGTCACATGTACGGCGTGTTGACGTCACTTCGAAATAGGCGTGGAAAGAGAAATTCCCCGGGAGGGGTACAACAGCACCCTGACCCTAGGTGGAGGTATGCCAAATTATAGTGTACTTGTTCTCCCATATGGCCCTGCTGGTCATTCCAGTATGGGGTTTGGGTTACTGGGCATGACATTATGAACTGGCCAAAAATTTCTGAGGGAGTGTTTCATAGACTGGTTAAAATGTTGGATGCATGACACTTTTGAAGTCTGCAAGGGCTGTTCCTGTGCCTTCCAGCCTGATTCCCACAAAGATTCAGTACTCTATTCTGACTCTATTCTGGTCACTGCTCCAGAGGGGGCTTCCCCAGCAGCCTCTGCTGCTCACAGCTCCAGCTAGTCTTCCACAACAACTGGCTCCCTGCTGGCCTTCTGTACCTGTGCCGGCATCCTGTGCCCCCAGCAGGGTCTGCTACCTCTGAATTCTGTGCCCCCAGAAGGGGGGCTTCTGCTGAGTCCTGTGCCCACATGAGGGGGCTTCTGCCATGTGTTAAAATGTTGCCTATACCACTGCCTAAGCCCAGGGCACTCGCCAGGGCGGCTCTGCCGAGTCCCAGGGCACCTGCCAGGGTGGCACCATAGAGCCCTGGGGCACCTGCTAGGGCGGCTCTGCCAAACTGAGGGCACCCACCAGGGTTGCTCTGCTGAACCCCAGGGCACCCACCAGGGTGGCCCTGCCAATCCCCAAGGAACCCGCCAGACTGTTCAGCAGATTATCCTATCCACCTTTCTAATAACTGAATTCCCTTTAAAGGGGAATGAAACCCTCGGCCCTAACTCAAACCTCCCACCCCCCTGTAGGCCCCCCTCCCTCCAACACCCCCCCTGCCTACATCTCACCCTGGGCTATTGCCCCTAAGTCCCTACTTACCCCTTCATGCAGGTCCCCTCCAGCGATGTTCACAGGGGCCATCCCTGTTTTGTTTAAAGGGTAAGGCATTTTTAGTAGCTGTATGCACAATATGTCTCAATGTCTTAAATCTATTGATAATGGGTTGAGTGCAGAGGACCTCTTGTATTTGTCTATATGTATTTTGTGGTCACAGCCTCATTGCACCCCCGCCTAGTGTCTTAGTAAATGTGCCCCTTAATGTGTTAATTAAAGAAATGGTTGTTACAAGGCCGTCCTCAAGTAGCTCATACACAAAATTTTCTGGCCCGCCTGTGCCCAGCCCTGCCCTAAGCCCCACCACTAATCCCATCCACACCACAGGAAATAGGCTACACAGACATACCATACCAAAAAAAAAAGCAATTGGTGGTCAGGTAAAAAAAAGATGTTGATCGCCTGGGCCCTCTTCATTTTAAAAAAACAAATAGGTGCATCCCCCCTCTCTACACACAACTTATGAAAAGCCAATGGGGCCAGAGCCTACCTATGAGTTAAATTTAAAAACATTTGGGGGCAGGATCCCCCACACAAGTTTTTAAAAAACATTAGTGGTCAAGGTCCCCCAACACTGTTGGCCAGGGTCCCCAATTAAAACAAACATTGGTGGCAAGGGGTTTTAAAAAATGTTTTTTGTCAGTTACCTCTTCTGTGATTGCAGATTGGGCAGGTTTGTTATTCCCGTAAGATCGAGGTCTGTATCTTGCTCGTAAATGCAGTCCTTGATTCGACTGCTAGTATTATGATCATATCAGACCAATATTTCCCCCTTCAAGGTGGGAATTTCAGTGAAATATCTGCTTGTTTGGTAAACTCACAAAACAAAGAAATCTTATAATATATTGTCATCTTAAGATCAAAAACGATTCCACTGGCACCTGAAATCATGAACTCTTTGCTGTTTGCCTTATACAGTAAAACTGCTGTTATTGTATATGAAGCAGGTCATTTTTATTTATTGGATAGTAAATCTTATTAGTAAAACTGAACAAAAATGAATTTATATTTAATTACAGTAACAGGAAACAAGCCCCTGCAAACAAATTTGAACAATGTATAACAAGGAAATAACATAACTAGTGGGCAGCATGGTGACTTAGTAGTTAGCTCTGCTGCCTGGCAGGGCTGGAGTCCCAAGCTTGATTCAGTTCAGGGCACTATCTGCAAGGCATTGCATCCTCTGCCTGTGTGGGTTTCCTCTCACTCTCTAAAACCATACAGGCAGGTTAATTGTATCCTGTTAAATATGATCATAGTGTGTTTGAATGTGATAGGGACCTTAGAGTGCAAGCTGTACTGGTGCAGAGACTGATGAATAATCTCTGTAAATCTCTGCATACATGTCCTGCTGATATATAAATACCAGGAAAAAATATATGCATGCCCATTAATGCACAGAACCTTTATGCGCAAATGTATTTTTTAAATAATATGGCTTTAATTTAATTTTGCAGAGCATGAATTATCATCAGTGTTACAAAACCACATTTATAGAATTTTTGATAAATGTTTTAGGCATCTGAACAAAATTAACCCGCATTACTGCAAGCTTTGGAAATTCTTTGTGGGATTTCAAATTCTTTGTTTGAATTAGTTTTCTGTGCTGGATCCCATGGAAAAGGATTTGGTTGTTTTTTTTCACCCACACATTTGATCTTTCTGGTTCTTTTGATGTCATGTCTCTCTCTGTCTTTATTATTTGTAAAAATAAAACTGAAATGGAACAGAAAAGGTTCCATTAGATCTTTTTGGATAGACATTTTCATAACTTGGCTGGTTACCAGTTTACATCAGGAAAATTGCTTAGCTCTCAGCAGGAAGCAATTTCTGTTGAACTATTTCCTCTGCTAGGTGTAGGATCTGGGGCCTGCTTGTCAAACAAAAGAACAAAGAATCATTCCAAAAATGTATTTGCAGAACCTTTAAAAAACAAAGAGTAAAATACATTTACAGTGATTGCTTAATAAAATACCGTAAAATCAATATAAGATATTCACCTTTCCTAAAATTTATACTTGTTGAATTAGTGTATAAAATTCATTTTAAATATAACATGGTTTTAAAAAGCATGATTTAATGATAAAAATGATTTGGCAAGTTTAAAGATGCTATCAGGGAGGCAGAAACCAACAGCAAATCTGAGCTTCGGGCCTTCAGCATACTGCACAGCCGCCCCCCGGCTAAGGGCCCACACCACACTCCGGCACAGCTTCCAATGGCCCCCACGATGATTATTGTTGCCCCCACTAGTTATTGTCTGCATTTCAGCTCCCCTCTCTGCTCTGTACTACCTGCCAATGTGCCTGGGCTATTGGTGCCGAATAGGACTGCGGCCAACTGGGTTTTCTCCTGGTGTCCTATGTGACAGTCTGACCCTGCTATGAACTTCAGGTTTATTGCTGATTGCTGTATTTGTTAGCAAATACAAGACTGCAAACATTCATGAATTCAGAATTTTGTGAAACAATCACAATGCAGTAATTAATAATCTGGTCGAAGAATTAAGCTATTCCTTCTTCTCCAGTGGGTGAATCTAGCTTGCCAGCCATAATGCAGCAGAGCAATAGTATGTCTGTGAGGCAGTATATAACAACTAGTGCCAGGCCAGGCGCCCTAGGCAACAAGACACATCTATCTCAATACGAGTTAACAGCCCAGAACACTTGAGGAGAGTGGAGACAGGGGACTAGACTAGTGGTAGGTGGCAGAGAATATACATGCGTGACACACCCCAGCTTTGTTCCCTTGGCACGTTTCTCTTCTGCTTATCCTTAGTTTCAGCCTTTACACAGCCAGTTGCATTGAGCCTATATGAGAAGTCGTGTCTCTGGGTTTGTTCACTGGGTTTGTTCACTGATTCCTGTTTACTTCCTTAATTGAACAGTAAGACCAACTAATGATCATTCTATCTATCTCCCATGGGGCATATCCCTTTTCCAAAAACCTATATTTCAAGGTTTGGGCCGCTTGCTCATAACCTTCATCCCTAGACGCTATCCTTCTCGCTCGCTCGAGTTGGAAAATAGGAGTAGGATGCAAACAATCTTTCAAGGCACTCCCCAAGTAGGCACGTTCCCATGCTTGAAATGTGTGTGTTGCTCGTCCATTATAAAAGGGAAATATATCAGACACCCCACAAAAAGGACATAGGGGTAAATTTATCAAATAGTGAAGTTCCGCCACTAGAGTGAAATTCCGCAGCTCTCCATTCATTTCTATGGGATTTTGAAAGGCCTATTTATCAATGGGTGAAGTGAAATTCCACCCTTTGATAAATAGCCTTCAAAAATCCCCTAGAAATGAACGGAGAGCTGCGGAGTTTCCCTCTAGTGGCGGAACTTCACTCAACTTCACTCTTTGATAAATCTAACCCATAAAGTGAACATAAAACACTATGCAACATGCAATACTAGCTCCGTGGTGTATCTATTAAAATGCCCTTGTGGTAATATCTATATAGGGCAAACATCAAAGAGCATGAAGGAAAGAATAAAAGAACATAAAGGATACATAAAGAATTTTTCCCCTAATACCAATACAGATACAGCGGTGTCGCAACATTTTGCTGTAAGCCATCACAGCTGAAATGGCTCGTAGTAGAGGTAGTAAAGATGCAAACAAGAGGAGGTGACAGAAAAAAGGCACTCTTGCAAAGAGAGGCCGTGTAGATAAAGAAATTGGAAAGCATGCAATCAATTGGGTCGAATGATCAGTGGAGCGTAAAATGCTTCCTATGACAAGGTTAATTTAATATATGCTTTCTTTTATTCCACAGATACAAGTGAGCCCTGCCCAAACCTTACAATAGGTAAGAAATTAAAGGGAAAGTGTCATGGGAAACCATGTTTTTTTTTTTTAAAACGCATCAGTTAATAGTGCTGCTCCAGTAGATTTCTGCACTGAAATCAATTTCTAAAAAGAGCAAACAGATTTTTTTATATTCAGTTTTGAATTCTGACATGGGGCTAGCCATTTTGTCAATTTCCCAGCCGCCCCGTTCATGTGACTTGTGCCAGCACTTTAGGAGGGAACTGCTTTCTGGCAGGCTGTTGTTTTTCCTTCTCAATGTAACTGAATAGTACGCAGTGGGACATGAGTTTTACTATTGAGTGCTGTTCTTAGATCTACCAGGCAGCTGTTATCTTGTGTTAGGGAGCTATCTGGTAACCTTCCCATTGTTCTGTTGTTAGGCTGCTGGGTGAGCGAAATGGAGGGGGTGATATCACTCCAACTTGCAGTAAAGAGTGATTGAAGTTTATCAGAGCACAAGTCACATGACTTGGGGCAGCTGGAAAATTGACAATATGTCTAGCCTCATGTCAGATTTCAAAATGAAATTTAAAAAAAATCTGTTTGCTCTTTTGAGAAATGGATTTCAATGCAGAATTCTTCTGGAACAGCACTATTAACTGATGCACTTTAGGGGAAAAAAATTGCTTACATAGATCATTCTATGCTACTTATATGTCAAGTTAATGTCACAGTAGGCAAATTAAGTTGCAGTTCTGGACTTCCTGTTGATTTTAAATGTATCTGTTTGTATATATGTTTTTATTAACCTGATTGATTTAAAGCAATCAACAGTGGTGTCTGAAATATGAACAAACGGTGGCTATTCGTATTATTATTGTGAATGGACATAGAGCACGCATGATGGTATTAATAATGGAGCAACAATTTCTTACATGTTTTAAGGACTTTTGTGCATAATGTGCATGCATAATGTTGTTTGTATTCATTTGTATTGTAAGGGTTAATTCTCTCTTACCTAACATTGTTACCCTTTCACCTTTTTCTTCTTCCACTGTACACCTATAAAGAATGTGTGTTAATGGTGACTAGTACACTTGATAAAGGGCATTTTGGCTTGTCGAATAAAGAATACTTTGCAGCGAATTACTGCGTTATCCTGGTCTGTTGCACCAAATACTGTATATACAGATCAGCATGCACATTGGACAAGGCACAGGAACAGTACTTCAGGGTTAAAAATCACAGGCTATATACCACATCCAGTGGAAACAAAGTGACTTTCCTATAGTATAAGCTGGCAGGTTCAGGTGGACTTCAGCCAGGGTCATAATCATATATCACAGGGCCCTGTACATCAAAAATTTCTGGGCCCCATCCACAACTACACACCCCACACATCCCCACACCACAGTAAAAAAGCCACACAAACTTGGTCGATGAAACATGAACGCTAAAAATACATTGGCAGCCAGAGGTTTTAGTGGAACTAACCTTACCATTTTCATCCTTGTCCTTAGCGATGGCAGTTTCTTTGGTTGTCTTTGGCTTCTTTCATGGTCTATTTGCTACTTCGTCTCTGTATCCAGCTTTGGATGTACGGCACTTTGAGATCAGCTTGCATGCTCTTAAAGGGCAAGGAAAGGCAAATAAATAAAATCCCATTTTTACTTTCTTTAATGAAAAAGAAATCTATCTCCAATATACTTTAATTAATAAATGTGTACCATTTTTATAAGAAACCTGATAGTATGCAGTGAAATTCTCCCTTCATTTACCGCTGTGGATAGGAATTTTCAGACAGTCCCTATCTTCTGGCAGGGAAACAATCATACTTATGAACAGCAGGGGGAGCCCCTGCCTTACTTACCAGCCATGCAGAACTCAAACAGCTTTGTTTTTTGATCATTTATGACAATCCCTAAGAAGCCCAGACCACACTGAGCATGTGCATGTAGTCTAGTCTTGCAAAGACGTATAACAAAGCATAAATCATTTGTTTGATTAGGCTTGTGGTGCAATAAGTTCATGTTTATGTTTATTATACAAAATACAGCATTTCTAGCCTTATTCTATTTTAGACTTTCCTTGCCCTTTAAGGGGGGCCCAGCTAATTCGGAAAATGCCACACAATTGGAGCCCCCTTTAGGCCCAGGACAAATGTAACCTATGTGCCTCCCCTGATGGCAGCCCTGACCTCGGCACACCACATCCACATCACTAATAGGCTACCTTTTTTTCTGTCCATAAATGCAACAATAATCATTAACGGTGAAAATATTCTGCATCCGCTAGATGGCAGCAAGATGAAACTGAAATATTACACCACATTTGACACAAAAAAATTATATACTGAAATGCACATATAGAATGATCTATGTAAGACAAAACTCTAGGCAGATAAAGATTAGATTTAATTTGACAGAATAGTAAACACATCATAAGCCTGAGGACATGAACAAGTTGTCTTTTCATGTTTTCTTACTGCTTAAAAGTGGCCATAAAAGCTGTTGATTCAGGCATTCCAAAATACATTGGCAATTTATTGGCCCGTGTATTGTGCCAGATGTTTATTAGGCAGGTGCAAGAATTCCACTGAGCAAGGATAGCATTAATAAGTCTGTTTTTAGCGTTGATGTGACAACACACATAGAGGAAAGATCCACTTGTTTGGTGATGTTGGATATTTAAACGTATGGCCTAACACCTTACATGTAAGTATACAAAAGCATGAGCGGTGTCAAATACTGACAGCCTTGTCAAACCTAATGTCATCATTGTGACATGTATATAAACGTGGTTTTGGTTGCTTTACTAGTAAAATGCACATGTGCATTCCTTTTACTGAAATTAAAGGGGTTGTTCACCTTTGTGTTAACATTTAGTATAATGTAGAGAGTAATATTCCGAGACAATTTGCAATTGGTTTTCATTTTTTATTGTTTGTTGTTTTATAGTTATTTAGCTTTTTATTCAGCAGCTCTCTAATTTGCAGTGTCAGCAATTTGGTTTCTAGAGTACAAATGACCCTAGCAACCCTGCATTGATTTGAATAAGAGACTGGAATACGAATAGGGGAGGGACTGAATAGAATGATAAGTAGTAAAAAGTAACAATAACAATACATGTGTAGCCTTACAGAGCATTTGTTTTTAGATGGTGTCAGTGACCCCCATTTGAAAGCTGCAAAGAAACAGAAGAAAATTGCAAATCATTAAAAAACTATGAAAAATAAATAATGAAGACCAACTGAAAAGTTTCTTAGAATTGGCCCTTCTACAATATACTAAACGTTGACTTGAAGGTGAACCACCCCTTTAACTATATTTGACTCCTGTACAGGAGTCAGTTATACTAGCTGTCTCTGATCAAGCTGTCTCTGATCACTTATAATACACGGCTGGTCCTTTACTTGCACGTGATTTCATTTAATTTAAGGAGAACAAATGCAGACATGAGAAGCTGGAGCTTCTTATTTCACTTAGGAATAGTCAAGCCTGTTTCACTAAAATATACAGTAGAAAATAGTGAGTCACATTAAATCAGTGAGCTTTACAAACTAAATCAAAATGTATTGTTGTCTGTATGGGTTTAACCTTGCAATATCTGAGTTGCTTAGACTATCAGTAGAATATTTCTTAGGAAATGTGGTGCTACTAGTTATTACACTTTCAGGTGCCCTTTACTTTTTCACCTTTAGTTGAAAATTGTTTATCCTCTGATATTTGTGATTGTCAACCGACGTAAGTTCACTGGACAACAAATTGACACAGGTGGCAGGTAAGCTCCAGAAGTTATTTGTTTAAAGATCATAGAATCGGCCAGAGAATGCAAACATTTTCATGCAGGCAGAATAAGCATGGCATTGCCTAATGTGGCCTCAAGATGGCAACATCAGCAAAAATTCAATTAAATATACATGTAAAACATTAATGTAAAATGTATGTATTCAGTTACATACACATGGAAACAAACTTACTTAAGCTTTTAGTTTTCACCACAATTCCATATCAAGTCTTTATTTTAATCTCCATAAAAAACAAACCAAAAACATTTTAGCTGAAAAGCAGGGATGATGTGTTTCCTGCTTTGTATTGCAAAATACACAGATAAGTTCTGTGACAAATGTTCATTTTAAAATACAAAGGTATACAGGTGAGAGATAAGCAATACATAATAAATGTACATTACAGTGATGACAGCTTTGATGGTAGAAAGTACTGTACTGTGTGATTGCATTAAAGGAAAACTATACCACGAAAATGAATTTTTGAGCAACAGATTTATATCAAATCAAGTGACATATTAAAGAATCTTACCAACCTCGTATATATATTTAAGTAAATATTGCCCTTTTACATCTCTTGCCTTGAACCACCATTTCGTGATGGTCTGTGTGCTGCCTCAGAGATCACCTGACCAGAAATATTTCAACTCTAACTGTAAAGGGAAGAAGTGTTGAAGCAAAAGACAGAACTCTGTCTGTTAATTGGCTCGTGTGACCTAACTTTATAGTTTGTTTGGTATGTTTGTGTGCACCGTTGAATCCTAGGATCCCAGGAGGCTGTCCTTATTTTTTAAAATGGCAATTTTCTGTTTAATCTGTTTCTGATTACCCAATTGGCACATGCTACTAAAAAAGCGTATTATTATTAAAATGGTTTATTTACATGAAGCAGGGTTTTACATATGAGTTGTTTTAGGCAATATCTGTTTATAAGGACCAACATTGTTCGGGGGGTATAGTTTTCCTATAATCAGCAGAAAGGTCTTATGGAATAATTCAATACATTAATATTAATGTTTGCAGTAAACTTTGATATTACAGTTAGATTTGGTCACAGGCAAAGATGAGTAAAGTTGAAAAAACTGTATGTTTACAAGCTATGTGTGACAAGCTGGATGCCTGTACTTACAGTTTTTGTGGGAAATTAGCCATGGTAGTCAGGTAAGCTTAGGATCAGAAGCATAAATATAGGTGACACCACATCTTGAGGCAAAAACACAGGTTTGTTTAGGCAAACTCTTCCAAACATAAAGTTTACAGGAACACAGCTCAATTGCGTTTTAAGAGAAAACTTTCCCCTCTCTGGGATTCTCACCATACAGGATGGCTTCCACATTCTGGAATATTCTGGGCTTCTCACTGCTGACTCTCCCCTCCAGGGATACCTTTTCACCAACCGCTGGTCTGGCTCACCTTCTGGCTTTGCTCAATCACTTTAGACTCACATGGTCATGGCTTCCTGTGCTCCTTGCTGTGGCAGGCAGCACCCCCAGCCCCTCTGAGAGTTCCTAACACAGATATGTAGCCTTTCTGTTTTGAGAGGCCATCCTAACATTGTCACTACAAATAAATACCTTTCCAGAGGACAGCCTTCCTCTGAAAGGTTAGCTCCAATATGCAAATTTGACCTCTGGAATGGATTGTCTGGCTTGCCTTTTCCCTTCAGAACACTATGGGGTATACTGAAGTTAGAGCTCACCACAGTCCGCTAGAGTGCAACTCCACCACTCTCCATTCATTTATTTGGGATTTTGAAAGGTGTATTTATCAAAGGATGAACGTTCAATTTCTACAATTTATAAATACTTCTTTAAAAATCCCATAAAAATGAATGGAGAGTTGAGGATCTCTAACTACGCTTTTTGATAAATATACCCCTATAGCTTCTAGGCCAGACAGCAAAATCCTTTAAACCAAGAAATCATTCTCTGTTTAGTAACATCTCCTTTGCAGATTACATCATCTATTGGAAGAAATTAAAGGCTAAACTCACCCTTTGGTCACTCTACCACAAATGATTATTATTATAAAAGCAGCCCACAAACTTAATGGGTCATTACATTCATGCTGAATTTGCTCCGTTAAGAAGACCTTGTGCCCCATAGTAGTTGGCACACACCAGATTAAAAACCCAGCATAAGGAGCAAAACACATCCCCTTTCTCTCCTTGTGTGTCTGAATGAAGCCCAAGTTGGGGGGGGGGGGGGGAAACAAGCCTATGTGCCTTCCACCACACACTCCTCAACCAGACAACACTGATTAATGTAGTTGGGTTTGAATCAGTTGGGGAAGCCACAGGTCTCTCTGCTTCCAAGAGCACCACACAGTGCAACGTGCAAAAATAGCCAATTGCACATTTGCTTTTGCACTGTACAAATCCCATCCATTCTGATGGAAGATGGATCGGGCCTCAAAAACCCAATGGACCACAAAGCAGAGTTCTTTGAGATGCATTTCTAGCTCTACCTCATACCAAGCCACTGGTTGCAGCTTCGGTGTCTAGAGCCCTAAGGAACTGGCTCACACAGCTGGAGGAGCATGTGGAGGCAGAAGTCACTAGGGACCAGCTTTTGAAGGGTCTTAAAGGGGTGGTTCACCGTCAAGTTAACTTTTAGTATATTGTAGAAGGGCTAATTCTAATAAACTTTTCAATTGGTCTTCATTATTTATTTTTCATAGTTTTTTAATGATTTGCAATTTTCTTCTGTTTCTTTGCAGCTTTCAAATGGGGGTCACTGACACCATCTAAAAACAAATGCTCTGTAAGGCTACAAATGTATTGTTATTGTTACTTTTTATTACTTATCATTCTATTCTGTCCCTCTCCTTTTCATATGCCAGTCTCTTATTCAAATCAATGCAGGGTTGCTAGGGTAATTAGTACCCTAGAAACCAAATTGCTGACACTGCAAATTAGAGAGCTGCTGAATAAAAGGCTAAATAACTATAAAACCACAAACAATAAAAATGAAAACCAATTGCAAATTGTCTCAGAATATCACTCTCTACATTATACTAAAAGTTAACTCAAAGGTGAACAACCCCTTTAAGGGAATACAGCTGGCATCGGGCACACAGCCACACCACCCTGAAAACACCCGATCTTGTCTAGTCTCAGAAACCAACCGGGGCCAGGCCTGGTTAGTACCTGGATGGGAATTTTTATGTAAAGCCTCCATTGAATATTTGAAGTTGGCTTCTGAGAATATGACAATTTCTACCACAGCCAGGAGGGATATCTGGCTTCAGCTGTGGTCTGCTGACACCACACCTAGAACTTATCTGTGTGAGAGTGTGAGCCAGACTCCAGCAGTCTTCCAGTGGGAAGACTGTTTTTTTTTCTAGACCATTGGGTAGAAACCATCTCAGACCAGTGGGTTCTTCAGCTGGTGAAGCAGTGATACAGAATAAAAAATGCTTTTCCCCTTCCAAGATTCTGCCACTTGCAGAAATTCTTCTCAACAGAGGCAAAGTGCCTAGGAAGAGGAAATCTACACTGTCATGGACACGGTACTTCCAACCACACGTGACCTTAGGTGTGGCTGTCAGGGGTCACTCACTCAGTCTGTCACCCACCTTGCACACAGGCTAGAGTAGCATAACAGCACCCCAAACACTAACCAACACCCACAAACACACAACTTACTGCCACCACTCTCAACTTCACACTGGTGTTGAGAGAAACCAGGTACTCTAGTACTGAAGGAGTTAATTCAAACACACACTTCCTACCAGCACTCAAATGGTTAACTAGCATACAGACAGACTAGCATTTCCATTCAGCATGCAGAGGGTTAAGGCTCACAGTTACTCTCTTCCAGGCAAGGTTCTTTTAGAGCACCTACTCTACTAAGTTATATATATTTAATATTATAAAAGGTATGACAGTGCAATTTACAAAATTATGTTACAAACAGAGGCATACATTGAATAATACAAACAGTTATAAAATAAAAAGGGAAAACATGGAAAACCTATACTTAGCTTCAAGATATAGACTTCCTGCTCCTGGAGGCAAGGGGAACAAACGGGATAACTTCACATAGTAACATAGTTACATAATAAGTTAAAAAAAGACTCATGTCCATCAAGTTCAACCTTTTTAATTTTTAAAAAAATTTTTTATTTTAACAGCCTAACTGCTAGTTGATCCAGAGAATGGCAAAAAAAACCCCATCCAAAGCCTCTCCAATTTGCTTCAGAGGGGGAAAAAATTCCTTCCAATCGCAATTGGTCCTCCAAAGTAAATCCCAATCTTAGTCAGAAGAGCTGACTATTTAATCAGTGATTTCAGAGATCAAGTAAATGCACACTCCCCCTTCCCTCAGGAATGCAAGGGGGCATGGCCTAGCAGGCCTCCTCCTGTGAGAAGGAACTGTACCAAGAATACAAGGATCATAATTCCCTAGGAACATAGGAGAGATATGATATGCTCATTGGTTATGAATTCTCTCCTGGATTCCATAGATACTAAACATCAATACTGTGTGACCTGCCCCTGCCCCGATATTCACCTAATCATGTTTGGACTCGTCTGAAAGCCAATATTACTTTGAACCCATCACCAGTTTTTAATGCTGTTGGTACAACAGGTCTGGGTTCTGTGAGGATGAATATGTTTTTGGTTGTGTTATTTGTGACCTTCCCTTCACCTGTGAGAAGCCTTTGTGTGAACTTTAAGTTCTCCCTCCTTGGGCTTTCCCCCCTCTTATCTTATGGCTCTTATCAGCCAGGGCTTGGAGAAGGGCATAATAGGTTGTGATCCTATTACAAATGGCTGACTCCAGACCTTAGTGAAGAGAGGCCTGTTATGTGTCTAATTTAGTCAGAAATGCTTTTTCATGATACCTTGGCCTGTTTTATTACCTACTACAGGCCTGTAGTACATACACATTTTGTGAAAAGAGGGTGTTGGAAAGTGTTACTTTTCTGGAAAAACTTTTTATAGTTGCGGTATACTTATGGAAGAAAATTCATCATTTTTACTTAGTGTCCAGCCCTTGGAATTACCTGTGCTCCATGGGTGTTTACAAAGGTGGTTGCTTCCGTCACAACGGTTCTTATCACGAAGGTGATAAGGTGTATCCAGGTAATACCATATCTAGATGATTGATAGTTCCGGGCAGTGTCAGCCTCCCATTTTATGAAACATCTAGAAAGGTCATTGAAGATATCTCTGTATCTTGGGTGGATTATCAGCGAGGAAAAATCGTCTTTGCTCCCCTCAAGGAAACTTTAATTAAGCATTGAACTGGTGTCCTGGGCAGCTTTTTATTTGGAATCTTTGTGCCAAGGCGCAGCATCATGTCACGCATTTATGCACCGCCGTCATGACACCAGCATCACAACCAACGTGGTGCCTATCTTGGATGCGGCTCTGGTAAAGGCAGGAGTGCCGCTAGCTGAAGAGCTCAGCTAGGGAAACACAGTGCTCAAGAGCATTGAGATGCCAGGGAGAAGTCTCTCTCCTCCAATTTCAGGGAGATGAGTGCCGTGTTCAAAGCTCTCAGGACCTTCTCTGAATTAATCTGAGATCAGATAGCAATGATACAATGAAACAATTTGACAGTACTTTGATCGTCGGGGGGCACTAGATCACAGATTCTCCTAAAAGAGTTCCAGAGAATCTTGTGTTGAGCAGAGAAAAAAATCTGTGAATATTACTGCAGTGTTCATCAATGGGAAGGACAATCTTCTTTCGGATTGTAACATAGTAAGTTAGGCTGAAAAAACTCACGTCCATCAAGCTCAACCTTTTTTAACTTTATTTTATTTTAACTGCCTAACTGCTAGTTGATCCAGAGGAAGGCAAAAAAAACCCATCCGAAGCCTCTCCAATTTGCCTCAGAGGGGGAAAAAATTCCTTCCTGACTCCAAAAAGGCAATCGGACTAGTCCCTGGATCAACTTGTATAATGAGCTATCTTCCATAACCCTGTTTCCATGTATTGTCTGAGCAGAGTGATGCTGGATCCAAAAGAATGGTCCCTGAATCAGGTAATGTTCAACAGCTAGGTAGGCTTGATGGCAATGACAATCAAATGGGAATTTGGTCCAGCCTGCAGTTTGCTCCTATTCCTATGATCAGCACCCTGAAAATCCGGAAGGAGCAGACTTCAGTTTGCCATTCTCCCCTTCCGGCCAAAGTGGATATGGGTCTTGCATCTAATGAATAGGTACCACTGGGATTTTGTGTTCTTCCCTAGAGGGAGGATCTACTTTCTCAGAGCCAGTTTCAGTGCCCAAGCTGAGTCACCTAAGACTTACGGCCTGGAGGTTGATTGGGCCCTATTAACTTCCTCTGGTCTGTCTAATAAACTTCTCAAATACCTTCCTTCAATCCAGGAAGTCATACTAGCAAGGCTTATTATAGAGTTGTCAGAATCTTCAGTCATGGTGTTCTGTGTAGGGAGTCAGTTCTGACAAACCATCTATCAATGAAATTATGGAATTCTTGCAGCTGGGGTTAGGCAGGAATTAAAGAACTAATACTCTCAGGATTCAGGTTTTGGCTATTTCTGCCTACTGGGGTTCCTGATTATCTACTGAGCCGATGATACAGAGACCTCTTCCCTTCCTAAAGGGGATTAAAAAGAAAACATAAATCAGGAAGTTAGGGTCCCTTCTTTTTGCATACACCCGTCTACAGAGGAGAGTTAGATATCAGTCGTTAGATGTTCGTTGTGTACAGCAGACAGAAAACTTCTTTATAGCCTTCTCAGGGAGGTCTAACAGCCTCTAAACTGGCCTTGTCCAGATGGCTGAAAGATACTATTCAAGTATGCTATATGGTAGCTAAATTGTCCCCTCCAATTTTAATTTAAGTCCATTCTACCTGGGCAATGGTAACCTCATGGGCAGTGCTTCTACTGATTCCACCAAGCCTGATCTGCAAAGTGGTTACTTGGTCGCATTTATACTTTCTCCAGACATTACAGGCTGGACATTGATGCTTTGCAGGAGGTGACCTTTGGCAGAGCAGTCCTTCAATCAGTCTATCAAAGGATATAAAATGTTACCCATTTTGTTTATTGCTATGTCCCATATGTGCTGTATACTTACCATACTCTCTTTTTCCTTCAAGTCCATACAGCAGCACAAATGAATCCCACCCTAATAAAATTAATTGGCTTGAGTACTTTTTTAAGACACAAAGCAGATAGAGGGGGAGTGAGTATTATAGTGTGTTAATTAATGGTCTCATCCTACCTAGCAGGAGGAGGGATTAACTCCATATGTGCTGCTGTATGGACTTGAAAAGAAATTACGGTAAGTAAAATTTCCTCTTTCTACATGTTTTTTGCTTGATATGGATAAAGATCTTTTTGAAAAAAGAAATCATGTAAACCCCATACTTAAAGTGTCTTTGTTAGCTCTTATATTTTGGGAAAAAAAACTAAATCCTAAATTACCTGTCAGGAAAGACAATTGATACCAATGGGTGAATTTATTAAATATCATTTACTTTTATTTACAATTTCAGTTCATCTACAGACGTCGTAAATGCATGTATTCTAAGCAAGTCAAAATACATTATGTATGTATTTCAGGCAAGTCAAAATACATTACAATTTACAAGGAGAGCATATTATTCCCACATACCTTGAAGTCTGGTTTCCATTTTGATTATAGTGTTTACAACAGTACCTACACAAAGGTTTGAACAAGTGCAACTTTTCCAAAGCCTTCCATACCCTTCCAAGATTAAAAGATACTGAATTCAACCATGAGCACTATTATTTTGGACATTTAAATTAAATTAACTAAACTAATGGTCCTGAGTATAAAATGTGGTAAAACAAGAGGAATGCTGCATTTCTGTGTTTACTAGACTGAGGGAATGAAATGTGACCAGTGTAGAGACTTCAAGATATCTTGGGGGCAGACGTTACAATAGTCATACAAACTATCGTCATGGGATGGCATACTCCAAGCTGCAGTGTCCTTTAGCAAAACACAATGCATTGTGAATCTACCTATAAAACTACATTTAGGGGCAGATTTATCAAAGGTCGAGTAGTGATATCTTATTTTTTTAACCTCAAATTAACTCATTAATTTCATATTGGAAATTCTAGATTAATATGCTGCTCAGTGGTTACATTACTCCCAGTGACATAAATATTACATGCCAAGTCTTGCAGTATAGAGTGAAGCTTCCAAACCTGCCGAATAATAAGCAAACTTAGTATTTGGGATACTTAGAACTCTGTTTCCCCTGATAAATAACATTTTGCAGTGTATCTAACCTCTGGACAAAATTTAGCCTGCTTCTCAGAGCATATCCTGAAAAGATCAATAACGCAATAGGGATATCCGCATTGTTTTTGAAGGCATCCTCATTTCTCACTAGGCCCTTTTACAGCATACTAGGTCAGATATATAAAAATAAGAGCAAATCACCTGATTACCATGGAATTCCCTTTCACAGCCAACATGATACAATTACAATTGTATGAAATTTGCCCTAAAAGGACTCTTAGTGATGAGGTAACAATAGAAATTAATCCTTCAGCTACAGAAGAAACTATGGGGCAGATTTACTAAATTTGTGTGAATGATTCCAAATTCAATCACATTTTTAAAAAAATTCTAATTTGAATTTTTGAATAGTTTTTGTGGCCACTTCGACCATCGAATTATTAAAATTCGATTGAAACGAATGATTTAAATAGATCGAATAAAAATCCATGCGATCATTCCATGGTCGAATTACTTGCCCTTTAAATTTTTATTCGATTGCCTAGTTCGCCAGATTAAACCTACCGAATTGCTTTATTACCCTATGGGAAGCTTTTTCAGCTTTTTAAGATCGAATAAAAAAAATTGGTTAAAATTGTTCGATACAAATGATCTTATCGATCTAATTTTTTTAATATGATCGTTCGATTAATCGAATTTCGTTAAAACCCATCGAATTCGAAGGGTTAAAATTCGGTAAAAGTTTCTGAACCCTCGAATTCGACCCTTGGTATATCTGCCCTTAAGCGTCACTTTGTAACAGCAACAAAATAATTAGGTTGAGGAAGCACATAAATAAAACTGTTAATCTTTTTTTTAACAATTGATGAACAAGAGAATTTACACAGACTATTCGTGGATAAGATTCTGGGGCAGATTTACTAAATTCGTGTGAAGAATTCGAAGTTCGATCAAATTTGCATAAAATTAGAATCTTCAAATATGCAAATTAGGCAAATTCGACCATCGAATAAAATTTCATTCGAATATTCGACTATTTGATGGTCGAAGTACTTCCCCTATTCGACCACCTAGTTCACCAGATCCAAGCTGCCGAATAGGGGACCATTATTTTTGATCGAATAAAAAAAAATTCAATTGATCGATAAAATTGTTCGAATAGTTTTGAACGATTAATCGATTGAATTATTTCTATTCAATCGTTCGATCGGTAAAATCCTTCGAATTTGATATTTAAAGGATTTTACTTCACATGGTCGAATTTCAAATTTTTTTTTCAATTCCAAATTCGACCAATAGTAAGACTGCCCCGTAGTAAACAATTTTTAAACATTAATTTAATGGACTTTTACTTATATGACAGTTCCATTCAATATATGACAATAAGGAAATGAGGCAAAGAATGAGACTATGCTTTGTGCAGAACGTCAAAATATTGAGAAAATGAATATTATACAACACAACAGTCACTACTTGATTAATTATGTCTGTCATATAAAATTCATATCCCCTTTCTCTACAATAAAGTCTAGTACTGTACTGATAATCATATTAAAATTGAATTTTTCTACTGAACTTCAGTAATCCCCTCAGTGTGTGTATACCGTGTTTGCACAGATCATGTATAATAAATACAACAAACAATTAAAGTTTCACAAAATTATTTTAAATGACAAAGGAAACAAAGTATCGTAAACGTCTAAAAAAAGACTACCATTGGAAGATCAGTCCAGTGACAAACTTGCAGTGTTCAGGTGCTTTTCTATCTTCTTTTCAAAGGGAGATAGTTTATGCATTGGTAATTATTACTGATAATACTGGTAAGTCACATTGCTTGCCCAGTTTACTATCCAGCAGTAAACTTTAGGCTTTAACAGTAGAATTAACCTGGTCAGTATGAAATGGATATGAACCACCGCCAGCGAGTGGTTACCCCAGTTTTTTATTTTTTAAATGTCTTTGCTTTTCCCACAGTCGTGTTCCCAGTTTTTTGTCTTTAAAGACATTTTCGGAGATCAAGGACAATGGGATTGGCTAGCAGGAAGCTGGCAAATAATCAGCATAAAAGTGGCGTAAACAAGCATGCTAGGCCAGTCTTGGCTCTCTTGATTCACCAATGCTTTGTTGCAATCTTGGCTGCCATCAAGTGCAAAAAGTGTCCATAAATTGTCCAACAATTTTCCTGCAGGTCCTTGACACATTACGCTCTGCCCAAAAGCGCCGACCTGAAAAATTAACCATATAGAAAGGAAAATGTTAGGATATAACAGTGGCTTAAATAAATAATACTATATATATATATATATATATATAAATATCATTATATGTTAAGAGAGTACATTGAAATTTCACATTTACATTGAAAATTCACAATTCCATATATAAATGAATCCCCCCACCCCCAAACATGGAATACTGAATCCCAGACTTAACAGGGGTATCTGCAATTCTCCTCTGAATTACTAGAAGGAACTGACTCTTTTCCTCATACAGTTCTCTATCAGAAGCTTCTTTTTCTGTCACATGTATTATTCATAATTCAATTAAATGTTTCACTGTACAATGGGCATATACAATTAAATTCACTACTTTATAGCATTGCATGTAATAGAACAGGCAGAAGCAAATTCTCACTACTTTGAAAAAAATGGATATAACAATGATATAACAAAAACATACAGAAGTGGAATTAAGTATGTAGCCAGTGCAGACTACACCTACAGAAAATAGCACCAGAGTACCAGATCCATACAAAGAAAATAGATTTTAACAGATCTATAAAGGTGTCTGAAGCAAATGTTTGTATGTAATATCTAGCTAGTCAGTGTCACAAAACCCACAGCACCCTGTATTGATAGATCAGCTATTTAGCCTCACCTCAGAGTCTTCCATCTGTCCTTTTCAATGTGATTCTCGGGACTTTCACTCTCATAAGAAGCCAAGTAAAGTGCTGTGAACAAAAACAATAACACACGAGTGAATAACCCAGCATTTTCAGGACCTATATTGCCACAGTCTTTCAGTACCCCTAGGAACATTACTATCTTGCTTTCACTCAGACGATGCTGTGCCTCATTTACCTCAACATCAAACCCTTCATCACTCTTGCTTTAAATACATTGCTGCTGAGTTAGGGAAAAAAAAGAGGTATATAGCCAGCTGTTTTATTATACTCAATATGTGTAAAAGTCATCAGCTACACTGATATACATGCCATCCATAGCAGAAATGATCAAATTTATAAGTAGGTTAAAGCTTAGTGGAGGCACAAAACATAACAGGGCTCCTATGTATCCACAAGTGCATCACCCCCTTGCAAACTCAATGATGCTGGAATTCTAGGGAATTTGTGGCTGTACATGTGCCCTCACATCTGATTACTAGGATGTGACAGTAAAAAAAGACACTGCTAATAAATATTATTTCCTTATTAAGATTTCTTCTTACACATTCCTTTCGCTTTTTCACAAAATTACAGTCTTTTTACATTTGCTGCTATTGTGGTAGGTTGGTTTGTCAATCACAACTGCAAGGGGTTTTTCTATATTCAGAAAGGATGTAAATGTTAAAATCTATCATCTGTGGTATAAAGCAAGATTGTGTGTCTTCTGAAAGACATAGCATACTGTAACTTGCCCTTGACATTCACATGGCAAAGGAAAGTAACAGCTGTTTTCATCTGCCTAATCTCAATGGCATTAACCTTGGATGAGGAATTCTCATCTCTGTGGTGCTACTAGGGGACTAGGGTGCTCATCAGAATTTGACAGATAATTCTTTCCTTGTGTAACATTGCCTTAGGGGTTAATGCCACAATTTATACATTTTAAGCTGAGCTTAATATCTGAAAATTCTTTCTGTTGACTCCCTTTGTATTAGGAAGCTTTAGGATTCAGCACCCTGCAATTCTCAGGTTGAAAAACAAAACAAAGATTTAGGGGGCATTTTTGGTAGTGTTTTCATAGGCTGAAAACTTAAGTTGAAATCTGCCCCATGTGACATTATACATTATCTTGCAAAATGACTGTAATTTCACTTTATCATGCATATTAAAAAATATATTTTTGTGAGAGATTTCTTTATGGATTTAAGGATAAAATGTGCATTCTTTCTCATAAAACATCTTGCCCATAGTTCAATCTATCAAACACTCATGTCTTTTATGCCATCTCTCAATTTGATCGCTGTCCTTTCAATGATCAAACACCTATCCCTGGAGACAATGGATCCCCATTCAGTTGAATTGAAAACAATATGTACTGTAATAGAAATTTAAAATTATGAAAAATTGTGACATTTCCCTTACCATCCTCACTGAAGATGGGGGCAGTCAGCACATAATGTAATATTTTCCGATCCTTTTCAAATGGACACTCAACCTGTTTCCATGTCATAAATTCGCTGACCTGCTTAGCAAGTTCCCAGAATTTCTAAAAAAAACAAACAAAAAAAGCCAAAAGATAACATTACAAATGAATAGTATACATCTTAAAGGGAAACTGTCATGGGAAAATATGTTTTTTTAAAACGCATCAGTTAATAGTGCTGCTTCAGTAGACTTATGCACGGAAATCCATTTCTCTAAAGAGCCAACAGATTTTTTTAATATTCTGTTTTGAAATCTGACATGGGGCTAGCCATTTTGTCAATTTCCCAGCTGCCTCGGTCATGTGACTTGTGCCAGCACTTTAAGAGGGAACTGCTTTCTGGCAGGCTGTTGTTGTTTTTCCTTCTCAATGTAACTGAATAGTACGCAGTGGGACATGGGTTTTTACTATTCAGTGCTGTTCTTACATCTACCAGTCAGCTGTTATCTTGTGTTAGGGAGCTGTTATCTGGTTACCTTCTCATTGTTCTGTTATTAGGCTGCTGAGTGGGGGAAACCGAGGGGGTAATATCACTCCAACTTACTGTACTGCAGTAAAGAGTGACAGTATCCCTTTAAATTTTGTTTAATTAGGAAGTAACTCTTTGAACCATGACATTAGATAGATTAAATCAGTTCAGAATACAACAGAATATTGTAGGACCCCAGCAATCATAAAAACAGAAAATTGTCCAAAACTAGACCATTATGTAAGAAAACTGCACCTCATATTCTAAAGTGATATATATGCATTTTTAGCACAAAGTTTAACACGTTTAAAAAAAGGCTTGGTGGATAATACATTGGGGTAAATTTCTTAAAGGGGACATATAGCATAGTTTTGAACTTAAGCTTAATTAATTCCTTTTGCAATAAAATAGAATAAAACGCTTTGTTACATATACCTTTTGGTTCAATTTTCTCTGATATATTTGTATTTCTTATCTAGCCCCTCCCTTTCTCTTGATTTCCTCTGCTGGTATCTATGCAGCCGGCCAGGGCGGCCGTCTCTTCTTTCCCAGACTTTTTTTTACTTTTAGCAGCAGCCACTGAGAAGGACTGGGCGTGCATAGGGGGAGGCGCTAGTTATCTATGTAATCTTGATGCCACGTCAATCACGACAGGGTCCTTCTCAGGGCTGCTTGCTCGTCCCTGCCCAGCTCCTGTGCACAAGCTGACAGATACCGAGCAAGTGAGCGAGAAGGTCTGCTGCTCTCTTACCCCCTCCAGTAGCCTCCCTCAGCAAGTCCTGATTGCCGGCTACAAGTGAGTGAAGGGAGCATTAAAAACTGGTTATAAGTATGGTTATTATAAAACTGGTCATTAGCGTAGATGTAAGGGGAGGGTTGCCAGATTTCAGAGATGCATAGATTTACATCAAGCGTCCTTTACCCCCACATCCCAGGTATACAAAGTACTTCCCCTGTTTTTTACCTCCCCTTGTCTCAGATGAAAGGCTAGGGGATACTTTCTATAGGCACAGATCTTGCCGGCTGCCTAACTGTACAATCCGCCGTTGCCATAGTAACGCTGCACTTGCGCTCGCAGCTCTTCTGTAGCGATCCGCTGGTGCTTTAGGCATTGGTGAAACTAATGGAGTTTGTGCGCAAATTCAGGCATTGGACTTCACGGAGTGAGGGGAAAACTTTTGATTGCCGAGTTCCCCATGACAACACGAGATCCGCGGCATGCTGCTTGTAAGTCACAATCAGTGAAGCAGTTTGGGGGTATGTGCAGAGTAGGGAAGCAATTACCAGAGGAATGCTTTCTAAACCAGGCTCTGGCTGTTCTTCCTCTGTGGTGGTGGGGGCATTGTCTCTCTTGCCCAGTGCACTGATTTGACTGACCTCTTTACAGATAGAGGTACAGGGAGAGAGAGGTAATAGCAGCTGCTGCACTGCCCTGTACTTCGTTATCCCCTTCCTCTAAGCCCTGACTCTGTCAGGAAGAACATTGCCCTGTGAATTTTAGCTCCTTCAGCTTACACTAGTACTGAACATAATGCCCAGACTTGCTGCTCATTAGACGCACCTTACACTGCCACAGCCTCACAGGTTCCGCTGTGGTGCAACAATTTGCGCAGAACAGTGACTCAGAGATCCAGGACACAGGCTGGAGACACTATATGGGAAACCAGTGAATGCTGCTGGAGTGTGAGGGGCAGCAAGGAGCTCTCTGACATGACATGGGGTAGGCACCCGCACATGCTAAGTCACAGGGAAAGACCACCCTCCTGAACTTGCTCTGCTTTTTGACTTGTCTGTCTCTTTCCTACAGGAAGGTGGAGAAGGTAAATGTGGTGAATATGTACTCTCTGAAAATATATGGTTTTCTGGGGTGAATGTACTTTTT
>CM044432.1:72842540-72858642 GCA_024363595.1 Xenopus borealis | reverse complement strand
TGATGTAATTACACTTTTAGCAGGTAAAATGCATTCAAAACGTTTTTTTTTTTCTGCATCTTTATATTGTTTGAGGAAAGATTAATCACATATCTGAATATGAAGGTTATGCAAAATGTCCCCTTTAAAGAGTGAAGTTCCACCACTAGAGTTAAATTCTGCAGCTCTCAATTAATTTCTATGGGATTTTTAAAGGGATTTTCAAAGGGTGAACTTTCACTTTCACCCACTGATAAAAACACCTTTAAAATCCCATATAAATGAATTGAGAGCTGCAGAATTTCACTCTAGTGAATAGATTTATTTCTAAAGACCTTCATAATTAAATGTCACTTATACTAAATTCAGTAGCCACTGTCTAGGACAATTGTAGTTTGATATAGAATAATATGCTTTCCATCTGTCTACTTGTTGTGCAACAGCTGTGTCTGAATGGAGACCTGGCAGAAAGGGGGAAAGGATTAAGTTTTACTGAGAAAGAGGGAGGTTGTTGGCCTGTGCAGAAAAAAGTTTATTTGGAATTGTCGGTTAGCATATACTGTATGATTATTGTGCATTACAGAATTGCGGTCAAACTCTGTGGTCTTAAAATATAATTCTGGGAAGACCAGTTATCCAAGCCTTTAACAATACTGTATATTAGAACAACTGTGTATAATATATAAAGATATCACACAACAAGTCTTATTTTAAAGGAAATCTATACCCCCAGAATATATACTTAAAAAATATTACGTGGCCTATTAAAGACTCTTGCCACACTGAAATGTATGTAGGTAAAGTAGGTAAGTAAATATTGCCCTTTTACATCTTTTACCATGAGCCACCATTTTGTTATGATCTCTTTGCTGCCTCAGAAATCCCTTTGCCAGATATACAGCTCTAACTATAGCAAGAAAGTTAGTGTGGGAGTAAAAGACAGAACTTTGTGCTTTAATTGGCTGATGTGGCCTAACATGTATGTGTATCCTTTGCTTGTTCTTGTGTACTGTAATGAATCATATGGTCGCAGGGTTAGCTCTTAGTACTTAAAATGTGAAAATAGTTGTTCTATACCATATATTTTATAGAGACATACAATGTTTTGGACATCTACAGGATGTTAACATATATTACATAAACATACAATAGTACTACCTACTTCAAAATTGACATGTCCATTTGGAAGTTGACTTGTACAACCTTCATTCAGGAAGTATATATCCTTAATAATCAAACTGCAGAATGGTATTACAATCTGTGAACAAAACACAACACTAAAAATTAAGGTTGGTATTCTTCTTCAGAAAAATTAAGCTTGTCTGCCTGTGTATGGGGCCATAACGAGCCCTTGCCTGACTGACATCTTGCAGAAAATCAGGCAGGAGTGAAAATCACAGCTTAGAAACACCTTAGTGATCTGCGGGCCAACCCAATACCCGTGAGTAGAGTAGGGCTGCGTTTTCCTAAGTCACTGAAAATTGTCTAGTGAGGCAATTTCGAGCAACTTAGGAAAACGCAGCGCCACGTGTGAATAGATGCAGGCGACTTACAGTTTAGCGGGCGCGAGACATGGGCAAGCAATTCAGGGAGATTAGTCGCCACAAAGAAGCAGCGATTAGTCGCCAGGCGACAAATCTCCCTGAATCTTTCGTGTGATCTAGCCCTTAGTTACATTTCAGAAACTTTGTATCTTTATCTGGTGTCAGTGCAGGATATCAAAGAGAAACTCAGGACATTTCATTAACAAAAGAGTACTGCAGGATGAATTGTCAAAATCAGGACTGTCCTGCAGAGACATTTGGGAGGTACTGTATGTGATTTTCTATACATGACATCCCTTAACATCACTAGAATTCCTACTGTGGTGCTGCATAGTTTGACTTTCAGTTCACTTTAGCATTCTCCTTTATATTCCCTATTGTATTTCTGCTCCAATGTGTTTTAATGCCATTTTTATTTCATATTTCTTGTTCTTCAAGAGTAATTTCAAGGATGCTAGTGATCCTCCATTGTACCTTTCAATAATTTTTTTGGCAATGTATTACTGCCATCTCAGTACAGGGAAGATAACATCAGATCTGACATGCTTCATTTCATGTTTAGAAAGGTATAGTATTTCATAGTTTGCATAGACTTGCATGAATTTGTTTAACAACCTAATAGATAACAAGAATGTATCCATTTAATCTAGTTATTTTCTGAAAAGACCCTTTCTGGCTTAAGTCAGGATATATATAAACTAATAAGTGGTTTTAAATTGCAACATAAAAAATGTTTGCATTTAAACACCAAATTTTATTGTAAGAGATACATCACACAAGATTACAAAATTGTAATGCGTCTAAAAATGTCTTTGTGTGTATATAAGCCAGGCATATTTCTAAATTACCCATGATTTGTTCTACTCTCCCACAAACCTTTGAATTGCTTCAATTTTCCCCCAAAGCAGCACAACATTATGTTAATGGAGCTTCATCATGCGCATTGCTGCACAGAATAATGCAACATGCAATAATGACAAACCATTGTACTTAAGCACTGTATATTGAAATTGGTAATGGCTTGCAGAATGTCTTACATCAAAACACAACAAACACAACTTTACAAAGGGCATTTTTATGGTGCAGTTTTTATTACTTAATTTAAATGTGGACATGGCAAATAATTTATTCTGCCAAAATGTATACTTTAACCAATAATTGTATTATGCAAGCTCAAAAATGAACGGTGAAAGACTTTTATAAATCACATTCAGTCATATACAATACCGATGGAACAAGCAAACTAAATGTTTAAAATTATCAAATTCATACTTTCAAGCAACAGTTTACAAGATCCAGCAAGAAGTTATCTCCCAAAAGCATCAAATTAACACATTATTTTGTAAATCCTACAGCAAAATATGCAGTAAAGTTATTCCATTGTTTTAAAACAAATGCAGCTTTCATTCCTACTTGATCTTTCAAAATGTATTGACTTTTGTCTGCAGTACAGCAGTTTGCAGGATGCCATATGTCTTTATTTCATTTTAAATCTTCTGTGCAAACAATAGGAACCCAGTGTGCCATCTGCACATTTTATCACTCCCTGTATGCTAATCTATTTAGACAACATACCTTCTCACGGTTGCTGTGAGCTGTTAGAGACCTTTGAGCTGCCCCTCGCAAAGCTGTTCTGTAATTGTAAAAATTGCTAGAAGGATCCATTTGATGCTGTCATTGAAAATAAAATCAGCTGTTAATCTCTGTTGCTAGTAATTACTGCTACTTGGTACATTTATTTACATTAATATTTATACATACATATTTTATTAATTGACCTGTAAAAAACACATTAATAAATAAAAAGAATTAAAACTGAAATCATAAAATACTCAAAAATCTTCAGATTGCATGTTGCTTTTTAAACCATTTACTATGTGGCACTTATAGGGGAGATGTGGGGAACGTAATGAAAGACTTCCAACAAGAGCCCAAAAACACAAAGGACACAATATTTTTCCTAATGATTTATAGAAAATATTTGACTCATAAATATAGGAACCAAATATAGGAAACAAAATAAGCATATGTAATATCTGTATTATGGCTACTGGTCCATAAAAAAATATGTCATTGGCCGTAAAAACTGGACATCATGAGATATGTTACCTTCAGGTTTTGTTTGTTATTCAAAAACCATAAATCCATAAACAATAAATCAATATTACATACCTCAAGGATGTCAAACTTAGCAGTCTTGACTTTTGCCCATGTTTTCTTGAGTCGGGACACTGGACTCATATTCATGCCAGCTTTTTGGAAACATACACACAAACAATATTTAGTTATTTATGTGAAATGCATGTGTTGTCTATCATACGCCAGAATTACACAGCATTTAAAAAGCAAATAGAGCACTGTAACATAACCTAAAGCTTAGAGTAGACAACAGTTTTCTACTGCTTAAGGGGGACTATTGTGAAGATGAAGTTTTAATATAAGCTTCCTCTCAATGAAATAGGAAATTTTACAAATCTAATAAATAAAATGGTATTGTTACGCTTCAGTGACCCCTTCCTAGCATTGATCCTTCATGCAGGAAGTGGAATCAGATTTTTTTGACAGTTAGGTCTAATACCTACTTTGGGTGTGCTCCCTTTGCCTAGATGATGTATTGGAGCTCACTCTTTGAAAATCACAGAAATTCTGTCTCACTACATGCAGAATTTGTGCGGAAGTCTGTTATTTTGTTAGATTTAGTTTGTTTAAAGCTGGTTGTTTGAGTTAGCTCTAATATATCTGCTAGGAAAATGGGTCCCCCCAAAGATATATTAAACCTTTCTATCAAAATCTGACCCCAACTTCTGTATATTGAAACAATGAAGCGAGACAGAACGTGGAATAGTAAAGACTAACCATAAAATTTTAGAAACTGACCTTTTTTTAAAAAAAAAAATAATATTTAGAAAGATTCTAATTTCCATTAAATACATCTTATGTTAATTTTCATTTTTGTGATAGTACTCCTTTAATAAATTTGCAGGAATTTTTTCTATACCTATTAATCTGTCTGCATCTGCAGCCAAAAGGTCCTGAGAGTGACGAAACTCTTGTTTCTCAACCAGTTAACACAGCTGGTCTTGAAGCAGACATCAGGTCTGCTAACATATGATGAATAATTTGTTTTAAATTAAACACACATAATATCCCAGGGGTTTAATAAACTCGATGTCAAAACAGTTATCATGTGGCATAACTGAGCACTAGAAACTCACAGAAAGAATGTAAAAATATATAATTCCATATATTGTGTGAGCTAAAAATAGTTTATTTGAATGCGCCTTTGTACTGTGCATGTCATCTCACAATTTGCATCCTTGCTATGCCATGTGATTTTATACTAAACGAAACACTTTAATTAGAAAAATTCCTTTGAAATGTTATAAACTAAACAGTACTGCCATCACTAATAAACCAAGACATATTTTTAAATATCGCTGCCAGCCCAGTAAGGGCTTGCCAAGTGGTGGTTTTCCCAGTTTGCTAAAAGTCAGCTGCTGTACAAAATGTCCTTTAAAGTATCCAGGAAGACATTAGGATATAATTTTTTTGCGTAAACAACATAAATTAAATGCAACATTTTTGATTATTGCATAGTTTCAGCTGCCACCTACAGGCTGCTTGAAAACTTGACTATTATTTATTTTGAGATATGATCAGGTTTAACCGCTCCAGTGCTAGGAATCAATGTAGTATCTCTCAGGCCCTTAATTTAGCAATGTGGTAAGTTAATAATGAATTTAACTGGCATATAATGCAGCTGACACCATGTTTAAAAACGGTTGTATCACCTCTACTTACATATTATTGCCATCAGAGAGTTGAAGTTTCCAATATTGAAGCATTCTCGAGCAACATCAATGAAAAACTCTATCATTCGAGCACGGTGTTTCTTTTTCACAGGCTGCAGAAAGTACAGAAATGACTGGAATTCAGTGGAGGCCAAAAATAAGGATGTTGAAGACATCATGCACTGCACTGATAAATAAATAAAATAACTCACCATGCAGATTTCGGTGGCAACCAAGTAGCTAAGCCGGTTAAACCATTCCACATAGGCTTCCAAGTTGCATGTTTTTTTTCTGTCACTGTAGCAGTTCTGCTGACATAAATTTAATTTTGTCAGTATATCTCACTGACACAGGTGTGCTCATATTAACTACCTCTGGATTTGTATATTGGAAGTAAATTATCAGACAATGCTATGGTTCCATGTGAAAGATAACATTGAAGGATACAAAAACAATATATTTTCCTTAGGTTAAGGGTGATGGCTGTATAAAAATACATGACTGCTGGGGCGACAAATCTTGTAAAAATGCCTCTCAACCAGCAATAACTTAAACAACTTCAGCCAACTTTGGATGAACAAATCAATAAGTTAGTTTCACCACTGGCAATTTCAAATATTGCCGGGGAAGAGGCATTTTTGGGATATTTATTGCTCACATTTGTGTATAAGGGCAATCAGCCGTGGCCCTTATCCTTGCCATTTTCTATCCGTTAGAATAGGCACACATGCTAAACATAAAGTTGAATATGCCTTTGAAGCACTCTTCTCATCTATAGGGTTTCATGGTCTGCACACTGTTTAATACAACTTTTGCGAGAGGGTTAATATAGCATGCAGGGAAATGGTGGCATTAAATCACTAACCCTGAATAAACATTAAAGCCCTCCTGCCTTTGTTATTTACTAATTTAAGTTGCTGAATAGTGATGAGCACTTTTTTGCAGCGTTTCACAGAAATAATGATGCCCATAGACAATGGGTGAAAAACACTATCGTGCAAGAAACAAAAGATTTGACATGGCGCATCACGAGACAAAAAAAATTTGACCTCCACAGACTTCAATGCATTTTGGTCAAAATCACCCATCACTATAGCTGAATAATGCCTTAATGATTTTTGTATCCTATATTGCAATCTGAAATAAATAATAATACAACCCAACGACAGCAGTAGAAGACTCTAGGATCAGATATTTGTTCCCAATCTGAACCTCTGTACACAGAATAAAGGAACTCAACAAATAATGGTGCTTCTAATTTGGGTTTTACCTTATTATTATCTAATGGATCCTTCTGCACAAACGCTTGAACGAATTCTTCTGGTCCAATGTAACTTAGCCTCTCCTGTAATTAAAGCAATAAAATAAGAGGCTTATTTCAAATAATGTGTACTGTATTTAGATATGTAAGCATGCAATAAAGATGCTACTAACCAACTCTATGTGGGTGAGTTGCTGTGCTACTGTGTAGGGGTCACTACACACAGTGATGATGTCCCTTTGTATGGACTGTGGTTTGGTTTTCAGGACTGTCATGCGATCAGTAGACTGTGCATTCATTTTTGTAATGAGTTCTTCATACTGAGTCAGTGCCGCCAACTTCCGAATAAGATTCTGCATTATCTGCTGAACATTTTTTCTGTACATCTGCATTAAAGAAAAAAATATTTTATTTAGCCACTCAAAACAACTCACATGTAACGGGCAGGTATGATATCAGTTTCCATTTATTTTTGCATTACAATACTGTCAACCTAGGTGTGATGCTCCTGAGAGGCTGGTGGCAAACAGGTCATATCCTCTGTAAGTTTATTTCAAGCCAGTAAAAGAATGCTACAGGTTTCCACTGCTTCCTCCAATTCACTTGAATTGGAAGTGCAATTATTAGTGCTGTTACACACTTTTTCAATCAAGAGGCATGTGGCAGTGGTATTTTTTTCTATACAGGCTGTAACACTGCCACAGACCTATGTACAGTATGCCATAGTCAAAATAAATCCAAGATTACAAAGATAATAGTGAGTTAATTATAAACTCTGCAAGTTCTTTACATTAAGAAAATATGTTGATGCAGGTGGTTAACATTCCACGTAATGCTTGGCTTTAATTTTCAAGGTCATATAAAATGGGTCTCATGGATGCTTACATTTTTTGGAGAACAGATTTAAAGAGTATGTGAACACTCAAGAGAATTGATTCCAGAATTAGAAATGTGCTTTTTTTATGTTCGTGCCCACAAATGCATGGCAAATGGATTTCAGAGTTGCTATTTAATTAGATTGCTGTTCAGAGGAAAGATCAGCGAGGCAACTCCATCCATCTCAGCATATGGAGAGATATATCTTTTTGTTTTTCAGTGTAAATCAGTGTAAAATGTGAAATGGTGATCTCTTAAACTGCATTTAATTAATGATGCCTGCACATTCCTTAAAATATAAAGAAAAATATAGATTTTTGTTATCTTGTCTGGAGATTTCACCACTTAATACATTTTTGTCTTTATAAGTCAGCTTCAATAAATTGATCCGAACATCTAAAACAAAATAATGCATTCTATTTATATTCTTCGTGTATTCTCATTAAACAATGCTAGTATACTTATTTCTATTGAAATGCCAACATTTTAGTGTGATCTTCCATATTGAATTATTCACCATAGTCTGCAATATTCACAAGGTCACTAAAGACCTTAGAGATGGTGCTACTGCAGTTGCAGTCTACAGAGACAATCAATATGCCACCTACCACTCACATAAATACAAATTTAAAACAAAGATGTACATTGAAAAACAAATTCTTAAACTGTACTACCTAGTAGAGAATGGATGGGAATACTACAGTAGTCTACTTTTAACATGCTGCTTTGTTCCATCCAAACCCATAATGCAACATGTACTGTATGCTGTAATACCCTCTAATACAAGTAACAATATGAGAAAGTATTCTTGTCCCAAAAGGGATGTAACACCAAAAAACAATTATCACTCTCTTTGCTAAAAATGGGCACAAAAATGTTGGGACTTTTTAGCAAATATGAAATGGGGAAATGTACTTTGTGATTTTTCCTTTCAGATAAGGCAACGGCATGATCACTCACTCTCATGTGATTATGCTCTACAGTTTGACAGAGTCAAGGCCGCAGAGTTCACAGTGTCTGTGGAATGTAATATATTAATTATGGCATTCAAAGACATTCTCATAGTTACAAGGACTTTTCCAAGCAATGCTGGTTTGTCTTTCAGATATAAACCAACATATATCCAACAAGCACCATTGTAAAAAGTACTGGTAACCCCAACCGGAATGCGGGCTCTATCAGCCTGCACCATATGTGCCCTTTAATTTTTAATTAATTTTCTCCAGTACAAGGGCATTTTGTCCGTTGACATGTTTGTAAGTTGTATTCATACATAAGTAAAGTTAGTTGGCAATTTGCTTGCCACACATCGTTCTATTCTGTAGCCTCAGATGAGGCAGCAATGTAGCAGCTACCATTTAAATGTGCTGCATGGGCAAAGGTAGCTATATTCTCATAATCTACTCACTGTTTAATGCAAAATAAAAGGATGCAGACTAGTTTTTCAATAGGGTAACCTACATCATCCCCATTTGTTATTCGATGAGCTGTGTCCTTCAGATTTCTCATCATTCTCTCATCCCTGAAATCATATGGGAATGTTTCAGTCCATTCAGTTAGCAGCTGGAGAATTTTGGGGGCAATTTTACGCACTTGGCTCTGTTGAGAGACACACCAGACATCATAATCGAAAACTCAAATGCATCATTTGAATGTTTTAACTTTTTAAAGGCATTTTCATCAGTATCCCTTTTAAAGAAAGATCTGGTATTTTTACGGAGATGGTCACCAAGGAAATACCACTCAATTGAATGAATAAGATTAATAGTATGACAATAAATACTTTTATAGCAACTTGTTACCAAGAAGAGAAATAAATTAGAGAAGTATAATATTTTGCAACTTTACAGTTTAAAGGGATCCTGGCATGGGAATTTTTTTCCCCCAAAATGCATCAGTTAATAGTGCTGCTCCAGTAGAATTATACATTGAAATCAATTTCTCAAAAGCAGAAACAGAATTTTTTATATTTCATTTTAAAATCTGACATGGGGCTAGACATATTGTCAATTTCCCAGCTGCCCCAAGTCATGTGACTTGTGCTCTGATAAACTTCAATCACTCTTTACTGCTGTACTGCAATTTGGAGTCATATCACCCCTCCCCTTTTCCCCACCCAGCAGCCTAACAACAGAGCAATGGGAAGGTAACCAGATAACAGCTCCCTAACACAAGATAACTTTTGCCTGGTAGATCTAAGAACAGCACTCAATAGTAAAAACCCATGTCCCACTGCGTACTATTCAGTTACATTGAGAAGGAAAAACAACAGCCTGCCAGAAAGCAGTTCCTTCCTAAAGTGCTGGCACAAGTCATATGCCTGGGGCAGCTGGGAAATTGACAAAATGGCTAGCCCCATGTCAGATTTCAAAACTGAATATTAAAAAAATCTGTTCTGCTCTTTTGAGAAATGGATTTCAGTGCAAAAGTCTGCTGGAGCAGCACTATTAACGGATGCATTTTGAAAAAACGTTTTCCCATGACAGTATCCCTTTAAGTTTTATGAACATTAAGTAGCTTATTTACTATAACAAAAATGTTCTCACTATTTTCTTAAAACCTCTTCGTGCACTTTTTTTTTTTTACTGTACTCAATAAATTTACTCAAAAAAACTGGTGCGAGAAAAGACTCAATAAAATTGTGAAAAAAATGTGAAGGTTGCTGAAGAGTATGTTTTCACCTAAAGCATTTGTAGCCAGATTGTATAAAGGATGCCATAATCATGCTCTCAAACAACTTCCAGTACGGTAGAAGTTTCAGTTCAAAGCAACTGTAGAATACATAATATGCATATGACTTTTTTTCTGGAGCTGAAACCTTGATACTACTAAGCTTAATAAGTAGTTCCTGTTAAATGCTAACAACTTACCTTATCTAACCCAGGCTCATTCAATCGCTGCTGCTCCATGCATACATGGCAGACTCTGGCCATCAACTCAGAAGGGTGAATAAAAAGTCTAGAGCTCAGCAGGAAGGTGAAGATGTATGTTCTCTGTAATCATAAAATAAATCATTATTATATTAATTATGATTATTTTATTAATTGTGAGAAAACATCAGGAAGTGAGGAATGCAAGGGTTATAAACACATACATCCTTTCTTTAAAAAAAATAAAATGCATAAGCAATATTACATGCTTCAGTATCAAAGCACAGACTAAGTTTGCCCAGGTGCAGCAATCCACAGCTGATCATTTACTAGTCACCTGTTTACACAACATCTTTCTGGTGGCTATGGGTTACTGTTGGACCTGGGCAAACTTAGTGTGTTTTATTGAATATGGAGAATGTTTGGGAATATTAAAACATGCTTACTTTCACAAAATCAACACATTTTGGTCTAGGCCATACTTATTTATCTAGTATCCCTACGTGTCAAATTTACAAGCTATCAGTTTGTTTCCTGTGCTGAAAAAGTTTCCTTTGTAAGCACTCAGTGGGTAAAAACATTTGCTTGGGAACGGATTTATTTTCCTCTGCCTTCAACTTACATCCGGATAGTAATCGACGTTTGGCACTAAGTGTTGGATGAGTGCTTCCAGAGACCCAGAAAGAAGGTTGTTATCTTGGTAATACAGGTCTGAACAACTTTCTTCTTTGGACTGATACAAGTTCCGATGGAAACTGCTGCTGTCAAACATAGCTACAAGAGTGGGCGTCTGGGGCATTCTCTCCTGCAGAAAAGAAATCAATCAAATTCAATAACAGTTTATTTTTGTAGCAAGCTGGAAACAAATCAATGTACTTTTTATCTTTTATTAATGATGCACCCAATCCAATATTTGGTATTCGCCGAATCCTTTGTGAAAGATTCGGCCGAATACCGAACTAAACCCTAATTTGCATATGCATATGCAAATTAGGGGCGGGAAAGGAAAAGTGTGAACATTTTTTTCACTTCCTTGTTTTGTGATGAAAAGTCACATGATTTCCCTTCCCTACCCTAATTTACATATGCAAATTAGGATTCAGCCGAATCAAAATCTTGCTAAAAAAATCCAAATCCCAAACCAAATTTTGTGCATCCCTATTAATGAATGTAAACTTTTTCAAACTGTTCCATTTTTTAATTATGAACTTTCAAGAAAAGCCCAAAACACTAACAAATTAAAATGTTATTCAACATAAAAGTCAACACTGTGGGTTAATGAAAAATATTTGAAAGCAGCATATTGAATATGAAGTACAATAATTCTTAGCAATATAAATTGGGCGCCAACACTATGAAATTAACTATATGCATGCCTGCAATTAAGGGGCATTATTATTAGAACTTATATCATCCACTTATTATCAATGGAAGGGTCTGGGGGTTGACAACACCGCAGCTTGCAGATTAACATAGAATATGGTTCATCGGCTTACTACAAAGCTAATAGTTATCATGAAAGTAGGACATTTTACAATAGCATCCATAATAATAAGAATGGAAAGACAATAATCTGCAGTACATTTTGTTTCTGCAATCTTAAAGGGATTGGAGAGAGCCATGCTACATAGCAAGGATAACCCTTTGTAAAACAGATTTCCCTTATGTTCAAATCACATATGTGTCCTGTCTAAACACAACCCTTGTTTGTAATTATAAAGGGGCAGATGCCACTGGCTATTACTTTTCTGTGCTATCAAAAATGACCTGATTTTTACTGTCAAGGACAATAGCTAATATCAGACTGTGCAGGTGTTTGAGTACAAGGATGAGAAAAGAAGTGACAGACCTGTTTCTTTCCATCTGTACTACATGCCTCTAAACAAAGCCTCCCAGAGGGACTAATTTTAGTACACACACTTCTGACTTCTGCCAGCATCACCAAACAATAGGATTCAGATCAAGTCAAAAGTAAAAGATTATCAAACAATGAGAGAAAGCTGAAGTCTGACACTTAAAGTGCTTTGTGGGGCTTCAGCCCCCACAAATGACTCTTTTCATCTTGTCTAAATGATTATTTGCATTAAAAAAGAGCAGGGCTCCCGGTCACATAAGCTATTTACGCATCTGCTTGCCTCCCTTTGTACGGAAAAGAAAAGAGGGAATTAAATTGTACACATGTGGCAGTTTATCAGGGCACACAGACAAAAAACACTGATAGAATGGCCCCAACTGTTTTTGTTTTGTTGAAACTCAGTCATATCACAAACTCTGAAAAAAAAAAGTTTTTCCCGTGATTCCAAGAATGCTGGTTTTTGGCGCAAGATACTATGCTGACTTGGACATGGTAACATAGTGAGTTAGGTTGAAATAAGACACACACCCATCAAGTTCAACCTTTTAACTTTTTTTACCTTCCTAACTGCTAGTTGATCCAGAGGAAGGCCTCTCCCTGAATCAATTTGTACTATGAGCTATCTCTCCCATAACCCTGTATTGACTCACTTGCTAAAAAGCAATCTAACCCCTTCATAAAGAGATACTGACACCTGAAATTAAACAATTTTTTACGCCCATTATAATATTGGCTTTGAAAGCTACTTCTAACTTTGCCATAAAGTATTTGCATGATGCTTTTACATTACCTGTCTGATCCCACATGTTCCTTTATCAGGGGGCTGCTATATTTATATATGTTTTATATATGCCACATTAAATGTTACCTATAGGTAGGGTTGCCACCCAGCCGGTATTTTACCGGCCTAGCCGGTAAAACACCAGCCAAGGCCGGGGCTGCAAATTTACCGGCAATGTAGCTGCCGGTAAATTTGAAATACCCCTTAAAAATGGCCCTTGCCTTGCCTGAAATCTATTAAAAACTTACCTTTCTCGCGTCTTCAGCCGATTTTTTGCGTGGCTCCGCCCCCTTTGACGTCACGGCACGCCCCTTTTGGCGTCACGACACGCCCCCTTTTGGCCACGCCCCCCACCGGCCGGTATTATCATTTTAAAAAGGTGGCAACCCTACCTATAGGTTGTGTTGATCATTTTTTGCTGAGAGGTTTGTTTTTGTATATAATTGTTAGTTAAAGTTCCTAAGCCTGACAGTCTGACTTTGTCAGCCTGACTGTCCCATCTCAGCCTGTTACAGTTACAGTTTCTAATTCGGAAACCTGCTGCACAAATATGTCAGCCCCCTCATACAGGAACATGGGGCAACAGACAGGTAATGTAAAAGCATCATGCAAATACTTTATGGCAAAGTTAGAAGTGGATTTCAAAGCCAATATTATAATAGATGCAAAAAAAAGAGTTTAATTTCAGGTGTCAGTATCTTTTTAACAAGCCTTCAAATATTTTGCCCACCACAGATGTCAAACTTACTGGCCTATAATTGCCAGGCTGAGATCGTAATCCCTTTTGAAATATTGTGTTATGTGTTCCTAGATAATGCTTTTACAGTCACAATAAGGGTAATGGCACACTACAAAATTTTGCACCTTTTTGACAGAAACAAGTGGCATCAGAGCACTCCAAATTACTTAAGGAAAATAGTAAAAATTACAAGCACTTGTGAATTGATTGTTGCATGTAAATGTGAAATGCCACATGCCCAAGTGACAAGGGCTTAAATTAACTCTTTCAGGCTTATGCCATAGAAGACAGTGGTGGACGTTTTCAGGTGATTTTGTCTCCCCACTGTAAACTATAAGCCCATTACATTATTTTTATACCACTTATATAATTCTTTTGTTACAAGGTAATGCTTTAAAATTACTGGATTATATTATTTACCCTATTTTGTATGATAGATACGCCGAGTGACTAATCTCCCCATGTGCCACCACCCTTATATATATAAGTTTGATCTCTAGTAAAGTTGTCAGATATTAAGATCCTCTTTGGTAAATGAAACAAAACTCAGCTGATGAATTGAGTAAATAAATTAGAATGTGAAGAGACCCACCCATTCATATGATTTCTTGTCACAATATGTGTTAATGATAGGACTTCAGCATTCCTCCTCTGTGTTGGAAATGAAACTAACTCATATTAAGATTATGAACTGAAAAGCTAAAGAGCTTAGTAGATAATAAAGAAGGTGCTTGGATTTTTCCTGCATGAGACAATACTTTATCTACCATTTCATTTTAGGCTTCATGGAACTAATGTTTCATGTTTCTGACACACTATGTAAAATCATATTGTGTGCATGGGTCAATGGATTTCTATGGTTTATAGCAGTGTGACAATCAGACCTGCAAAATCCCAATGAATCAGAATTCTGATTTGACTGGTTAAAACACTGTACTTCCATACAAACAGGTATTGGGTCTTATCTGGAAACATGTTTTCCAGAAAGATACGACTATAGACCCCTTTTTAATCAAATAATTTATATTTTAGAAAATTATTTCCTTTTCATCTGTTATAATAAAAAATATTGTCTTTGATCACAACTACGATATATTTAATCCTTATTGGAGGAAAAATAACTATTTTGGGTTTATATAATGTTTTTTTTTTTGTTTTTTTTAACAGACTTAAGGTGTAACAATCCAAATTATGGAAAGATCCCTTATCAGGAAACACCAAGCTAACTAACAGAGTCAGGCCTGGAAAATCAGTATTTAGTGGGCTGGCAGGGGCTGTTTTGCATCTGTGTGGGCTGATTGGGCCTCTGTGTACCTGAAATGCCAGGGCCTATTTTAATTCTCAGTCCGGTCCTGCACAGAGCACACCATGTGGTTTCACTTTGAGAGAAATTTAATCCCATCAAGAATTACTATCAGCATTAATTTTTATGCAATCACATGTGTATTGGATGGGAAATGATTCTCAAAAAGCATTTCAATTTAAAATTAGAAAAGTGCATGGTTAAATGGTCACATTGTCCATTTTATAGGGTTCCAGAAAATGAGGGGTTACACCAAAATAGGCAAAGGATGCAATTTACGGAGTAACAAAGAGTATATTTTGTTCCAGTTGTAACCAAAATATCCAACTTGCAGCATTCCAACAGTTACCAAATTGTTAACTTGCCAGCAAACTACCAAAAGCCACTATCTCAGGGCAACACTGATGACAGGCTCATATCTTATGAAAAAACTGGCAGTAGTACTAGTAGTGAGTAACATTAAATTGGAAATCGAAGAAAACTTTTATTTATCATACTTCTGTTGAATCTAGCCATCAAAATATTCTTTTGTATATTCCTCATATAGGATTTTATGTTCTGTAAATGTTGCCTTCCTATTAATGGAAAACACAAGCCTTTTTTCATCTGAAACTAGTGGAGCTAAATCCAGTGAGATGAAAAAAACAAAACGATGCATATTGCATAAATGATACTTCCTTGTTTTACAAAGGAAGAGTGATTCATATGATAAGCGAGAACCCTTGTAGTCAAAGGAAAATACTTAAACATCATACAAAGCTTTAGTCAGTTGAATACTTATTGTAGATTACTTCCTCCTGCTTGCTAAATATGCAAATACAGTTAGAACCTTCTGACACTGGAACATAATAACATGGAGACTACCCTTCCTTATAAAGCCATGTTTTGGATCTATGCTATTTATATAGTACACATAAGTTATTGTCATTAAAGCTGTCAGTAAAATAAATAATATTTACAGATATGTTTTAATAGCAAATGCAAAGATCCCTATATAATTAAGTGTATACCGAGAACAATACCGCCACTCCAACCAATCCTTCACTTATTACATTCATACATTTAAACGTATGTATATATATATTATATAATATATATATATA
>CM044432.1:72789785-72817176 GCA_024363595.1 Xenopus borealis | reverse complement strand
CTGGTGATTTGGCCTGATAACATTCACACAACTTGACACAAAAGGGTTAGAATGGCTATTGAAGGTAACCATCTTCACTTGTGATCTGTTTTGCTTGTAAATAGTAGGAGTGTATGTTATTTGGGTAGTTTGTGTAGTGATTATGATTCAAAAAGAGTAAGCACAGTTGTTTGACAATGAATGGCTTTAGCCAATCACTATATGGTATATATGTATAATGAAGCTATAGAATTCTTAATAAATGAGATGCAATTTGAGAGTAGGCCTGGTCAGATATGGGATGACTTTGACGTAGTTGGCCAGCTTAAATATATTGCAATATATGAACAAACAATCCCTGTTTGTTTAAAGGACAAGGAAAATAAACTAAAGAAGTAAGCTAGAAATGTTGTATATTATGTTTTGGGCTTCTATACCAACCCCTAGGCAGCCACAGTCCTTTAACAGTAAAGATCTGTGTCTCCAAAGATTCCCCAGTAGCTCCCCATCTTCTTTTTTTGTACTGACTCAAAATATACAGTACACATTAAATAGAAATGTCACAATATAAGGCTGATATAGTAATTATTATGGATAATTACTACACGGCAGCATAGAAACCAGTGCAATTAGCTTCAGAATTTAATAATCAGCCCTGTAGCATCAGCTTATATTATAGCCAGGGAACCTCATTTTCTGCTTGATAATTAGTGACGACCCCTAAGCTTAGCTTCTCAACAGCTGAGCATGTGAGTGTCACACACACTTTCCAAGATGGTGACCACCTGTGACAAGTTTGAAGTCCTGGATCATTGCTGCTATTGACAAGCTGAAACTTTAGCCTTGTGCAATAAGTTCACTATATAAAACATGGCATTTTTAGTAGCTGTATGCACAAAATGTCTCAATGTCTTCAATATATTGATAATGGGTTGAGTGCAGAGGACCTCTTGTATTTGTCTATATGTATTTTGTGGTCACAGTCTCATTGCACCCCACCTAATGATTTTAATAATTAGTGGGGAGCACAACTTTCCCTTGTTTATTATAGTTCAGCCAACTACTACACATGAGTGAAAGAAATGTCATTCATATTCATTCATATGGTTAAGAAATCATAAATTCTGCCAGGGTATGTAAACTTATGAGCAAAACTTTATATATCCATCCAACAATTGTTAATAAGTGTTTTAAACGGAAAATATTAATTTGTCTAAAAATGAACTGTGATTAAGCAATATCCATTTTCCTTCTGACAGCTGTTCTGGCACCCAGACAAGGGCACTTCCAAGTGGCAACCCTTGCAGCCAGTTAGTATTATATTGTATAATTAAATACAAAAACAAACCTCTCAGCAAATAAAGATCAACATGACCTATAGGTAACATTAAGGGGTAGATTTACTAAGGGTCGAATTGTCGAGGGTTTTTAGCCCTCAAATTCGAGTGGCGAATATTTGGCAAATAAATATTTGCCAAAATTTAATAAAATATTCGCCGATTTTGAGCGCATTTTCAACTATTCACCAGAATCACACGATCAAACGATTCTACGGAAATTCGGCCAAAAAAACACTCGAATATTTGCCAAAATCGTACGAATCGAATGTTCGAAGTGTTCGATCGTACAATTGAAATTCAGCAAAAGACAGAAAAAGAAGCCAAGGGGCTTCCCATAGGCTTCTATTGCAATTCGGTAGGTTCAATCTGGTGAAGTAGGCAGTCGAATAAAAATTTAAAGGGCAAGTTCTTCGACTGGCGAATAGTCGAGCGCTCGAATATATATTTATTCGATCTATTTGATGCGCCCGAATATTCTATATTCGATGGTCGAAAATACTTAATTTGCATATTTGAATAGTCGCACGATCGAATTGAGACTATTCGACTATCTGTGGCCAGCCTTGGGCATATATAAAAAGATCTGGTTGCTTGGCTTTAAACCTCTGGTGACCTGAGCAAGAATCTCATGACCTTATCCTCAGCTTTCATCTCTGCCCTCTGCCATAATAGATTTGTAGCCATAGTGCACCCACTTTTCTTTACACACATATCAATAATGCATACCTCTAAACATTGACAGTAAGAATACATTTTAGACTAAGCTGCAATTCACCCCAACACACTCAATCATGTCCAAGTTATACACACCCTTTTCAGGTCAAGATTAGGATTGTCTCTCCTAAGTAGGGAGGTAATATAATTGTAAAGCTGTACAAACTTGTTTATACTAAGACCATGTACTAGCGAACCTAGTTGTGAGAAAGAATTACATCTTGCACAGAAGGGGTGTGGCAAATATTTTTAGTACCTTTTTCTTTTTTTCCTTTCTAGACCTTAAAGGAGAACCAAAGCCCCTAATATGAAAAGTTTTCAATACTTTCCGCGCATGCGCAGTAGATTCACACTGGAAGATGACTCCAACTGCACATGCACCGAAAACACAGGTCACTACTGGACCAAAGGAGACAAGATGGCTGCTATGAATTCTGCTGGACAGGACCTGCAAGGAGGGGTAAGTAGAAAGTTAGGGGCATTTGCACAGGGTACCAGGTAGGCTAGGGGTGAGGAAGGAGGGGGCCTATTTAGGGTAGGGGGGATACAAATTAGGGAGTTGGTTCTCCCAGTGGCTCACAAGCAACATGTTGCTCACCAATCCCTTGGATGCTGACCCCTTTGGCCCCCAAAGCAGGTGCTTTATATTTGTATAAAAAGAAGATGCACTGCCAAACAGAACATTCTGAAGGCTTCCAGTCCACATAGGGGCTACCAAAAAGCCCTTATTTGCCCACAGGAACTACAGTATTTTCATGCTTGTGCTGCTTTCCAACTCTCTTTTACATTTGAATGTGTCTCGCAAGTCTCGCAAGTCTTGTAGGCGTTGTAGTTTGTAGTTGAAGGAGAGCAATTTTTATTTGAAAAAAACTTTAAAGGAGAAACTTTTTGACTGATCCATGTAGAGCTTGGTTTGAGAATTTAAAGGCTTATGAGTTATGTATTGTTCTTTTAAATGGCACATTTATACAGTGCTTTACAGATATTATTCAAATAAGTTCATTTGCCAGTGGAGCTTACAATCTAAAATATACATTTTACACATTCACACAGTTAACCAATATGCTTTTGGGGAGAAAATAAATACCCCCTTGCAGTTGGTCTTTTATACATTTTCCTCTTTGATACATTAGTATTAACTTTCTGGCTATTATTGTATTGCTACATTCCTATGCATCATTCAGAAACGCCAAAAGTTATGAATTGTCGATCCTCATTATTAGAGTTATTACTGATGTGTCGTTTGAGATGTTACTACTTTTTAACAAGGTCACAGGCATCTATTTCTAGTACAGGGATTATATAGGTTGTGACCCAAAAAATGGGTTTTCATGCTGATTAGGATTCATTGGTTCCTCTGACCCCTTTAAATACAGTAAGGGGCAGATTTACTAAATTCATGTGAATGATTTGAAATTCGAATTCGAATATTCGAATAACTTTTTGGGCACTTCGACCATCAAATTATAAAAAATTTGAATGATTCGAATAAAAATCTATTCGATCATTTGACCGTTCGATGGTTAAATTTTTATTCGAATCCCTAGTTCGCCAGATTGAACCTACCGAATTGCTGTAAACTCCCATAGGGTTATTTCAGCTTTTTTAGATCGAATAAAAAAAATTTGATCGAATGGTTAAAATCATTCTATTGAATTTTTTATATTTGATCGTTCTTTCGATCGAATTTCGCTAAAACCAGTCAAATTCAATATTCGAATTAGAAGGGTTAAAATTCTAACGAAATTCGATTGGTTGAATTTGAGCGTTAGATAACCCTTGAATTCGACCAATAGTAAATCTGCCCCTAAGATTTCAATGAGAAGTAGAAAAATTGGAGAAAATAATAACTGTAATTCTAAACTAATGATTGGGTCACATACTGAACTCTCAGTTTTAGTGAGTCCCCTGTAAAAACTGTTAAGAACACTGTCCTAGTAAGTATTTAATCTTTTTCCCACTGTTGCTATTCTAGTATGTTTTCCCATTATTGTTATAAAGTAACATAACATTGAATGGCAGCAGTTCTAATATGGAAGTTTGTAGCAGTGCTGATATACCTTCAGATTTATGTTTGCTAAGCAAGTATAATGACATAGTACCATAAATTCCTGCCCTTTGCTCACTAGCCTTTATCCTGAAAATCCAAGGATAGATATGACTTATCTTAATACCATTAACATGTCTTTTGACATAAATACATGGAAAACAATGAGTTTTCATTTACAAAGATGTGTCACAATCACATTAATTATCCACTGTCAATCATTACAGTAGAGAAGACAAAGGCTCTCAAAATAAATGTAATCAACTTCTCTATTTGAATATAAATGAAACTAAACAGTAGACAAGTAATCATTGCTGTACTTCTATAATGAGACACATTTTGTAGTTGATATTTTCTGTTCCCTAAATTATACTTACTTTATTTTAGCCTTTTTACATGATAGTTTAAGATGGCCATACAAGGGCAGATAAAGCTGCCGATATTGGTCATTTGGACCAACTTGACAGCTTGTCTGCCCGTGTATGCAGTATTCCGATGGGTCTTCCCAATCAACATCTGGCCATGATATCGATCAGAGAGGTTTGATTTTTCCCCCCCTGACTGACCAGTCGGAACCCATTGCCCATCTTATGGTGTATGGCCAGCTTTAGTCTGTATTTGAACTATTTTCAAGTCATCAGTACTCATGCAAGAAGTATTCTTATCCTACTTTCACCAGATTTTTGATGGAAAGAAAGGCATTTATTCAATTATCAATAATCACTGATCACATAATTGACAACTTTTTTTAAAGGGGGAATACAACTACTGGGTAATGTAATAAAGGCTATAATAAAGACTGTAAATGTCAATTGTATAATAAATAAACATTAGTAAGTACAAAAGTGAAATTGCTTATATAGGTATGGGATCTGTTATGGAGAATGCTTGGGACCCGGCGCTTTCCATAAAAGAAATTGTTCCATTATTTGGCAATCCAAACTTGTCTGCTAGAAAATCAAGTAAACATTAAAGGGGTTGTTCACCTTTGAGTTAACTTTTAGTATGATGAAGAGGGTGATATTCTGAGACAATTTGCAATTGGTTTAAATTTTTTATTGTTTGTGGTTTTATAGTTATTTAGCTTTTTATTCAGCAGCTCTCTAGTTTTCAGTGTAAAGCAATTTGGTTTCTAGGGTACAAATTACCCTAGCAACCCAGCATTGATTTGAATAAGAGACTGGAATATGAATATGAGAGGGACTGAATAGAATGATAAGTAATAAAAAGTGGCAATAACAATACATTTCTAGCCTTACAGAGCATTTGTTTTTAGATGGTGTCAGTGACCCCCGTTTGAAAGCTGCAAAGAAACAGAAGAACATTGCAAATCATTAAAAAACTATGAAAAATAAATAATGAAGACCAATTGAAAAGTTTCTTAGAATTGGCCCTTCTAAAATATACCAAAAGTTAATTTGAAGGCGAACCACCCCTTTAAATTAACCCAATAGGCTGGGTTTGCTTCCAGTATCGATTAATCAAGTACAAGGTTATTATTTTAATATGACAGAGAAAAAGGAAATAATTTTTTTAATCTGGATTATTTGAATTAAATGGAGTCTATGGGAGACGGCCTTTCCATAATTCAGAGCTTTCATGGATAAGGGGGTTTCCAGATAATGGCTCCAACACCTGTACAGAAAAAGTTTTTTGCAGTAAGCACCTTTGTATTGTTAAATGCTTTTATTACATACCCCCATAAATGCATTTTGTTTGTTTTGTATCATTTTAGTATGCACATATGAAGAAATATGCATTTTCTTTGGACTTGCAATTTATCATGTCATATATATGTTTTATCCCTATTAATAATTTCCCCAGCTATGAATTTTCAGTTTATTTCAATGTGTTTTGATACATGAGCACATGTTGAAAACAGCTTGATTCCAAAACACATGGTCTACACAAACAAATATAAATTTGGGAGAATTCATATAAAAGAATGTAATAAAAATGAAATGCTACACATCAACCTCACTCAAGACAAAAAGGTCAAATATCATATGTGTTATACATGTACATTATACTATTAGCCTTGTTTGGGCTAAATCAAAGAGTCTGTCAGATTCCGCAGGGATGTGATTTCTGTAATTTTTGGTCTACTACAGCCATTTTAAATATCTGCTCTTTTTTACATTGAATTTGTTTTCAGAGTACTCTTGTGAAAAAATGGCATGCAGGTAAGTGCAATATGCTGAGTGCCAGTGATGTAAATAATACATTTCAAATAGGGCTACTCTGACAGACTTGGTAGCTAGATTCTTAGCCACGAAGAAGGGCTGTAAACTGTTAAATCAGGGAATGCATTATGGATTATATGGTGGGACCACAAAATAAGAGTGCAAAATGAGGGGAAATTACAACTGAACCTTATGCCAGCAAAAAAATTAACTATAGCAAAAGTCAATCACTTATTTCAAGTTTTTTTTTTTTAATAAAAAGTATCCCTTTAAGAAGTAGAAGGAGGCTGAATGCAATCTTAACTAGTTCTCCCAGGCTGTAATAAAAGACACACTTTTAATACAGTTCATACATTATCTTCTATTAAAGCATGCTCTTTTTTCTTTTATTTCACAAGTAACTTTCTCTGTTATGTTCTGCAGGAAACACAAATATTGTAATTAAGAATAGTGTTCAGGGTCGAGTGGGTAGCATATGCTAAACATTTGTACACTATACTTCAGTATAAGGCCCATCAGATATAATGAACAGTATATCTGTCATAAGGAAAAAGATTAAAAGCATTAATTTGATGTAACATTTTGGGAAAATCAGCTTGAAACTTAGAATGATCCCTCTCAGCAATTAACTGTGTCAGTTTGCAACATTTGCTATATATGGGTTTGTTGTTATTATGTTATCAGTTAGAAAATCAGACTCCTGTTGAGTCCTGCATTGTTCACACTTGAAATCCCCCTGCATTGTTCATATCTGTAACACCTATGTTGTTCATATCCCTAAAGACCTGTACTGTTAACACCTCAGACCCAGACTGAAAGTGCCCACATTGTTCACCTGTTCACACCTCATACAAACTTCTGGGAGGCATAGCTCCTACTTTATTCTGCCTTCACAATGTTCCCTGTATGTGCCATACTCTACCTGCCCTATGCTGCTTGTGTGTTTGCCATACTCTGCCTGTCCTTTTCTCCCTGTGTTTGCCATATATTCCCTGCCCTATGCTCCCTGTGTGTGCCATGCTCTGTCTGCCCTATGGTCCTGGTTTGTGCAATACTCTGTCTGTTGTATGCTCCCTGTGTGTGCCATATTCTGTCCACCCTATGCTCCCCATGTGTGCCATACTCTGCCTTCCCTATGCTCCTTATGCGTGTCATACTCTGCCTTTCCAATGCTCCCTGAGTGCCTTACTCTGCCTGCCCTATGCTCCCTGTGTGTGCCATCTGCTTTCCCTATGCTCCCTGTGTGAGGAGACATATGGATTTAAGGGTATGGTTTAATATGACTTTTAATGACCATTAATGTGGACATGGTCTTAACATTTGTTGGGATAACATGGGTGGGTGTGGTGTAAAGACAGGGAGTGGTCAACAATTGCTTCCATTATCGGCCCTCCACCATGTAGACCAGAAAAATTTTGGCCCTTGGTACCACAGTTGGACAGGACTGACCTAGACATTTTTTAGCTACTCCTGACCAAGCCAACAGTCTATTGAATGATGGCACCCCATTCATTTTCTGGCTGGTTTGAAAATTCCATCCTTCATGGACCCCAAAGAATGTTAATGCTGTGTTTTGATGGCCAAGGATGAGCAGAGTATAACAGTGCTTTATTAGCAGGTTCATGCAGCCATTACACAACAGTAACATAAACAAGCAGTATAGAAAGTACTGTGTATGCACAGTATAACTCATGTACAAAGTGACATCTACAGGCCATTTGTATAAACACCACATATTCCCCTATTCCCCGATAGTATGAAAGAATTTGGCAAATATAATAAACAACAACAATGCATCTTAAAGCAATAATATACATTATTCATGTGAAATAGTTCTTGGTCCAGGCAGGTAGTTTTCTGATTCTCTTAGTACTCCTTATAGGTTCACTTTCTTCAAGCCTATTGCAGTTGGCATCAGGAGTAGGAAAATGTCCTTCATCAAATGGAGCTTCTTCAAAGTCATATCTAGCATGTAAGACCATTTTCTTATTCCTTCTATATACATATCTATACAGATGGATCATACTGTATCTCCCTATCACAGTCTTCAATTTCTATTTGTCAAGATAAGCTTGGAAGTGTAAACATTTGTTTCCCTAATTAATATTGTTGCCTTTGTCCATTTCTAATGTATTTGTATGCATTTTTATATATCAGTGTTCAAAGCTATACATCTACTTAAAGAGGGGGATTTGACATTAGAGCTCAAGACAAAAAAACTCACCCATGGTTTATTCAATTTTATGGAATTTTTAGAATTGTATTTATAATTGGAGTTCATCATTTGATAAATATGTTTTTAAAAATACCATAGAATTGAATAGAAAGTGAGTGAGCTTTATTGTGGTGACATCGACATTCACACTATTCTGCCCCAAAGTATTATTTGTCTAATGCTATCTACCACCTTCAGTTATATAAGTGTAATGTAAAATTTCCCCTTGACAGCTCTGTCATGTAACTTTACTTAGAGTACATGATACCATACTGCATCTAGGCACCTAACTGATTGGTATCTCAGAGCAATCCCCAAGCCGCGGCTCAATCTTCGCCTAAAACAGCCACCTTTCGCTTCTAGGGTGCCACCAGGTCTTAATGTGAGAGGACCAGGGAGAGAGTTCTGGGCAGACAAGGGAACTGCACATAAAGTACAGGAATGGAGAACAAGAAGCAAGATTGGGGGACAGGCCAAGTCAATACTGGAACATAGTATTGCTGAATAGAGAACTGGCCAAAAGATAGACTAGAAAGAGTGGTGGTAAATGGAACATTTTCTAATTGGACCAGTGTTGTTAGTGGGGTACCGCAGGGCTTTGTACTGGGTCCCTTGCTTTTCAACTTGCTTATTAATGACGGGCATTGAAGTACGGTTTCTATTTTTGCAGATGATACTAAATTGTGCAGAACTATAGGTTCCATGCAGGATGCTGCCACTTTGCAGAGTGATTTGTCTAAGTTGGGAAACTGGGCAGCAAACTGGAAAATGAGGTTCAATGTTGATGCATGCAAGGTTATGCACTTTGGAAAAAAATAATATAAATGCAGGTTATACACTAAATGGCAGTGTGTTGGGGTTTCCTTAAGTGTGAAGGATCTTGGGGTTTTTATAGATAACAAGTTGTCTATTTCTGAGCAGTGTCATTCTGTAGCTACTAAATCAAATAGGGTTCTGTCCTGCATAAAAAAGGGCATAAACTCACTCAAGGTATGAAAACATAATTATACCTCTTTATAGATCCCTAGTAAGACCTCATCTGGAATATGCAGTGCAGTTTTGGACTCCAGTCCTTAGGAGGGATGTAAATGAGCTGGAGAGCTGCAGTATGGCCTAAATTTTTAAAAACCATGAAACTCTAAGGGGGTTATTTACTAAAACTAAAAGTTTTTCTAGTCATGTTTTTCAAGGGGAAAAATTTAATTTTTAGAGAAAAAAACTTTATTTATCTTATGTTTATCTGTTTAGGCAACCATGTCAGGTCATTTGGCCTGGTCATGTGCTTTCAGAAAGATTGTGCACGATTTTCCTGCAATAAATACAGAATGATTACTTAAAAACACAACATGCTCTCTGGGTACTACTTCAATTCTACAATACAGATTTGAAATATAAGGACAATCCAGTATTCATTCAGAAAACTTTGGTGTTTTTATATGAACAGGAGATAAACTTGATGAGAGGATGTGAAAGTTGTGCAACTAATTTACAGCAACTTGGTTCTTATTCACTAAGGGGCAGATTTACTAAGGATTGAAGTGAATTTTTTAATTAAATTAGAATTAAAAAAATTCGAAATTTGCAGTAATTTTCGGCTACTTAGACTATCGAATAGCCCAAAATTCAATTCGAATTTAAAAAAATTTGAATTTCGAAGTAATGTCTCTTTAAAAAACTTCTAATTTGACACTTCGCCACCTTAAAGCTGCTGAATTGGCATTTTAGCTTAAGTCCTAGAAAACTGAAAGATTTTTTTGAAAATAGTTTGAATCGTTCGAAAAGAATGATGCATTAGAACCGATTCATTAGACCGATTCATTAGAATGATTTAAATGATTTATATTCGATATATATGGACCGAAAATGGCCTTTAAAAAGAATTCGTTGGTCGAATTTCAACGTTTTTTAACCTCGAAATTCGACCCTTAGTAAATCTGCCCCTCAGTGTTATGGTGGCCATACATGGGCCGATAAAAGCTGCTTATTTGCCCGTGTATGGGGCCCTCCGACGGGCTTCACCGATCGATATCTGGCCGAAAGTCAGCCAGTTGTCGATCGGGCGGGACTAAAAATCCCGTCGGATCACAGCCGCATCTGTTCGTTGATGCGGTCCCGCGATGGCCTCCATTATGATCCGATCGTTGGCCCCTAGGGCCCACGATCGGATCATCCCAATATCGCCCACCTCAAGGTGGACATATCGGGGAGAGATCCGCTCGTTTGGCGACATCGCCAAACTAGCGGATCTCTAGGTGTATGGCCACCTTTACTGTGCAAAGTGTGAACTGCAGAGACTCTGCCTGTAACAAATCTTGCAAATAGCTGACCAGCATGTTCCTTACATGGCAGGTTCTGTTTTTATTTACAGCTCTCTTTTTTTTTTCTTCCCTTCCAGCCCTCACTAACTAACTGCTTCCCTGTGCACCCATCTCCTGTTACATTGCCATTTATCAAAGGACAGCCTTGTAAATGCACTGACCTCTGAGGCCAAAGGTCCCACCCCACCACTTTCAGCTGAGATGGAATTCTTTTGTAACTAATTTATCAAACTTTGCAGCATGTGAGGGCTTATTTAGAAAATACACAAAAAATGATCGAAGAATTCTTACAAAGAAGTGGAACAAAGGTTTGTTTTGAAGTAAGATTTTATATTGATATATGATAACATTGGCTAATTTAAAGTATTTGGGTATGTCCAGGTAAGGAAACATACATTAAAATGTATTAAATTAATGCTACATTGATTCAAGCACCTTGTATTTCTGCTTTGAACTACTTACATTCTGTGATTCACATAGATTAGGATACAAACTGCACCACAATAGACAGGAAGACAAGCCTTCTTGGGGTTATATTGTGGTGTGTAGTCAGTTAATGCAATGTGATTTGATGTTATTTTTGGAGTTGATGTGTAACAAAACTATGTTATATGCCATTTTGTGGAAATATGATGCATCTCACTGAAGTAGCATTTATGTTGTCTCTGAGTGCAATTAGGCACTAGGTTGTCCAACCTGACTACTAGTTCATGTTGCAAGTTGTGCCTACGGGCTTGCTACATAAGTACTGGGAGTACTTAGGAGGGCTCTAAATATTACCATACACAATGGGGTGTGATCATACAATGTTGTCATTTGTGGGCCCACTGATGATGGCATGCTTGCTTGGGATTTAGCTTTTTAGAACAGACAACTGGAGGTTGATGTGGCTGCATATAGGAGGTGTCACATTTTTTACTTATTTCTGCGTCTGTGTGCAATTCACTAATAAAATAAATGCATGGAAACTGGTCAAGGATAGTCTTCATAAATCATATGAATGCAGCCACCATAATGCAAACCTATGAATGTTATTGATAATGATGACATTTCTTAGGGCTGATCCAGACAACTGCAAAGTGCAAAAACAGGTTAAAAGTTCTCTTGGGCCCCTGTCACACATGGAATTTCTCCTCACATGGAAAAATGCAGTTTCTGCCAGCTTCTGCCCATGTGTGCAGTAAATGACTAACATACAATCCACCTGGCACTGCACTCACAGATTTTAGACACAATAGAGTGTTTGTGTCACAGTCTAACATGCTCAGTGACAGGTGGATTGCATTTAAGCCAATTATTGCGCACACAAGGCAGTATACATCTTTGACCTAAAAAAAAAACCAGTGGTGTAACTACCGGGGGAGCAGGGGGTTAGGGCCCGCACCCCCACAGGGCCCCCCAGTAAATCGCGCCTGCTGCAGCCGGCTAGAGTCGGCTGCAGCAGCATAGAAATTCCACACGGATGGGGGGGCAGCTGCACGACCCGCACCAGGGCCCGCCCCCACCTAGTTCTGTTACTGCGACCTAACCTTATTTCACCTTATTTAGCAATAAATTAACTCAAAAAATTCTGGTGTAGGAATCTATTCAATATAAATCTGAAATGTACTATTTTTGGGGTGAACTACAAAATTGTTTGGATTATCGAATGAAACCGAGCACAGATTATAATATCTTCCAATTTTAAAAGGGACATCTGCCATTAACTTCTACATGACCTCGGCAGGTTGGAGATGGAGTATTTTCTGATTCTGACTTTTATCAGCCTCTGGGTATAAGAAATATAACAAAAATGTTTTCCACTAAAAAATTGTGTTTTCCACTTACTCAAACTAAAAACTAGTCAGACAGCTTTTCAGGTAAATTTTATTAAGTGCTGTATAATTACAGCTTCAAAAGACATCATATTTATATCTGAGGCTCAAAATGATACTATTTTTAATCATTGTTAAATTGTTGTTGATCCTTGTAAGACCCCCTAGTTTTTGTTAAGTTTATGTGAATAAATAATGATCCTCTACTGACCTGCTACTCAACTCTCATTACCTCCTCACATGCTCGCATTCAAGACTTTGCAAGGGCTGCACCCGTCCTCTGGAATTCTCTCCCACGGTCTGTCCGACTTTCTCCCAATCTTTCAGCTTTCAAGAAATCTCTTAAAACCCACTTTTTTAGAGAAGCCTACCCTCACTGTTAACTACCCAATGCAATAACACTTACAGTACTACTTCTCTCACCCACTTTACTCTGATCTTGCCCATTCCCACACCTTGTGTATCATTCCCTTGCCTTTAGATTGTAAGATTTTTCTGTACAGGGCTTTCCTCACCTCCTGTACCCTTATTTATTGTGATGTATGAAACCCCATATTTATTGTGATGTATGTAACTCCTTATGTTCTATGTATATAATTCATGTGATTTAGTTGTGTAATCACATTCACTTTACAGCGCTACAAAATAAGTTGGCACTATCGAAATACATGTTATTAATAATAATAAAAATAATAATCCTGAAGGCAGTCAAATAAATGAACATACTCAGTGTTAACACAAGACAAGGCAATTTGTTGTTTTTTCACTGAGGAATTCCAACGTCTTTCTCAATGAGAACCGAGTAGACCGTGTACCAATACCACACCGTCAACAGGAACATCAGATAAAAGGTTCATTTACCTGCAAATCGGACAATGTGGTATACCTAATAATGTGTTTGAAATGCCCCACTACAGGACTCTATGTGGGAGAAACAGGACAAACACTGCACTGCAAACACCAAGCATGGAAACACAGATGCCCCAGTGGCAGCACACTTCTGTAGCAATAGCCACAGCATCAAAGATCTTCGGGTCACAGTTTTAAAGGGTAATTTTAAGACACAACATGAGCGGAAGGGGTGGGAATTCAAACTCCCTAGAATGTGGCCTGAACAGAGACAGGAGTTTTATGTCCAGATATGGCTTTAATTAAGGATATAACACCTAGAAGAAAACACAGCCAAGGACAATCTACATTTTAAAGACACTTTCCTTAAGGTGCTGGTTGTTCTAGTGTTTGCTTCCTTGGCTAAAGCTAAAGTCTTCACCCTTGGCACTTATCAATATCTGGGCTGGATTATTCTCTTTTCTCTACAGGTCACTATTCCCATTTTCAGTTTGTTACAGTCTGGTACGGGAATGTGAAGTGGATAAGTTCTGGTTCCATATGCTATCCAACCCAGTGGTACCCTTATCTGTATCTTCCCTTTTTTAGTTTCCAATTCCTAATTATGCACTGTTGTGTTAACCTTACCCCACTCTGTCTTAGTCTAGTTCAAACTATTTGACCTGACTGAATCCAGACCCCTGGACTATTTACAACCCACCCTAATTACTTTTATTACCTTCTACAAGTTATCTCTGTCTATCTGTAACTTTCTAATTCATTGCCCATAAACCCATTCAGTGATCTATTTGTATATATATAATGTGCCTTTTCAATGTTCATTTGTATTTTGCCTGACGAAGGGGCCTGTGTGCTCTGAAAGCTTGCAATTGTTACTTATTCAGTTAGCCAATAAAAGGCATCACCAAACTTTACATTTTATCAATGAGAACCAAAACACAGAGGGTAAACATATCCTCCTTTAAAAACAAAGCAGATGATAAACAAAACACATACTGGTGGAGAATGATAATTTAAGTACCATTAAATGTTTAATTGCAAAAGTGAATGGTTGCTAAGGTCACAAGGGAAGAGACCTTGTAATCCTTAGGAATCTAAAAGAAAACTTTGTTATTGTGAACTTATTGCGGCAACATTTTTTCTTTTAACAGGAATTTCATTATTATTATTATTATTTATTATTAACATGTATTTCTATAAAAAAATTTGCAAAAAAAAATTCGCCGCGCAAAAACGAGTCGCGCGTCGCTTTTGAAGCGACGCGCCGAAAATGACGCGACGCGCGCCGAAAATGGCGACGTGCGACTCGTTTCGCGAATCGGCGAAAAATTCGCGAATTTCTCTGGAAATTCGCGAATTTTTCGGCGAAACGCGTCCGTTTCGCCCATCACTAACCACAATCAATGCTGGTACAAAAGGTGAAGAAGGCCCTGTACAGAAAGAGCTTACAATCTAAAGGCAAGGGAATGATATACAAGGTGTGGGAGTGGGCAAGATCAGAGTTAAGTGGGTGAGAGATGTGGGTATGTGGTATTGCATTTGCTAGTTAAGAGTAGGGCAGGGTTCGCTAAATAAGTGTGATTTCTTGAAAGCAGGAAGGTTGGGAGGAAGTTGGACAGACCGTGGGAGAGAATTCCAGTGCAGCACTTGCAAAGTCTTGAATGCAAGCATGTGAGGAGGAAATAAGAGAAGAGTTGAGTAGCAGGTCAGTAGAGGAGGATAGTAAGCGGTTGGGTGAGTATATAGAGATGAGTTCAGAGATGTAGGGAGGGGCAGAGTTATGAAGTGCTTTGAATGTCAGGGTCATTAATTTGAATTTAATTCTGAAGGGCAGTGGAAGCCAGTACAGGGAACAGCATGGCAGAGCAGGAGCAGTTGATGAGGTGTATAAGCCTAGCAGCAGTGTTCATTATGGACTGGAGAGGTGACAGTCTCTGGCAGGGTAGGCCAATTAAAAGAGAATTACAATAGTCTACAAGTGATAGGACAAGAGAGTGGACAAGAATTTTGGCAGCATCTTGGGTGATAAATGATTGTATTTTGGATATGTTCCTTAGGTGCAAGTGACATGATTTAACAAGTGACTGGATGTGAGGATTGAATGACAGGGCAGAATCTAGTATAACCCCAAGGCACCCGGCCTGGGTAGACAGGGTGATGGTGGAATTGTTAGTTAAGATGGATACTTCTGGGATGTTACTGGTGCTAGTTGGAGGAAAGAGAACCATTTCCGTTTTGGAGAGGTTTAATTTAAGGTAGTGTTGTGACATCCAAGTAGAGAAGGCGGACAGGCAGGAGGAGACGCGATTTAGGAGTTCTTGTTTGAGATCAGGAGAGGAGAGATAGATCTGAGTATCGTCAGTGTAGAAGTGGTAGTGGAAACCATATGAGTTGATTAATTTGCAGAGGGAGGAAGTATATAGGGAAAATAATAAGGGTCCCAGGAGAGAGCCTTTAGGAACCCCCAACAGAAAGAGGTAGGGGAGAAGATGCTACTCCATTGTAGGAGACACTGAAGGAACGATTGGTGAGGTAAGAGGAGAACCAGGACAGGGCTGTGTCACGAAGGTCAAGCTAATGGAGGGACTGGAGGAGAAGAGGGTGATCTACAGTGTCAAATGCAGCTGAGAGATCAAGGAGTATTAATAGTGAGAAATGTTTGTTGGCTTTAGCTGCTAAAAGGTCATTAGATAGCCAGGCCAGGGCAGTTTCAGTGGCGTGTTGTGGCTTAAAACCAGATTATAGGGGGTCCAGCAGGTTATTGTCAGAGAACAATGAGGTTAGTCGGTTGTAGACTTGGCGCTCATGTAGTTTAGTGATGAAAGGTAGCACAGAGATAGATATGTTGGAGGTTGTCAAGATTGGAGGGATCAAGCAAGGGTTTTTTTCAGAATGGGGGTGACAAGAGCGTGTTTTAGTTGAGAAGGAAACAGTCCAGTTGAGAGCAAGAGATTAAATAGATGAGTTAAGGCTTTGATTAGACAAGGGTTGGTATTGCAGAGAAGTTTTGAAGGAATAGGATGCAAGCGGGCAGGTGGTATGGTGAGAAGAGGCCAACAGTTTTGAGATTTCCTCATCAGTGACAGGGGTGAAGGAGCACAGGAGAGACTGGGAGTGTGGAGGAAGGGTGGTGGAAACCTAGGGGGGTTGAATAGTGTAATGTCCCTTCTTTTGGTTTTGAAGTGCTCAGCAATAGCTTGAGCAGAGACTGATGTGCATGGCGAAGGGGAAAGGAGAGAGTTAAAGTTGGAGAAAAGTTGTGCCGGTTTTTTAGAAAGGGAGTAAATGAGTGAAGTAAAGTATGCTTACTTTTCTTTAAAAAATTAATTGTTGAAACATACATATTTTGATGTGGTAAGATTGGGCTGTTCCCTGTCTATGGCAATTAATATAAGGTGCATTTTAAAGTGAATATGTAGTTGCCAATATTTCATGTAATTTCCAAAGACATTAGGCGTCATTTACCAGTTCCCTGGATGGGGCAGTGATTTTGTGTGGGCCAGAAAATGTTTTGAAATATTAAGTAACTATCTATACAATATGATATTACCTCTTCATTATTTATGAGAAATTACTATTTTTCTTTAAATTTGGGTGCTTATTCTTTTAAATGCAGTCACATCATTTACAGAAAAGACAATATTAGTTAGTAATATGGTAGTTTTTAGCAGCAAATATTTGGTGGACTTTACCCATGTTTAGAAAACTGCCTTATCAAAAGTAACAGCTATAGTTGACAAGAAATCATAGGGCCCAAATAGCTACCTACTCCAATTCCCACTATCCATTGCCAGTACAACCACCTTCATTAATAAGTTATGACCAATCGCCTTTGACCCCTTTCCATATTTCTCCCATTTTGATTGTAAGTATACATTATCCATTTTTACCTTTTTGTATAAGTGCTTCCGCACCTTTTTATATATATGGACATATCATTAGTGTGTTCATTTATCTTATGATGTGTTTTCACAGTTTCAGTCTCTTTGAAGATCATTTGGAAATCAAGCTGTAAAATGTAGCCATATATAAAGATTGCATTCTTCTCTTTATTAAAGCATTGGCATAGAGACCCTGTTCCCAAGCCATATTTAGATACCAGCTTTATTTATTCAGGATTAGAAACTACTTCAATGTTAGAACTTGACACCTTGCTAAAACAAATTACTTTAGTGATTTTGAAATAGATCCAAGTAGAGACTGAGCTATTAATCAGAAACCAAATGCAATCCATTTGTAAAGCTCCATAATCCATGCAGGCTTTGGCATCTCCCAAAAATGTAAATTCATAGTGCTGTCTAGCAACCAGTATGTACTGACAAAACCATAATAATACAACAGTGAAAGGTTAGTTATTTGTTTGTCTGGTTGTATAACTAATAGCCAAAGTGAAGAAAATGTCTGTATTTAATACTGAAGTTGGCAGCCTAATTTTAATTAGAAACTGCACATTTGTGTTACATTTTATTAAATACTACCATGTATAAAATAGTATTATTGTAAAATGATGGTCAAAAAGTGTAATTTTCAAATAAAAATACTAATTATAACATTCCTGTATTGTCTGTCTGTTAAAGCTTGACATCACCTAAATTATTATTTTTATTTTCAGTAGTAAACTAATTTAATCATGTGCCGTAGGTGTCAGATTTCAGGTTCTAAACCTGAGCAAGTAGCTACACTCAAAATATCTATTCAGTATCTAACCCCAGATTAGTGATTCCTGTCAGACCTTAACAGGAATGTTGTCACTTGTGAAAGGTCATGGTATTTCCTGGTGTCTCAGTGATAAATCTCAGTTTGAGACATAGTCAAGGGAAAAATAGGAGACCTACCCCCTTCACTTCTGTAAGTGGATGCTACTTGTTTATGGTTTCTGAACTGAAGCATGCTTTACAAATAACCATTTTCATGTTCATAATTAAGACATTTTACTTGTCAATATTTTTTCATTCATGTTCCACCTTGGTAAGGTTTGTTGATTAAGTTTTTGGTGTTTTTTCCCAATGTGTGAGTATAAGAAAATTTGATTCAGTGGTAATCATTTGGGCAGTGTTATGGAGATGGGACAGGCTTGTTCAATGTCACTTTTGTGCAGCTTAAATTCTTAAATAAAAGAATTGTGAAATGTGACCTAGTGTTGGCAGTTTACTGTCTATCTACTTGCTAAATGTGTTCAACTAATGGTAGATTGAAATTATTGCTAGAGATCTCCATCAGATACTATTGAAATAACAAGAGTGTTAAATGAAAATATATTATACTGTACCCAGACGCAGCTAGATAGTGCCAAAATTCAGTAACCAGTTACTGCCACTTCAGCCTTTTATGCTGGTAATGACTTTGGGGGAAAGATTTTAGTGTAAACTGTGTTATCATTTTATAGATTTCATCTTTTAATAAACAAAATTATATTTGATTTGTTCAAATTTAAGAAAGTACAAAGCACAGTCCCAATAAAAACGTTATGAAGCCTAATATGCTGGATTCACAAATTCAGAAACATCCAGCATTTGGCTTCCTGAAGCCCCCATATGTAATTAAAGGCACTAAGTTTGCCCAGGGACAGTAACCCATAGCAACCAATAAGATGCTTGCTTTTAAACAGGTGACCAGTAAATGTTACCTGCTGATTGGTTGTTTTGGGTTATTGCCCCTGGGCATACTTAGTGCCTTTTATTACATTATCAATATTCTGTCTGATTTAGCTGTTGCTGAACTCCAAATATTACATGATAGGAAACTGATTTCAGAAGGGGTTTAAAAAATTCCTAATTCTTCTAAATCTGCTGCTTTTTATTTAAAAGAGAAACCATTAGTATTTGCATTTAGCATTGTGTTATTGTTAGAATTTCTGTAGATCACCACTAGATGCATACATTGTTTACCTCTGAGGGCAATACACTGGCCAGCTAATGTACATTTTTTAAAGGAATTGTTCAGTATAAAAGTAAAAACTGCATACAGATAGGCTGTGCAAAATAAAACATGTTTTTAATATAGTTAGTTAGGCAAAAATGTAATGTATAAATGCTGGAGTGACTGCAAGTCTAACAGAACACTACTTCTTGCTTTTCAACTCTCTTTTGTTTACACTGACTGGTTACCCTGGTTACCAGACAGTAACCAATCAATGACTTGAGGGAGGGCCACATGGGTCATAACTGTTGCTTTTGAATCTGAGCTGAATGCTGAGGATCAATTGCAAACTCACTGAACAGTTATGTCCCATGTGGCGCCCCCTCAAGTCGCTGACTTACTCAGATTTAGAGAGCTGAAAAGCAGGATGTTGTGTTGTATTCTGTTATGTGAGACATCCACTCACTCCAGCTTTTATATATTACATTTTTGGCTAACTAACTATATTAGAAACATTTTTTATTTTGCACAGCCTATCTATTTACCCAGTTTTTATTTTTACCCTGAACTGTTCCTTTAATGCCACTGCCATTCATTTTAAGAATCCTGTGTTGACACAGGCCCTCAGTGGGTGCTCCTTTGCACTTTTAACAAATCATTAGAAGGGGTCTTGAATGAACTATAATTAAATGCATTGTTGCAAGTTTCATTCTCCCGGTCGCTGTTAGAGGCCCATTTATCAAAGGTTGAAATTTCAAATGTTTAATATTCGATTGAATGGCTCGAAAAATTAGAATCATATTCATTCATATTCGATTTGTATGAATCAAGTTTTTCTCCAGAAAAAAAACTGGAATATCAGGAAGGCTATTAACATCTCCAAATGGCTCAATGGCCATTGACTTGTAAATGAACTCGGCAGGTTTTAGAAGGCAAATATTCAAATTAGGACTGTTTCCATGGTCGATAGTGTGATAAATCTCACATTCAATTTTTTTGTTATTATTATTAGCATGTATTTATATGTTTATATATACATTTACATCCAAATAGGGAATTAAAATCTGAATGTGTGAATTTTGACACTCGAAAATTCAAATTGACTATTTGACCATTGATAAATCTTTCCCTTAATACTGAGGGTGATATCACTCACCAACCCGAGATGTTTAAATGCAATGAAGGGTGAGCACTGTGAAATTCACATTACAATTCTTAAAAAAGAGCAGTGGTCAAACTCTGAGGGGAGTACTTACATTAGAGAAATGGTACATGTTAAGGTTTGTCATCAACAATAAATCTGCAGTAGTGCGGGTGACAAATATCCTGAAAATGCCTTGTCATTGTCTAACATTGCAATTGGCCCAAGTATAACATATTACTATTCTTTGTGTGATTTCCAGACACTTAACAGTATCTTAGCTTATACAGTATATACAGAATTTAAGACAAATGGACACACCAAACAGTAGAGCTGTACTGTAAACCTTTTATTACTCATAACATGTTTTCATTGTGCTGGGTAGCTTGGTAAGGACCTACAACCACCTATCTGTCTGATCATGCTGTAGATGTTTTTCAGAGGCAGCTGAAAAGTAATATATACTGTAGGCAATGGGGCTCAGTTAAAGAGTCAGTTTCAGGTAAAACGGAACAAGGTCAAAATTAACTGATATTTTATGTTGACATGCAAATATAAAAAGGTCCTATAAAGAGCTTAGTTTTAACTGGCCGTATAATACAAAAAATCTTACAGTGACTGCACCAGCTCTGCACATTACACTGCAATCATTCTTCAAACAGATGTCATGGGAATTCAAGGAATCCTTCTTAGTGCAGAAGTCAAAGTCAGCATCATGTCAGCAAACTGTTATCATTCTAGGCACAGTTAAAGCAGACAACTGACTAGACTGTTCTTTGATGTGTTGGATGCAATGGAATGGATCAGTAATTCTAGAATATTTCAGTAGACACATTATAGAATGTATTATTACTCTAACATATAAGTCTGTCACCTGTCCTGGTTTGTGTTTGATTTTGTATGAGTTTTCTGGCATTTTCTTTAAGCAAACAGATGGCTCTTAAGTATACAGGGACAGCTGAATTTATTTTGTCTGGGCTGATGTTCCAGTAAATTATCTAATTATGCTTGAATCCTACACCCATGGTATGTTTGTGTGCATGACATAGGGGTAATTAATAGGAGGAAGTTTACAGTTCTTTGGGTTATCTCTTTCAAATATGCACCAATTTACTGCTTTATTTATGAACTGGTGCAGTATGATGTCAAGAAGCTAATGTAAAAAAGGATTGTAAGTGTCCTTGGTACAAACTACTTTAAATCCCGTAACAGGCTAATAAAAGCAAACCTTTCGTTCATGAGTGGGTCTAGAAAGGGTGTGGGTAAGTAAAAGAGGTGACTGGGGGAAAGCCATGCAATATTAAAATATTTTTAAAAATTACAGAATGTTGTCAAATTACTTTTTAAGTAATAGCAGGATGAAATGAGGAAGAGATAAATGGTTTCCATAGGTTGCAACAAAATAGCACTGCTATCTGTCATTTGTGCTGTCAATAAAACAGTTTATGTCTGAAATACAAATGTTTTGTCTTAATGCAAATTTGAGCTTTAAACTAAATTAGAGAAGCAAATATTGCCAATCTCTGTAGAATTCTACTAGCATTCTTCATATGTCAAGCTGCTCACTGCTGTTCACAATTTCCTTAAAATCTATAATTTCTTTCAATGTCTTTGGTGAGACACCTTTGTCACCAATTAAAACACAGTAAAATTGTAACGGTTGACCAAAGACACATGTCCATCGAGTTGGAATTGTTGGAAATGTCTAAATAAAAAAGGCAAAAAAAACCCCCTACTTAAGCCTCTTTTTGATTCCAATATGTCAGACCCATCTCTTGATCAACTTTGTATTAAAGGTGGCCATACATGGTGAGATCCGCTCATTTGGCAATGTCAGCAAACAAGCGGATCTCTCCCCGATATGCCCACCTTGAAGTGGGCGATATCGGGCTGATCCTAATGATCGGCAAGGGCTGTCAGATAGAAAGACCGCATCAATGAACAGATGTGCCCGCGATCCGAGGGGATTTTGAAGTCCCGTCTGATCGACGTCTGCCCGACTTTTGGCCAGATATTGATTGTGAACATCTGCCTGTTTGTGGACATCTTCCTGTTCACAGCTGCTCAATGTGTTTGTACAGAAGCCAAAGTAACTTTGGTGCAGACACCAAAGAAAGCAAATGTCCCTTAAATATTCATACAAAGTTATCATCTCTCCTCCTAATGGTCTCCTCTCCAGGGTAAACAATCCTGTCTTGGTCAGTCTTTCATAACCAGCTTAGTGGACTCACTCTAATACAATAATATCTCTTTGAGGGCCACATGCAAGTGGCTGGCCAGGCTGCATGGGCATATTAGAAGAATAGCTCTTGCCTGAAACTTCAGAGATGCTGTGATAATGGCCAGTTTGTTAGAAATGCAGATTTCCAAAAAAGGAGAGTAATAAAAGTCTTTGCTGAATATCATTATTGGGGCAGAGACACACAGGCAAATTCGGGGATATTAGTCGCCAGGTGGCAAATCTCCCCTTCCTCGGGGCAGCCAATCTCCCCAAACTGCCATCCCCTGCCTTCCCGCTGGCAAGAATATAAATTGCCGGCAGGATGGCACTCGGATCGTTTAGTTTTCAGAAGTCGCTCGAAGTTTCCTCGTGAGGCAACTTGTTGTTTGCTTAAATTCATTACTAATTTAGAATATAATAGTGTAGGCCTTGACTGGCATGGGAGCTCACATATTTACATTTTATATAGATCAGCCACTGGATATTTAAGTTATACACCAAACAGTCGAGAGGAAGGTGAGCTACTGGGATAGATGACAAAGGAGGATCCTCATGTCAGCTCAATCTGTGGCTGACTCAGGATATGATTCATAAAGCTTTAATAAAAATTTATGTAAACAAGGCTCCTGGACCTGATGGCATGTACCCACTGGTTCTAAGAGTGCTTCTGATGAAAATTGAGCGTAGGACTGGCCAGATATGGGATGACTTTGACGTAGTTGGCCAGCTTAAATATATTGCAATATATGGACAAACAATCCCTGTTGTTTAAAGGGTAAGGCATTTTTTAGTAGCTGTATGCACAAAATGTCTCAATGTCTTAAATACAGTATATTGATAATGGGTTGAGTGCAGAGGACCTCTTGCATTTGTCTTTATGAAGGATAGGTCATGTCAGACGAATTTGATGCTTTTTATGATGAGGTAAGTAAAATGCTGGACAGTGGGGGGGGCAGTAGATGTGATCTATTTGGATTTTGCTAAAGCGTTTGATACTGTACTCCACAAATGACTGCTTTCTAAACTAAGGTCTGTTGGGCCTAATGAAGTTGTTTGCACATGGATAGGAAACTGGCTACAGGATCAGGTACAGAGGGTGGTTGTTAACAGTACGTTCTCTACTTGGAGTAAGGTTCTTAGTGGGGTCCCTCAGGCCTCGGTATTGGGTCCACTTTTATTTAACTTGTTCATTAATGACAATGGGGAGGGTGTTGTAAGTAATGTATCAGTGTTTGCAGATGACACTAAACTATCCAGCCCAATTAATTCCATCCAGGATGTGGCATCCTTGCAACAGGATCTTGACAAACTGGCAATCTGGGCAGCTAAGTGGCAAATGAGATTCAATGTTGATAAATGTAAAGTCATGCACCTGGGATGTAAAAATATTCAAGCCACTTATACCCTTAATGGGACTGCACTAAGCAAATCCATCATGGAAAAGGATCTTGGAGTCCTTGTAGATGATAAACTTGGCTGTAGCAAACAATGCCAGTCAGCAGCATCAAGGTCAAATAAGGTCTTGAGCTGTATTAAAAGGGGCATAGAGTCACGGGAGGAGGGGTCATTCTTCCACTTTATAGAGCACTTGTAAGGCCACATCTGGACTATGCCATACAGTTTTGGGCTTCATCACTCAAACAGGACATTATTGTATTAGAGAGGGTACGGAGAAGGGCAACTAAGCTGGTAAAAGGTATGAAAAATCTTAGCTATGAAGAAAGACTGGCCAAATTGGGATGTTCACAATGGAGAAGAGGCGCTTAAGGAGTGCTATGATAACTATGTATAAATATATAAGGGGATCATATAATAATCTCTCTAATGCTTTATTCACCAGTAGGTCTTTCCAGCTGACACAAGTTCACCCATTCCGATTAGAAGAAAAGAAGTTCCGCCTAAACATTATAAGGGGTTTTTTACAGTGAGAGCTGTGAAGATGTGGAATTCTCTCCCTGAATCAGTTGTACAGTTGGAGTCAGGATGGAATTATTTCCCCCTCTGAGGCAAAGTCGAGAGGCTTCAGATGGGGTTTTTTGCCTTCCTCTGGATCAACTAGCAGTTAAGTTAAACGGTTGAACTTGATGAATGTGTGTCTTTTTTAAGCCTAACTTACTAAGTAAGTAAAATTAATAGATTTTTATTATATACACATTTTTAAAAACTTTAGATTCCCATTATACTTTGTGTTAGTTAAGGAGAAGAAAATGATACCTGTGGCAACTCTGAAAGCAACCCAATTGCAGTAGAAATGACTTGTTGGTTTATTATGACATTAACTGCATAGTACAAGTATATTATGTTTCCTATTACATGCCGTGTTCAAGTAAATTATGTTTCCTAATATAACCCTTGTAAAATTTAGACATTCAGTTCATTGGGTTCAGTCTCCTCTCAGTGACACAACAGTTGTTTAGGGCCCCCTAACCCATAAAAAGGTTATATTCTACAGCTAAGCTGGCTTTATAATTTGGGAGAATTTGACCTGACAGGTAAATGTTCTACCACTGATACTGGATCCTGGTATCCAGTGTCAGCTCCCTTAGGTTTAGGTTACAAATACACACACATTTGTGTAACAGATACAAATGCAACCTCAGTCTGCAATGCAGTATCCTTGTGTATTAATATATTGTGTGTTGTACAGTCCCATATTTGTTATGATATTATTGTAAAGATCTATTTTGCTTAATTGTGCTATATAAAGAAATGCCATCCATGATAATATCCTAAATGACTGTCCAAGCACACCTCATATTTTAACCACATACTGCTAAGCTGCACCTACATTTTATATCATAGTTTATATAGTGCTTCAAGCAATTGCAGCCTCCATCATCAATTTAATGTGATTAGGACACTGAAAATTACATTTCATGATAGTAACCTATAGGTTACTTGATTGTTTTACACATATAGCTCTCACTTGAAGTTCCGAAACTTCCTAAACAGGATTTTTTTTTACTAGCAGCTAATATAAGGCAGCCTCATGGGAGCAAAAAATAAATGATAATGTGCCCCAAGTATAGCACATACCTCAGGACACGTGTGCTAAAAATATAGGAAGCTGTGTTTTGCTGGAGAAAATAATGTGCTCTGTATTTCTCACTGATTAATGTCATATATGCCTGGCTCAACATAGCATATTTGGGTTTTCATAAGCAAGCAATATTCCTTGATATTCCTTGGCATTGAATGTTTACATGCAGTCATTTATACAATTAGGAGTAAATTAGATACCAGGAGAGACAAGCCATAAAATGCACAGTTCTGAATGGCATATAAATGATATGCTAGTAAGACATGAAATCCTATAAAATAAGAACCATTTATTACTTCTTGACTATTGCTCCCCTTCATACACATCAGTGGATGCATTATTGTGACATATGTTCCATATACTGTGAGAGTCCTATTGATCTATTTATCCAAAACACCTGTAAAAGTCCCATAATTTATGGGGAAATTGTTTCCAATGCAATTTACGAATGGCATTGCACTCATTTTGCACTCACAGCTAGTAGATAGTAGACAGTAGATAGTATGGAAACGTGGGATGCTTATGAAATACATCAGTGATCCCCAACCAGTAGCTTGTGAGAAACATGTTGCTCACCAACCCCTTGGATGTTGCTCTCAGTGGCCTCAAAGCAGATGCTTATTTTTTAATTCCAGGCTTGGAGGCAAGTTTTGGTTGCATATAAAAACAGAGCTACTACCAAACAGAGTCTCCTGTAGGCTGCCAGCCCACATAGGGGCTACCAATAACCAATTACAACCCTTTTTGGCATCACCCAGGAACATTTTTCATGCTTATGTTGCTCCCCAACTCTTTTTATACGTGAATGTTGCTCACAAGTGAAAAAGGTTGGGGACCCCTGAAATACATATAGCATAAATTCATTCTAAGGGCAGATTTGTGACTCAGTATAAAAAGGCAATTTTTCAAAGTTCGAATTTTGTTAGTTTCCCTGAATTTTAGCCTAAAATCAAAATAATTACTCTAAAAAATTGTTGTTTATTAAGTGTAAAAACCATAAAAAAACTCTAATATAAAAGTTTGCCATGTAAAAGCTGGTGACGTCTTTTTTTATTAAATAGTTTGAGCTTTTAAAAAAATGTGAGTTTAGTTATGGCTGAAGAAACTTCTGAAATTACACAAATCTGAATAAATAAGGCCCTAATGTATAATGGTGATTTATCGCATAGTTTAACTTATTGCACTGTTACAGTGAAAATGCACTCATTATTTAATTATTTAGGCTTGTAAATAGAGCACTGCAGCTTATGCTGAGGTGTTGAATCAGTGTAAAACTAATGTAGCACAGCAGCAATTAGGACATGGTCTTTTGTTTTTAACAGTAATTTCCACTTGAAGTTTGTTCAACTGTATAGTAATATTCACTTGACGTATTCGTTACATGCAGATTTATTGTCAAAAATGAAAAAGGAAATAAACATATTATACATGCATTTCAATCAGCCAGGCAATACAAATGATATAGCCAAAAACTGATCACATAAACTGAAATTATTTTAGCTGTCAAGAACATGTTAAACAGCAAATGCCCCAGGTGTGCTATCAGTTTGAAACTCATTTGAAGGGGAACTTGATGTATTTCAAAAGAGAAATTATACCAAAGCTGTAATCAATATAGTGGTGTGAAAAACTATTTGCCCCCTTCCTGATTTCTTATTCTTTTGCATGTTT
>CM044432.1:72771929-72786273 GCA_024363595.1 Xenopus borealis | reverse complement strand
GCAAAAGAATAAGAAATCAGGAAGGGGGCAAATAGTTTTTCACACCACTGTATATTACATGTTGTGTACTGAAGTGCATTTAAACTTGCAAAGAATGCAATAAGGGCCTCTTGATGAACAGTTTTCTCCGTGAGAGGATTACAAACTATTTGTATTTTTGCAATATTAAAATGAAATGGTAGGACAGATTAAATATAGCCAGTTCTTCAAAGGAATCCTTATTTATCATTTCAGTTTTCATGGATTAAATGTAATCAGTATATAATCCTGTCATTATGTATATAAACATGCCCATCCTAATGTATCCCTACTCATTGAGGCCCATTTATTAAAGGTCAGATTGTAGTGGTTTTTCAAGTTTTTGAAACCTTGACTAAACTCACAAACCATGATTATCATTAAATTAATTTAAAGATCCTAATATAAAAAGTGTAAAAGAAAAAATAGCACTGAACAATGATCTTAAAAATACAAAAACCTCTTAAAATTCAAGGTTTTCAGACAACTCCTAGTGAAAAAAAAATCCAGAAACATTTAAAAGTCTGATTCGATTTAAAGTGGTCCAATAAGATCAGTACAGCTCCCATGGACTTCTATAGGACCTCAACAACTTTTACTTGGCAGAATTTTGCATTAGTGGTTTTTGTGTTTTTATCTAAAAAAAATTTGAGCTTTTAAGAAAAATAGAAAAATCACTTTTTTTGAGATTTGTACTAAATCAAAATGTGTTGAAATCTTTGAGAAGTACTTTAACCAACATAGCCACACTACTTCCAAACAGAGCAAGGAGTCAGAAGTCTTGTAGAGGTTGGTTGGAAATCTGAAATTATTTTTAAACCATAAAACACATAAAATTATTATATAAAATGCAGCAATGTGTAACATTTTGTGAACCCCTCGTTCCTGCATTATAATTTACTCCACTTTCAACAAAAAAGATAACATTAAAATGTCTTTCATTTCCCAGGAACATCTGAGAACTGGGGTGTTTTCTGAACAAAGATTTTTAGTGATGCTGTATTCAGTTGTATGAAATTAAATAAAAAAAAAACTAGCTGTGCAAAAATTTGGGTACCCTTGTAAATTTGCTCATTTGAATGTATGTAACTGCTCAATACTGCAATACTACAAAAAGCTATCTCAGAGGTTTAAACTGTCAGTTTCAACTGAATGTAATCGGGAAATGGAAGGCCAGAGGCACAGTAGTTTTAAAACCCAGGTCTGGCAGGTCAATAAAAATACAGGAGGATTGTGAGAATGGTTTCAGACAACCCAAAGTTCACCTCCAAAGAACTGCAAGAATAGCCAGATGGTGTTTCTGTACATCATTCTATAATTCAGCGAAATTTACAAAAAGAACATCTGTATGGCAGGGTGATGAGAAAGAAGCCCTTTCTGCACTCACGCCACAAACAGCATCGCTTGTTATATGCAAATTCATTAAGAATAAAGCCACCATCATTTTGGAACAAAGTGTTTTGGACTGATAAGACAAAAATTTTGTTATTTGGTCATAACAAAAAGCACTTTGCATGGCAGAAGTAGAACACTGCATTCCAAGAAAAAGACCAGCTACCTATTGTCAAATTTGGTGGAGGTTCCATCATGCTGCGGGGCTGTGTGGCTAGTTCAGGGACTGGGGCCCTTGTTAAAGTCAAGGGTCGGATGAATGCAACCCAATATCAACAAAGTTGAAGTTATACAGGGGTTGGATATTCCAACAAGACAATGACTCTAAACAAACTTTGAAATCTACAAAGGCATTTATGCAGAGGGAGAAGTACAATATTCTGGAATGGCTGTCACAGTCCCCTGACTTGAATATCATGGAAAATCTATGGGATGATTTGAACCAGGCTGTCCAATGCTCAGCAGCATTAAATTTAGCTGGACTGGAGAATTTTTGTATGGGCGAATGGTCAAGAATACCACCATCCAGAATCACAACACTCATCAAAGTCTATAGGCGATGTCTAGAGTCTGTTACATTTGCAAAAGGAGGATCAACTAAGTATTGATGTTAAATATCTGTTGGGGTGTCCAAATTTGCTCCTACAATGGAGTAGCATCTTCTCCCCTACCTGTTTCTGTTGGGGTTCCTCAAGGCTCAGTCCTGGGACCCTTATTATTCTCCCTCTATACTTCCTCCATCAGAAAATTAATCAACTCATATGGTTTCCACTACCACCTCTATGCTGATGATACTCAGATCTATCTCTCATCGCCTTATCTCAACCCAGAACTCGCATCTCCTCCTGCCTGTCCGCTAAAATGGAAATGGTTCTCTTTCCTCCATCTAACACCAGTAACATCATGGAAGTATCCATCGTAGCTAACAATTCCATTATCACCCCGTCTCCCCAGGCCTGGTGCCTTAGAGTTGGAGAGCAACACAAGCATGAAAAAGTCCATGTGGATGTCAAATAAGAGCTCTGATTGGCTTTTTGGTAACCCCTATATGAACTTGCAGCCTACAGGAGAGAATGTTTGGCAGTACACTTGGTTTTTATGCAACCAAAACTTGCCTCTAAGCCAGTAATTCAAAAATAAGCACCTGCTTTGAGGCCACTGGGAGCAACATCCAAGGGGTTGGAGAGCAACATGTTGCTCGCGAGCTACTGATTGGGGATCACTGTCCTAGATTCTGCCCCGTCATTTACGCCTCATATCCAATCACTTATTAAATCATGTCACTTCCACCTAAGGAACATATCCAAAATACGATCATTTATCGTCCAAGATGCTGCCAAAATTCTTATTCACTCTCTCATCATATCACGTCTAGACTATTGTAAATTTCTTTTAATTGGCCTTCCCCTCAAGAGACTCTCACCTCTCCAGTCCATAATGAACACTGCCGCGAGGCTCGTATACCTTAGCAACCGCTCCTCCTCTGCCACACCATTCTGCCAATCCCTGCACAAGCTTCCACTACCCTTCAGAATTAAATTCAAATTAATGGCCCTGACATTTGAAGCACTTCATAACTCTGCCCCTCCCTACATCTCTGAACTAATCTCTATATACTCACCCAACCACTTACTACACTCCTCTACTGACCTGCTACTCAACACTTCTCTCATTACCTCCTCACATGCTTGCATTCAAGACTTTGCAAGGGCTGCACCCCTCCTCTGGAACGCTCTCCCACGGTCTGTCCAACTTTCTCCCAACCTTTCTGCTTTCAAGAAATCTTTTAAAACGCACTTCTTTCGAGAAGCCTACCCTCACTCTTAACTACCAAATGCAACACTACATACAATACCACATTTCTCACCCACTTAATTCAAATGTGTTCATTCCCACACCTTATGTATGACTCCCTTACCTTTTAAGCTCTTTCTGCATAGGACCTTCCTCACCTTTTGTAAAGGCATTGATTGTGATGTATGTAATTCCATACAGTATGTATAAACACATACAGTTGTATAAACACATTTACTTTAAACTGCTACACAATATGTTGGCGCTATAGAAATACATGTTAATATAAATAAATAAAAACTTTATGTCACTGCTGAAATACTACTGTTTCCATAAGGCATGTTATATATTAAAAGGAAATTGCTGCTTTGAAAGGTCAGCCAATGATAAACAAAACTCCAAAGAATTAGGAGGGGTTCCCAAAATTTTTCATATGACTGTACTGTAGGTAAAGCTTGTTCAATTACTCACATTAGGTTAGCCCAATACTTCACAAGAGATATGAGGGGTAATTTGCTTGGACCCCAAACAGAAGAGCAAGAGCACTAATTAATGTACATTTGCAACCCCTAATGCTCAATCAGTTTGTGGTTTGAATGTGCTCTGCACCTGGTGCCGGATAAAAAAATCTACCAGTAGAGCACTGGTTGGTTCAAGAAAGCCGTTCAGCACAGGACCCCAAGTCAGTGCTCCCTAATGTAAGTGTTTGAATATCTCCATACAACCCACCACACACCTCTCATAAATACAGTGCTACCGAATGCAGGGAATGATTAATGCATTAATTCTGCTTCCTGTAGGACAAGTAGCAACATGATGGAGTGTGCCTGTTTTTGGATTTTGCAGCCTACCCTACAGGTATTAAGTAACCCCCTGTGTTCATTTAATATCATGCCATACAGTACTTGTAATAATTTACTGTATATGGTTTTGCTGATATAATAAAGTTACAAGATAAAAGATCTGTTCTTCCAGAATATCAGGCTTTTGTAGTCATCTGCTTCAGTAAAAATGTATTCCTCAATTGAGGACCATATTGGTTGATACACCGGGCCCACTGGCCTTGCATAGAAGACACACTAAGAACCATTTTGTGGTTAGAAGCAGTTCAGTTATTGTGGTCAGTACATCTAGTAGTTACAGCTTCTACACTTTATTTTGCCCTCTGTATTTGTCTGTGGCCGAGTGCTATATCATCCTCCATCTTCCTTATCCAAACAAAAGATAAGAAAACAGTGCTTGAAAACTGTACTCCTTTGTAAATGCTTGAAAAACTATTTTTGGGGAAGAGGCAACTATTTTCTGTGGTCCATTTCTAACAACTGAAACCCCAAGCTATTACATTATAGAGTATATTCATGTCTGAAATAAGTATAACAGAAATGTGTCATTTGGCTTGAAGCTAAGTGCCTGAAATTGAAACGTGGCATGTTTGGATATAGGCTTTGACAGCATATACAGTTGTGCTCAGAAGTTTACATACCCTGGCAGAATTTATGATTTCTTAACCATTTTTCAAGGAATATGAATGATAACACAAAACTTTTCTTTCACTGATGGTTAGGGGTTGGCTGAAGCCATTTATTACAAAACAACTGTGTTTACTCTTTTTAAAGGGCACCTGTTGGGGCAAAATTGTACCCCGAACCAAAGGTGCAGGCTCACAGAGCCCGCATTCTGGTTGGGGGTTTCACAATTTTTTTTTTTTTAAAAATGCCCCTCGCCAGCGCTAGCGGTCTCGCTCCGGGAGGGAGATCCCGGAGCGAGCAGCCGTCTCCCCACAAGCGCGCGTCAGAATTGAGACCGCTAGCGCTGGCGGGGGCATTTAAAAAAAAAATAGTGAAACCCCAAACCGGAATGAGGGCTCTCTGAGCCTGCACCTTTCGTTGGGGGTACAATTTTGCCCCAACAGGTGCCCTTTAAATCATAATCACTACACAAACTACCCAAATGACTCTGATCAAAAGTTTACATACCCCAGTTCTTAATACCATGTATTGCCACCTTTAATATCAATGACAGCTTGAAGTCTTTTGTGGTAGCTTTGGATGAGGCTCTTTATCTTCTCAGATGGTAAAGCTGCCCATTCTTCCTGGCAAAAAGCCTCCAGTTCCCATAAATTCTTGGACTGTCTTGCATGAACTGCACGTTTGAGGTCTCCCCAGAGTGGCTCAATGATATTGAGGTCAGGAGACTGAGATGGCCACTCAAGAACGTTCACTTTATTTTGCTGTAGCCAATGACAGGTCAGCTTGGCTTTGTGTTTTAGATAATTGTCATGTTCGAATGTCCAAGTACGTCTCATGTGCAGCTTCTGGGCTGATGAGTGCAAATTTTCCTTCAGTATTTTTTGTATTTCACCTGAAGTTATTTGTGAGTTTTTCCTTGCATCCCGAACTATTTTTCTGGCAGTTGTGGCTGAAATTTTAGTTGGTCTACCTGACCGTGGTTTGGTTTCAACAGAAACCCTAATTTTCCACTTCTGATTGAACACTGCTGATTGGAGTTCTCAATTCCTTTGATATTTTCTTATATCCCTTTCCTGTTTTATAGAGTTCAACTATCTTTTCCCGCAGATCCTTTGACAGTTCTTTTGCTTTTCAGGAGTCCAGAAAGTCATTGACCTTTTATACACACCCACTAATTACAAGCAAACAGATCACAGGTGAAGATGGTTACCTTTAATAGCCATTATAACCATTTTGTATCAAGTTGTGTGCATGTTATCAGGCCAAATCACCAGGGTATGTAAACTTTTGATCAGGGTCATTTGGGTAGTTTGTGTAGTGATTATGATTTAAAGAGTAAACACAGTTGTTTGACAATACATGGCTTCAGCAAAACACTAACCATGAGTGAAAGAAAAGTTATTGTGTTATCATTTATATTCTCTGAAAAATGGTTAAGAAATCATAAATTCTGCCAGGGTCTGCAAACTTATGAGCCAGTGTATATGTATTATGTTAGAAACGTCAGCTCTGCACACACCTAAAAAATGCAATAAATCTAAATAAAAATATCATAGAACAATATTACATTGTGATTCAGAAAATTTAGGGAACCAATGATATGAATACATTTGCAGTGATTTTAACTTCACAATAAAAATTTTTATGTAGTTACTTGGTCTTTTAATCCAGATAAACTGAATGGATTTCATAATTTGATAGTTTGCCATTATAAATACAGATTGCCTCAAAAATGTGCATCTCTAGGGATTCCAAAAAGTTTTGCGGATACATTGAGTTTTTAACAATTAAGTGGAACTCAGGCCCTTCACGCTGAATTTGGATGCATGTAAATTCTTATAAGCTGTATAAGGATAAGCTATAGGGATATACAGGTCAAATGAGTTCTTCAGGCTTTCAGCCCTTACACTGACCGCAGCTCTGAATGAAAGCTTTATTGAAATGACCTTGCAAGTTTAATAAACAATAGTGTGGAGCTTCAGGGGCAATTAGTGGTATTTTTTTTTTTAAATACAAAGCACTTTTAAAATAAATATTATTTTTATTATTATTAATATGTATTTATTGTGCTGTACTATACAAAGACGTATTAATAAAATGTAAAAAAAATACATACAAACACCGATTGATACAGGAGATCTAAAAGACCCTGAAACCTTACTATAAAACAGTAAAGTTTCAATATCTTTAACTGTATAAGTATGATATGATAACCATCATTATTTTCTACTCAGTAACAGTCAAAACTTATTCTGCTAAACTGTGCTGTATTTATTTCTTTTAAAGCTTTTACAATCACTCAACAAGTTCATGTACCATTATGTTCAGAGGAAGAGGAAGCATATTCTGTTTGACACCTTTCCTTTAGCACCACTAGAATCACCCAGTCTTTTGTGCAGATCTTTATGTCCTTTCGACATTTCCTTTTTCCTCTCTCTCACATGGGCCTTACCAATCTCTACATTTCTGCCCTTGTGATTCTTATATAAAACAGGGTGTTTGCTTCCTTTGTTTAAAGTTAAGGCACCAGCTGCAATAATAAAACACAGATAATGTCATGCAAATACAGGTTTAAGCTGTAAAAAAATTAAAGTATTTTAGTAAAGAAAATATAATGTTATGTTGCCCTGCACTGGTAAAACTTGTGTTTACATTACTATAGATGAAATAAACAAGTTGTTGTGTAGCCTTGGGAGCAGTGACCCTAAAAAGAGATATGAGAAAGCTATATACAAACCAATATTGTATGAACAAAGTTTTGTGTGATTATTGTATGTGTATGGTATTCAACCAATCCTGACAGATATCCATGTAGTATAGATATCAATCAGTTTAGAAATCAGCAGCAGCAGTGCATAAACATGTAATAGTAGGCCATACAATGTTTGGCCCCTGGGTTGATTGAGCAAAAAAGATACTTGGTCAGCTACTGTATGGCCTAGGAAACCCGCTGCCTTGGAAAGACAGTAACTTAACTATCTCTCAGGAATTCCTCATCATTCCTAAACCTACTTCACAGTCTTGACATCTTATATAAAATATGACTGCCTTTGGGCAGGGTGTTTTGATCACCACATTTCTCCCTGTGTATGCCTGTTGCAATAAATATGTATGGCATGCCGTCAGCCTTACAATCTTAGTTATAAACCAGTTTTGTGTTAATGCAAATGATATCAGGAACCAGAAAAACACATAAAATCCCTTAATTTCAATGTAATGAAGAGTACACTTATTACTAGCTTACATTTCTCAATAAATATGAGCTATGGCTGTACATACTGTAAGCATTTCTCAATAGCCACTTCAGTACTACTAATCATGTTGCATCAATTTGAGACAGGTTTTAGTGATTAATCATCTCGAATTAAGTCAGCTAACAAGTGTGAGCCTACTTCTGATACATGGTACGATAAAGCCGCAAGAATGCGTACTCCTTGTAAAATGACATGCAGTAAAGTGTTTTCAACCTAAACGGCAAAAAATTTGCGAAATCTGTAGTCTCTGTTTAAAGTTTGAAACTGGTCTATAACTTTTTTTGTTTCATTAGAAGTGTTTTTCCATGGTAAAAATTAGAGCTTTTATATATTCATACTAATTTTAGAATATATAGTGAATAGAGTAGCCCATCTTGTAAAATATAAGGATATTATAAGTTACTGAGGAGTTTTGTGTCCATAAAAAAAAACCACGAGGCCGAAGGACAAGCATTTTTATACAGGTCATGGAACTCATAGGTAACTTCTAATATCCTCATATTTTGCAACTGGGGGTACTTTATTTATTATAATACACAGTGAGTCATGTGACAGAAATTACATCAGAACTCACCGTTTACAACTGATGACAGAACTCACCGTTTATAAAGATACCAAAACCAGAGACACATATATTAAAATTGTTTACTACACTCAGTCACACATTAATCAGTACTTCTTATATTGATAAATGCAAAAAGCTAAACTGTAATGTTTCATGGCTGTGATTTCATTATACGTTAGTGCTACTAAAGGTAAATACTATTAAACACAGTACTGTAGTGCAAACATAAGGGGTTAGAGTCTGGTTATAGCCTGTACAAAGGATTTTTATAGGATTATTCATGCACCTTCCTTTCATTCTTGCTTTGATCACTGCCCTTAAACTGGTTGAAATCACTCCAGACAGACATATTGTAGAGTATAATTGTGGATCAAAGAGAATTTAATGACTTAGAAGGTTCTCTGATCAGTTTTGCTTGCACATAACTTGGATGACAGACATCAAAAAAAGAAAAGATGAACTTGATAATGTAATTACAGGGCAGAAAACAAATCCACTGAGCAATGCCCACTTTGGTTTTTATCGAACAGTATTTGTATGTAATTTGTTTGTTGTATTTTAACTTTTCTATTGTACATAAGAATGTTTAATAATTGTTTCACGAGCATCAGTAGATATTCCTGATATTTTTACATTATACATTGTAAGGATTACAGATATGTAATGGTATGATACATGACATTACAGTGAAATAATATATGGATGCAGAAAAGCATTATAATGTTCTGTGCCATGAAAAAACATATGTAATTGATCAGTTATGAGACCACAAAATACACACTCTTGAGTATTATAATGTCAAGTTACTCAAAGAAAAACAGAGATGCTTATTTAGTCCCCAGTGTCTTGCCCTTGAATGCCAAATGGGCATGCTGTGTGCTAGTTGGCTGAGATTCGGAACACACTTGTGAAACCTGATCTCATTTTAATTTCTAGATTTAAAGGAGTAGGAATTTAATTTACATTTGGATGCTCCAAAAGTTAGGCATACTCAAGCGATTTCATTTACTTACCTGAAACCCCGGGGCCAGTGCTCCTATCATCAGAAACCTTCTTCATCTTCTTCACTTCTTCTCTTTTAAAATTTCCAAAGGCAGATGCATGCACAGTAGAACAAAGTTAAAGTTTGGCTTTTCGCTCTACTGCACATGTGCAGTTGCAAAAAGACAGAAGAAGCAGGAAGACTATTGCTCTGTGGTACTCTATGGAAGAACCTGGGGCCGATACAGGTTTCTGCTGATAGGAGCACTGGCCTGGGGTGTCAGGTAAGTAAATATAATCACTTGGGGGTGCCTAACTTTTAGCATCCCCTTTCCTTCCCTTTTAAAAATAGCTTTTTTCTGTTAAGTTCGTGAAAAGGTACTGTAAATAAAATTGTATGTTAACAAACTAGGCATTAAACTCAATGAGCAAACTGGAAAATGTCAATGAACAAAGATGGAAGAATATATTTTTATTCCATTTTAGTATTTTATTTATAAAGTTTTTTTATTGTATTTAAACATTAAAGAATGTGATAATAATTAATATGTTTGATGTTGGCTGTTTGCCCTGAAATATGGCCATTCACAGACTAATGGGTGGGATGGCTGATAGAGCATGCATATAGTGCCCAACTGGCCACTGACTTGGCCATTGTCAGTGAGAAGGAGGTGCTTTCCCTTGACTTACAGACCTGAAGAGGCATTGGAATATCAGAATATCTGCTCTTTCTGCCTACCATGCTAGATGCAACAATAGTCAAGCCTAAGAAATCCCAGCCTGTGCGTTGTGCATTATGATCTGATTGTTGAGCCCACAATCGTATCAGCCCAATATCACCCAACTCAATGTGGGCATATTGGGGAGAGATCTACGCCTAAGGCCACCTTAAGACCATTCTGCAGTATCAGGTTACCATTGGTCTGTAACTCTGGCCAAAGCTACCCATCTCTACTCCCTATTTAAAACAGCAGACGGTACCCTTCGTACCTATAGGGGTATAACAGAGAGAGATGATGGAGGCCTTATTTCTTTCTTTAAAAACAGCTAAGACATTATGCTCTAACCGTATTCCCGACGGCATGTCTCCCACAGAAACACCCTGTTACTGAATTATGTAAACTATCCCCTACACAAAAGGGCCTGATTATGAAATGGTATTTGACTGTTAATGAGCCAGATATAGAGAAGCATCCTTATAAATATATGATACAGTGGCAGAAAATGCTTGGAACTGAGATCCCACTCTCCACATGGGACAACATTTGGGAAAACGCAAGGGCGACCTCGGTTTGTGCTACAATTAAAGAAAATATATACAAGATTATAATGTGCTGGTATCATACCCCACAACTCTTACATAAACTGTTTCCTGATTCCACAGATTCTCGTTGCTGGAGATGTGGGGATAATGGGGGCTCACTCCTACATATGTTCTGGACCTGTAATAAACTGAAACAGTTTTGGGATATGGTTAAGGGTTGGGTTGAGAAGGTAGCTATGATAATAGTGCCACTGGATCCATTAGTTTATGTACTGGGCAATAGAATCCCCAAACTACGGAATCCTATACAAAAAATGGTTAATTGCATCCTCACAGCGGCCAGGGGACTAATAGCAAAAAATTGGAAGGCGTTGACCCCCCCAGCAGAAAAAGAATTACTGGAAAGAATCAGATATGTTCGGAGGATGGATTATCTAACGGCACTCAAACATGATATGGTGGAGCAGTTTAATAAGATCTGGAGTAGTTGGGAAGCTATAGAGGCCATGTCACACACTTGAGCTAAGGCTGGACAATGGTGAAATAACGGAAGAGGGGATATTAAATAAAGTTAATGATGTTGCACTAGTATGTCAATTGGGGGTATAATATGTCTGTATGGTAGAGGAGTGGAATGAAGGTGACATGCCGGTATCACTGGGACAAAAAACTTTGAAGTCATGCATTGCAGAAACTCATCTCAAGCTGTTTCTTTTGTAACTGTGAAACATGTCATGGCCCATTAAGGGCAAACTGTTCACTGTTTATGTGAAACTTGAAAAAATAATAAAAATTTTATTTAAAAAAAAAAAAATGTGATGCGGCCATCACAGTTGCAGTACAGGGGGTACTGGGTTCAATTCTAACCAGGGCACTATAACAATATGGCTGTGGTATAATGGCGTTCATGCTTTCTACTAGGATAACTTACTATTAGGTAACACCAATATTTTGGGACCACAAACCCAACATGCAGTACAACTAGTTAGTCCTTGAAATGCAACATTAATAGAAAATTCACTGACTATATATACTGTCGTGCATTTTGAGGTTTTGGAAGGAAAACATTTTTTTTCAAAATGCATCAGTTAATAGTGCTGTTCCAGAAGAATTCTGCATTGCAATCCATTTCTCAAAAGAGCAAACATATTTTTTTATATTTCATTTTGAAATCTGACATGGAGCTAGACATTTTGTCAATTTCCCAGCTGCCCAAAGTCATATGACTTGTGCTCTGATAAACTTCAATCACTCTTTACTGCTGTACTGCAAGTTGGTGTGATATCACCCCCTCCCTTTCCCCCCACCCAGCAGCCTAACAAAAGAACAATGGGAAGGTAACCAGATAAAAGCCCCCTAACACACGATAACAGCTGCCTGGTAGATCTAAGAACAACTCTCAATAGTAAAACCCATGTCCCACTGCATACTATTCAGTTACATTGAGAAGGAAAACAGCCTGCCATAAAGCAGTTCCCTCCTAAAGTGCTGGCACAAGTCAAATGACCAGGGGCAGCTGGGAAATTGACAAAATGGCTAGCACCATGTCAGATTTCAAAACTGAATATAAAAAAATCTGTTTGCTCTTTTGAGAAATGGATTTCAGTGCAGAAGTCTGCTGGAGCAGCACTATTAACTGATGTGTTTTTTTTTTTTTTTTTAAACATGTTTTCCCATGACAGTATCCCTTTAAGTCAAAGTTATGCACCAATAATGTTTATTTTTAAAATCTATCTACAGCATGGAGGATGATGCTGTACGATTTTATTTTTTTAAGACATCTCTCCTAACAGTGTAAAAGTTCCGAATTACGGAATCGTCTCCCATAGACTCCATTATAATGATATAATCCAAAATTTTAAAAATGATTTCCTTTTCTCTGTAATAATAAAACAGTAGCTTGTACTTGATCCCAACTAAGATGTAATTAATCCTTATTGAAGTAAAACCAGCCTATTGAGTTTATTTAATGTTTATATGATTTTCTAGTAGTCTTGAAGATCCAGATTACAGAAAGACAAGCCCCAGGTCCCAATGATTCTGGATTATAGGTCCTATACCTGTATAAATAATAACTTATATACATATGGCAGCTCCTGCTTAGATTTTTAAATGCAAGAAAGATTTCTGTGCATAATATACTATACCCCCATACTTTACTGTCTGTTCAATGAAAAATAAATAGACTGTAACTGCAACTTACAAATAATATTGCTTTACCCATTAATGATAGTAGCTTAATGCTATAATTACATTTTCCATCAAGTTGTGTTATTCTACAAGTAAGGTCTTTTTTTAGAATTCTATTTGCATCCGTTTTTGCAGTGATCGAAAGTAAACTATGCATCTGTGATAACAATATGCTAATTGGCTCCATTTTCTCCTCCACAACAGAAATGACAAAGAAAAGATGTTTACAGAATCTGTACCAGGGCCATGAGTCATAATAAAGAAAAACAACAATATTTCTAGCTGGACAGGAAATATTTTTAGAAAATGGTTCAGCAGGCGTATTTATTTATTTATTTTTATCCCAGAGGTTTTCTTTGGAAACTCAAAACAAAGTCTAGGAATCTAGGTAGTTTAGGAATCATCAGACGTTTTTTCAGATTTTTTCCAAATACTGTTTTTCTAAAACACATATAGGTAATGGAAATGTCTAATTATCAGTGTATTTCTACTTATTAAATAGGACCTCAACATCCCATTCCTTGTCTTAAAAGTATAAATATTTCAAAAATTATTTGCAAATATAAAGTTACCTTATGTAACATGCATATTAAATGGGAACTAAAATGACAGATTATATTACAGAGCAAAAGCATAATAAGATCTCTGCTGAAATACTGCGCTAAAGAAAGTCCTTGCTAACTGGAATTTCAAGAGGGGGCCTGGCTAATGACCAGCTAGCTGATTGAATTGGATTGCCTCATAGTTAGTTATGGTTCAGTAATACAGTCTCATGAGCCATGTGGAAGTGCAAGTTATTGCACTGGTGTATGCAAGAGGTCACACATAAGTCGCTGACTTTATTTATTAGTTTGGCTTGCCTAGAATCAGACTGTCTTTGTAAACAAAAAAATACATTAATTTAGTAATATTTTTAGGTCCACATTCATACTATTTTTTTAAATAAGATACTTCAGAAGCTATTTGATTCATCTGTATGGCTCAGTAAGTCAAAAGAGTCAAGAGATGTGGTCAAGTCAGTGTTGCATTGTCAGATGTATTTTTACAAATCATGTCTTTTTTTTTTTTTTTTTAATAAATTATATTAGCCTCAACAAAGTGTTTTCCCTTCACCCCTTTATCTAAATGATTCAAGTCATATTAAAGGAAGACTATACCCCTCAAACAATGTAGGTCTCTATAAAAAGATATTACATAAAACAACTCATATGGAAAACCCTGCTTCACTGTTTTAATAATAATAATAATAATAATATACTTTTTTAGTAGCATGTACCATTGGGTAATCATAAATAGAAAACTGCCATTTTAAACAATAAGGACAGCCTCCTGGGATCGAATGTTTCAATGGTGCACGCAAACATACCAAACAAACTATACTTGTTAGGTCACATGAGCCAATTAACAGAGAGTTGTG
>CM044432.1:72734073-72757511 GCA_024363595.1 Xenopus borealis | reverse complement strand
GGAGGAAGTGGGGACAGCGAGGGGTAAGTTTGGAGCGGCTTATTCATCAATTGATTGCTAGCCAGTGACAAGAGCTTGGAGCATGGTATGTTTATTTTGCCTCTTTATTGTTCTCAAATTTCTGCTTTTGTGGAGTCTTGCAGAACTCCAAAGTCCTCAATCATCATCACAATGGAAAAGCAAAACATTCCACCTCCTCCTAGAAATCACAGCTGCAGCCTCAGGAAGCACCTTCAGCAATGGCCTTGGCATTATAGACACTGCAGGAAGCAGAAGTCTAATTAGTATAAATGTGGAGTCAGGACCTCAGCAGATCATTTCAGATGGTAGAAGTAAGTGGCCATGACAGATCAAGAACTAATTACCCAGAAAGTTTATGAATGTGGTTTCTTTTTTTATAACAACTCCTTTGGCAACATCGATCTTACTCAGACTGTCATTGATACTAGCAAGGACCTTGTGATCAGCCATTCCATAAACACATCTTAATGTTATCATTCATTCATATAATTCACCTTAGTGTCTAAACTATGAAGTGTACGCTGAGCTGAGGCCATTTATAAAAATAAAACCCACAGGGCAGTTGTTTTGTCTGAATCTCTGCACCTTCAGGCATGAAAATTATAAAAGGTGTATGGCATTTTCAGATAGAAGACATTATTTTACTTCTTTCTATGCAAAGTATCATTTAGTTAAATGTACTAGCTGAGCCAATTGTAACTTCATGCATTTATAAGTAATTACTTTTTATGTTAAGGTCATCATTTAGAAATTAGGAAAATATATTGTTCATACATTTTCAGATAAAGTAATCTTCTCTATCTAGTATAATACTGCACTATTGTAAATTTGTTTATTACACATTATTTAGTCTGGGACCATAAAATTCATAAAATGCCACTAGAAATACTGTATGTGCAATACTGCAAGCTGTTTTCTCTAAGCATAATATTGACTTTTGTGAAAATACCAAATGCTCTGGATATGTGCATGTTCTATAAAGTATATATTTATACATACTGTAAATGACTGCTTTCTAAGCTTACATCTGCTGGTATAAGTAATGTTGTTTAGATAATGGCTAAAGGTTCTAGTACAAAGGGCAGATGTCAATGGTATATTCTCTGCTTGGAGTAGGGCTCTTGGTGGAGCGCCATCCATAATGTGAGATCCTCACAGCAGGATCATGACAAACTGGTAATCTGGGGCTATGAAGTGGCAGATTCAATGTAGATAAATGTAAGGTCATGTACCTGGGGTATAAATATGTGCAAAATATGTATACACTTAAAGGGGTGGTTCACCTTTAAGGTAACCTTCAGTATATAGAATGGCTAATTCTAAGCAACTTTTCAGTTGGTTTTCATTATTTATTTTTTATAGTTTATAGTTATTTGCCAGCTTTCAAAAGGGCGTTGCTTACCCCTTCTAAAATAAAATGCCCTGTAAGGCAACAGATTTATTGTTATAGCTAATTTTTATTACTCTTCTTTCTATTCAGGTCTTTCCTATTCATATCCTGTCTCTTGTTCAAATCAGTGGTGGCTTGGTAGGATAATTTGGACTCTAGCTACCAGATTGATTAAAATGCAAACATAATAGCTGCTGAATAAAAAGCTAAATAACTCAAAAACCTTAAATAATAAAAAATGAAAACCAATTACAAATTGTTTCAGAATATCACTCTCTACATCATCCTAAAAGTTATCTCAAAGGTGAACAACTCCTTTAATGGGACTGCACTAGGCAAATCCATTATTACCTTGGCTGTAGCAAGTAATGTCAGCAAGGGAAAAAAGGGTTTGAGCTGTATTAAATATGGTTTAGAAGTGAGGTACATTATTGCCCTTTGCAAATCTTTGTTGAGTATATATATATATTGAAAATATAGACTGCAGTTTTAATATCCACTGCTGAAAAGGGATATTAATAAATTGGAGAGACTCCAAAGAAGAGGACTTAAACTGGTAAATGGTATGGAAAGTCTCAGTTATAGTTAAATATTGCCACGGGGGTCTGTATTTGCTGGAGAAGAGGCTCTTATGGTGGTATATGGTGGACAATACAAACTATGTATAAATAGATGGGGACAATACATTAAACTATCTGACTATGGACATGTGTCTTTTTTCAACTTATGTTATGTTAAAGGAGAAGGAAAGTCAAAAATTAAATTAAGCTATAACTATTGCCAAGGAAATGTTGTTATCTGTGACATTAATCATTCATTCAGTACTTTTTTCAGTTGTGTTTTTGGTCCAATCAATTTTAAAATTATTATGAACATGTATAGAAACTCCTACCCTGTCTCCTGTCAAGAAAATGCTTTCAATAGGGCATACGCATGCTCAATAGGTTACAGCAGTGCCCTGCGCATGAGCTGTAGAATCCTCTGAGTGCCGTGCTGACTTCTGATGTTGCGGTCACGTGACTTATGATCTCGTCATTGTTGACCTCTGTGCTCCTGCCCCATTAATTCTGCTACTAATCACGAGTGTGTTTCTAGTTGCAAAGCAACGGAGGGAAGCTTTGAAGCTCCTGCGCTGGATTTGATTAACAGTTTGTCAGCGAGCGCAGGAGCTGATAAGGGGATTGCCTGTCTGAGGTCTGTAAATAAATCTTTAAACTTTTTTTTTTTTGTAAATCATTTTAAACTAATCTTTTCTTACTGTGGTAAGCACAGTTATGCCTCCTTACTCGCATTCAGATGCAGAATGTGTGTGTGACTACGTCATGGGGTCACCAAGGAGCTCAGTCACGTGCACTGCAGCTGAGCTCTGAGTGGATGTGCACCTATTTAAAAATGGCGGCGCCAAACAATTACAATCACTGTAACTTCGGAATGTAACTGCACAGCTGCAGTAGTCATATGACAGTTTGTAATACAGCGTTTCAGGAGGGGGGCTGGTGGGGAACACAATGAGGTAGGAATCAAATTTTGACTTTCCTTCTCCTTTAAATAAGGTTGAAGCACTGTGATGTGATGTGTGAGGTACAATCAATTCAACTATAAGATTTTGTGATCTGGGACCAGCCTTTCCTGTTCCTGTTAATGTGTGCTCTTTATTCTCTATTTTTTATTTTTATAAATAAGCGCTTTGAAATTTATTTATTGCAATGCTTGTTGCAACTAGAATGTCAGGCAACATACAGAAAGTATATCTTTGAAATGGGGATATCAAAGTAACATGATGCTTTCCAACACTAATGTTTTCATCTGGTATTACCCTCCTAAAGTAGCTCACACTAACTTTATGAAATCAGATATTGGTACAAAATGATGGATTTAACAGTATTTCATTACTTATTCAAGAAAATGTAACCTTTTTGTATTTATGTAACTTGCTAAACAGTTTTGACCTGTTTTTATAGAGAATTAGAGACAGACTGGAAAGACTCAGACTATTGAAAAGATTAGTTTGTTGTTGTCTGTACATTGAAGGATTCAGTTCAGAGTATTAACATATTTAATTTTGCTCACACTGTAATCTATTGTTGCGATCAGTGTAAAAATGTAAGATTTTTTTTAAGAAGGGCTGGCCATACACAAATACATTCCCTAGTTTGGGGAAATTGGCAAACAAGAGGATCTTTGACTGGTTAAGCCACCTTCTGAGCCAAATCGACTGCTTCTGAACCTAGATAAAGAAGCTCCCATCCGAATAGACAGGTTTCACAGGGCAATGTCGGCAGACCGGGAAAGTCCAGGGACGTCTTATGTTGCCTACATTATTTTACGCAGAAGGAGGAAATCCTGTGCAAGGCCAGAGATATGGGAGAGGTAAAGCTGGGAGAAGACAAAATAGAACTTTTCCAAGACTTGCCTTTCTCAACTATTTTACAGCCTGAAAGATGTTACCGGAGTGCTAACTGCTTGCAAAATTCTCTATAGTTGGGCATACCCATTTGCCCTGGTGGTCCAGCACAAAGGCACATGGCTTCATCTACGGGAATCCAATAATGTGGATCGCTTTTGCAATGCCCTGAACATCAACAAGCCAGACTGTCCGGAATAGATTGCATAGATTTAGAATAGGCTAGAATTTGGTTCACTTAGTACAATGAACCATCTATTGTTAATAACGTAAGAACTATTGAAACAATGCATGGCAGCAAGGCATTTTTGCTAGATTATAGTAGCATGATAATAAGAAATAATAATTTAAAAAAGGGGGAAAAAAAGGAAAATAAGAAAATTTGCTGGTTAATTACGGTGCTTCAAGCTAGGATGTACCAGAGCACTATCCAACTCCGGTTGCTACTCCCCAATACGCTCATTACCAACCTATTACTATACAGAAGTAACGGCTAGTCCTCCTTCCATTGGTAAGAGCCTAATTCTATTAAACCCTGGTTAACAGCGCGTACCTTCCCCTTTGTACCCTCCTGATCTCACCTTCTTCTCTTTGAATTTTCATATTCTATTACTTTTATTCCTTTTCTATATTTCTGACAATAGTACTATGAGCACACTGAATAAACCCGTTTCTGATAAGAAATGCTAACAGGTGAATATGGTGAGTATTAACACAAATAGACTTAATTCACCCCAGGAATGCATTCTTTTAAGTTCTGAACTAAGACGCCTTAAGGCACAGGTAGCTTTTGTACAGGAGACCCATTTTAAGATATCTTGTGTTCCTACATGGTCCAATAGATACTTCCCAGAAATGTATTGCAGTATCCCACAACAGAGCAAGACTAAGGGAGTAGTCATTTTATTTGAGAAAAACTTTAATTTTAAAGTACTTTCTACAAAGAAGGACCCACATGGGAGATTTGTTTTTGTATAGGGCACTGTAGGGACCCAGTTGTTTACTTTTGTGGCCATATATCTGCCCAACGAACAACAAGATAAAGATTTTCACAAAACAAAACTGAGGCTTTGTTGAAATTTATGGAAGGTATATTGTTTCTTGGTGGGGACCTAAATGTCCCCCTCAATCCTACAATTGATTGTTCCACAGGCAAATCTAGTGTTCCTCCTGGGATTGTTAAGAATGTAACTTAAGATTTCCACAAGCTATAGCTAATAGATGTTTGGTGACTTCTCAAGCTCCAAGAAAAAGATTACACATTCCTCTCAGCCAGGCATAACCTATATACCAGAATAGACTACATGTTCCTCACACAACACTATCTGGGGGATCTGATTGACGCAAATATATACACTCGCTCGTGGTCACACATCAATTAGAATCACCCTGAATCCAAATGTAGAGCACTGCTTGGAGGCTAAATGAGTCTGTGTTAAAAGATACCTCCACACTGATTGATATTAAATCTGCCATTAAGACATATTTTAAGGAAAACCTCACTGAGGATGTTAACTGGTAACAATATGAAAGGCACATAAATGTTACATCCGCGAAATACTAATCCACACATAAGGTGAAGCATGAGAATTTGCTGAAAGAAATCAGGAGCATAGAGGCAGCTCATAAATGCAGCCTATGGACAGATTTAGCCATCACAATTTATTTATTGATAAAGTGACGCATGAGACACCGATTTTATGAACATGGAGATAAATGCGGAAAATTATTGGCGCGCCTCTTAAAAGCCAGGGTGACCAGAAACCACATACACTGTCTGCAATCACAATCTCTCAAAAAGGAAAAGTACACAGTAGCCCCCAGATAGCACAAGAATTCCATAGATATTAGTCTGAGTTATACCAAATAAAGACACCCACAGTAAATGATGACCTTCTCCCATCTGTGGCTACAGAGAAATTCCTTAATACTCTTCTGATTCCTCAATTAACCCCAGAGCAAAAACAAGCCCTAGAAGCCAATATTTCAATAGAAGAACTTTCTCAAGCAATCAGCTCATCCCCAAATGGTCCGAATGGCTATATGTCCAGGTATTATAAAGACTGTTCTGAACTGCTCATTCTGTACATAGCACGGGCATTTAATGCCCTGCAACAGAAGGCCCAGTTTTCACCATTCTTTAGAAGCCCATATCTCCCTGCGAACAAAAACCCAGAAGATCCAGGAGGTTATAGGCCTATATCCCTAATTAATGTGGATGCCAAAATATTAGCCAAAATAGTTGTTACATAATACAATCAGCTCTTGGCTACCTGATAGGACTGGACCAAGCAGGCTTTGTACCGGGAAGGGAGACCAGAGTTAATATCAACAAGTTGATTAATATTCTACATTATGCTAAACTTAAGAAAATACTCCTTATATTACTATCATTTCGGCCTATATGTTTGCCTGTCTCACTAAATTTGGGTTTGGGGACTGCCTTTGCCAATGGATTAAGTCCTTGTATAACAGTCCAGTGGCTCAAGTCAGGGTGAATGGAGTGCTTTCAGATTAATTCACAATTAGAAATGGAACACTTCAGGGATGCCCTCTTTTACCCACACTGTTTTGGCTCTGGAATGCATACAGATTCGTCACCACCTGGATATTCATGGAATTAAGATAAAACATAAACATTACAAAGTAGCTGCGTATGCAGAAGATCTGCTATTTATATTAATGGATCCACTGATCACAATCCCAACTTTGAATAAACTATTAGAAGGTTTTAATAAGATTAGTAACTTTAAAGTAAACTTTACTAAATCCATATCCCTGAATGTCTGTCTTTCAGCGAGAACTCTCTTCTCATTTCCCATATAGTTGGGCGAAAAGGCAATTTTCCTATCTTGGCATACTTATCACAAAAGAATATAATGAGTGGTTGGAGGTTAACTGTAAAGACCTATTTGCAAAATTGAGTAAAGACCTACATAATTGGACCAAACAACCCCTTTGTTGGTTGGGGAGAATCAATGTTGTAAAAATGAATGTCATGCCACGCCTATTGTATTTATTTCAGTGTGTTCCATTGCCATACCCAAGTTCCTGGGTTAAAAACTTTCAATTAATTATAATTACATTTATTTGGAATGGTCAACACCCAAGAATCAAAACTACTACGCTGTTTAGAGGCAAGGTAGAGGGGGGTCTGGCACTTCCTGATTGCACCCGATATCTGACAGCTGCACAATTAGCTAGAATGATTGATTGGTCACATCATTTAGACAACAAAGATTGGGTATAAATTGAACAGCAATCTATTGCTACACATTTGATACACTTGCCATGGATAGGTTACATTGAAGAATATTACATGACTCTCACCCTTTATTAAAATGTACATTGGCTACCTTGGACGCTATGAAGGGGAACTCTAAATTTACCATTTTTCCCTCTCCTTTCACCCGTATTACCAATAATCCAGCATTCCTGCCTGGACTCAAAAGCAACAACTTTAAAGAATAGCTTGTAGAGGGCCATTTGCAATTTATTTATATAATGGAAAGAGATCAGCTTGCTGATCTAGACCTTCTTAGACAAGCTAGACCCAATAGCAACCTCAAAAATTTCCAACACTATCAGCTTAGACATTTTTACTCATACATGGGATGCAATGGAAAGGTGGGGAGACCTCTTTCTCCATTTGAGAAGCTATGTAATGGCACTTCCTTCCCGAAGCATGGATTCTCCCAATTATATGATATGCAGGAAGCAATAGGAGAGAAGAACCGTCTACCCTTTATTAAGACATGGGAACGGGATAACTAAGGAGGGCATCAGACAAGGTATAGCATATTTAATGTTTAGCTCAAGGTGTTGTAAGATTCATTTTCTGGGAATTCCCTAACCTTTCCAATTATTGGTCATCAATTATTCATGTTCACAGATCTTAGGCAGAACAATACACGTATCATCAGCAGGAGTCCTATTTTGGGAAGAAGATCAGGCAGAAAGGGTTCCAGATTCTATATTTGAAAGGCATTTAATCAAGATACTAATACCCAGACTATGGAAATCCGCTACTTCCTCTACACCTAAGGAATGGGTAGATAAAGGTTTGTAGTTAGGTTTGATAAATGATCTTCCTACAGTGGGAGACAAAATGAGAATTTCAGGAATGTATAGACACGATGGTTCCTGTTTTTATAGAGTATGAACAACTTTTGAATAGTTAGGAATGGTGTTTTGAAATTACTTGGTAACTAGGCTACTTTATATAGGTTGTATAATGAAAATCCTTTGAAATGTGAAATTTATGCTCTGTACTATTGCAGAACTATCCTCCCCTCCCCCCTCTTTCCTTCTGTACCCCTACCCCATACCATACCCCTTTTTCTTTGAATACTCAATAAAAATCTATAATACAAAAAAAAAAAAATGGCTCTTAGTACTTACAGCAGTATATTCTATCTCAGACATCAGGTATGATAAATGTGTCAATTTGTTAAAAAAAAAAAGTATCCTCGCTGTTGTTTCATTCACAATAAATATGCTACTTTGTCTCCACTCTATCCTATATACAGTAAGGCACTGAAAAAATAACAATTCTCTATTTGTTTCATCATTAAAAGATTAACACTCCATGTACAGTGCAGGGGAATTTGTCTCACATTACCAGGCAAGAAAACAAGACTGTTACATTAGCACATGCCAAGGTCTTTGCACCTCTCTGTTTAACACCCTCCCTGTTTTTCACACAAAACATAAGCTGATAAATCTGGTAAGTGAACTGTATTTGTGTCAAATACCAGTTAAGTTAATTTGCTTATGCAATTTTGACAAAGGGACACTGTTTTCTGTATTATGATTGCTTTGGCAAAGGAAATTTATGGCTAAATAAATTGGATTTTAAACTTATTTCCCTCTTTCCATCTTTGTGCTGATGATTGTACCATTTATATATTACAACATTGCACCAATATGCTTGGTATATTCAGTAGCAAAAATCAAACCAGCATATGCATCTTAGACTAACACCTAGGGGCAGATTTATCATTGGTCGAATTTCAAATTGAAAATAATTCGAAATTCAACCATGTGAATAGTGAGGGAAGTAAAATCCTTCGAATTCGAATATCGAATTTGAAGGATTTTACACTGTTCGAATATTAGAACGATCGAATAGGAAAAATTCGATCGTTCGATTAAATATTCGATCGAACGATTAAAACGTTTGAATCGAACGATTTGGACGATTTTAACCCTTCGATCGAATTTTTCCTATTCGATGAAAAAAAAACTTTAAAACACCTATGGGAGCTTCCCATAGGGTTTTAAAGCAATTCGGTAGGTTCAATCTGGTGAACTGGCCTATCGAATGATTTTTTAAAGGGGAAGTAATTCAACCATCGAATATTCGAATAAATTAAATTCAAATATTCGAATCATTCGGATCGGTTGAATATTCAAAATTTGATGGTCAAATTTACCTCATTTACATATTCAAAATTTGAATTCAAATCTCTTTGAAAATTCGATCGAATTTCGAATCCTTCATGTGAATTTGATAAATCTGCCCCCTACACAAGGGTTTGTTAAAATTACCCATTACCCATATCTTTAAAAATATACAGAGCATTGCAGAAATTAGTTCTCTGCAAAATGATAAGATATTATACAGTAATTAGTAGACTGGATTTTTATATAAATACAAACTTTCAGTGTTTATCTTCCACTATTGGCCTATATAATACTCAAAATAATTCACTTGTTGCAGCATGGAACATCATTCTTCAATGTTCTATTAAATTATTTGTGCTGTAACAATTCATGGAAAAATATCATTCTGGTCCAGTGGTGCCAAAGCAATCAGAACAATCTGAAAGGTATGTCATGCTGCCAAGGGGACTGTATCTAAAATACCTATCAGGTCAGTAGGGGCTTTTTATGGAGAAGATATTGTTGTAGGTCCTAAAACAGATGACAGATTTTATTTTGTTGCATTTTTGCTATATCAAAACTAAATGTCTTCTCCACAAAAAACCCTACTTACCTGCTAGGTCTTTAGGTACAGTCCCCTTGGCAGCTTGACATACCGTCCAGATTTTTCTTGTTGGTCATCGGAGAAGTGCATGTACAGTGTGTACTTCCCGAGGGTGTACAGTATCAGGACACATACTGTAGCACACACAGCTTTTTTCTGGATATTCAGCTGGTGAACCCACAGGCTAATCAGCTAATATTATATAACTAGACCACAAATTTGGTTGGATAAAATGCACCGATACCCCAGGACCAGATTGGTTGGGTTACTATAAAGACATGTTGGCTGATTATGTTCCTCACTGGCCATTAGTAGCAATTATTACTGTCGATTAAGTTACCCTTTTTAATTTAAACTCTAGAGAAAGTTTTTTACATTGTTATTAACAAATGTGTATTTCTGTGAATCAAATATCAATAAAAATAAATATTAGCTTTAAAAGGAATCAAAATAATATTGGACTTTGTTGTTCAGTTGTGGTTATTATTGGGTTCCCTGTGCTTGCCAACAATTTGCCATGAAACTGTTGTACTGTCCGTCACTGTAGAGTATGTTATAGTGACATATGGATGGCCTCAGGCGTAAAAAAAAAATCACTGGGCCAATAGAATTAAGTGTTGAATGACACACGTAGCATCCTGGTTTGGCACTTACTGATGGTTCATCTGCTTTAGCTATGAAAATAATCCCAATTGCAAGCATGAATGCCAAATTCCCTTGAGGTACGTGATACATCTGTTTCTGATGTTGTTCAAATTAGCAATCTTAAAAAAATTAAAAATCAATGGCCATTTTCAAATACGTATGCATAATTTTTTCTCCTTATCAATTCAGAATTATAATGTACTTTTATATAACACTTAACAGAATACGCCAGCTGTCTATATCATTAATTTAGCTAACTGGCAAATAGTTGTTTTTAGCCCATGTTTTTTAAAGCTGTCCTTAGGTTAATGTTCAGATTGGAAAGGCATGTTGAGCCATTAGCAGTTAACCACAACCCAGTTCCATGGCTGACTGAATTTTCCATATAGTCCAATTAATATCTAAAACAGGCTTGATTGTAGGTCCATGTATGATAAACTGTTAAATCTGCCACAACAAACCTAGGAACATAGTCGATTTTCTGCAGGTATATCTGAAGTGTAATTACTGACTATGTAAGAAACTGTCTTAAAGGAAAAGTCAAGCAAAAAAATGTTTGTACAATAACAAGAAATCATAAGTTTAAGCAATTTAAACTGCTAAGCGAGTGTTGCATGTAATCTAAGTGTTGCATGTGAATTAAGTGTTAAGCAGCGTTAAAAACCTTAAGGCGGTGTTTGCTGAGCATGCTGGGAGTGCTGGGTGCAAGAATGGAGTAAGTGCAATTAACTGACTACTGTGTGCTCTAATTGTATCTGACTGCAAACATGTTTTTCCTTTCTCTGTTTGGGCTAAACTGTAGATACATTTAGTGCATTTATTTTCTTTTTGTGTTAAATCCTGAAATAGTTTCTAAGGGGAACATTTTTTAAAAAAGAAAAGTTAATAAGGGGTTGTTTTGCTGCTGGAAGCAAACAATATTTTTTTTCTCTTTCCCTCTGTCTGCTAATTAAAGGGGAGGGGATAATCAGGTAAATTCTGACCAGGTTCTGTGTTCTGTGGTTTGAACCTTTATCTCTGTGATTCATAAGAGAGTGTTGCATGTGATTAAGTGTTGCATGTGAATTAAGTGTTAAGTAGCGTTGAAAACCTTAAGGCGTTTACAACCAAAAAGGCATTTGTGAGGAATTGCACTTGGGAGACTGTAAGTACCCAGTGTAAATATGAGTGGAAGTGGGTTTGCTGGTATCACTCAGTGTGTGTCATATGTATGTGATGTTGGAGCAGCAGTTCCTTGCAGTATTTACATGTGAGAGATGTTGGTGGGTTTTCATCTTGGAATCTGAACTGCAGACTCTAAGGGGTGAACTTGCAGCACTGAGAGCAGCAGCAAACAAGGGGGGAGGAAAAGAGGCTCAAAGAGCAACCACTGGCAGGGGCTAGTGGATTGGGGGGGAGGAAAAGGGACAGTGGAGGCTAATGAGGGAGGAAGGTTCATGTTCAGGAGGGGAAGTAGGGGACAGAAGAGTAGGGTCCACAGCTTGTCCAAAAGAGCAAATTTGCCATTTTGGCTGAAGATGCTGGGGAGGAATGATCTGAACTGGCATGTATGGAGCAGGCTGACTCTCAGAGCACCCTGGGAGGCAGTGGTTCTAATACGGGTGGTGGGAGGAGTGCAAGGAAGGAAAGGCAGGTTCTAGTTATAAGATATTCAATTATTAGAAAGGTAGATAGGGTAATCTGCCGTAAGGCAGGTGCTAGGGTTCGGCACATAGGTAACAATGACAAAGTTAGAGGAGGTGGTGAAGTCCTCAAGAACAATTTTAAAAAACTAGGTGTAAAGTTGAGGGCGAGGAATTCCAAGGTAATTTTCTCAGAGATATTACCTGTGACACGAGCAACTCTAAAAAGACAGTGGGAGCTTAAGGAGATTAATGCGTGGCTGAGAGATTTGTGTAGGGAGGAGGGTTTTGGGTTTTTGGAGCACTAGACTGATTTCTAAGTTGGCTACAGGCTCTTATCTAGGGATGGGCTGCACCTCAATGATGATGGTGCAGCTGTTTTGGGGGAGAAGATGGTTAGACGGTTGGAGGAGATTTTAAACTAGTCGTGGGGGGGAGTTCAGTAAAAGATTCAAGGAAAGACAGGTTAGATGAGATAGTGGTCAAAGGAAGGGAAAATGGGGGAAGATATATGATTGGGGTACTGTTAAGGATAGGGAGGACCACATGTCATAGAGTATGTGCAATATGGTACCAGTATAAAATGTATGTTTGCAAATGCAAGGAGTCTGACTGGTAAAATGGGAGAGCTGGAGGGAAAATATGATGTGATTGGTGTGACCCAAACATGGCTGAATGAATCGCATGACTGGGCAGGTAATATCAGTGACTATACTTTGTTTCGGAGGGACAGAGTCAATAGAAAAGGAGGAGGGGTATGTCTGTTTGTTAGGCAGGATTTAAAAGCTTATATAAAGGACGAGGTTATGTTAGAAAATGAGAGGGCAGAAGTCTTATGGGTGGAATTCTTCACCGATTCTAAAGAGTCCAACAAATTAATTGTAGGGTAAGCTATAGACCCCGTAATGTAAGTGAAGAGGAGGAGGCTAAGCTCCTGAAGCAAATTGAAAAAGCTGCTAGTTTGGGTAAATTAATGATAATGGGGGATTTTAATTAACCAGATCAGTTAATGGGAACACGTTTATAAACTTGTTGCATGACAATTTTATGGCACAGGTTGTTGAGGAGCCTACCAGAAAAAATGCTATTCTGGATCTAGTGATCTCAAATGACCCAGAACTTATAGCAAATGTGCAAGTCACTGAACCCCTGGGTAATAGTGACCATAATGTTACAGATGCAGTCACTTGGATTTGTAAGTTAAATGCGTCGTGACTCAGGGCTAATTGAAGAAACTTTGTTATCCAAAGTTATCTTAACTCATTTAATGCATTTAACCTTTTCATTAGCATACCAAAGCACCATTGTTTTCAATGGTGAACTCTTTAAGATGCTGTGACACAATATTCTGTGCTAAGTGGTATAAATGGGATAGATGAGTTAAGTCACGACGCATTTAACACACAAATCCAAGTGACTGCATCTGTATATCATTTAATGTCTGGTGCAAAAAACAAATATATACTGGGGCAACAAAAACCATGAATTTTGGAAAAACAAATTTAGTGCTTTGAGGGCTGCATTGCTCTTCTGTTTCTCTTCAGCTTTCAGATTGGGGTCACTGACCCTAGCAGTCAAAAACTATTTCTATGTGAGGCTACAATTCTATTGTTATTTTTACTTATCACCTGTCTTTCTATTTAAAAAAAATGAAGATCAAAAGTAAATTTTATCAAATAACACTCTCTACATTTTACCAAAAGTTGAACAACCCTTTTAAGAGCAATAACATTAAAAAAAAAATATGCATATTGCAAAGGTGCTTAGAATTGTTTTCTTTTATTAGGCAGTTTTTACATTTGGGGTTGACTTGACCTTTAAAGAAAGAAAAAAATACTATATTTTTCAAAGCCAAACGAACATAAAAATTTTTTAAGCAGAATTGTTTTCTAAAATACATTATCAATATCAATAAAATTTAGAATGCTCAGATTTTACAAAAGTTTCACTGTTTAAGGTTTATGACCTAATATTGAACTATTTGTACACTGGATGCATGGCGATGTCTACATCTCTGGAACGTTAATTACATTTAAGTGGAATAATTTACTTGTGACCTTACTAAAACAGGAATTCAAAATAGCATCAATCAAACTCATTCTCTATCAGTAATTATAGTTTGACATATGTTGTATATTAAGATATTAGACTTAATAAGAAATGTGGAAGATAATTACAGTCATACGAACATAAAGATGGCATAATCTATAATTTTCAGTATGTAGAACTGCCTACTAAAGTTGGCAGATATTGAAATTCCTTCTAAAATTGCTGTCATATTTATTTTGTGTCATACTGCAAAAAAAGTGTAATGCAAACTATATTTAATTGCAGTGTGCAAATGTGTCTGTTATTCAAACGTATTCAAAATAAAACTAGATTTTAAACATACCTATGTAGGGGTAGTTGAGGGCTCATGTCTAAGTCGAAGTCGAGTTTTATTGCAATACTGTATATGGAAAAACAATCACTGTGGAACTGAGTAAACTCTTGGGATTTTTTTTTCTACTAGCTAGGGATGCACCGAATCCAGGATTCAGTTCGGGATTCGGCCAGGATTCGGCCTTTATCAGCAGGATTCGGCCGAATTCTTCTGCCTGGCCAAACCGAATCCGAATCCTAATTTGCATATGCAAATTAGGGCCAGGGAGCTTAAATCACGTGACTTTTTGGCACAAAACAAGGAAGTAAAAAATGTTTTCCCCTTCCCACCCATAATTTGCATATGCAAATTAGGGTTCGGATTCGGTTCGGTATTCGGCCAAATCTTTCGGGAAGGATACGGGGGTTCGCCTGAATCCAAAATAGTGGATTCGGTGCATCCCTACTACTAGCATTAAAAATGAATTATAGATTAAATTAATTCAGTATTTTATAGTCTCTATAACTTAATTGCCTTTCATCCATGGCCACTTACTTGATAAATCTTTCTGTGGAAATCAGAAGAATACTATTTTGTGAAATTTTGGTATGCTTTGTTTTCTCCTTATTTCGGCTTTTCCATGAACGGGGCCTGGGATATTATATTAATTTACACTGGATCAGGGCTGGAATGAAGGGTAGGCAGAAGAGGCAAGTGTCTAGGGCTCAATGCTGTGGGTGGGGCACTGAGCACATACTTTTTGCCTGGGCCCGGCCCTTGAGTTCCCTGGTCTTATCCACTCTCCTCTGCACCTTGATCTCTCTGCCCCCACCCCTGCCGTGATAATGAATCTGATTGTGCACACTTGCACATAATAATGAGAGATTTTGTAAAATGTCTAATACATTATTGTGAGGAATGAAGTAAAGGGGCATGCACAGTACTGTTTAATGCCTATGCTTCCTTCACTAGCCATAGACTACTAAATGACCACTAACTTAGTCAGGTGGTCAGTAAACCTCTAGCTAAGTGTGGTGTTTATACAAAGGCAAACTGCATTAGGCCTGAAGAAAATGAACCTATAAAGCGTACTGAGAGAATCAGGAAACTACCTGCATGGACCAAGGACTATGTCATGTGAAGAATGTATATATTGCTTTAAGAAACATACTGTTTCATTGTTACTGTTTATTATATTTGTCCAAATGCTTTCCTACTATAGGGGGAATATATGGTGTTTATACAAATGGCCTGCAGGTGTCACTGTGCATACACAGGATTTTCTGTACAGCTTGAAAGTGAAAGTAAGAGTTACAGCTGTTAGGTAATGGCTGTATGAACCTGCTAATAAAGCACTGTTATATTCTCCTCATCCTCAGCTACCAAACACAACACTAAGCATGATTGCAAGCTCTACAGGCTGGGGCCTCCTTACTTCTGTGTCTTTTACTGCATGGCACTTACTCTCTGGATATCAAGATTAAATTTTTATTCATTAGAATGTTTCTCCTATATTCTGTAAAATTGTGCAGCATAGTTTATTCTAGTAGCACTTTTTAAATAGGTATACTGACAATATGTGTTTTTGGACAGGGTTCTAAGGGTGAACATCTCTGTCTCCAATTATTTCCTCACATCCTGTCAGTCTTTCTCCATGCTATCCTCTTTTTCCCCACATACCATTCTTTCCTACTTGCTTCTTAACCTCCCCAAGTGCCAGTATCGCGTATACTCTTTTCCCCTTCATTCCTCCACTCCATCTATCAGTCTTTACTGCCCTATGCCTCTATAGGCATTGTCAGCAACTCTGTACATTCTAACATAGATGCCAGTGGATTGTGGCTGGCTGAATATATAGGGTAGAGAGCAGGGTCTTGTATGGAGAGGGCAAATATTTAACTAAATACCCTCTGACAGTATGCCTGTGGCTCTTGCATAATCTGGCTACCTCTAGTTCTGGACTTGCTTGTAGACTACACATTTGCTTGTTCATTCATGGCACTGTTGTGCTGCCATGCCAACAGTTTGGGGCTACTGTCTTTAATAGAAACTCATGGGCTAGCCTTTAATATAGAAAGCTTACAGTGCTCCAATGAGACCAATGCAAGTGTCGAGACACACTATCATGCCTCACTGTGGAGACTGAAGCACTGCCTTTCTGTATGAAAGAAAGTAAAGCAGACTAAGTCATGAATCACAGTATAATAACAGTCTAGTATTGAATAACAACCAGTCAGAATTAGAACAGCAGTAAACTTTACATTACTCCCATTAGTGATACCCTTGGAACCCACAGGTCGGGTGGGTTTGGGCTGACCTCGCAACCCCATTTACAGGCCTGTTTGTCCCACCCCTTTTGTGGCGTCTTCAGCGGGGCGGCACGGGTGTATAGAATGAACCAAGAAATCGGGTGCGGGTGGGCACTGGTGTAGGAAGTGTGGATGTGGGTTGGGTAAAAACCCGACCCACACCACTAAATCCCATATAATCAAAATCAAACCAAATTATTCAGTGTAATGAATAATGAAATATAAAATTCCATAGTGCTTTTTAACTTTCATAAGGGATGGAATTCTTTGAAAGCGAAAATTAGTGATGGGCGAATCTCCCGCGATTCGCTTCGCCGAAAAATTCGCGAATTTCTAGAGAAATTCGCGAATCGGCGAAAAATTCGCGAAACGAGTCGCGGGACGATTTTGTCGCGCATCGCGTCAACTTTGTCGCGCGTCGCGTCAACTTTGACGCGTCGCGTCGTTTTCGTCGCGCGTCGTGTCGTTTTCGTCGCGGCGCGTCAAAAACGACTGACGCGCGACTCGTTTTCGCCGAATTTTTGCCAAGCGAAATTTCGCTGGTGATTCGCGAATTTATTCGCCAGCGGCGAATCGCGGGAATTCGCCGCGAATTCGACCTAGGCGAATAAATTCGCCCATCACTAGCGAAAATGTCAGATTCTGTTTTCCATATTCGTTACAACTATGCTAATTCACTAAAATGCTAATTTGTGTCTCAGCAGCTAAACACGAGCATTTAACACGCGAGCATTTAATAGCAATCTTTCTCGAGTGTTCTATTCTGCCTAGTGAAACTTTTTTAGTACTATTACGCTTAGCACAATTTGAATAGGTTGGGTATATATAGGTCATATATATGTCTTTATTAGAGATGGTACAAATGCTTGAAGTTTCCACTTATTATTATAAATGTCCAAGGAAGCAAAATAGAGATTAAAGAGATCCTCTTATGCCCTAGATATGAGCCCATCCTAAAACAAATGTGGCATGCCCTTCAAATTGGTTAAAAAAATTGTTAACACAGAAATCTTTAATAGGTAGAAATTTTGAAGGCAAACATATGAAAAATGTGAAAAAAATGCCATAGTTTTTTAGAATCATTATGACTTATGTCACTCACATAAGATTGAGGAGGATGTACAGTAGATTCATTTTATCAGTTTGCCAGGTCTAAGGCGGAGAAGGAAACTCTGGGTGAAAGAGGTAACATTCTGTAAAATTCACACTTTAGTGAATTGGCGGAGTAACAATCACTTGCCTGAGTGAAAATTTGTCTGTCTATAGGGTGTGAAACTATGCTAGTAGTGGTCTAGTTAGTCCTCTGCTCCTGTTAGTAAATTGGCTTTGTGCCTGTGGATGAGATTTTTGGCTTATTTTCGCTAGCAACAGTTACTGTGCCCTTTAGTAAATCTGTTCCCGTGCCTTTAGAATACTTTAACATAAGTGGAATAGCAACACTCTAGGGTTGGGGAAGATTTCTGCTTGCTTGCGCTAATGTGCTCCGATTTCTGGGTGACTTCGTAAATCGAAGCACCACAATTGCATTAGCGCAGGTGATTCTTTATTCAAGCAAGCAGAAGGCAGGCAGAAGGCAGGAAGAAGGCAGTTCGGGTAGATTGTCGCCTCTCAGAAGATGCCAGGCGACAAATCTTCCCAAATCTGCCTGTCTGCCCGAACCTTAAGAGGATTATTAAAGAACTAGACATTAAGCCCGTTAAACGGGCGCTAGAACATATGTAGTCAAACATTTATAAAAACAGACTTGTTCCAGTCCAAAAAAAAGTGGACAACCATAGTGGACACCTAGAGTGCTTCTCAGTAGTTTTAAAAATACTACTGCTTTCTAAAGAGTTTATGGTATAGATCACACCAGTGTTTTTTTTCCACAAAAAAAGTTTGTCCTACAGAATTTCAGAGGTGACTCTGCCTCAATGTTACTTTTAGAAAAAGAGCCGCCTGACTTTGTCAGCTCAGCATCCCTGTCGGGGACATGCGCTGAGTGAGCGGGTCTCGCTTCTAACAATGCGAGATTAAAGATAGGAAGCGCCTCTTGATCATTCGCGCTTCACGTGCGCATGCCCATTTTCCGCCAATCATATTTTTTCCTTGGCGTCCTGTAGGCGGAGTTGAGTGAGTCAGAGAGCGGGAGGTACTTTCACAGCTATGGGAGGCCAGACAGAAGCTGCTCCTCTGACACCCACCGGCCAGCAACGCTCTATCACTCTGCCATTGGGCAGCACAACAAAGTGGGGCGGGGCAGCGCACTGGGATTGGCTGCGGCTCTCCTGTGAGGGCGGGGCTTTTAGGCAATAAATAAAGAGGCAAGACGCTCTGTGAGGAGCTGGTGGAAGTCTCTCTCTACCCCGACCCCCCATTTACCTTTACTGACTGCGCCGCGGACTCCCCGGGTCACACATCCCACAGCTCAAGCTGCTCCTCTGTCACATGGTGCTTGGGCATGTGTACAGCTGGCGTGTAGCGGTGAGCAGAGGAGCGGCACATCGTTATGTAGCGCCGGTCTTTCCATAGATTGAAGGTAACAGATTATAAACCACTAACGGAAGTCTCTGCACTCCAAGTGGGACATTCACTAAGATCCGAAAAATCGCTAGTGCAGGCTTCGCGAGTGTTCGCCGCACTTCGCCAGGCGAATTTCCACCTGCGCTACGCAAATTCACTAAAGTGCGAATTTAGACTCTGGTCCGCAAACGGTAATGTATTTACACTAGTGTTACTTCGCTAGGCATAGCGCAATTTCTCTAGCGAAGCCTAATTTGCATACGGCGCGAATCCTATATAATAAAGTTCAAGTGTCTCTGCGTCCAGTCCCTGTGTCCGTGGGATTTCGCTACTGCACATGTACCCCACGGACAGCCAGCGAGCGCAAATTCGCCAGCGTGACGTCAAATCGTAATCGCAAATTCACCAACACCGACTCTGGCGAATTTACGCTAGTGAAGTAGATAGACTTGCACAACTTCGCACCATTACTCCAGGCGAAGTTGCGCACTGGCGAAGGAACGTAATTACGCAAATTCACTAAGATCAACTTTTTGCTGTTCGTTAGCATTTACGCTAGAGCAATACAATAGATAGGAGGTTGAAAAAAAAAATTGAAAATTTTAATAAGTCCCAAAAAACGCTGTGGCGTGTTTTACCATTGTGGGTGATCGTCTGAAAAACATCGGTTTTTTTGGGGGGTGTTACCCTCCTTCCCCCCTACATTTCCTGACATATGGCAACACTACTATATAGGGGGCACATGTAGGGCAATAGGACAACTTTATTTTTTTTGATTAAAGGTGTCCTGGGCATGTGTAGTGGCTGTAACATACACAGCGTTTTTTGGGACTTAGAAAAATTTTCAATTTTTTTTTTCAACCTCCTATCAATTGTATTCTATCTACTTCACTAGTGTAAATTCGCCAGAGTCGGTGTTCGTGAATTTGCGATTATGATTTGACGTCACGCTGGCGAATTTGCACTAGCGTTAGACACTTCGTGCTGGCTGTCCGTGGGGCACATACTGTATACAGGCCGTGATACAGGAGTTGCGTTAGTTTGTTGCTTGAATATGCATGCATATATGTGGGGTGCCTTTACCGTATAATAATATACAATCTGTTGTTTAACACATGTTCTAATTGCTGGATGCTTAGCACATATATTTGATATAACTAATCGGTCACTTTCCCGACCTGTTGACCGGGTATTGTGGCTGAACTATTAATAGGAACGGGATCCCGTCTCCCAGGTTACTGCCTTGGTTTTAAATATGTTTTAACAATCAGGCATGGTGGTGAATAAAAATTGCTTTTTACATATCATTGTCACTCATGATTAATCACTACTGTTAAGTCTATGACTGGTGGAGGTTTAGCCTAATTTCGTTTTGGGTTTTTGAGTCATAGTTATATTTGGGCACTCCACCAGGTCAAATACAATTAGTGACTGGCCATTGGCCGAGCTTACCTTGGAGTTTGTAAATTACTATGTGGTATGTTTCATAACATCCTCTATATCATGGACTTTAGTAAAATATGTGATTAATGAAAAAAAATGTTATTTAACGAGAGAGACATTCCGAGATATTCCAATGTAATATAGGTATTGCCTTGATACCTCACTAAAACATGGTTCAGATTTGAATTATTTTTAAATACCATTTACTGCCTTTATCACATGACAGACTGAACCTCAAGGGCTGGGCTCTGGACCTCTTATAATGTATAATGTGGCAAGATCCTATTATTTTAGTCTAGTAAGTGGTCTAGGACTGATATGTAGAAAATGCTGTTTGTAAAGATAGCTTACAAAGTCTTCTGTGAAGAAGTACAGTGATCCTAATGGCATAATACTAGAGTTTGATGCCAATATGTGTAGGCAAGTGGTGGAGGTATTATTGTATTATATGAAACTAAACTACCTTTGATTTTAGATGTATTCTGATATAATTCTATATTAAATCAAAAGTGATGTGCAGAATCTTATCTGCTGTCTTGTTTGCCAAACACAAAATTTTAGTAGTTTTTTAGTAGACCAAATAGTAATTGCACTACCAGCATTAAAGGAGTTATGTTTTTGCAGCTGTCTTCATATCACAGCAATTAAATATCAATGCATTTTTATCCTTCTAATTAAACAAAATTAGCTCATACACATGGGTCTGCATACATACACTGCATACATACATTGTACTCCCTATGTATGAGATTTGTTTTATTAGAATAAAAGTGACATTTTCACAGTTAAGTAACATTTACATTGGCCTGAACTATACAATCACAAGGAGAAGTACAGCTGTTATTTTACGTTGAGGATACACAGTGGGTGTAGCTCCTGCACTACAATGGCTGCACTGAGAAGAAAATGCTTTTGGTGTACTTTAAAGCATGTGCAACAATTGACTGCAAGCAAACAATCAAGCCTTTGAGGTTCTTGCCAAGATTGGATTTAAAATGTCATAAATCAAATCATAAAGAAGATCTTGAAATGAAACAATTCCATGCGATTGAGTCAGTGGAAGGAAGTACAATTATTCAGAACAATTCAACAATTGTTTAGGTTGACTGGTTTAATAAAAATACATTAGTATTTTCCACATAAAATCTATATATAAACAGATTTGATTTCTAAAAAAAAACATAATCCTGCTATAAATTATTTACATACATTTACAGGATTGTCTGCTTTCGGTCCCTTCTTTAGTCCATCACAAACTGAATTTTTTATCTCCAGTCGTCTCTTAGCTTTATTTTATTGCAGATTAATATGTTTCATATGTAGTCAATGTATCATCACTGCAGTACACTCAAGGCTGGAATACAGACAAGATGGAGGTCTATGCTACAGTTCTGTTGCACATTGTATAGTCTGTGTTCCCTAAGGGCCAAGTCAGTTTTGCTTTTTTCCTGAAGTACCTTTTTTGGCCGTTATAACCCTTTGTCTCACTTTTTTTCTTCCCTTTCCTATTCACAGCAGGTCTAAAACAAAGGTTATGCATGTGAAGTAAAAGCAGTTTGATGTTCTGTATTAATAATACAGTAGTCAAACTGCAACATGAGGATAAGAATGCACTTTTCCATTACTCGCCCAGCATCAGATCTCCTCTTCTTCTGGTGACTAATCTCCCGAAATTCCATCCCACCAGCTAGAATTTGAATCTCTGGGATGGCATTCGGATTACCCCCACCAGCAATTCACCTTCTACCTGGCGGGAAGGCATTTCAGGGAGATTAGTGACCAGAAGAAGAGGTGTAGCTGGGTGACTAATCCCCCTGTATAGCCATGTGTGCCACTACCCTTAAGGTAACAGTATCAGTATTTACCTACTTAAACATAGTCTTTACCTATGTGCTCTGACAAATATACCTAATTCAAAGTTATATAAAGGGTTATTTGCATACGCTGTTAATTTTTACAAAGTTAATTACTTTTGAAGGATGTCAGAATGTAGCCTTGAGGATAGGGGGATGAGACGGGAAAACTAGTCTGTGTGTGTGAAAAATAAAGATGGTGAACTGATAACAGCCTGACTGCATTACTGCAATATAACAGCCCCTGTCTATGGTGGCATGTTTAGGAAGGCTGCCCTGGGAAAAAGGCCCACCCCCCCAACTCAGCTAAATTCAGTTGTGGAGCTCCTCTCTCCCCAGCTGGCACATGCATGGTCTGTGCTGCAGACAGATCTCATTACAAAGACAACTTTTTCCATGAAGTTTAACTCTTCATGGATGTATCTCACGGCACCAATGAATTTGGGTGAGGTATATAAGGTGTGATTTTATATGAACAGGTTGTAAATTCCCCATAGTACTTTTTATTTTGTTGGAGCTTTACGCCAGTTGTGTACTGCTTTGGGCCATCAAGGTAGAGTGTTACAATAGCAACTGGCTACTTGGTCACAACATGCTGATTAAAGAACAGATGTTTAAAAACTACAAGACTCTTCAATCTCTGGATTATAGGATAAACTTACTGCTTTCAATGGTGGGTCCGGGTGCTCATGCCCCAGACCTTCACCAAGTGGTGAAGTACATCACAGAAATTCGATTGTAGGCAGGCACCAATCAGGAACACTTTATGGTGTTCCGAATTGGTGCCTGTCTACAATCAAATTTCTGTGACGTACTTGGTCACAACAACTATATGCTTTTTGTGGTGTTTATACAAATGGCTTGCAGGTGGCACTGTGCATACATAGGACTTTCTGTA
>CM044432.1:72665559-72731538 GCA_024363595.1 Xenopus borealis | reverse complement strand
GCTGTTATGTAATGGCTGCATGACCTGTTAATAAAGCACTGTTATACTCTCCTCATCCTCTGCTACCAAACACAACACTTTTAACCTGTCAGGAATCTTAGCAGTAAGAGTGTTTGAGGGCTCAGCTGCTGGTTCACACTTTATTGTACCATTTTGTTTTTGTAATTATTTCAAAATGTGAGCATTATTTCACACACAATATTTTGATCATGTTGGAGATTGACAAAAGTCTTTTCTCAGTTGGATCTGTGTAAACACTGTAAAGTGACCAAAGGAAATTTATAGGACTTCCATATAGTATCTAGGTGTATCAAGACAGATTTTTTTAAAACAAATATTTATGTTGATACATAAGATGAATCTGGCAGCAATTGTTGATAATGCACGCTGACATGACTCAAAGTAAAAAATGAGTGAGGCCAGTGCTATGGCACACCAAGTCTCATTATTTGACCAAGAACTACTGTGCACATAGAGCTACTGTCATGACTCACCCTGGTGGTCTAGGGGGCCGGCGGGGACGCCCGCCGCGCTCTCAGCGGGGACGCCCGCCACGCTGATCTGCCTCTCTTCGCTGCCGGTTCTTCTATGGCGCGCGCGCCGCGCTACTTCCGGGTTTATGCTCCTGGTCGCGCTGCGTGGTGACGTCATTGCGCAAAGGCGCCAAATTTGAATGTATTTAAAGGGGCATTTTCTAATGTGTAGTTGCCCGTGATAGGTTTTGTTCCTGGTGCCTGTATCTGTGCTATTTAGCTTCCTGTTTGTTCCTGATTCCTGTTTTGACCCTGCCTGGCTTTTGACTATTCTGATTATCTGTATCCTGACCTGTGCCTGTTTTTGACTACTGATTCTGCCTCATCCTTCTGATTGATTCCCGGTTTTGACCCCTGCCTGCCTGACGATCCTAGTTATCTGCCTGCCACGACCCTGCCAGTTTGACCTTGAATTTGCCTATTCCATCTGTACTGTGACCATCGGCCTTAAAAGACACTATCTACAGTCGTGCCCCTTTGCCTGCTCAGAACCTTTTGTCTTGCACTTCTCGTTTTAAGACCTGGCGGCATCCGATTAGCCAAGGGCTCCTCCCGAGGTGAAAGGCGGCTGTTATAGGCAGAAGCACGAGCCGAGACCAGGGTGCTTGACACTGGTTCTGAGTTTAGGGTGCCGACCGTGACAGCTACTTGTGGTACTTCCAGCTATAGGAAGTGAGAAGCAATGTATGGCAATTTGTGGCTTTTGACACAACTATTTTCCAATCAAAATGCCAAGTACCCCTTGGCATTTTATCCAAATTAAGCCAAATTATCCCTTAGACTTTTAGATTATTTCTTATAGCACTGATTGTTGTTTTGCCAAGGACTATAATTGCATACAAACCATAAATTGTGTATTATGTACACCTTGTGGCTGAAGAAAAACCCGGCTTTTGTGTTACATGTAGCAAGTGAATAAGTGCATTGGAAGGATTGACTCTTGAATAAACATTAGAGAGTTTGTTGTATGGCAATCTTGTTTATTCATGCTTAGTTATCATATTCATCTTAAACGCCTCTTCTCCTCCATAAACTATAATGCTCTGAAACTGGGTAAGATATTTGGGAGGTAACAAATATGGTGGGAAGCCTGGGGTATAACCGTAGATGGAAGGACAGTGTTTTGAAGTCATAATGAAACATAGTTTAATAAAGAACAAAATTACAGAAAAATGTGCAAACAAAAGTGCAGGCAGTGATGAGAAAAATGGCAAGCAGGAATCGTAGTCAGACAGGCCTGGGAATCAAAATAGGCCAAAACAACTCCACACCAGCCCAATAAATTTTGAATATCTGTGGCACCTTACAGCAGCTCTTCCATTTGCCAGAATCCACAGATTGCCAGTCTAGGCAAGGCCAAGGTCAGAAACAGGGAATCCGCAGCAGTTGGAATCAGAAACTTAGAACTTGGAATAAGGCATTGGAACAGGACTCAGGAACACAGATTGATCTGTGTCAGACAGGGAAGCAAGGCAATGTCCAAGCCCTGAGCAAAGGTCAGGACCATGCTTAACAAGGATCATAATGACAAGATGGGTAACAAATGATGCTGACATTACCCCTTTCCCTTGAGGATTGATCCCTGGGCAATCACAGGATCAAGCTGACACTTTTTCTTTTTAGACACTTGACGTGCAACAAGATTAAAAGTCAAGGCACGAGCATCAACAGAATCGTGAATGAGGACAGAGGCATCTCCAGAGTCAGGAGCTAGGACAGGGGCATTGCTAGAGTTAGGAGCCAAGACTGTAGCATCTCCAGAGTCAGGAGCCAAGACAAGAGCATCGCCAGAGTCAGGAACCAAGAAAAAATCATCGTCAGAGTCAGAGCCAGAATATGAACATAGCAAGATCAGGTGTATTGCCAGTCAGGAGCAAGACATGAGCATCGCACCCAGGAACTATTGGAATAGACCTACTTGGGCAACAAGCTATTGAGCTTTAAAGGGCAAGGAAAGTCTAAAATAGAATAAGGCTAGAAATACTGTATTTTGTATACTAAACATAAACATGAACTTACTGAACCACAAGCCTAATCAAACAAATGATTTATGCTTTCAAAGTTGGGCACGGGGGGGGGGGGCTGTCATCTTGTAAATTTGTTATACATCTTTGCAAGACTAGAATACATGCATATGCTCAGTGTGGTCTGGGCTTCTTAGGGGTCATCATAAATTATCAAAAAAACAAAGCTGCTTGAGTTCTGCATGGCCCAGCTGTTCATTAGTATTATTGTTTCCCTGCCAGAAGTTAGGGACCGTCTGACAATTACTTTCCACAGCAGTAAATGAAGGGAGAATTTCACTGCATACAATTATAAAAACATTTTTTAATTAAAGTATATTGGAGATAGATTTCTTTTTCATTAAAGAAAGTAAAAATAGGATTTAAATTCTTTGCCTTTCTTTGCCCTTTAAATATTTGATGTTCATTCCAATGCCCAATGACATCACATGCAACAGCATGTAAACCAGGAATTTACTGAGCTTGTGAGACATTCCTAATCTGAGACATGACTGTGCAATGGTGCGCAGGAAGGAGGACATGGCAGGTGTCTCCATTGCACCCCTGTTAGACCACCAGGTACTTTACTCGCATAAACAACCCCAACTTGACCAATTTTTCGACAAAACTGTAACTTTCCATTCCTGTTATATGCTTAATTATTCTTCTATGGACTTTATTAATATCTGTTTCATTAAATCCTTTTTAAGCATTGCCCAAAAAAAAGAATAACCTGTATATCTGAAACCCCTTTATTGTAGCATATTCTTTAGTATTTCATTGTTTCTCTATTAGTCCCATTAAGGGTGTATGTGTCTTGCAAATAATATCCCAAATGCATAGCCTTACATTTATCAACAATGAATCTCAAATACTTAGCGCCCAGACTTCTAGCTTGTCCAGACGCCTCTGCAAGGATGACACATTCCAGATGGACTGAATTGGGCTGCATAGTTTTGGGTCATCAGCAAACACAAATACATTACTTACAATACCCTCCCCTAAGTCATTAATATCACTCTACTTCACAGCCTAGTGACTCAATCAGGCAAGTTTTAGCAATGCCAGTGCCATAAATTTAAGTTCTCCCATTTTACAAACAAGCTTCTAGCATTAGCAAACATACATAATATCGGTGCCAGTTTTTATATATTGTATATGTAACTAATAGACTGCTGTCACAGCAAGAAAAATGTTTTAGATAATTTCACTTACAGTAATTTGCTAAGAACATTAGGGGCTGCAGATTTTTATGGTTGAGTTTTAAAGGGAAAAAATCTGAAGTTCAAGAGGTAAAAAGAATTCAAATTTATAATGTTCCAAAAGCTTTCTACTGATGCTATTGGGATGTACTAGACTGCACTCATCCAATTTCAGGAAAGCAAGCATGTCCTGATGGACCCAATCCTCCAAATGGATTTCCACCTCATCGTAGATAAGCTTGGGTATTTATGGCATATAAAAACCCCAGCGCTGTACTTCTAAGTTAATTTTTTTCTGTACCTTAGAAATAGAACCTTCTGTGAAGCCTTTCCAGGGAGCACCCAAAAGGTGGATTCATCATTTAACATGATGGAATGAGGGGAACATTAACCTACTTCCCAGACCTGGTACTGGCCTTCTGGCTCACTATGGGCTTCCACAATCCTGCGGAGCTGGTGTTAAAGCAGATTCAGGATACTCAACCCCCCAGTCCTCTTCCAAATGGGGACCTATCAGATACTCCTCCCATGGGTGCTATCCAGGTATCCAGCACTCTGCCCCACTTCCTTCCAAGTAGTTAAAGGCACCACCACACAGTCTTCCTGTTTCGCTTAAGGTCCTTAGCAACCAATCCACTGAACAATGCCGAATTCAAACACATCCATGCATATCAAATCTAAGTCTTCAGCAGGGGTTTCCAAAAGCACATATTCTTTCTCACTCCAAAAATATGTAAGGGTGAATTACCCAGGTTGCTTAGTGGGTTACCAAAATTTCCTCCAGAAGGATAGAAGTCCACACTGCTGTTTTCTATGCAAATGTTCTCCAAATGGGACTAATACCCTGTCTGAGGCTCCACAGACACATCCCTTACAGGGTTACTCATCCATATCCAGGCACCCAGCTGACATATATGCTACACCCTGCTTTATCCTGGGTAGGAATTTCCATGACACCTTCTGGTCCTAACAGTTCGATACGATGTATGGCCCTCTGTCCTACTCTAGATAGGAATTTCCTAACCCCTCCTTCAGGATGTCTTGGTCTCACTATCACTTCCGCCCTCACTGGCTTAGCCTTGGCTCATACACCAGTACCTCCTTGTTGGGGTCTTAGCTACCCGTACTAACTGCTCCTGACTAACTGAAGTACCTCGTACTTCACACTTGGTGCCCTGTCATGATCTACATCAAAAGTGGAAGAACCACACCCTGTGTGTGTCCTCTCCTTTTATTCCCTTCTTTCCAATTTCCCCCTCTAGGGGGGGAAGGGGGAAGGAACTGCATATAACACAAAAATTGTCATTTGCCACCCTCTTGTTGTGAACTAGAAGTTTTCAAGGTATTTATATTATTTACCACATCATTCAAAGTTTTGAATTCATAGATGAGCCTCCACATCTTCTATTTAGAAATAAAAACTACATCATAAAATTCATGACAGCATCCCTTTAAGGTGGCAAAATACAGGCATATATTAGCTGCTGATTTGGTCACATAATTGCTTTTCTAAAGTTGTGAAAAATAATAATTTGAAGGAGACTGAAAAAACCTATGATTTGTGGTGTACTTTTTGAAATCAAGAACAGTTTATAATAATTTTAATAAACATATAGAATCATCACAGTTATGGCTTACTAATAAGATTGTTACAAATAATATGGGTGGTAGTCAGGTAGCAGAGACACATATGGCATTGTTGGTCATGCCTAGTGTTAAATAAATTTCCAGGGGACGCCTAGCATGTACCTGCACCTCTACAGGCGCCTGCACATGGAGTCTCTGGCATTGTACAATCATATGCTAACCTTTATATTTGTAACCTTTATATTTGTAGTAAATAATAATTATTATTGAATTATTATTGATTATTGCAAATACCACAACCACTTACATACAGCAGTCATCCTCTTGACCAGAGAATATTCACACATTGCCACTTACTCACAGGGTCAAATTTTCACCGGGGTACTGTTAAGGATAGGGAGGACCACATGTATTTTGTTCAATATGGTACCAGTATTAAATGTATGTTTGCAAATGCAAGAAATTTGGCTGGTAAAATGGGAGAGCTGGAGGTGCTGGAATCTCTTAGCTTTCTAAACTAAGGTCTTCTGGGCTTAATGAAGTCATTTGCACATGGATAGGAAACTGGCTACAGGATCGGGTACAGAGGGTGGATGTTAATGGTACATTCTCTACTTGGAGTAAGGTTCTTAGTGGGGTCCCTCAGTGCTCGGTATTGGGTCCACTTTTATTTAACTTGTTCATTAATGACTTAGGGGAGGGTATTGTAAATAATGTATCAGTGTTTGCAGATGACACAAAACTATCCAACCCAATTAATTCCATCCAGGATGTGGCATCCTTGCAACAGGATCTTGAGAAACTGGCAATCTGGGCAGCTAAGTGTCAAAAGAAATTCAATGTTGATAAATGTAAATTAAATAAAAAGTCATGCACCTGGGATGTAAAAATATCCAAGCCACGTATACACTTAATGATACTGCACTAGGCAAATCCATTATGGAAAAGGACCTTGGAGTTCTTGAAGATGATAAACTTTGGCTGTAGCAAGCAATGCCAGTCAGCAGCATCAAGGGCAAATAAGGTCCTGAGTTGTTTTAAAAGGGGTATTGATTCATGGCAGGAAGGGGTCATTCTTCCACTTTTTAGAGCACTGGTAAGGCCATCTAGACCATCTAGTATATGCCGTACAGTTTTGGTCTCCATCACTAGACAGGACATTATTGTATTAGAGAGGGTACAGAGAAGGGCAACTAAGCTGGTAAAAGGTATGGAAAATCTTAGCTATGAGGAATGACTGGCCAAATTGGGGATGTTCACGCTGGAGAAGAGGCGCTTAAGGGGTGATATGATAACTATGTAGAAATATATAAGGGGATCATATAATAATTTCTCAAATGCTTTATTTACCAGTTACCCATTAGGATTAGAAGAAAAGATTCATCTTAAATATTTGGAAGAGTTTTGTTTACAGTGAGAGCTGTGAAGATGTGGAATTCTCTCCCTGAATCAGTTATGCTGGCTTATACATTAGATAGCTTTAAGAAGGGGTTTAAATACAGATAGCATTTTTACAGATTAAAATGATCAGCACGCCAGTGGCCACCCAGTTAGATCAGAGGAACAGAACTTTTATTTGAAGCAGCATAACATTTCTTTATGGTGAGGGCAGTTAGGTTGTGGAATGCACTGCTGGGTGATGTCATGATGGTGGATGGTTGGAGTTAGCAGCTGGGGATTGAAGTCCCATTTAAGTCAATGGGAGGGATGCAGGGATCAATTTGGAGATTTTTGCAGCCTTCCTGACCTTCAAGTTATTTTGGAGGAAAAACTCGAATCGAGTTTAATCAAATTTGAGTTTTCGGGTTGTTTAAATTCGTCAGTGTATTACCAATTTGATTTTATTAGTAAATTTCAACTATCCCAATTTATGAGTGTATGGGAGTTTTAGAAAACTAGCTGTTTCTTACAAATGAATAGATATACAGTTAACTTAAACAATATCCAAAGATATTGGATTTAGATGATGGATTATTTTAATCACATTTACTCAGTGCGGGGCAGGCAGAGAAGGCAAGTGTCTAAGGCGCAAAACTTGGGGGGGGCGCCAGGCACGTACCTGCTCTGTCACCTACTCCATTTCAGTTCGCATCTCTCCCTGTGCATTTGCACTTCTGCACATTCACACATGGGTATTCAAGCTTCCACGCATGCCTATGCTTCCATACAAGCTTCAATTTGCGCATGTGCAGCAGAAGTACCAGTTTGCCGGCACGGACAGGTTGCCTAGGCTGATTGTCGGGTCTGGCCCGGCTCTGCATTTACTACTACAACAATACTGTCTTTAATATAAGCCTTTATTAGCAGGTGAGTAGAGTTATGTTAAGCTAAACTACATTTGTTAGGAGACAGAAGAGATAGAAAGATAGATACAGAGAGATAGAGGGGTCAATAAAAAGATACTGTAGATACAGTTGGTGGAGATATAGACAATTTCAGAAGTGTCCCAGCCATTTGTCATAGTAATTCCTGAGCCCAAAGGTGTGACAGCTCAAGGGAGATTGGTAATAAGTATAGAAAAGTCTACTGATGCTGAATAAAAAAGCTTAAAAAATTATGAATAATAAAAAAATGTAATTCAATGCAAATTGTCTCAGAATATCACTCTCTAGTTAAAAGTTAGCTTAAAGGCTAACAACCCCTTTAAGTAGGGATGCACTGAATACAGGATTCGGTTTGGGATTCGGCCTTTTTCAGCAGGATTCGGATTTGGTTGAATCCTTCTTTCCGGTCAAACTGTATCTGAATCCTAATTTACATATGCAAATTAGGGGTGGTGGGGAAATTGTGTTACTTTTTGTCACAAAACAAGGAAGTAATAAAGTTTTCCTTCTTCACAACCCTGATTTGTATATGCAAAATAGGAGTTCTTAATGGCGCAGATTATGATAAATCTCAAAATTTTTATTCAAAATTCAAATTTGACAGATTTGACCATAAATTTCGAATTTCAAATTAAAATTTTCAATTCGACCCTTGATAAATCTGCCCCTTAAAGGGATACAGTCATGGGAAAAAATGTTTTTTTCAAGATGCATCAGTTAATAGTGCTGCTCCAGCAGAATTCTGCACTGAAATCCATTTCTCAAAAGAGCAAACTGATTTTTTTATATTTCATTTTGAAATCTGACATGGGGCTAGACATATTGACGATTTCCCATCTTCCCCAAGTCATGTGACTTGTGCTGTGATAAACTTCGGTCACTCTTTACTGCTTTACTGCAAATTGGATTTATATCACCCCCCTCCCTTTATCCCCCCCAGCAGCCTAACAACAGAACAATGGGAAGTTAACCAGATAACAGCTCCCTAACACAAGATAACAGCTGCTTGGTAGATCTAAGAACAACACTCAATAGTAAAATCCAGGTCACACTGAGACTCCTTCAGTTACATTGAGAAGGAAAAACAACAGCCTGCCAGAAAGCAGTTCTGACATATGACCAGGGGCAGCTGGGAAATTGACAAAATGTCTAACCCCATGTCAGATTTTAAAATTGAATATAAAAAAATCTGTTTGCTCTTTTGATAAATGGATTTCATGGCAGAAGTCTGCTGGAGTAGCACTATTAATTGATGTGTTTTGAAAAAAAAAAAGTAATGACAGTATCCCTTTGATGTGAAAAAAAACAGTTGTAAGAGGGTGCTGAATTATTGATGTTTAATAAAATTTGGGGTGGGTAGGTAAAGGGGCTTGTATAAGATTTAGTAAATAAAGTAGTTAATAAAGATATTAAAATAAGTTTAAGTAACATTTCATTGCCTCCCTAGAGCACAGGGCACATTATGAGCTGCATGGAAGACGCTGGTTATTTTCAATATTTCCATTAAAGATCAGCACAGATTGTGAGATTAAGAATGCAAGGATGATTAACCTCTCTAACCACTTATTTTAAGTGCATATTGACTCCTGCAGTAAATTACAGCAGCAGCATTTCCACAAAGATAGTCTATATTCAGAGCCTATGGTATTGGTAAATGTAGTGTCACACTTTCTATGTGGCATACTTTTAGCTGAAGATATGACATTTTTACAAGTAGACCTTACTGAGGCATGGATCATTATTCTAATGTAATCTATCCTAATATAAACAGCAAATTGGGTTGTTGCTCAGAGAAAATTGTGAAAATCTTACTGATCACTTCAGTATTCAGTATGTGAGGAAGGGAGAGATGAAAATAAGGAAGGGATGAGGAAGGGAGAGATCAAAATAAGCATTCTTCCAGCCAGGACGTGAGCACTTCCATATGTGTAACTGTGAAGAAGAAACTGTAGCAATCTGTGAGCTATTACAGCTATCCAGTAGCCTTTGGTTTGTTTTTACTGGTGTCAAAAGAAATAAGTAATGTTTGTAACTGTTATATTCAGTGGATATGGCAAGGACACACATCATTTTTACAGTAGAATGGTTTATGATGCTTCAGCTTCCCCCCAAATAAAAAACAAATTAGCACAGAGATTAGTTACAAAAATGAGACTGTGTAAAATGCTAGAAACACACAATAAGTGGTATTGGCCTTGTGGCTAATCAAATAGGCATGCTGTCTTGCCTGGACTTAGCAGTGCTAAATACAAAAGTGGTAGGAGGTGGGTGCCTCCTTGTATGCCCCTAGATTGCATTTAATTTAGAATTGTTCCAAGTTCCAAGGGACACAAGGTGTCTGTTTACTTACCACAAGGTTATGTTGGTTCCTTCCACCTAACAATGCTTCATATGAAGGTATGCCAAGGCTCAAATGATTAGTGCATGGGGGTCTAGGTGCAACCCTCACTTGTATCTAGCTCTTGGGCCTTAGTTGCCTAACTGAACATACATGCTCTTATCTGACCAACTTAGCAATAAATTGCTCCCTGTGTACTAGACCTTTTACATATAAACATAAACAGATGAATCAAAATCTTTACAAACATAAAATGTTAGACTGTGGTCCATTTGTAGTGTTAAATGTTTTGGTCCCATTACTAGCCTTTTTCAGGGTAGCCTGTGGCCAGTGTTATGCTAGATTAATATTCTTAATTTATAAAACTTTATCTCTAAATCTTTGAACATAGAAGGGTTGGAGAACAGGTGAAAAATAAAGAATTCAAAATTAAAGATGGCTAACAGCACTGTTCACGAAAAACAGAACAGAATTGTGTGAAACATATTGTGTCTGAATGATGAAAAGTAAGGATCTATAAGAAGAGGGTACCGAATTCCACAGAAGCGCTAAGGGATGATGATAACAGAAGTGCATTGTGCAAATTCAGTCTTGTGGAATATTTGAACATCACAGCTTAATGCTAAATTAGAATGTTCTTGTACATTTTGTAGGATCATGTAGGAAGCATCTGAAAATAAATATGCATAAGTCTTCTTTAAGCTTTAGGATGACATAATAAGGAAGTAATTTTTAAACTGTAAGGCAAATTAAGAGAGCAATGCAAAGGTCAAAGTCTTTTTCATCACTAAAAAGCCTATAAAAGATGCAAGTTCCTCATAAACGTCTTTGTCCTAAAAAGCATGTGCATAATGTAACCGAATCCATTGATGCACTGTAAATGTGGTGTGTACAAACAGTATATATAATATATATGTTATTTTTATTTATATATTGCTACATATGAACACAGCACTGTTAATTAAAACAATACAATAATAGAATAGACAGGCATCAAAAGATTAATAGAATATGACATAAGTAAGTAGACACTAAGTAAACTGTGTGGATATCTCACTCTATCATCTTTAAAGGTTAACTGTACCCTGATTTTTCTAATGAAATATTAGTACACGTAATCATTTTCTCCTTTTTTTTGTTTAACCTCTACAGTGTGAACCCTAAGTATGACTGGCTCACCTTGCATTTTCAGACATGCAGTTTTCCATACCGTCTGCAAGGTAGGTCAAGCTCACTCCAGTACACAAGAAGATCACTCTCTGTGTATATCTGGGACTGATAGCCCAACATGTAATTTCAGCTCATGTGTGTCTAAAGAATGTAGTTGGTCTATTCACAAATTTACAGGGTCAGGTTAAAGAACAAGTAAACCTTTTTTTTTCTATCTGTAAATTTGCTCTAAACAGCCCCCCAGATTAATGTACCTTAGTCCCTGCTGCAAGTCTGCTCTGGTTTCTGTGTTATCAGCAGCTTGTTTCCCCTTCTTCCTGGTGCAGAGTGAAGCCCCGCCCCTTAGCTTACTGAGCTGACCTTATCTCTTGGACTAGTCCTGGAGATCATTTGCATACTATGACATAGCAGAGACCAGTGTGTTTAGCACCTTTTGCTTGGGGAAACTAGCTTACTAATGCACACACTGGCTCCCTCTTCCTCTCTATTGTGGAACAGCAGCAAATGGACTGCTCAGTAAACTAAGGGGCTGGGCTTCACTCTGCACCAGGAAGAAGGGGAAACAATCTGCTGATAACACAGAAACCAGAGCAGACTTGCAGCAGGGACTAGGGTACATTAATCTGGGGGGCTGTTTAGAGCAAATTTACAGAAAGAAAAAGAAAAACATTTACTTTTCCTTTAAGGTACTATTTCTTTCATACTGAAAACGGTTGGGTGTGTCTTACACATTCAGCATGCATGGTTTAAGCAAAACATGCATGTTAGCTGGGTTCATTTAAAAGTAAAAAACGTGCTTTTGGCCACATCTCTGATAAAATGTATCTGCAATGGAAGAATGAAAGTTATGAATGTATGCAACTGCAAGAGCACGTTATTATTCATAAAACATGAGTGACATGTTTTGCATCCTTAAGCAAGTAGGCATTTTTTCCGGTTTCCAAACACAGTTTTTTACTCTGCAGTCATTTTTTTTCTTTATTGTATTTTCTGAAGATGAACATTAGAGGTCACTGAACATGAGAACAAGGCTGATATAATGTAAGAAGACAGCTAGTGATGGCTGAATTTGACCCATTTTACTTTGTCAAAAGTTCAAGAAACAGCCAAAATTCACCAAAATGCATTGAAGTCTATAGGCCACATTTTTTTTTTACATGAAACAAGTTTTTATGAGCATCATTTTCACTGAGAAACCTGCCCAAAAATGTTGCTGATCACTAGGGACAACAATTAGATGTCTCTTTAATTTCATCCATCTCATTAGTACTTTTGTTAAGAAAGTGCACCGAGTACTTCATGTCCTTTTTTGAGTGCTTTTTGAAGAAATGAATGTAGGAGACTGCCCAAGGCAAAAAGTTACATTCTAGGATCAGCCCGCTTTTTAGTAAGGGCAGTGATGGGAGCCACTAAAGAGGAAAAAGCTTCAATGAACTGCCGATAGTAATTAGCAATCCCTAAAAACCTTTGAACTGCTCATAAGGACAATGTTGGCACCCAATCGAGAATGGTCTGGACTTTAGCTGGAGCCATCTGTAACTCTTCAACAGACAAAATGTATCCCAGAAAGTAATAGTTGCAGGTTCACAGGGAGTGGAGCAAGCTTTTTCCCAGTTGTCCCACGGGTGCTCCGTCCAAACACACAAAATATATTCAAACAGTAGATAATGCAGGACAAACTGGAAGATCGGGCAGTTTAACTGCTAAAGTGCATATTTATTTGAACCACACTACATGTTTCGGACACCAACTGTCCTTTATCAAGTTTGGTGTACAGTTGGTTTTGCCTTAAAGGAAACCTGTCATGATTGAGTTAACACTAGGAAGGAAATAAAACTTTTAAAACAAACCACATACCCCTATTTATTATGCTCAAATCTCACTAATTCTCAATTTATAACTACTTTTCAAATGTCCATGAGACACTAACTGAAGCCCTGACTTTCCAGAAAGTCAGGAGAGCAAAGCATCATGGGTAGAATCAGTACTGCAGACTCCTCTCATGATATCACCAGTTTGTGCAGTTGTTAGTGGCTGGAGTAGCCCACACAATCTGAATAGAACAATAGAAGGTGTTTCAGATAATTCCCATAGAATATCAAGTCCTGGTGTGACATGAGTTATACAGAGCCGGTCTATCACAGGGTATACTCTGACTAAGCATGAATGAGATTTGGCAGTTTGGCACAGCCCACACACGGAAAACAAAGGGGTGTTTAAACATGGCAGCGCCTATGAAGCGATTTTTACATGAAGGATATTTTCTAATCCGTTTCAGATATAGACAAAAACAGCTGACTAAAGGGTTTAACTAAGGATGGAAAAGAAATATTTTACTCATGTCTCAAGGTGACAGGTCCTCTTTAATCAATTTAAGACTTCCTGAATGGTGATCAGATAGGCTGGAAGAAAAAATCAGGATGTCATCTAAATACACCACAACATACCGCCCCAAAAGATCAGATATCACTCAAGAGTTCTTGGAAGATGGCTGGGTAATTGCATAAGCCAAATGGCATTACTAAATACTCATAATGCCGTCACAGTTATTAAAAACCATCTTCCCGTCTATGCATTAAATTATAGGCACCCCTAAGATAAAGCTTGGAGAAGATGGTAGCGCCCTTAACCCTGTCAAAGAGTTCAGAAACTAAGGGAATGTGGGTAACGATTCTTAATCGTGATCTTATTAAGACCCCTGTAATCAATACACGGCCTCAACCCCCCATCTTTTTTTTTAGACAAAAAAAGTACCCCCACACCTGCAGGAAAGGAGGAAGGCCATATAAATCCTCTCTCCAAGTTCTCCCGGGACTCAGGGAGAGAAAGAGGATACACTTTGCAGGAGAGGAACCTGGTAACAAATCAATAGCACATAGGGCCTGTGTGGTGGCAAGGTCTCAGATGCCTTTTTTGAAAAAACGTCCGCAAAGGAGGCATAACTGGGGGTAACACTTCTAGAGAATTAGCATCCAGTGTATGGAAGGCCCTCAGACAAGAGGCTCAGACGCTGTGCTCCATTGTAATATCTTACTAGTGAGCTAATCAACCTAGGGGTTGTGTCACTGTAACCAAGGAAGACCCATTATTATCGGGGTTTGAGGGCACACAATGACATAAAAAGAAATACATACAATGTGATTCTCTATGGTCATAGTCACACATGCAATTGCAACTGCCCTTGAACCTAAGAAGGCAGGGCTCTGTATGCAACCCTTATCCCAATTTAAGTAAACCAGAATCAATACTTAATAGAAGAAGGAGTAGATGATGGGGAGTAGAAATGGCATGACACAAGCAGGAGTCCCCAGACCTGCTTAGGTTTTGACGTTTTCTGGTCTCTTGGGACATTTGTTGTGAAAGTGCCACACAATATAGACACAACCCATTAGCCATCTACAATCCCTTTTTGTCGGGAGATAAGCAGGGGCAGAAGATAGGGATTTAAGTGCCAAATCAGGGGAACTGTGGGGCAACTAATGCCAGATCCTCTTGGTGTCTTTCCCTTTGTCTCTATTTATATGGATTGCCAGGTGCATGAGGGAGTCTAGGGAGGGAGGAGTTGAGAAATTCACTATCCTTAATAATTGCAGACAGCCAGTCTCTTCTGCCCACACACGGAATTTTCATGCAATTCCTCTACACTCCTACTACCATGCCTGAGATGACGAATAGTAGCATCAGCAGAGGCAGTACAATCGGGATCATCATAGAGGACAGCCATTAAAGAAGGCTTCTAGAGATAGACGGTCTGGGTCACTAAATGCCCAAAACTGGGTATCCACTTGCAACAGGGTTATCATGAAATTAACCCATGACTCTTCAGTAGGGAAGGAAGCTGAAGTGGAGCATAAAAGCTTCATGAAAAGCAAGAAATATGCACCACCGAACCTCTCTGGGAATGAATTGAGAGCTGTGGAATTTCCCTCTAGTGGCGAAACTTCACTCTTTGATGAATCTACCCCTTAGATTCTAGAATGTCAAACAGAAAACTCTCTTTCAGTTTCAAAATAGATCACATCTACTGCTTCCCCACTGTCCAGCACACATTTGCCAGTTGGTACTACTGCACATGTGCACGAAGTTTAATCGGAAAGACTTTGGGAACTTTGGGCGCATGCGCAGTAGTACCAACTGGCAAATGTGTCCTACTGCGCATGTGCTGCAAATGCCGTCGGGACACAGAAGACGACGGTGCAGCAGAAGATGGCACCCGTAAACCTTCCAGAAGGGGACCTGTGCTTTGGGGTAATTTACACGTTAGGGGCAATAGCCCGGGGGGGTAGGCTGGGGCCAACAGCTATGCTATTATAGTGATTTGTAGTGAGTTGTTATTACATTTTATATTAATACAGACAAGTAATTTTATTAGTTTCCAGTAAAGGTGGATATTTTTTCCATTTAATAATGGAGTGCTTTTTACTGGGTTACTGGGTTAATCCCTTAGTATATTGGTTAATCCTGTAGCATAGTCACCCTCTCTATTTATGGACATTTGTGACCACTTAATGAGCAGTATGTGATTACGGCTACAGTTTCATAAAAGGAGTGCGACACTAACTATTTATATTTTTATATTTTAAACCCTTAAACAACATTGCAGGTAAGTGATGCTCACCTGATCACACCATAATGATTCATAGGCAGCATGTTCCCCCATCCAGAGAATGGGAAACTTCTGCAAGTGGGCAGAGGCATTTTGTTTGCTGATGTTCTACTAGGCACAAATAACGTGCCATGGGCCTTAAAGATGGTATTGTATCTCATGAAGTGCCCAATGGTGCAAAAGAAAGGAGTGGCATACATGAGGGGGCAGATTTACAAAATTCACGTGAATAATTCAAAGTTCGAAATAATATATATATATTCGAATCTTCAAATATGCAAATTAGGCAAATTCGACCACTGAATATTCGAATGATTCGACTATTCGAATAAAATTTTATTCGAATATTCAATGGTCGAATACTTCCCCTTTAAATTTTTATTCGACCACCTACTTTGCCAGGATCAAGCTACCAAATTGGGAATCCTTAGCTGAGATCGAATAATTTTTTTTTTATAATCGATCGTTCGTTGGATCGATCAAATTGCAGTAAAATCCTTCGAATTCGATAGTCAAATTCGAAGGATTTAATTTCCCCACTATTCCCATGATCGAATTTTTTTTTATTTAAAATTCGACCATTAGTAAATCTGCCCCGAGGTATGCAGACAGGGGGAAGACACTGCCTTCTGCTATGTTATGATGTAATGCCTTTACATTTATTTTCATAATTTGAAATTATTTGCTGTGGTGATTTTGCACATATAAATGTTTGAAGTGAGTCGCTTTGCATGTTTCATTTATTAATCGGTGTGTGCTTTTGGACTCTTGCATAGTGCTCACATGTAGATGGTATGTACCCACAATATTTATTTATGGTATTGCAAAGCCTGCTATTATAAGTTTAAAAAAATGTAGGCAAATGTTAGCCCAGTTATGCACAATAAAACAATGCCCTCTAGTTTCTAGAAGAATTTCTATATCACAATGAAGATTTCATACAAAAGAGTGTAACTGCTACAAAATGATCTAGAATACAAAATGAACATTATTTATAACTATTTGCAGTTATTTTTGCATCATTAACATTGGGTGGCAACCATGATAATGAATTTTTTTATGGTTTTACATTACACATAAAAGTTATAGGAGCATGATAATCTGTTTCCAACTAATGGCTAAAATCTCAATCACCAGTACGAGCCGATAAGAAATAATCTCTTGATGCAAAAAAATGTATTTGGGGGTTGTTATATTTGTTTTATTTGCTCTATTATACTACCTGCATTTATAGCAAGCTGTCTTTGTTGCTTCATGTCATCTAGCACCTGTTGTAGGAAACATTGCTTACAATCCTCTGAAATTTCATTAGCAATTACATTCAGTTTACAAAATTAAACAAAGGTAAATCAGTGCTCATATTTTGGAATTTTCAGTTGATATTATGTGTTCTTCAATGCTTCTCTCTGTTTGACTCTCCAATAAAAAACAATTCTCTGTAAGGAAGTCTTAAATGTATACTACATGTAGTGTTTATGTTGGCCTTAGCACATGAAGGACACCACGGTATAGTAAAAGTGAAAATGAAAAAAAAGACTTCTTAGAGAAATATTTCCTAACATAGATCAGCGAGCAGAGATGGTGGTGCAAAGATGCACTGCATGTCAGGCAACAACACCTGATACGCATAAAGAACCATTACAGATGTCTGTTTTACCAGAAGCATCGATTTTTACAGGCCATTCCATCCTGCTGAATACCTGTTGGTTATCATTGATGATTACTCCAAATACTCCGTAGTTGAGATTGTTAGATCATCTTCCGCTGTTACAGTTTTACCTGTTTTAGAAAAAGTGTTCTCCTTGCTGGGCATCCCACAGACTGTAAGGGTAAGGCCACACGTGGAGATTTCGGGGAGATCTGTCGCCTGGCGACTAATTGCCGCAACGAATCTCCCCGAATAGCTTGGTAGTGGCGTGATTTTAAAAGTCGCTCAATTTTGAGGGACTTTTAAAATCGCACCGCCGCGTGTGAATAAGCGCAGGCGACTTTATGTGTAGCGGGTGCGCACTGCTACCAAGCTATTCGGGAGATTCGTCGCAGCGATTAGTCGCCAGGCGACAGATCTCCCCGAAATCTCCATGTGTGGCCTTACCCTAAAAGCAGACAGTGGAGATCAGTTTAAGAACTTTGCTTCATACCTTTTAAGCACCAGCACATAACTCCACTGTGGCTCCAAGCAAATGGGGAGGTTGAAACCAGGCCCGGGCCAAGGTAGTTTGGCACCCTAGGCAAGGGGTCCAATCAGCGCCCCCCCACCACCAGCATTGCCCCCAAGTCTGTACCTGTGCCATCAGCCATGGCCCCCCAAGTCTGTACCTGTGCCACCAACCATTGCCCCCTATGTCTGTACTTGTGCCACCAGCATTGCCCCCTAAGTCTGTACCTGTGTCACAAGTCTGTACCAGCCATTGCGCCCCAAGTCTGTACCTGTGCAAGCAGCCTGTGCCAGAGCAGCAGCAAAAATATTGCCCCAGATCTGTGCCAGGCAAAGGGCAAGTAAGAGGGAGGTGTGGACTGAAGTAGAGCAGATGCAGCTGCTGGAGACAGGGGTAAAGTTAAAACTTAGAGAAAGTTAAAAAAAAAAAAAAATTATTTCCCTTCTAAAGTGCTCCCCCCCCATGACTAGGCGGCCGCCTACTCTGCCTACCCCTAGTTCCGGCCCTGGTTGAAACGTTCATGCACACAATGATCTGAAGGCATGCCATGGAAGCAAAATGTTTTTCTTTCTCAAAGACTACAGGTCCACTCCACATTGCACAATGGACAGATCACCTGCAGAGCTGCTGTTCAACCGCAAACTCAAGATTAGAATCCCAGACATTGTTGACAGCAAAACTGAGATTCTGGACAGAGACCTGCTGCAAAAGGATCTCAGTGTCCAAAGCATATACTGACAACCATCATAATAACAGACCTTCCAGTTTGGCAGTGGGAGACTGTGTAAGAAACAGAGAAGGCCCAAACCGGATCCTTTCTATGATACACAACCATATTCCGTTACAGGTATCAAGGGCTCTATGGTGACTGGAGAATAAGATAAGCACAGTATCACTCAAAGTGCCTTCAATTTCAAAAATATTCATGAACAACAATAGGGAATGATCTGACATTGAGAATGAGGATGATGGTTAGCTTTGCAAAGGCTATTTCAACAGAACACTGTAACAAGCAATGACTGCTCTACAGGGAGGAGCTCTGTAGATAAGGCGACAATGCGGGATTATATATAGAAATGACACCCAGTGCTGTCAAAAGTGCTATTAAAAACAAAACCATCAATAGTACTGCTCAAAATAACAAATGGTATTATTGTCACATACAGTGGAAGAGAAAGATGGCCCCTGTGAACTTCGCTGGAGGGGACTTACATAGAGGGGTAAGTAGCAACTTAGGGACAATAGCCCAGGGGGAGAGGTAAGTGGGGGGGAGGAGGGGCCTACGGGGTGTGGGGGGGAGGGGTTAGTGCCGGGGGGTTGGATTCCCCTTTAAAGTTAAAGGAGGATCCATAAAATGCATCAATAAAATATATTAAAGGAGAACTAAACTCTAAAAATTAATACGTCTAAAAATCCAATATTCTATATCTGAACGTATTGCACCAGCCTAAAGTTTCAGCTTCTCAATAGCAGCAATGATCCAGGACATCACAGGGGTCACCATCTTGGAAAGTGTCAAGCTGAAAATGATTTTGTCCTGAAATATAAGTTTATGCTACAAGGCTGATTAAAGTCTGGCTCTAGTTGCACTGGTTTCTGTTCCGCCATGTAGTAATTTTTGTATAAATTACTAATCAGCCTTATATTGTGACATTTATATTCTATATTTACTGTATATTGTGAGTCCATTCCTAAACTCAGTAACTGAGATCCTTGACAAATGCCAGAATTTCATTGGATAACAAATCCTACCCTGAAATTTTGTACTCTGTGATATTTTCCCATTTATAGCAACAAAACTGATGCTATGTTTTATATTAATCATAATAAAAATAAGAAATAGAATATAAATATGCATATTGTTAATGAAACCCTGCATTTATTCAGGTAGGCTTAAGATGCCCATACATACAATATATATATCATACAGTATCCAACAACTGTATTCTTTCTGGAGTCAGCAGAAAAGCTGTGTTGCGCCTATTAACTAAATCTCTGAACTGACTGACTGAAATTAATAAAATGTATTAGAGCAGGGAAAATGATCCACAATTTCTCACACATTATAGTATAAACATAATGGTGATCATAATGGTAAATTTTTTGTGTGTTTAGAACAAACACCTGCTGCCTTTAAATGTGGGGATAAATTAAAGTGCAAGTCAACCAAATTAACAATGTAGCTAATAAAATAAAAAGAAAACTAATTTCAAAGCAACGTTTTTTTACATTTATTAAAACTTTTAAAGTTATTTGTAAAAACAATTGCTATTGAAAGCAGAATTTGCTTAAAGGAAGACTATATCCCTCAAATAATGTAGGTCTCTGTACAGGTCCCTCTAAACAAACTAGCTTAACTGGTCCTTGGTGTACGCTGGCTCAATGGAGACATCTGGATGGGTCAGACACCAGAAACCAAAGAAGAAGATCAACCCCTTCTCACTTACTGTACCAAAGTGTGACAGGATGTAGTCACAGCGCCTTCTGGCCAATAACTGGCATATGCAAGTTACAACTTGCTAAATGGGTATCTGCCCAGCAACTAGGGAGATCAGTCAGGAAGTATAGGGATTTAAAGCACATTAACCCTATGGGTCCCTATATATATATATATATATATATATATATATATATATAGCCATCTCCCATACAATTTTATCTAAATATTCCAAATTTAAAAAAAAATATTTTTCTCTGGAAGCAAGACCAGCCTATTGGGTTTATTTAATGTTTAAAGGATTTTCTAGTAGATAGGGGCAGATTTATCAAGGGTTGAAATGAAAATTCAAATAAAAAAAATTTGAATTTCAAAGTAATTTTTGTCTACTTCGACTATCAAATAGGCGAAAATTCGATTCGAATTTAAAAAATTTGAATCGACACTTCCCCATCTTAAACCTGCTGTAAATTGCTGTTTTAGCCTATGGGGGACCTCCTAGAACCTTTAGGAGTGTTTTTGAAAATCTTTTAAAATGTAATTTTTTGGGTGAAAATCACTCGTATCGAATGATTCAATCAAATGATTCAAACTATTTTTATTCGATTGAAAATGGACCTATTAGAAAAACCCCTTTTAAAAAAATTTGATGGTCCAATTTCGAAATTTGACCCTTGATAAATCTGCTCCTTAAAGTATGAAGATCCAAATTATGGAAAGATCTGGAAGATCCCAGGTCACAAGCATTCTGGATAACAGGTCCCATACCTGTATAACATTTATCTTCATACATACTCCAGCAGTCTGTGGTTTGATCAGGTGAACAATGCAGTCACTTACAGTCTGAGTCTGAGAGGTGAACAGTACAGGGTTTTACAGGTGTGAACAATACTGGTGGGATTATAGACATGAACAATACTGGTGGGATTATAGACGTAAACAATTTTGACAGAATTATAGACATGAACAATTTTGACAGAATTATACGCATGAACAATACTAGTGGGATTATAGACATGAAAAATACTGGTGGGATTATAGACATGAACACTACTGGGGAGATTATAGACATGAACAATGCTCGGGGAGGTTATAGGTGTGAACAATACATGGTCCCCCACCTACAAGGAGCAGCATGCTGAAACAACACTGTACAGTTTGAAAAGTTGTTCTCTTTGTCAACCTAACCAGAGGCACAAATGCAGCTCTTAATAATTCTTCCCTGTCTGCAAACAGACTGTGCACAGATATGATGTAACTAGAGGATGAGGGGCAATATGGCTCACGGAACATAAGCGGGCCTACATGGGTGGGCACTCCTACTTTCAGATTTTGAAAATGCTTGGTCTGAAGAGCAGTTAGAAATGTATGATAAGTTAGTGTGTTTATAACACAAATTTGATGCAGTTGGGTATAAATTTGGTTGTTACTTTTTAAACAATGTTGGAAAAGTCTTAGTTCCCCAATAAAGACAGGTCCACATTTTAGTGAATTTGCGGAGTAACGTCCATTCACCAGAGCAAAAAGTCGCTTGGCGATAGAGTGCGAATGACCGCTAGCGTCTATCTCTTTCACTAGTGAACTGGTGACTGACTGCACTGTAAATTCAAATTTTAAAAATGAATTTTGAAATGTCCAATGCACTGACATGGAATTGTTGATGAGTCCAGGTCCTGCAGTCCTGAGCTCATAGCAAGGAAAAAATTCCAATGTCTTATACTTATGTTGAGCATTCATCAGACAACCATTTATTCACCATATCAAGAACAACTTCTCATTTTATTGGGACCTAATTAAAACTATGCTTTAAACAGAAGTAATGCAATTTGTAAGCATATGTCTCTCTAACAAAGTTTAATGTGGTAGAATATTAAACATTGTTCCAGTTTTCAATCCCCCCTCAAATTCTTACCCAAGATAACCATTATAACTTTATTTAAAACATTTATTGCACTTCATGAAGTCATCACATTAATCAGTATATGTGTATAATACAAAAATATATTTCACAACTAACACATACAGCATCTACATGGTACCTAAATAGTTATGGTCCCTGCAAAGAAATAGCATAGAACTTATACTTCGCCATCTACTGGCCAGAGATACTTTTACAGCAGATGTAGCCTCAATACTTTTTATATAAACCAGTGATCCCCAACCAGTAGCTCGTGAGCAACATGTTGCTCTCCAACCCAGGCCAGGATTTGTTGCAAGGCCACATAGGCCTGGGCCTAGGGTGGAAAATTTTTAGGGGTGGCATGCCGCCCAGCAGGTCTATGGGGAGCACTGGGGACGCGCTGCTCCCCGGTGCTCTGCCGCTTGTGCACATGCGCCTGCTCCAAACCCTTGGATGTTGCTCCCAGTGGCCTCACAGCAGGAGCTATTTTTTTTAATTAGAAGAGTCAAGTTTTGGCTCTATAAAAACCAGGTGCACTGCCAAACAGAACTTCAATGTAGGTTGACAGTCCACAGTGGGGCTACCAGTTGGCCAATCACAGCATTTATTTGGCAACCTAAGAACATTTTTCATGCTAGTGTTGCTCCCCAACTCCTTTTAATTCTGAATGCTCACAAGTTCAAAAGGTTGGGGATCCCTTATATAAACCATTAAATAAAAAATAAATGAAAAATACAAATTAACCAAAACTGGTGGCAAGCGAGATAAGACAATTATTAATATACTATGGGGTATTATCTCAGTGGAGTGCCCACTCACTCATGAAAAACATAAAAAAATATAGTTACATTACAATTTAAATGCTGACTATTAAAGAGATAGGAGTGAGTTTCTAACAAATTAACTGGCTCTCACAGTATACAGAGAGGATTTCTGCTAGTTATTTTGAAAGTTGAGCTCTAATACAGGTAAAGTCAAAATCTGACTCCATCTCCTACAAAAATGAAGAGAGACAGATTGCTGAGGGATGATAGTGAAGAGTAACTTCATTAATTCAGAAACAGTACAGAATTTTTTACTTATAATATGAAATGAATCCTGTAATAAGTTTTTATTTTCACGGTAGTTCCCCTCTAACACAATCTGCTACTGTATCTCCATAGTGGGTTTCTTTTCTAAAAATGTTTAAAAACGTGACACTTTGAAATTTGGGAAGATGGAAGGGTAGTAAATGAAGTTTTGATTATTGGTAAATTCAGTATCTGGGTCATTACTTCAGTGGGCTTAAATCACAGCACTCATTTATTTGTAAAACCATATAGAGTACATTAAAGTGGACCTGTCACCCAGACACAAAAATCTGAGTCCTTTTCAAATTAAACATGAAATCCAATTTCTATTTTTTATTAACGCATTCATAGCTGTTGTACGCTCATTTAAAAATATCAGCTGTCAATCAAGGCAATTACTTTCACTTTCCATTCAGCACTTCCTAGATGTCACTGCTCTCCACACATTCCCCATTCTCTTCACTGTTTAATTGTGTAGCCAGGGCATGGGGATGGACATTGGGTCCCCCATTCTGGTGCACAAACAAGATTCTAAGATGATATAATGCTTGCCTTAATAACAGTGTCCACAAAATGGCTCCTGCCTGCTTGCTATAATTTTGAATTCCCAGACCTAAGGAAACAAGAATCAAATAATTTATATTGTGTAGTTAAAGTTCATTTTGCATGACTAATGCGATACAATAGGATTTTGAATATTTCTTTTGGGTGACGGGTCCCCTTTAAATGCCATTTTTTATATTTTCAGCAGGCTATTAATTAATATCATTACCATCACTGTAAACGACAGCAATTAACAAGAGCAATGCCTTATTTATAAGGCATTATACTGATATGTTTATCAGTTTGATCGGGGTGTCCAACCTTTTGGCTTCCCTGGGCCACATTGGAAAAAGAAAATTTGTCTGGGACCGCACATGAAATACACAAACACTTCTGATTTTAAAAAGAAACGAAAATACACAGAAAAGAACTACAATACCAGTATGGGACATCTGAATATGAAATAGACTTATTATTATTTTATTATTACTAACTGGGCAATGGGCAGAGTCACCTCTCCTCCTATATCCTTTGCTTCATGACATTTCCTTGGGAACCAAGAGTTTCAAGCTGGGCCGCATTCATATCCATCCTTGGCTGCATGCAGCCCTCAGGCCACAAGTTGAACACCCCTGAGTTAGATATACTGACATTTCATGGTTATTACATTTCAAAACATCAAAAAAGGCCTATTTTTATGCTAATATATACAAATAGCAGACATGATAGATACTATAGCAAGCTTATTTCTTCTCTGAAACAAAAATAATTACATATCGACAACTGAAAAGCAGAAAATTAAAGCAAATACAGTACATGACTGGTTGCTACTTTTTACTGCACTTGCACAATTTAGTACTTATGTTCATGAGTCCCAGTGTGTGGCTATAAGATTTTTTTACAATATTAATTTCCTGCAGACATCTTCACAGGACCACAGAAATCTTTCACACTGTGCAACTTCAGCTTGTTGGCCCTTATACGCTGATAAGCAAATGTATTATCTGGCAAAGTCTTTTGAGTTTGCTATGTAGTGGCTGACAAAAATGTAAAATAAGTCCATAGCTAATGCTTACAAGTACAGGTATGGGATCTATTATCTGTAAAGTTGGGTTTTTCCAGAAATTTGTTCTTTCTGTAATTTGGATCACAATTAGTGATGGGCGAATTTATTCGCCATGGGCGAATTCGTGGCAAATTCCCGCGAAACACCAGCAAAAATTTGCCAAAAAACAGTCGCGCGTCGTTTTTGACGCGACGCGTCAAAAACGGCGCGACACGGCGCGCCGCGCATTCGTTTCGCGAATTTTTTTAAATTCTCGAAACACCCGAAAAAAACAAGACGTGCTACGAAAACGACACGTGTCAAAAACAAGACGCGCGTCGTTTTGCTAATTTTTCAGCATTTCCCGAATTTCGCTAGAAATTCGCTAATTTTTTCGGCGAAGCGAATCTGCCTAGATATTCGCCCATCACTACAGATAAGGGATTCAATACAAATATTAAAATATGTACTTTCCCCTCCACTGATTGTTGCAAGATATCTTTCACATCCACAGTACTGTGCAGCAACCAATAAAAATATTTGCAATCGTAACTAAAACTTGTGCACTTTCTACATCACATTTCTCAGATATCAAAATCCTATTGAGAAAGGACTGCATTTGGTCCATAAATGGTCCGTAAAGATCTGGTCATTGGGTAAGTTCATCAAATGATCAGACCTTAGCATATAAGCAACCTTATTGTATATCTATCTATCTATCTATCTATTTGTGGTGTTTGTGCAAGGAGCCTGTAGGCGTCGCTGTGCACAGGAGTTTTGCATACACAGTGCTTTCTATACTGTCGTCGAAAGTGTTAGAGTTGAAATTGCTGTTGATGTGTAATGGCTGCATGAACCTGCTAATAAAGCACTTTTTTACTGTAAGGGGCAGATTTATTCGAAATTCGAATTCAAAAAGACCAATCGAAATTAGTTTTAATTTTTTTTTCCATTGGAATAGGTCCGTTTTCAATCAAATAGGTCAGTATTCAAATCGAGGTACATTCATGCTTTTTGGAAATGTGAGTTTGTTGAGTATGAATGTTGAGTATTGCATCTTTTCCAGATACGTCTTTTTCAGTATCTTAAGAAAACTCTTTGGGGTAAATTCACTGAGGGGCAAATTTTCACCAGCGAAGGTTTCACCAAACTCCACGCCACTTTGCCAGGCGTAAATTCACTACCACTACACTAATTCACTAAAATCGGAAGTTGTGTCTTGGCAGCAACGTTGGTGAAGTTTTGCTAGCGTTACTTCGTTAGCATGAGTGTTTCATAGTGAACTTTCGCTAACGTCTTTTCTGCTTAGCGAAACTTTGTTAGTACACTTGCTCTTAGGTCAATTTAAATAGGGCGGGTACATATAGGTCTTAGATATGTCTTTATTAGAGATGTTGGTGCAAATATTTGAAGTGGCCAAATAAAGACAAAATGTCCTAAACATAAGCCAACCCTAAAACAAATGTGGCATGCCCCTCAAGTTGGTAAAAAAATTGCTTACACAAAATTTGTCTATCCACAAAACCTTGAAATTAAACCAATGTTCAGCACGTAAATTAATCAAACCTAACTGCTAGGTGGTTTTTATCTAATTACCTTTTATCTAATTTTTGTGCCAGTCATGCAAATTTAATCACTCTGCTGTCAATCAAATGCAGAATGATGTTACTCTAATTTATTCATGTTTTCCTTGAAGCAAAGCATGTAATATTAAAACTGTGATCTCCTTTTCATGACATCGGGTATTTTCACCGCTTCAGGACTTCAGTGTCGGCTCTTTTTGTGACTTTCCGCTCACAATCAGGACATCGCATTCGGCAGCACGGCTTCGGCGCTCGCAAGGGGGGCCCCCCTTCAGCCCCGGACACTTGTCCCCCCCCCGTCCCCCCCTGATGGCAGCCCTGATCCAGAGAGAGATAGATGATAGATAGTGTATATACTATATATATATATATATATATAGAGAGAGAGAGAGAGAGAGAGAGATTTACTGTATGCTAGTAAAACAATTATTGGGATGAACACTCCACATTTGGAATTGCCATTGTTCCTTTGACATGTTTGAGTGTTTCCAACTCATACCATTTTTCCTATCTCTTCTGAACTTGTTCCTGCTAATAAACTGTTAATAAACTGTATTGAATATATTCTGTTTTAAGACAAATGCTCAGGCAGATGGTAGCCTGTTATGTACAAAAGCTGCCCAATTTGGCCATATCTGTCTGTGTACAGCCAGCTAATAAGCTAAAGGCACCATGAGCATAGACATCTGTGCATATTCTCTTTTTTTATTGGCCAGTTCTTTGACTTTTAATTGAATTAAATTAGGTTACAAGAATTTGAAAGTGTTTCATATGATGGGTTTTCGTGCTTTGACACATTTCTAGGAATGTAAGAAAATATAGCTAATTGCGTTTATTCAAATGTTAAATACAGTGCAGTAAATTACACCTACACACGATGTTAGATTCTGAATGTTTCTTGTCAGAAGTAAGTGTTAGGGCAAAAACAATACAGAAGAGGACCAGCTGGTTACTAGACCTAAAGAAGAGCTCATTTCAAGAGTCACAAGCAGGAGTGAGAAAGAGATAAACAAATGCTGCTTTCATTGACATTTGATTTTGCAAACTGTAAAATTGCTTGTTTAATTTATGCATGTTGGAAAGTTGTTTAGAATGATAATTTTTTCATTATGCAAATACAGTTTTTGGGCAGACATTTGCCTAAAAGTATTGTTCTCATTTAAACAGCAGCTGCTGTCTTTTATATTTGTTCTTATTTGGAATCTTTGCCTTTACAGACAGATGAATTCTAAAATATTTTGTAATTCTATTACCATATTTATAAAGACACTTCTAGGTTTCACCCTTCAAAGAACTGGGATCTAATTCAGGTTAAATGCAGCATAAAAATACTTCTATGTTTGTAAATAAAATAGTAACTTGTAGGGGCTTGTAAGGTTCACTTCCCATCATAATATACTTCCAGCAACCTGGTACAGATCATGCTTTCTTGAGATTTGGAATAGTGTCATTGACAAAGCCCCTTGAGAGAAAGATTAAAATTGCACAGACTGGGTAACTGCCTTGAATAATGAATCATGGTTTAGTGGCAAAATTTGCACCTGAGCCTTAATGTTCACATTATTATTCATATTTTTCAGAGCAGCAATACACAGTTTTCCATATATAAGCATTATGGGGAATTTGTGTATGTAATGATTTATAAATGTGTTAAAGGAACACTATACCCCCTAACAATGTATGTCTCTATAAAGATAAGATATTGCATAAAACAACTCATATGTAAAACCCTGCTTCATCTAAATAAACCATTTTCATAATAATATACTTTTTTAATAGCATGTGCCATTGGGCCATCCTAAAACATAAGGACAGCCTCCTGGGGTCATATGATTCAACGGTGCACACAAACATACTAAACAAACTATAAAGTTAGGTCACATGAGCCAATTAACAGACAGAGTTGTGTCTTTTGCTTCCACACTTCTTCCTGTTACAGTTAGAGTTGTAATATTTCTGGTCAGGTGATCTCTGAGGCAGCACACAGACCATCACGAAATGGTGGTTCAAGGCAAGAGATGTAAAAGGGCAATATTTACATAAATATATATTCCAGTTTGGTAAGATTCTTTAATACGACACTTGGGGGCAGATTTACTAAGGGTCGAATTTCGAGGGTTAATTAAACCTCGAATTCGACCCTCAAATTAAATTCGAATAGAGACCCCTCGAATTCGAATTTCAAATTTGAGGGGTTTTAACGCATTTCTAATTATCAAACGATCTAATATAAAAAATCCGATCGATCGATAAAAATTTTCGAATTGATCGATTCTAACGATTTTACGCATTCGATCGAATTTTTTTTATTTGATCTGAAAAAGCATTCAACTATTCGATAGTCGAATAAGCCCAAAATAAATTTGAATTTCAAATTTTTTTAATTTAAATTTGATTTGAATTTTCACTTCGAATCAATTCGAACCTTAGTAAATCTGCCCCTTAATTTGAGATAAACTGATTCTCAAGTATTCTTTTTGGGAGTATTGTTTTCCTTTAATTAAAATTATTTGTAAAGTGAATGCCTTATTTATCAGGTCAGGGTCGAACTGGGCTGGCGGGACACTGGGAAAAAAACGTAGTGGGCCCCGCCAGCCCAGATCCGCAACCTGGATTTCTTCTGTCTCAGAGTCCCACCTCCGGACCCTGAGGGCTACTGCCTCGGGGCCTTCCTTCCAACAACCTCCCTCGCTGCCGTTCATGTGCACAAGTCCACATGTATGTCAGAGCATGCATACTCAATAGCGCACATCGTGTTTTGCCGTATCTACAGTGCGTGCGCTGATGTGCAAGCATATACACTGAGAGGGGGTTTACTTGACAGGAGGCCTTCAGGCAGCAGCCCTCAGGGTCCGCAGGGGGGACCCAGAGACAAAAGTCCTGGTGGGCCCGGGCCCCCCAGTCCGACACTGTATCAGGTTACGATTTGTCAGGAACAATGAAACTTCTTACAACAGGAAACTTTCTGTGTTCTGTTGTTCTGGTCAATTCTGTTGTTCCAAGGTTACGTTCATACAAGCTGCTGCTATCCCCACAGCTGCTGATAGACACAGGTTACCTGAATGGATGAGCACATTTTTTCACCTGATACAGATTCACGGCAAAATTCAAGTTTTCATGTGTGGCATAGTTTTTCAAGAAATAACATTAAGATTTATCAAGGGTTGAGTTTCTAAAAACTCCCATCAACTCCCAACTCAAATTTAAAAAAAACACAAATAAAAAATAATAATTTTTTTTTATAAAAAACGGGTGAATGGGATTGAGATGTGAATTCTAATCAAATTCAAATCAAATTTGATTCAAATTTTTTCACCAAAAAAAAAAGGTTATTTTTCAAAAGTCCAGCAAACGACTCCAGATTGATTGTAGGAGGTCCCCCATAGCCTAAAACACAAATTCAGCAGGTTTTAGATGGTGAATAGTTGAATTTAAATTCTTAAAGGGACAGTACATGGTAAATTTAAATATTCAAATTTCCAAATGTTTTAAAATTCTAATTGAATTTGGACTATTCCCTAGTCGAATTACACTAAAACAAACTCAAAATTTTAATTTTAAAATTTTAATTTTCAATTCGACCCTTGAGAAATCTGCCCCTAAATGACACCAATGCTTTAAGCGTGAAAGAATGGGATTTTCTGTATAACAAACTGTGTATCTATAGGCAGTGTCAGTGGCTATTAAAGCAAACAAAGTTCAGGTGTGAGATCTGTTATCCAGAAAACAGGAAAGCCTGTCTCCCATAGACTCCATTTTATCCAAATAGTTTAATTTTTAAAGATGGTCTCCTTTTTTGCTATAATAATAAAACAGTACCTTGTACTTGATCCAAACTATGATATGGTTAATCCTTATTGGAAGCAAAACCAGCCTATTGGATTGATTTATATAATTTTCTAGTAGACTGAAAAGCTGAAAATTCAAATTACAGATAGATCCGTTATCTGGAAAACCCCAGTTCCCAAGTGCTCTGGATATCAGGTCACATACCTGTACAGGCCTTAATATTTATATGTAATTTATCACTGTGATAATTAAACAGTAACCTGTATTTGTTAGTAACTAATCTGACATAAATGTATGTATTGGCAGTACAATGTTTACTTAAAGGAAAACTATACCCCCAAAATGAATACTTGAGCAACAGATAGTTTATATCATATCAAGTGGCATATTAAAGAATCTTACCAAACTGGTATATATATTTAAGCAAATATTGCCTTTTTACATCTCTTGCCTTGAGCCACCATTTCGTGATGATCTGTGTGCTGCCTCAGAGATCACCTGACCAGAAATACTGCAGCTCTAACTGTAACAGGAAGAAGTGTGGAAGCAAAAGACACAACTCTGTCTGTTAATTGGCTCATGTGACCTAACTTTATAGTTTCTTTGGTATGTTTGTGTGCACCGTTGAATACTAGGATCCCAGGAGGCCGTCCTTATTTTTTAAAATGGCAATTTTCTATTTAGGATGACCCAATGGCACACGTTATAGTATATTATTATGAAAATGGTTTATTTACATGAAGCAGGGTTTTACATATGAGTTGTTTTATGCAATATCTTTTTATAGAGACCTACATTGTCAGGGGGGTATAGTTTTCCTTTAAGAACTAAAGCTTAGTTAAACAAGTAGAGCCGAAATGTTGAATATGTGAAAAGAGGACACGGACCACAGAGTTTGTTTGAAATCCCTCTCCTTGCTGTGAGCGTGTGCAAATCCCGATGGGCACTGGGCCCTCTGAATATTTTGTTTTCTCTGGAGAAAAGGTGCTTGTGAGGACTTAAGGCCCCCATACATTGGCCGATAAAAGCTGCCGACAGAACGCGTCGGCAGCTTATTGGCCATGTGTGGGACCAACAGATGGGCTTCCCAGATCAATGTCTGTCTGAAAGTCAGGCAAATCTCAATTGGGCAGGTTAAAAAAAAACGTGCGTTGATGCAGTCCCGTGATCCGACTGTCCATATCGGATGCGTTATGAGCCGATTGTTGGGCCCTAGGGCCCACAATCGGATCAACCCGACATCGTCCACCTCAATGTGGGAATATCGGTGAGAGATCTGCTAGTTTGGCGACATCACTAAAAGAACGTCTCTCTATGTCTATGGCCACCATTATGCTCACTCTTTGCAAATATCTTCCAGGACATTATAGACAGATAGCAGGGGTTCATCTTTCATATGGAAAAGAACAATGAACCAGAGGGCACTTCTTCTGACTTGAGGAGCTGAACTTTTATTTGAAGCTCCTTAAATGGTTCTTCATAGAGAGGGCAGTGAGGTTGTGGAATACCCAGCTGTTCAGATAGCAGATTCAATGGTGAAAATTCACCAGAAATCTCATCCGAAGGGACATTGACGATTTACTAACCAGCATAGAGGACAATTTGCTAGCGAAAAAGACTGTCGCTAGCACAGTTTCATGCCCTAATGCCAGGCAAATTATTGCTCAGGCGAACGATTGTTACTCCAGAAATTTGTGAATTTTACAGAACGTTACCCCTTTTGCCAGAGTTTCCTTGCCACCTTTGACCTGGCAAACTGATACGATGAAGCTATATCCTCCTCCATCTTATGTCAGTGACATCATATCCTGTATGCCGGAAAGTTATAGCTGCCAAATTTTTTCACATAAAAGAAAAATAAATGATAAGGCATGTTTTGTATTTACCAACATCCCTTACTGTTTTTGTGCTTTAACTTTCAGCAGTTCAACACCATCTATTCTGTGTGCCAAAATCTTCCAAATCTGCATGGTGATAAGCCATAAAATGTTTTTCAAGCTGCAAGAAAATTTACCAGTATTCAAGTTTCTAGGAAAGTCTTGCAGCTTAGTAATTTTTGGACATGAACGCTAGAGGAAAATTATAGATATGGGAAATACTTGATTTATTTAACTGAATTTATTTAACCTTGGCTTTTATACACTCTCTGTGCCTCTGAAACAAAAAACAGTTTTCTTGTTCTAAATCAAAGCTGTATTTAATAGAAAGCAAACATTTTGGAGATCATAACCCAGCTGTTCAGACCACTAAGGGCATATAAACAACTGATCCCACAATTTAGATTTAAATCAGTTTTCATGGAGTCAAAACACAAAAATGGACTGTGGCCAAGCAAAGCAATAGTACCAATATGCCAGTTTGCACATGCCAATTTGTAAATTAATTTTAAAATATATAGGCATTGTGCCAACAAAGTCTAATCAGTGCTATGTGATGTACAAAAACCACTCCATCATACCTTAACAACACCTAAGCATGTTCTTTATTTCCTGTGATTTTAAAATGTATTTGTGCACCAAACATTAACAGAATACCATTTCTTTTTATTAATCAAAGTTATGACACAGTGAGTCTTATTTGTGCTCTGTTAATTATCCTGACAGCAGGGAGCTAGTTACCCAGCATGGGACAATATAGGAATGAAAGGCAGTAGAAGAGATGTGCAACTGAAAAGAACCTCTACCCCTTTAATATTTCACTTTATGTTTAAGGCATAAGGCCAGCCTAGAACTGCTACAATAATTGTAATGGAAACAGTGTGAAGAAGCCTGTGATTACAGGGCTCCCATGACCAGATTTACCTTTCTTTTTTCACCAGCTCCAACCAGGGCCGAAATAAGGGGTAGGCAGAAGAGGCAGCTGCCTAGAGTGTAATGATTGGGGGGGAGACGGGCAGCTATCTCTAACATTGCCTACCCCTAGTTCCATTCGCCCTCAGTCTCCCTCACAGTCCCGACCTCCCCTCCCTCTGTCTCCCTCCATGAGTCCCCTCCCTCTATCTACCTCCCAGTGTCCCCTGCCACCCCGACCTCCCCACATGCGTCCGGTCCCACGCCTCCCTCCCCATGTGCATCCCATCCTGTGTCTCGCAACGTCCCCTCTCTGTTTCAGCACGCGCATGTGCGGGGGGGCAGGGTTACCTAAGGCACCCATTAGTCCAGGCCCTGTCCTGTCTCCAAATGTTCTTTCCGCCCCAGGGAAACAAACCCATACTAATTTAAAGGAGACATATTGTATAAAAAATAAGAATTTACCAGTGCATTATACTCATTTAGGTACAGAAGAATTGTGCTTAAAAAGTAGTGTTTCTGGCTGATTTATTGAATATTTCTGAAAAAACCCTAATAATCCTTCCCTTCCACTTCCTGCTCCCTGAATTCCCAGGCTGTGCAGGGGAGCCGGCAGTTTTCAGCTCACTGCACTGGAACCAATCAGCAGCTAGCAGAACCTGAAGCCTGTTTGTGCTTGTGTGACTGCAGGGCTGTGATTGGCTGTGCCCCTCCTACTGTGCTTCTGGCTATTTTTGAAGAAAATATAAATTTTTAGCACCATGTAAAAGCAACACCATATATTACTTATAATTGCCTACAAAATTAGGGTTTTTTTATTGATCCTATATGTCTCCTTTAAAAATGAATACAAAGATGACTGTCAGAAAGAAGACAGCATGCTATGATCATAGCATGGCAAGTTTATCTAGAGCATTGGGGGGATCTGTGCCACAAACACTTATAGCCCTTGGCCTAGGCCTTTCTGTCCTTTTGATATACATGGGCCCAACTAATTAGAGATAAGTGCTTTGCAACTTTATCTTCTCTGAAGCGACAGTGTGCATGGGTCTGAGAACACAAACCATAAAGTAATCTGATGTCCCATAATCCCAATTAAAATTTTATTAAAAGGAAAGGAACACACTGGGATAGGAAAACAACCTTAACTGTATAGTGTAACAAGAAGAAGTCACAATAGACAACATTACATATGATTTGCAGAGCTCATTATTATTCAAACTGTTAGGCTGGGTTTTAATAATATAATTGTTCTTCTGGACTTTCAGTTATGCACAATGCTGTATACTAAATACAGATATGGGACCTGTTATCCAGAATGCTCGGGACCTTGGGTTTTCTGGATAACAGGCCTTATTTTGGATTAAGTCTACTAGAAAATCGTATAAACATTAAATAAACCCAATAGGCTGGTTCTGCTTCCAATTATATTATTGTTATTATATTTTAGTTTGGATCAAGAACAACGTACTGGTTTATTATAAAGGAGAAAAGGGAAATCTTTTTTTAAAAATGTGGATTATTTTGATTAAAATGAGTCTATGGGAGACACCCTCTCCATAACATGGAGCTGTCTGGATAATGGGTTTCCAGATAATGGAATCATTGTCATTGATGATATCATTGAGGAACACTGGCATCTGCATTATATGTAGGTGTTTGCCTTATAGTTTATATGTCTGCAGCCATAATGATCTCAACCAACCATTTTGGAGACTTTCACATTCTGTTGTGTTTTGATAGCCGAGGATGAACAGGGTATAACAGGGCTATATTAGCAGGTTCATGCAGCCATTACACAACAGCAGTAACTTGAACTCTATCACTCTCAAGCTGTACAGAAAGTATTGTGTATCTGCATAGTACAAGTAATGTGCACAGTGACACCCGCTGGCCATTTGTATAAACACCACACATGCCATTTTATTCTACAAGAAAGCTAACCATATTGCACTAGCCTGTATATTTGTTCAGGAGTGCTATTAATGGGGCCCAGGCCCCCCTTTTAGACCTCCATGATATCACAGCTGACCCATGACTGGCACTTATTTACTAAAGTCAATTTTACTCAGGTTGGAGTTTTAAAGGGGAAAAAATTTTTTGTAGAAAAAAACTTTTTTGTCATTTATTAAACCCTGATGTTGCTAAAAGTCCATCTCAAACCTGCCAATGTCATATAGAAGTCAATGGCAGATGTACCTTTTACAAATAGAGGAGATCAAGATCTGCTCTGGGTTTAATACAATAATTTGAGTAATTTGTGGCTTTGGGGGGATAATCCAGAAAAACTGTACAATTTGCATGTCTTTTCCTGCACCAGATTTTTTCAAGTACATTTATTGGTAATAAAATGCACAGGAGTTTGGTCAAAGTGGTTTTAAAAAAAATAGTGAGAACTTTTTGATTTGAGTAAATAGCCTACTTAATCTTAGAAAGGATCACTCTCCCCCCACCGCCTGGCCACCCATGAGGAGGTCTGTGGTTATACAGTATGTAAATACAAACTGCTCTTTTTTTAACACTATGGCTTTTTTATTCACTATGGCTTAAAAAAAAAGATAGTGCCGCTATAAACTTCTCAATTTCTCAATATAAGAATATATATGAAGTCCATGCAAAGTTTAAACTTTGCATGCAACATTATACAACACTATAAAAAATCATTATATACTGTAATACATATAGATCCCAGCATCCTACAGTGCCTGATAGAGGTGCTGGGGTCATATCGGATGGGGTAGTGTGGGTATATCTGTAGGATTGCTGTACTTGCAGACATATATATAGAGCAGCACGATGATTGAAAAATAAAAGAATTAACATTTGTTGCAGTGTCCCTGAACAGAGCTAGAGTCCATTTAAATTCTTGTACAGTACATAAATGATAAATTGCTCTAGATTCTATCACCCGGTTGAAAGCAATTAGAATTGGCTGTCTTTTCATTAGTCTAGGTTTCTCTTTGTTAGCTGTCACTGTTCTTGCTCTTAAGAATTTAGATCATTAGTGTAAAAGGAAACACAACATTGAAAAAGCAACGACCTTTGACAAAGGATGAATAATAGAGGTAATGCTGAATACAGTCAAAATGCCATTGTGAAACTAATGAAAATTATTGTACCCTATCCTGTTACTCTACCTTCACCTTGGGAACAGGGTTACTATTTATCTGTACTGGAGGAACTATTGCTTTGAATATGCTGATTTGTTCTAAAATGCCGAAAAATTGTTTTTCTGCTTTGAGTGATGATTATTGAAAAAGAAAGTTCTTCAATGTCCATGTTCTCTTGCAATAAACACTTCCACAAGCCATAAGCTATGTGATGCTTATAAAGTTGAACAGGAAGTGCCTGCTGGCATTTGCTTTTTTCTTTTATAATATTTCAATAGACCTTCTTATATTAAACATTATTTTATTATTAAATGTAATAAGGGACTTATTAGTGGATATATGAAAAAGCCATATTATATTTAGTTTTAAAATGAATTTATTTTGGATACAATGACACATAATGAAACTAAATAATTTATCTATGTGTGGCACTTGTGGTATACTCACCATGTGGGGTATCAAAAATATATATAGACGATCAAAGGACTCGCACTCCAATTCTTTCTCGTGAATAAATGTGTTACTTTATTCTTAGATGCATTTTTCCAATGTTTCGGCCCACATTAGGGCCTTTGTCAAGGATATATTTATATATATATAATGTGTTTGGTAGACAAACCCCATTTTTGTCACAAAGCTGTAAAAGGACAATAAATAAAGAAAATGCTCCACATAGAATAAGCACATTATGCATTACCCCAAAAAATACAACCAGGAGTAAGAATCAATCAGACCTGGAATGGGAATCTGTAGATTCTAGCAAATGCCAAACAGGCTACTGTAAGATGACCTATAGAAAGTAACTATTTATTAGGCTGCTTGAACAAACTACTATTGATTAAATTGTATGATTGGACACAACTATTTTTATTTTGTTATAGTTTACATTTTTTTAAAATTAATATAAATTTACAAGATTACAATAAAATCAGGCAATTCAATACAATATTGTAGTGAACTAAGTGTACTCTAAGTGGTACTTTCTCTACAATATGTAGGTGGTAAGTCCCAGTCAAGCTCAATAATATCCTTGTGCTTTGCAACACCAGGGCTTGTTTTGGGGGGGGATTTTTTCAGCTACTATGAATCCTTCATTGGGTGCATTGAGGTCACTTGCACCGTATGAAGGATCCATAGTGGTCTGAAACATGCTGTGCTGAAATACAAGTAAACTTAATGTACTGCTAACACTGGTAGCGTCTTAAGTGAGATATACTGTATGTGGCTGGACATTGTAGGGAAAATGGTGTTCTGTGGTCTTGATGGCAATTCTGGATGACAGATACTGATTAAGTGACTGTAACATGATCTTATTGCTTGTAGCTGATCTTATTCACATTGTATTCACAAATTTGAATTTAAAAATATTCTGTACAAAGCTGAAAACTGTTTTGCATTGGTATTCTTTAAAGAAGAATGACTTACCAACAGAGGATCATATACTGGCTTTTCACTAGGCAAAGATCTGAAGAAATTTGTCTGTAAAACAAAATTTTTGTTATGAATTATGTTCTTGAATTGAACTATTAACTATGAAATCATTAAATTGTTTTGATAAACATTGATTAATAAATAGATCTGTGTCTTATAAAAGCTATAGTCGGGAAGGAACAGCCTGTGAGACCAATGCTGAAATTGAATAATTGGCATCATTCAAATTGGATTCTGCAAAAGAGCAAAGTCAAATATTGGGTTTGGTGCATTCCTAGTTTTCTAAAAACAAAAAGTATGACTGCCACCAATTGTATTTTATCATGTCAGAGACAAAGTGAACTTATACAACTTCTAGATCTTATATTAATATATTTTTCCAGGTTGTGAGGCTGACGCAAATGAAAATTAATTTTTTTTTTTAATGCTTCCAGTGTGTTATAATGCTGACATTGCCAGTTCTGCCAGCTTGGTAGTATATCTTCACTGCTAAATTATTTGCTCTTGGGATTTTTAACTGTTTATATTTTAAAATTTAAAGGGAATATTAACCCAAGATTCAAACTGCCTAATGAAAGAAAATGTAAATCCAATAAACTTCCAAGTATATATGAGTCTCAAATGGGTTTTAATATATTTGTGTAGGGACCCTGAGATTTGGGTGTATTTTACTCAGGCAGTTTTTCATTTAAATTTGGGCACCTAAGGTTCCTTTAGTTAACTCAGGCAACTATGTCCCTTTTCCTGGGTCCATATTAGTTCAAGGGGATTGTCTACTAGGTGGCAGTAGATTAACGTATAAAAGGGTTTAGCCCCATGTGCTCAGGGTCTGTCCTGGGACCTTGGGAAATATTACAGGTCCAGGTTTGCCAGTGTAAAATTAGGAGTGAGAGTAAGTACAGGGTAGCTAGTGAGCAGCTTCCGCTCCAACAAGAAGTAGTGGGGTAAACAACTAGAGCATAGACTACAGTGGGTGAGTTGAGAACCAGATAGGGTACCAAGACCCAAGACCCCAGGCTGAAAACAGTGGGTGAGGTGAGGACTATATCAGGTGCCAAGATACAAGACCCCAAGCTGAGAAACCCAAACCCTAGTGTTTTGTTCATCCAGAGGGATATTGCCTAGTGAGAGTGGTAATTATCCTTTGAATCTATCATTTCTGCGGTTCTGACTACCTGTACTGTGTATTACCTCACCTGGAGCACATTCTATTCCAATGGATGGATTATTGTTGTACATCACTGCACTGTTAAGTTAAATAAACAAGTTAAAGTTTGCTGCAAAGAAACTTTTCTGACTGGATCTATTGCTGCATGGAACTACACTACCGGGGTACCGGGAGTTGCACGGGTTCACTGGGGGGTCCTGGGGCAAGCAAATCAAGCAGTTAGCCAGGTCACACAAATTCACAAATCCACAGCTTAAGTGCACTCAAGGGTGTGCTACATTTGTAAATGTAATTGTTATAAAAAACAAAGTGTGTCTGTCCTTTGCCCTTTAAACATATTCTGGGGAGGAACCCATAAGACAGAACAATGATAAGCCAATTCGGTCAGAAATTACTGATCTTAGCAGTCGGATGGCAGCATACATACAAGCAGCATAACAAAATGCCATCTAATAGTTGTTCTTGGTAATTCTGTTCCAAATTTAAAGGGAACTTTGCTTAGAGTACATTGCAGCAAAGTTCTACTTATTCTTTTTCTTCTTTTCTTCAGGTTCTATGTTTCCAGATTATTAAAAAATATCACAAACTGCAATTTAGCAATATCAACTTTGCTCTCTGGAGCATCAATGCTTTATAAGGCTATTTTACTATTGTTATGCCATGCAAAGTCTCCAAATACTTGCATTTATATATTCTCATTATTCTAAATATCAGTCAGAGAATAATGTCAGAATGGAAAGTGAATGTTATTGCTATGTCAGTGGCATTGAGGTGGGATATGTAATATATAACTGACTGCTGAGGTAAGGACTTTTATGATACGGCTTTTATGTTGGATGCCTTTTAATTTACCCATCATATGGTTCCAAAATCCCTGATTCTTTACAGGTTTATTAATTAGTACCTGTCTAACATATTCTACAGTGATATATAGGATATATAGAGATTATACATTTCATAATTATTTTCCCTAGTGGAGCTTAGACTCTTAGGTCCATATCACATTCACACACTGTGGGCAATTTAATTAGGAATCAATTAGCATGCACATGTATGGGTTTTTTATCTTCTTTTGTTTAACCCAGCCTGACAAATCCATCATTTAGAGTCCTTTTTCAGAGATCGTATTTCTTATCTCCCATGTATTACTTAATTAATACTATGTGGTGCCTAGAAAATGAATGTACTGCTGAAACACCAACAAAACTTAGTCTGCCATTACTATTACTAAACCTCATAGAGGTAGAGGTATGGGATCACTTATCCTGAAATTCTTTAGCCATAAATCTCTGAAATATGGGAAGACGATCTTCCATACGGCCAATTTTAAGCATATAACTCTAATGTTTAATCGTTATTTCCAATTTCTTGCATTTGTTACTTATTCAGTTAGCCAATTAAAGGTATCACCAAACCTTACATTTTATAATTTTTTTCCAATTGCTCAGTAATGAAAACAGTACCTTGTACTTGAAGGTAGCTAAACTACTGGAATCCATCTTCAAAGCAATACAATCCTATTGGGTTTATTAAGGGGCAGATTTACCAATGGTAGAATTTCGAAGTTTAAAAATTAGGTCCCCCCTAGGCTGCAATGGCAATTTGGCAGATTTAAGGTGGTGAAGTGTCGAATTCGAAGGATTTTAAAGGGCCAGTACTTTGACTTATCGAATTTTCAAAAATGTTCTATTCAAATCACATTTTGGACTATTCGATAGTCGAAGTAACCAAAATTACTTAGAAATTTTAATTTTTTTAATTCAAATTTTATTTGAGTATTCACTTTGACTGTTAGTAAATGTGCCCCTTAATGTTTAAATGTTGTTAAGTAGATTTAGGGGCAGATTTATCAAAGGGTCGTATTTCGAGTTTACTCCCATAAACTCGAAATTTGGGGAAAAATATGACCAATCAAAATTTATTTAAAAAATGTAAAATTTGGGTGAATAGGATGTACCTGAAAGTTTTAATCAAATTCAATCAAATTTGATTTGAGGTTTTTCAAAAAATTTTAAAGTCCACCAAATGACTCTAAATTGGTTCTACAACAGCAATTTGACAGGTTTTAGATGGTGAATAGTCAAATCTGAATTTGAAAAGAGACCGTACATGATAAATTTCAAACTAAAAATTAAAAAAAAATTTAAAACTCGAATTGAATTTGGATTATTGCCTAGTCAACTAACACTAAAATAAACTCGAAATTAAAATTTTAAAAATTCCCTTGATAAATCTGCCCCTTAAGTTATGGATATCCAAATTATGGAAATACCCCTTATCTAGAAAACCCCTTGTCCCAAGCATTCTGAATAAAAGATACCATACCTGTTCTTATATCTACTAAGATATTTAGATTCCAAACAGCATTCAGCATGAATTAGAAAAACAAACTTTTCTTATCGAACTGCAATCCCAGAAAAGAAATCAGGGTATATTTCCTTTTCCAAGTGCAAATGCAGCAGCTCAGCTTGTCTGCATGGAAGAGGAGAAATTGTAGCATTGTCTACATCTTTTCTTGATATTTTTCACAAGAGAAATGCTTTCTCAAGAGTAATTTCTTTCTAAGTTCAGAACCCTGCAGGCATGCAGGGCTTATGAGCAAATAATGAATAATCAGAGATGCAGCAGCAGGCATGCGCTGTAACCAGAGCTTATTACATTTTCATGCAGTACCACAAGCTGAGCTGGGACCCACAATCAGCTGCCTGATGAGAAGGCTCTAAATAGATGTGCCAAAAAGATTTATTAGTAGACAGGTAAGGATATGTCTCCTGCTGATTTGAGGCCCTAATGAATACAACCAACTCTGTGGTGAGGTCTCTCCTTCACCCCACCCCCATTGTATCAATTCATTCCAAAATTATTTTGTCATAATTCTACCCATGATCTGAAACTATGATGCTTATAGTTCATTTTGGCCTTGTTCCACATGGGATAATTTTGATCCATTTTTTACCCAACCATGATAAATCCTTTTAAACAGGCAGTAGTTTTTTTTGCAGTGAAAAATATTTTTAAAAATAAATGAATATATATTAAAATATGCCTTTTTAATTTTTCACTATTTTAAATAATAACCACAGATGTTTTTAAGAAGCTGGCAAAATGGGATGCCTTTTTTTCTTTTGAAAAGATAAGAGTCCACTAACAATGCAGGGCATGTGTGTATACTAAGTGAAACACGCGTGTAAATTGCTCTTCTCATTGACTCCAATACTATTCAGCACATTCAGACACAAAGCAAAAGATGCAATTTTTTACAATTTCTTTTTTCACATTTCCATACCTCCCAACATTTTGGAAGTAAAAAGAGGGACAGAATTTTTATTTTCCATACGAAGCGCTGCAACATTTTGACCACTAATTAACATTTTCGTTTTACCAAATTTGGCAGGTTATGAAAGTTTGAAAATATTTTCAATTTTATTATATCAAAATTGTTAAAAAGTATTTTTTGCACCTGTTAGCTTTTCTTCTAGGCTCTCTGCCAAAAGCCAATTAAGTTAGAAATGTTGTTTCTTTTTCTGGCTATTCTGTGCAGAGAAAAGAGGGACTTTCCAATACAAATGAAATGAGGGACTGCAGGTTGCGCTGTCAAAAGAGGGAATGTCCCTCCAAAAAAAAGTGACCGTTGGGGGTATGCATTTCACATGGCAGTTTTATCACATTGCACTGTGCGTCAAAACTATTCTAACGCGCGTCAAAATAAGTGCGCGACAAAACATCAGCGCGAATTGTTTCGCAAATTTCACTGACAAACCGCAAATTTTTCGGCGAAACGCCACAGATTCACCCATCACTACTTGAGAACATAGATTGGGGCATTATGTTTTCAGCTAAAAACACAGAACAGAAATGGTTGTCATTAAAAATTATATTAAATCGTTACTGTCTTCAATTTATTCCCTTAAGGAGTAAATGTATTAGCACCAAGAAAACCTCTATGTTGCTTAATACAGAAGTAAATAAGTTAATAGGAAAGAGGAGAAAGGCATTTAAAAACTACAAGTCTGTTGGGACAGAAGCTGCATTGAATGAATATAAACACTACAATAAATGTTGTAAATCAGCAATCCAGAAGGCAAAGACAGGAAATGAAGTTAATTGAGATGGAGGCAAAAACTAACCCTAAAAAGTTTTTTAAATATATTAATAGTAAAAAGATGCAGATCAAGAGTGTTGCTCCATTAAATAATGGTATAGTATGGTTGTAACAGATCAGTTATTTTCTTCAGTGTATATAATAGAGGAGTCTGAGTTCCCAGGCTCACTTCATAGCTACACTGATGGCTCAGCTCAATCTAGTCAGTGGCTGACTCAGGAAATAATTCTTTAATAAACATTAATGTAAACAAGACACCAGGGCCAGATGGCATACACGCATGGGTTCTAAGAGAGCTTAGATTAGTTTTAGACTAGCCCCTATTTCTGATTTTTTCAGATTTGCTTTCATCTTGTATGGTACCTATGGATTGGAGAAAAGCTGATGTCATTCCAATATTTAAAAAAGGATTTCGATCTCAGCCTGGCAATTATAGGCCAGTAAGTTTGACATCTGTTGTGGGCAAATTATTTGAAGGCTTGTTAAGGGACCACATTCATAACTGTGTCCTAGTGAATGGCATTATAAGCAGCAATCAGGCATGGCTTTATGAAGGATAGGTCATGTCAGACAAATTTGATTGCTTTTTATGATGGGGCAAGATGCTGGGCAGTGGGGGAGCAGTAGATGTGATCTATTTGGATTTTGCCAAAGAGTTTGATACCGTGCCCAACAAACGACTGCTTTCTAAACTAAGGTTTGTTGGGCTTAATGAAGGTTATATGATCAGGTACAGAGGGTGGCTGTTAATGGTACATTCTCTACTTGGAGTAAGGTTCTTAGTGGGGTCCCTCAGGGCTCGGTATTGGGTCAATTTTTATTTAACTTGTTCATAAATGGCTTAGGGGAGGGTATTGTAAGTAATGTATCAGTGTTTGCAGATGACACAAAACTATCCAACCCCATTAATTCCATCCAGGATGCAGAATCCTTGCAACAGGATCTTGACAAACTGGCAATGTGAGTAGCTAAGTGGCAAATGAGAGACAATGTTGATAAATGTAAAGTCATGCACCTGGGATGTAAAAATATCTAAGCCACTTATACCCTTAAATGGGATCTAAAAGCAAAAAAATCAAATCCCATTGTCACTTTCTTTAATGAAAAATCTACCTTAATTTGACTGAATACAGTCTGGTTTCTTATAGAAATTGTACAGAATGTTTAATTAAAGTATATTGGGGATAGGTTTCTTTTTCAGTTAAAAGAACTAAATTTCTTTTTATATTTCAATTTTTTTTATTGATTTTACAACATATAAACAAAGACAATTGTTGCACAATAAACTTCTGAAAATAGAAAAATAAATTTAGCTTTTTTAACTGAAAAAGAAACCTATCCCCAATATATTATATATTTAACAGGGTAAATTATTGATAAGCATTCTACCCATGTGCTGGAGTTCTTTTTATTTTTGCCCTTACATAATCTTTAATGTTTCCAACTCTAGCTGCAGGAACAAAGATCATGGAGCCAGATTTAAACATATAAACTTGTATTCTATTTGGAGGATTTTTATGCTGCAGCCACTGGTTCTGGAGAGTTGGGGAAAGATTGCAATAAAAAAATCAGAGCTTTCTGGATAATGGATTTTCTGATAACATAACATTCAAACAGGCTGCTGACTGGAAAAAGCAACTAAAACAAACAAATCAACTGAAAAAGATAAGTAGTTATTAACTGTTTTTTATAGTAAGGTGTTATATTTAAATAATGTGGTTTAATTTTTTTTATATATTTTCTGTATTTGGTGCTAAGTTTGGTGTGCTATTGTGCTTACAGCAAGTTTGTCACAACCTGATATAATTTGCAGTTAGATTTCCTTAAGTTTGAGGGGGTGAGGGTTGATTAGTTGCACATGAACAGACTGTATAAATAGAATCCCTGGGACTCCAGTGGAGCTTGCTCTGGTGTTTAGCTGCTCTTAAGTGTTTGCTCTTTAGGTTAAGGCTAGATGGGAAGATTCAAGGAGATTTGTCGCCTGGCAACTAATCGCCTCTTCTTTGGGGTGACAAATCTCCTCGAACCGCTTCCCCCTGCCTTCTAGCATCTTAAATGTATAATCGCCTGCGCCTATTCACACGCGGCGCTGGCATTTCCAAAGTCGCTCAAAGTTGCCTGCTTAGGCAATTTCGAGTGATTTCGGGGAAGCGTAACATGGCGTGTGAATAGGCGCAGGCGATTATTCATTTAAGTTGCTGGAAGGCAGGGGGAAGCAATTCGGGGAGATTAGTCGCCAGTTGACGAATCTCCCTGAATCTTCCCGTCTGGCTTTAGCCTTAAGTGGGAGATCTATAAGTGGAGTTGATCGGGTAGAATGTGGTTGATCGGGTAGACAAATTATTGGGTGGGGCTGGGCATGACCCAGTATATATTGGTACTAATAACAAGATAAATGGTAGATGGAAGACCTTAAATAGTGAGTTCAGGGATCTAGGCTCTAAGAATAAGGGAAGGTCTTCTGATGTAATTTGTTTTGGAAATTTAGCCTGTGCCACGTGCAAGTTTAGGGAGACAGCAGGAGCTTAGGGACTTAAATGCATGGCTCAAGTCTTGGTATAGGAAGGAAGGTTTTGGGTTCCTAGAGCACTGGCCTGATTTTTCCTTGGGGTACAATACGGATTGCACCTCAATGGAAGGGGTTCCACTGTGCTAGGGGAAAGAATGGCCAAGAGGTTGGAGGAGTGTTTAAACTAGGCAAGTGGGGGGTGGGTGAGATAAAGAATTATGGGAAACCTAAGGTAGATCGGTTGGGATTGGTAAGGGGTCATGGGGGAGGAGTGAGGGGGCATACAGTTTACCAGTAAAGGAGGCCCCTCTGTTACAAGGAAAACAGACTAATACTAACTTAAAGGGATCCTGTCATGGGAAAAAACATTTTTTTCAAAATGCAGCAGTTAATAGTGCTGTTCCAGAAGAATCCCGTATTGAAATCCATTTCTAAAAAGAGAAAACAGATTTTTTTACATTTCATTTTGAAATCTGACATGGGGCTAGACATATTGTCAATTTCCCAGCTGCCCTAAGTCATGTGACTTGTGCTCTGATAAACTTAAATCACTCTTTGGTGCTGTAATGCAAGTTGGAGTGATATCACCCCCTCCCTTTCCCCCACCCAGCAGCCTAACAAAAGAACAATAAGAAGGTAACAAGATAACAGCTGCCTGGTAAATCTAAGAACAGCACTCAATAGTAAAACCCATGTCCCACTGCGTTCTATTCAGTTACATTGAGAAGGAAAAACAACAGCTTGCCAGAAAGCAGTTCCCTCCTAAAGTGGTGGCACAAGTCCCATGACCAGGGGCAGCTGGGAAATTGACAAAATGGCTAGCCCCATGTCAGATTTCAAAACTGAATATAAAAAAAATCTTTTTGCTCTTTTGAGAAATGGATTTCAGTGCAGAAGTTTACTGGAGCAGCACTATTAACTGATGTGTTTAAAAAAAAAAAAAAAAACGTTTTCCCATGACAGTTTCCCTTTAACATATAATTCTCAAAGTAATGCAGATTTAAAAAGTAAAAGTAGTAACCTCTTCTGTTTGCTGGCAAATGCATGAAGTTTGTCAGGTAAAATGGGAGACCTATAATTATTATTATAATAATTGCATGCTCTAAAACTATGATATAATTGGTATGATGGTGGGATGAAACGTGACTAGACTGTGGATTTAAATGGTTACACCCTTTTAAAGGGACAGAGGAATTAAAAAAGGGGAGGAGTGTGTTTGAATGTAAAGCCTGAATTAAAGCCATGCACTAAAGAAATAACCATTGCTGGCACTGGTGAGGGTGCGGAATCTCTCTCGGTAGAGATTTTGACTGGGCAAAAAGGGTACAAAGAAAGTTATCATTGGTGTATGCTATAAACCACCTTGTATAAATGACGAGTATGAAGCCCAGCTACTTTTACAAATAGAAGCGGCTTCACAACTAGGTCAAGTTATTATTATGGGTGACTTCAATTATCTGGACATTGACTGGGGTAATGGGGTTGCCAAGACAGAGAAAGCTAGTAGGTTTGTAAATATGCTAATGACAACTTTTTATCCCAGCTCGTTCAAGAACCTACTAGGAATAACACTCTTTTGGATCTTGTAATCACTAATAATACTGAACTCATCTCTAGCATTTGTGTGGGTGAGCATTTAGGGAATAGGGATCATAAAATGGTCTCCTTTGAGATTCTGTTGCAAAGGGAATTCTATAAGGGAGTAACTAAAACACTGAATTTCAGGCATGCAAACTTTGACAGTATAAGGGCATCTCCTATACCGTGGACAAGTGGGTCCACAAACCTTTGTGGTGCTGCATACAAAACTTCGTAAAGAAGACCTTCCTGCAGCGCTGAGCTTCATCCATTTTTCGCTCAACATAAGGGCATCTCTGCATCATATTAAGTGGGAAATGCTTTTCACCGGGTTAAACACAAAACAAAAATGGAAAGTCTTTAAAATGCTGCTTAATAAACTTACATGTCAGTATATTCCCCATGTAAACAAGGAACATTGTTTCAAAGCAAAACCTTTTTGGTTCAATAGAAGTGTTGGTGTTGAGGTGGGTAAGAAAATATGTGTTTTTAAGGCTTTCAAGTTAGCAGGGACAGCCAAATCATTTATAAGGTACAAGAAGGCCAATAAATCATGCAAAAAAAGCAAGCTAAAATTGATATGGAAAATGATATTGCAGTAAGCAGTAAAAAGAATCCAAAATTATTTTTTAAATATGTTAATAGTAAAAAAATTAAGCAGGAAGGGGTGGGACCTTTACTATCAGAGGGAGGTCAGCTAGTTGATGAGAACAAGCAAAAGCTCAGATTCTGAAAGGATACTTTTCGTTTACACAAATGAGGAACCAGCTAATGAAGGTTTCCTTATTAATAGTCCCAGTTCTAGTAATACAACCAATGATGCATGGTTCACACATAATAAAATTCAAAAGAGACTTGTTAAGATAAACAAAGGTCCAGGGACAGATGGTATTCATCCCAGGGTACTTAGTGAGCTTAGCTCTGTGATTGCCAAACCTCTCAACTTAATTTATCAGGATTCATTGAGGTCTGGCATGGTGCCGAGAGACTGGCGAATTGCTAATGTGGTGCCGCTATTCAAAAAGGGATCCCATTCTCAGCCTCAAAACTATAGGCCAGTAAGTCTGACATAAGTGGTAGGAAAGCTTTTCGAAGGATTAATAAAGTATAGGATACTGGACTTCATAGCAAAAAACAATACTATGAGTTTGTGCCAGCATGGCTTTATGCGTCATAGATCTTTCCAGACTAACTTAATTTATTTTTATGAGAAGGTAAGCAGGGATGGCAGTGGATGTGATTTACTTAGACTTTGTTAAAGCATTCCATACAGTGCCACACAGAAGGTTACTGGTTAAATTAAGGAACATAGTATTTGTACTTGGATAGAGAACTGGCTAAAAGATAGACTACAAGGAGTGGTGGTTAATGGGACATTTTCTAATTGGACCAGTGTTGTTAGTGGGGGCTTTTCAACTTGTTTATTAATGACCTGGATGTGGGATGGTTTCTATTTTTACAGATGGTACTAAATTGTGCAGAACTATAAGTTCCATGCAGTGTTATTCTGTAGCTACTAAAGCAAATAAGATTCTGCCTTGCATAAAAAAGGAGGGATGAAAACATAATTATACATTCATAAAACCAATCAAATAAGTGAATGCTTATCATAAGAATACTCTGTAAAAATTACTGTGTAAATATATATAAAAATCATTAACATTTAAAACCAACTCCATGTATCTTTCTAGATAGCAAGCTACCTATATCCATAACAGATTTATATACAGTATATTTACACAGTAATTTTTACAGAGTATTCTTATGATAAGCATTCACTTATTTGATTGGTTTTATGAATGTACTATTTATCACTGGTTATTTTATTAATTTATATGAAGCTATAATTATATGCACACGGCCACTTTCAGACTTTGCACCAATCACTTTAATGCCTTAAATGTGATGTCATTCCTTAATTGCATTTGCAATTTGTATAACAATATTTGTATATCAAGCTATTACCATTGAAAACAAATATGGCAGTGTGTTTAATTTACAAACTCTATTGGAAATGGCAAAGCTGTATTATGCAGCTTTCTGGATAATGGGTTTCCACATAATAAATCCTATCAATATAATTAAAATTACTTCTGCCACAATTAGTCATTTTTGTAATAGACACAATGTAAAGGGGAGCCCTTGGTTAGCCATGGAACTATAAAGCCTCAAATTATTTTTATGAATATATTATTTCCTGTTAATCAGATTTTCTCATGCCAGTGAATTTACATATGGGGTTACCTATGTAAAAGTACTCTCTGTCATTCTCAGATTGTTTAGCATACATGGTTTGTCTTGTTCCATTAAGAAAGATTGTTTTGTAACTGTCTGTATTTGTGCTATTTGTGGAAAAAATGCTTTACTTTCAACAACTAACCAGTCCAAATCATTTCCAGCCTTTAATATCCCAGTTCACTAAAATTGGTCATATATTGTGCATTATAAAATGTAACATAAAGAAGACTTTCCGTGTCCATGATCAATATGGAAAGAGTGCACATAGTTTAGCTAAACTTACTTTTAACTGATATATATATGTCAACCATGACATCTTTGACTTAGGTAGGCATACTAGTGAACCAAGTGTGTGATGTATGTGATGTGTTTATGCCTATAAATAAATGTGTAGCCATGTAATATGCAGCACAAAACCATTGTAAGCTGTAAATATATCTGCTTCTTCAAAAAAGAAATTTGATGTACAGTTAATCAGTACCTGCACCACATCACTTACAACTGAAAGAGTTTCTGTAGTAACATGGACAAAATTTGCCTTTGCTCATCCAAATAGTTGCAATAATGAAAACCAATTGATATAAAATGAGTATTGTTGTGTTGTCTTTATCTAAACCAGTGATCCCCAACCAGTAGCTCGTGAGCAACATGTTGCTCTCCAACCCCTTGGATGTTGCTCCCAGTGGCCTCAAAGCAGGTGCTTATTTTTTAATTAATGGCTTAGAGGCACGTTTTGGTTTTATAAAAAAGAGATGTCCTGCCAAACATTCTCTGCTGTAGGCTGCCAGTTCATATAGGGGTTACCAAAAAGCCAATCAGAGCTCTTATTTGACATCCACATGGACGTTTTCATGCTTGTGTTGCTTTCCAACTCTTTTTTAAACTTAAATGTGGCTCACAAGCAAAAAAAGGTTGGGGACCCCTGATCTAAACGTACTCCATACCATCATTTTAGTAAAAAAGTAATACTTCACATACCTTTCTTTTGCTGCTTTGGCTTTGGTTGCTTCGGGACTGACTCCGGGACTGTTCATGAGAAGAAATGTTCACATTAGCTTTTTGGTAAAAATAAAAAGTCAATGGCTAAAACAAAATTTAAACACTAAATAAATGACTGTAATGTGTCCACTTTTGAAAGATTGGTTTGGTGTTTTTAGAAATGGTGAACATTTCTATTTTAGGTTTATAAGCATTTTACCCGTATCTTTTTCAAACATGCATAAGCAGATATAATTAGGGGCAACAAAGTCTTATTGCTGGAGTTGGGCTTATTTAATTAGAAATTATATTTATGAATTCATATAAAATTAATACCTTCAGATGCATTGTTACTTTTATTGATGTTGTAAATCTTTCTACTAAAATGAGTAAACTTTTTTCTAGACTGCACACAAAGGCTGTTTATCCTCCCTGGCTTTAAAGGAAAGCCTAATCTTGAAAATCGACTAGACATACATTAAATAATTTAGGGGGTATAAGGGCAGTTCTTGCTGACTTTATGTTTAATGGATTGGATTTCTATATAAAAAGCTGCTCTTAAACCAAGTATGCTGGCATCTGTAAAGGCTTGGTTAAGTAATGCAGTAATTGGCACCAGTTACCCACTATGACATTTGACATTATTTGCTGCTGATGAATCCCAGAGGTTGCCCAGAATTGTGGGTACAGGGCAGGAGTGTCCAGTTTTGTTCAATCAAGTGTACACATCATATTGTCTGATATAAGTAATTCTAAAACAACTGGACTTGCTGAGTAATTATTGAAGACGTTCACTACTCTTTCGAGCAGCTTCTTCAGTTCAACTGACTGGTATGGGAAGTTCTCATTATATAAACTCTTCCACTAATCCAATCACAATGGCACATTGTAACTCTTCAAAGAGGTGACATCTGAATTTGATTCTGTGTAGTTACTGTGATAGGATTACCAATGTGTCATGCAACTTCTAGACACAGGTGTTACTTGTGTGAGTTGCATGAATGTGTGAAGTGTTCTGAAACCGCTTTGGTACTGATGTGAGAACAGCATTGTATGTACCTCTATTAAGGGGAGGTTTTTCTACCTTGACATGAATCGCTTCTTTCACGCCTCTTTCAAACCAGCGGTCTTCTTTATCCAAGATTTGGACTATTGTATGTACCTCTATTCAGGGATGGTTTTTCTACCTTGACATGAATCGCTTCTTTCACGGCTCTTTCAAACCAGCGGTCTTCTTTATCCAAGATTTGGACTATACTATCTTCAAAGGAGTGTCCCTTGTCTTTGCGGTGTAGAAAGACAGCCGAGTCTTGACCTGTAGTGTTTACCCTCCTATGCTGAGACATTCGCTTGGTGAGCAGTTGTTTTGTCTCCCCAATGTACAGATATGTGCACTCCTTGCTACACTGGACTCCGTATACCACATTGCTTTGTTTTTCTTTTGGTGTTGGATCCTTTTGCTAGGTTTGAAAAACACAGGGATGTGGTGTTTGTTGAAAATCCTCCTGAGTTTCTCCAGCTACATATGGGATGACTATGTTTCGCCTACTATGTGTCTCCGGGTGTTTACTTCTTTTCGTGTTCCTGTTGGGCTTGGTTGCTGCTGTTTTGAGAAAAGCCCAGTCTGGGTCACCTCTTTGAAGAGTTACAATGTGCCTTTGTGATTGGATTAGTGGAAGAGTTTATATACCGAGAACTTCCCATACCAGTCAGTTGAACTGAAGAAGCCGCTCGGATGAGTAGTGAAACGTCTTCAATAATTACTCAGCAAGTCCAGTTGTTTTAGAATTACTTATATCAGATATACCATGACCTGGATGAATGAAAATCTTCATAGTCATACACACCATATTGATTGATTGCATCAGTATCACTTTCAACCTTAATCTACATAAAAGGAATATTGCATGTACCAGAGTCTATCTCCCAGCCAAAAACAAAAACATTTCTTTAATGTTAAGGAGTAGAGTCAACATTGCCTTATACATTGTATAATAAGAAAATTATGACAGCAGCAAAGAATTTTCAGTTGTGATTAGTGTCAGAACACACTATACTCAAAGTTGTAAGTACATGTACGTATGTAGAAATATCTCTCCAATGTCATAAACAAGGAATTGATAAAATTCACACAAGTAAAAGCTTTACAAACAATTAGGCTATTTGTTGTACAGTATATGGCCAGTAACATCACATGTTCACATCCCATGTTCAATGTGTGGTAAAAAAAAAACACACATATTTATTTTTTAACCAAATGACAAATGTAACATGAAATAACATTTCCAGCAGTGGTATCATTCAACTGTCAGCATGTATAAAACAACTGAACTGGTGGGGCCTACTGAGAGTTGTAGTGCATAAGATCTTATATTTCTTCTTGTGTAAATGTGTTTGTGCCACATAATGTATCTTGAGAAACAGAACTATTTAAATGTAGATTCAAGTTTTCTACAACTTATCACCCATTAATACTGTGATTTACTTTTTGTTTCAAAAGTGCAATACACCTTTTTTGTCTTGCAAATAAACCCTTCTAACCTCATGCCATCACAGGGACTTGTTGGACAGCTAGACCAGCTTCAACTTAGGTAGTTCCTGAGTTTACTTTGTGTATTACATCTATCACATCCTGTCAAAATCTAGCACCTATTTATCCAAGTAAATTCAAGGTACACTCACACGGTGGTATATTATGAAATATTTATTGAGAGTAATCTATTGGCCTTGTTTAAATTTGCAATATACTAATTAGTCCCTTTTAGACTTCTACACTTATGTATTGAACTGCCTCTTGAAAATATGCATTGTTGACAAATTGTCAGTTTGTCTGTAGACGTTTGAGAAATATTGGAGATCTCCTATCACCAAGTCTTATACAAAGCTCTGAATCCACAAATACAACCTGGTTAAACACAAAAGGGATGTATAAATGTGGAGCATGTAGATGCATCACTTGCAACTACGTGAAAATAACTACAACCGTACAGTATAAAACAGTACATTAATTAGAATTCAAAAATTTTTAAATACCTTCTCACATGTAATAAATGTTTTAAACAATACATTGGACAAACAAGCCAAACTTAAAAAGAAAGGATTAGGGAACATATATATAATATAGAAGATGTAAACAGTTCAACCACTGTAGCTAGACATTTTGCCAATTGTCATAATTGTTCTCTCTCTCCTCTTTTTCAGTAATTGGCATAGAAAAAATTTCAGTACGTTAGAGGTTGTGATATCCTAAACGAATTACTTAAACAAGAAGCGAAGTGGACATCTTTCTTGAAACTAGGCAACCATTTGGCATTTATATATATATATATATATAGAAAACCAAAGGAAAAACCGCACTTTAGTGCGGTTTTTCCTTTGGTTTTCTACATACATTATAACCAGCACCTCAGCACCTGGGCATTACTTTGTGGTCGAGAGTGCATCAGCTACAGGTTGTATGAATGTATGTCTAATGTCTATTCAGCAAACACAAGACAATCTTGCTAACCAACCTCTCTTCCCTATTCAACAAGTGCATCAATCACCAATCAAACCAGAGCTCTTCCTAAACTGTTTTCCCTCTAAAGAAACAAAACATCCTACCTCTCATAAAGAGCAACTTTCCGTCCTTTGAACATACAAGTGCAACCTTTATAAAACAAAAAACCGTAGGAGTACAACTTATGTAGTGGTTTGTCTGGTGGTATAATCCTGAAATTTGCCACCATTTGGAAATTTTATATAAAATTATAGCTATACAAAATAAATGAAGCATTTTATCATCATGAGACATTTTGTTTGGATGGAGCAAATATGGAGATAGTTGGGCTGTCTAGTTGGTCAAAGGGCAATTCTGCTTTCATTAAGCCATTTCAGTGGCTATACTATTACCAAAATTCTCTGGGTTCAGCATTTTAAGATGTTTTCTCCACCTTTGTGGTTACTGGCTGCCCTGTGGCACATAAATACTGCAGTTATTTCTATGTATATGTTAAGGTAAATTTTGCTGCATTAGTTCCATGCTATTATGCTGCTCGTATATTCTTTTAGAGTTGCATTACAGTTTAGTCATGGTGTACATTTCAACAGTTTAATAAATATTTTAGTTCTTTTCAGCACAGTTGCTGTATATTAATATGAGCAATGCACATGTTGGTACAACATAACCAAGCTTCTTATTGAGAGGTGTACTGGTTGTAGTACTTCTCAGCCACATGTTTCCACTATACAGTTTTGTACAGTTAAAGTAATGCTGCTTTTATCACTGCTGAGGTTTGTCTTCTGTAACCTATGGCCATCTTGAAAGATGGAACAAGGGCTTTTTCTCTGAATAAAAGTGAGGTTCTTTCATAACTTTGTTTTTTTTTTCTGAGAACCTATTCAAAACCTTTGCCCTCCCATCTGACTGCTAGGGTATTAACCCATGAGTGAATGCTGACATGGATGGCCAGAGAAAATTCAAGACCAACTTAATGGTATTTTCCTTTCCTGGCTATCCATAGCAGCATTCACACTTTTCCACCCCATATTGGGTTAACTACTAAGATACAAAGACACTCTTGAGGCGAAGGATCTATATATAAGTGTGTTAGGGTGATTGCTTAATTATAATTTTTTTTAATTCTGTCAGCTATTGGGGCAGGAATAACCCATGAGTGAATGCTGCCATGGATAGCCATGAAAGGAAAATTCCAGTAAGCTGGTGTTGAATTTTCACTCCTATCATGTGTGCATATTGACCAGAAATAATGCAGTATACCTGTCACTGTGCAGATTTTTAGAATTCAATATTTTTGTGGATGAAATCTGCCCTAAAATCACTACTCAAAAATTAAATAATTTTTTACCAAGTACCTTAATAATATGCATTTATCCATGATGTTAAATGTTGGGTATGGACTGAAGTATATATTTTCTGATATCTTTTGCTCTAGAAAAATACTACTGAAAAATGTATTACAAAATGTAGGCTTTCTCCTTTTCCTAATTCTGCCTTCCATTTTTCTACTAAATGCATTTCTGCAATAGATTACCTGTAAAATCTTTTTACAGGACTAGACACAGAAAGAAAATGTATTTAAAGTTTTGATAATTGTGATGTTTATACAAATAGCCTGCAGAGGTCACTGTGCACATGAGTTATGCTTTGTATACACAGTACTGTCTATACTGTTTAAAAGGAAAAGAGTTTATGTAACTGTTATGTAATGGCTTGGCTACATGAACCTGCTAATAAAGCCATTATACTCACCCTGGTGAGCCTACCATACCTCTTACTTTTACTGCTTGGATCCGTATGTTTGAAAATTACATTATTGCCGCTGACCAAGAGGAGATTTCTGCTGCTAGAAAGTGTGCTTTACTTATTCACTGCCTGGGTGCAGAGGGACAGAGTATATTCTATGCATTGAAATTAACAAAACTAATAGCGAGCAAGATAAGACATTTGTTAATATACTGTGGGGTATTATCTCAGTGGAGTGCCCACTCACTCATATATAATATATCCAAAACAAAAAGGGGCTAAACCTCCACTGGATTGTACATCCTAATGTGTTACTCATAATGTCCCAACAATTTTTTGTAAAAAGTGATTTTTATTCACAACCATGCCTTAAATTGGTTAAAAACATAATTAAAACTAAAAGCAGCGCTTGGGAGAAGGGATCCCTTTCCTTTGAGTACTTAATCACACCGCCCGATTTTTTAAAATCAGAGGAGTGACAGGTATATAGTACATATAAATTATGCAACACAATTGGATAGCAATTATACTCTTGTATCTTGTAAGACAGATCTGTCTGTAGAATCTAAAATCTGTTTAATAAAACAGCCTATGCATGCATATATGTATATTCCACAATAGTCATATCCAATGTTATTTATCCAACAACTGAGCTCTTGATAGAAAGGACCAAAAGGTATCCTGTGACAGAAAATGATATGGTGGACTCGGAGACTAGGACTAATATAGTTATCCAAATGCTTTGTGTTGCATTCCACTGCCAGGGCCAGCAAAGGTAGTTTGGCACCCTAGGCAAGAGCTTCACTCAGCGCCCACCCCCCACCCCAATTTTGCATTTTGCATGTGTACAACATATTAACGAATTAAACTTTTCATTTATATAAATATGTAATGTTAACAAAAATAAGGTGCAAGCATACCCAGCAGCCATCCATCATACAGCCCCCTGTACCTGGCACACAAGCCCGTGCCCAGCAGCCAGCATATTGTCCCCAATCTTTACCTGTGCCAGCAGGTGCAGCAGCCAAAAATAAATCATATCACATCATATTGGCTATTGCCCCCAACTTATGTACCTGTGTATGATATGCAAATCTGGAAGCGTCACACTCAAAATCTTCCTTCAGTTCAGGCCAGCCGTCAGCCAGGCTCAGCTGAACAACTGAACTGTGAATACAAGGCTCAGACTGACACAGAGCGCGAACCACACCATAGCACCTAGGCCGCCAGCGCTCTCCCTCCCACTCTCAGTCCACCAGTGACGTCATTGATGCACGTCGCATTTAGGTGGTAGGAATTGTTACTTGCTGGCAGGAAGGAGGTAGAAGGGGAGGGAGGAGATGGGAGGTGTCCGACCATGAATAAATTATTACATAAGCATAACGGGGGGGGGGAAGAAAAAAAATCCCCTTAAAAAAAAATCCCCTTAAAACAATCCCCCAGGGATGGCGCCATAGGCAGCTGCCTACTCTGCCTACCCCTAGTTCTGGCCTGCCAAATGCTGATGGATCCTGGAAGAAGACAGCTGGGGGGAAGATGGCGCCTGCAACCTCCACGCTCAGGACCTGCGCTGAGGGGGTAACTAGCCGGGGGGGAAGTAGGCCGGGGGAGAGGGGTCTTACGGGGGAGGGGGGCATGGCATTTATCCCGATAGGTTGACTTCTCCTTTAAAGAAGTGTAATTCATCAAAGTTACCTGACTCCAAACATGCTCCTGTACTTTACTGCCATTCCATTCTGCCTCTACTGATAAATGGTACACAACTGCATATATTAGTGCTAGAAGAAGCCTAGTGATCAAGGGTTAAAGTAAATCAAAAATATACTGGACACAGGAACATATTCAGAGTTAAAATCTGTCCACAATATAAAAGTAGTCCAGGTGCACATTTCTTAGATTAGCTTCTGTGATGTCCTATTATTAAAATCATTTACACAGATTCCGTTTGATTTCCCTTCAGAGAACCATGTTTCAGCTTTGGGTAATTCCCAAACAGAGGAGGGATTTAATTGTGTATGACCAGCAGGGTTCTTTCAATGTCATAGCGACTGTGCTATGACTTTTAAGCAGTCATGCATTTTGATTAGGCAGTAATAAATAAATGTTGCATATGGATTTGTATCTATATATGATTACATTACTCTGGAATATTGCAGCATTGCAGAAATTGTATCCTTCTCTATGTAATCAATACAGTTATTATTGCATTTGTATACCTTGAAATTGCTCTGTCTCTTCAGCCAGTATTTACAAGTGGGGGTGATTGTGTAGTATGCACTCTTTAGAAGTTGAAGTCTGTAGAGTTAAAGGTTTTGTTTATTTTGTCGCCATAGATGTAAAAGTTTGTTCATAGGTTGCAATGCGCTTAACTTCCGTCCGTATCATGTCAATTCCTGGGAGATCAAGTTGTTTCCAGTTTCTGGCTATAAATGATCTGCTGGCAAGGATCACATGGAATATTAAGTGTTTATGGTTTTTCTTTATTTGCTGTGGGAGAATACCCAGTAATGCAAGGTCTGCTTGTACCTGTTACGTAGGGTCTGTAAGTTCTTGAAGGAGAGCTTGTGCTTTACTCCAGAATGCTTTTGCTTTTGGGCAAGACCACCAAATATGGAAAAATGTTCCAATGTCATTTTGGCATCTCCAACATTTGTTTGATGCATCGGGATACGCCTTTTTTATCCTTACTGGGGTAAGGTACCATCTGTAGATCAATTTGATAATATTAGAGGAGCCAATGTCGCTGGGAATTGAATTTGTATTTTTCCTTGTCACTTGCCATTAGTGATGGGCGAAATGGCCGCGTTTCGCTTCGCCGAAAAATTCGCGAATTTCCAGAGAAATTCGCAAATTTTTCGCCGTTTCACAAAACGAGTCGCGCGTCGTTTTTGACGCGCGTCGCGTCGTTTTTGACGCGCGTCGCGTCGATTTTGACGCGCGTCGCGTCGATTTTGACTCGCGACTCGTTTTCGCGCGGCGAATTTTTGATGGCGAATTTTTTTGGCCGTTTCACGAATTTATTCGCCAGCGGCGAATCGCGGGAATTCGCCGTGAATTCGCCCCTGGCGAATAAATTCGCCCATCACTACTTGCCATGTTTGTAATGTTGGTTTTATTGGCCGTGGTAAGGGTTCGTTGCTTAGTGTTAGTTTTTTGTTATGTGTCCATAGGTGTGTGGTTATAGATTGTTTAGTTTGTTGTTTATAGATCCAATGCTCTAAGTCTACCCAGCGTTTTGTATTTTGTGGGAGGTGCCAGTCTGCCATTTGACTCAGAAGTGTTGATCTGTAATAGGTTTGTAAGTTGGGGCACGCCAGGCCCGCTCTTTGCTTATTAGTATACATGATATTTTTGGCAATTCTTGGTTTCATTGGACCCCAGATAAAAGCCATAAAGAGTCTTTGTAGTGGTTGAAAAAATGAGTTTCCTAGTTGAATTGGGAGCACTCGGAAATTATATAATATTTTTGGGAGGATCAACATTTTAATTCCATTTATCCTTCCTAGCCAGGATACAAATGTAGTTTGCCAAGCTTGCAGTTCATTGTGGGTATCTCGCAGTATTGAGGCATAATTTTGCTGATATAAAGTATCAGGGTTGGCTGTAATCTTGATTCCCAAATACTTGATGGAATTATCTTGCCGGTCCATAGTATGGTTTAATTTTAGTTGCTGCAGTTCCTGTTGCGTTTTATGAATTGGGAGTGCCTGAGTTTTTAATAGGTTCAGTTTGTAGTGGAATAATTTCCCGAATTCAGACAGTTCAGTGAATAGTACACCCAAAGCCAAGGATGGGTTTGTGATAACTAAGGCTACATCGTCTGCGAATAGAAGAATTTTGTGTTCGGTTGGTCCAATCTTGAGTCCTTGAATACTACTGGTTTGTCTTATTTTTTGTGCTAAAGGTTCCATGCTCAGAGTATAGATAAGAGGGGATAAAGGGCATCCCTGTCTGGTCCCGTTGGATAGGGGGAAAGAGTCAGAAAGGAAACCATGTAGATTGACTTGTGCTGATGGGTTTGAGTACAAGGCCATAATGGCAGTTATTAGAGCGCTTGGTATAGCGAATTTGTTTAATACTTGTTCTATATACATCCAGTTCACTCTGTCAAAAGCCTTTTCGGCGTCAAGTGCCAACAATAAGGAGGGTGATTTATTTCTATATAAGTAATGGGTCAGTGTAATCAAATGCCTAGTATTGTCGTATAATTGTCGTCCTTTTACAAAGCCAGATTGATCATTATTAATTTGTTCAGGCAGCAGGGGTTGGAGCCTTTCTGCTAATATTGTGGCATATATTTTCACGTCTCCGTTGAGTAGTGAAATTGGCCGGTAATTTGCACATTGTGTTTCATCTTTCCCTGATTTTGGTATTGTTGAGATGTAAGAGAGTAGCATTTCCTTTGGTAGTGCACCTGTTTGGAATGCTTGGTTTAGGGTTCTGGTAAGATATGGGGTGAGTTGAGAGCTGAATTTTTTGTAATATCTATTTGTAAACCCATCTGGTCCTGGTGCTTTGTTAATAGGCATACTTTTGATGGTGGCTGCAATTTCAGCCGGGCAGATAGGGGCTGAAAGAGACTTCATTACCTCTGGTCTGACTTTGGATCTTTGGATTTTTTCGGTAGTGGGTAGTTTTATTCTTGGGTCATCTTTTAGGTTGTATAGGTTAGAATAGAATTGGCCAAAGGTATTTGCTATGTCCTTAGGGTTTATTTTAAAGTCTTGATTTGTTGCTTGTATTTTATCTATTCTGTGCAGAGAAGTCTGCCTGATTTAGGGTTTGAGAGTATTTGGTTGTTTGTTTATATAGGTAGTTCCATTGGTCCTGGGTTATTTTCCTTTGTAGATCCTGTTCCCATGCTTTCATGGCTGATGGAGGGTCTCTGCAAATTTTTTGTGATAAGGCATTGTATGCTATAGTTATTCCCTTCTTTTTGTGGGGAGTCTTGAGGCATCTCTGTTCAAATGGTGTAGGAGATGTTGCTGCATGTAGATTGTTCGTTTGTAGGTAATGCCTTATTCGTAGATATGTGTATAGTTGGTTTCCAGAAAGTTTATGAGTATTTTGAATAGTTGAGAAAGTCGTCTTTTAGGTTGTATAGGTTAGAATAGAATTGGCCAAAGGTATTTGCTATGTCCTTAGGGTTTATTTTAAAGTCTTGATTTGTTGCTTGTATTTTATCTATTCTGTGCAGAGAAGTCTGCTTGATTAGTTGCTTCTTCAAGGCTGCATTTGCTTTGTTTCCCATGACATAAGCATAGCTTTGGATTTTAAGTAGTTTATTTTGGCATCTGTGTAATATTGATAGATTAACCTCTTCCTTGAGTTTACTTAGCTGTAATTCTAAAGTGGGAGAAGGGGAGACGTAATTTTGTCTCTCAAGCTCATTTATATGGAACATTAGCTGTTTCTGTTTAGCTTTGGCTTGCTTTGCTCTATGTGCAGTTATGCTGATTAGTTGTCCTTGGATTGTCGCCTTATGGGTGCACCACAAGGAACTATCTCCTACTTCTTGATTATCATTACTTAAGAAGAACTGGTCTATTTCTTTGGCTATTTTCTCTGTTATTTTAGGGTCGTTTAGGAGCGAATTATTTAGCCTCCATGGGGGTCTGGTTGTGAATTGGTATTTTTCTTGTAAGGTAATAGTTACTGCTGAGTGGTCTGTCCAAGTTGTGGATGAAATAGAGCTATGTGTTATATGGTTAAGTGTCTGTGGTTGGACTAGGAACAGATCAATTCTTGTGTAGGACTTATGATAAGGAGAATAGTAATTGTAATCTTTTGCTGTAGGGTTCGTGACTCGCCAGGCGTCATAGAGATTGTATGAGGTCAACAATTTCGTAAGATTCTTAGCTCCTTTGGTAATTATACTGCTATACTTTTTTGGTAGAGTAGAGGCTTGGGGGGTTCTATCCATTTCAGGATTCAGTATTGAGTTAAGGTCTCCTCCTATTACTAGTATGCCCTGTTGTATGGGTGTTAGCTTCTCTAATACCTGCCTGAGAAATTGGACTTGTTTACTATTGGGAGTGTAGAGGTTCACCAGTGTGTATTGCTGTTGGCTTATGGTACATATCAATATGAGACATCTGCCTTTGGAATCTGCCAGTTGCGTTGTACTTTGTATATTTAAACTATGTTTTGCTAATATGGCTACACCTCTTTTTTTAGTAGAGATGGTGGCTGCTGCTATCATTTTGTAATGTTTGTTTTTTATGGTCATTTGGTCTTTATTACAGAAATGGGTCCCCTGCATCCATATTAGGTCTGCTTCATGATTTTTACATTCTGCTAAGGCAAGTAGCCTTTTGCGGGGGTGGTTAGGCCCCTCGCATTGATAGTTAGGCATTTCAGTACCTTTTTATTTTATTGAGGTGGTTGTACGGGCAGCTGGTAGAGTACCATTGGTATTTCACATAGATTAACATAGCAGTAAGTGCTCCAATAGAAAAGAGAGAAAAGAGAAAGTAGAACAATATTACATAACCAGAATGTGTTATAGACATAAACATCATAAACTTTATACATAAGTTGCATATTACCCATTTTCCCTTTGTGCCCTTTTTTGGGCATGGTGTTACTTTTGGTAATGGGTGTGTAGGGGGTGATTGTTCAGCTGTGGATTGCAGTTTCCTATCCCGGTGCCTTGGGATTAGTGCAGCTGTGAGTCCACAAGTCTAGTTTAAAGGCCATAGTAGGCAAGACTTATGCTGTAACTTTTTGCCATTCTTGTGTCAAGTGGAGGTTATGTTTTGTTTGAGAGGCTTTTGGTCGTTGCTCTAGTGGTATATTCCATTCTAATAGGGTTTGTTTTCCTTCTGCAATTGTTGTGATCATTTTTTGTGTTCCTTGCCATTGTATTATCAATTTGATCGGGTAGCCCCATTTGTATTGCACTCCCTGGGCTCTTAAGGCTTGTGTTATAGTATTAAATTTGCGACGTTTAGCTAGTGTAGCTGGTGAAAGATCAGCGAAGATTTGTATTTTGTCATATGGTTGGGGTAGGGTTTTTTGTTTCCTCATAAGTTGCATCAGATCTTCTTTAATGTAGAAAAAATGTATTCTTAGTATGACATCCCTGGGTGCTCCGTTGGGTGTTGTTTTTGGCTTTGGTAGCCTGTGGATTCTATCAATGAGGAGGTGGTCTGTCGGGGTCTCTGGTAGTGCTGTTGTTATAAGGTTTTGTGCGTATTGAGAAAGTAGTTGTTGTGTAATGTCTTCTGGAACCCCTCTCAGTCTTATATTATTTCTCCTGGACCGATCTTCTAAGTCAGCTATTTTGTTTTGTAATGCTGATATGAGGTCTTCCTGTGAGTTTACTTTATCAGCCATGGAGTCATGCACTGAGACTATCTCCTCCATTTTGTTTTCAAGATGGTCTGTGCGGGCTCCTAAGGCCTGTAAGTCTGCCTTGAGTTCACATAATGTGTCTTTAGTGTCTGATTTTATGTCTTCCCTGAGTTGTGCCAATAATTGTTTTAAATGAGAGTCAGTTAGCAATGTCCCATGTTGCGTGTACTTATCTGTATTTAGTTCAGTCTCCGTTTCGCTGCGTGCTGGGGATGATTCAGCAGACGACGGCTGGGCGCCATCTTGGGTCTCCTCCATGTGCGGAGATTTCGGTTGCGTTCCATAAAACGCGGTAAGCTGGAGAGATTGCGCTTTCCCTCTACATTTGGTCATCTCTCCGGTTCTAGATGTGCCGGTTTTGGGAAGATTCGTATGCATATGGCTCACGTTTTGTCATTTATTTATGGCACCGGAGCAGGAGCCTCTGCACAAGCCGTCCGCTCACATTCACGTGGTAGCCACGCCCCCCCATAATAATATACTTTTTAAGTAGCATGTGCCATTGGGTAATCATAAATAGAAAATTGCCATTTTAAAAATTAAGGACAGCCTCCTGGGATCTTTTGATTCAACGGTGCACACAAACATACCAAACAAACTATGCGTTAGGTCACATGAGCCAATTAACAGACAGAGTTCTGTCTTTTTCTTCCACACTTCTTCCTGTTACAGTTATAGCTGTAGTATTTCTGGTCAGGTGATCTATGAGGCAGCACACAGACCATCACGAAATAGTGGATCAGGGCAACAGATGTAAAAGGGCAATATTTACTTAAATATATATATTCCAGTTTGGTAAATTTCTTTAATATGCCACTTTAAGTATTCATTTTGGGGGTATAGTTTTCCTTTAAATAAAAGCATTTCAGTTATATTTTGTTACTATATATCTCCCACATATGAACATTTTCAATAAGTTAATAAGATTTAACCAGCAACAGCAATCATTTGAAAGGAACTGAAGCAAAACCTGTACAGCCAGGGTTTTAGTTATGCTTAAGTTTAATCATCCATAGTTTGCTACGCTGTGTTAAGATATAAAAAAGCAAAGTGAATGAAACATAGAAATTAACCTGGACCAAAAACTTAGTTTTTTACCTCTTATATGCTTTTTAAATATATATCCCGGAATCAGTGAAGCCGAGTCAAACGTACATTGGGGGATGTTTCCCTGTTTATCTTGTTGCCAGTACTGCAAACCACTTAAAGGGCATGTAAAATCTAATGTTTAATGAAAAAGAAACTTATCTCAAATATAATTTAATTTAAAAATTGGTACTTTTTTTTTATAAGAATCCTGACTGTGACAGTGAAATTCTCCCTCCATTTACTGCTGTGGATAAAAATTGTCAGACAGTCCCTAACTGCTCTGCAGGGAAACAATCATACTTATGAACAGCAGGGGGACTTTACATCCCCTTTACTGTTTCCAACTCCAGCTGCAGGGACAAAGATCATGGAGCCAGATTTAAACAGATAAACTGGGATTCTATTTGGAGGATTATTATACTGCAGCCACTGGTTCTGCAGAATTCAAGAAAGTTTGTATTAAACAACCCAGTGCAGTCTGTATATTCTGATTATTAATCAGATTTGCTGTATCGGCTTATGACAGATATTATTTGATTTGTGCTGTTTTGATAATTTATGATGATCCCTAAGCAGCCCAGGCCACACTGAGCATTTGCACAGTCTTGGTCTTGCAAAGAAGTTTAACAAAGTTACAAGATGACAGTCCCCTGGGGCCAACTTTGAAAGCATACCGTAAATCATTTGCTTGATTAGGCTTGTGGTGCAATAAGATCATGTTTATGTTTAGTATACAAAATACAGCATTTATAGCCTTTTTCTATTTTAGACTTTCCTTTAAAGGGTACTTTAGATGCTTGTCAAAGTTTGCCATGTATGTGTTGCTCCTATATGTGTTGCTCCTTGTGGTCTCCCATATGTTACAACCCAGATATCACAATAGAGCTCTACTATTAGAAAGGGGAACATCAAACTGCCTGTGTTTCACTGTTTTACAGAAGCATTGCTGATGCATTTTAGGCATATGGTTTTAGAATGTTAAATTAGTGTGAACATCATGAATGATCATTTCATATCCTGTATGTTGCTTCCTGTTTTACATTTAAAGGAACAGTTCACCATAAAAATGGGAAGATAGATGGGCTATGCAAAATAAAAAACGTTTCTAATATGCTAAGTTAGCCAAAAATGTAATCTATAAAGGCTGGAGTGAGCGGATGTCTTATATAACAGAACAGAACACTACTTCATGCTTTTCAGCTCTCTTAACTCTTAGTCAGTCAGTGACTTGAAGGGGGGCCACATGGGACATAACTATTCAGTGAGTTTGCAATTGATCCTTAGCATGCAGTTATGATTCAAAATCAAACAGTTATGATCCATGTGACTGATTGGTTACTGCCTGGAAGTAGTGTTCTGGCTATTATGTTAGACATCCAGTCACTCCAGCCTTTATACATTACATTACTATATTTAATTTTTTTTTTTTTTTTTGTACAGCTTATTTATTTATTTTTATTCTGAACATTTCCTTTAAATGCCTGCACCTGTAAATACTAAATTGATGCTTTTGTACTTATAGCTTGATAAAGGATTTTGGAAACATTGCATAGAGAGATGAAGTATGTAGTACTTTAAATGCAAAAAAGTGTATATTAATATAGATTAATATACACTATTTTTGCATTTAAAGTAGTGAGTCGGGGGGCGTGGTCTGCATGCGGAACGAGTAGGACGCACGCTGTGTGAGCTCTGCCTGAGGGCCTTTAAAAATCCTGCTACAGATCCGGTTTTACCGATAAAAACTTCATTCTCTGGGGTGCGAAGTCACTGCACACACTTACCTGACTCCTCATGCGAAGAAACCGGCAGACGTCCAAGTCTCACACCGCTGCAATGACGGAGGGGAAACATATCCAAGATGGCGCCGCGGCTGTAACACAGCGAGCCGCACCCTCCCCCGGCTCGCAGCCAAAGCTGAAAGACGCTGCTGCCAAGAAGCTGGAACGTTTTGCTCGCCAGTCGCCACCTCTGGGGGAAAAACAAGGTATGTCTTCGCCCGCAGAAGTTACCCCTGAGGTTAGGGAGGGCCCTCCCACGCCTGGCACCTCAACTCAGCCTGCCTCTCCTACAGACCCCACGCTTGCAGAGGTGCTG
>CM044432.1:72629580-72660291 GCA_024363595.1 Xenopus borealis | reverse complement strand
TGTTATACTTTCAATAAAGCAGAAATTGATAAAAAAAAAAAAAAAGTAGTGAGTCATTTTCTCTCTCACCATATATAATATTTTCATATCTGTATCCGAATATCAGTTAAGGATAATCCTGAGCAACCAGTGGCTCAATAAAAAAAAAAAGACAGGAAAAATACAAAAGCAGCAGCCAAATTATGGATATATTATGACTGCCTTTTAATCAGCTCAGATACAGAGTAAGTCAAGTTCAGATGAGTGTTCAAATCTGTTATCTCTACTTTAGGGTGCAACTTAACCAATTCTACAAAACCTCTTTATGCATATAAACATTTCATTAACCTTTGCAGCAGTTTTCTATATATTATATTATATATATATTCATAAAGTTTTAATCAGCGTATTATTGTGTTTGGCTGATTGCCTTCATACTTACCCACACATAACCTGTTATTCCATGCCTCTTTCATTACTTTTTTGCCAGGGGGTTCAAGGGTAAATTAAGTACAGTCCACAGTGACATACCTATCCATATGCAACAACTGTATTTGAGGAGAAGACCTTACTGACTTCAAGTACAAACAGTGTTTTGACTGTTGTATTTTCCATAAGATCTCATTGGTAGTCAAAACTAAGGCCTCATTAGTGATGTGCGGGCTGGCCCGATACCCACGGGTCAGGTGTGCAATCCTCTTTGCGGGTGGTGGGAGGGTGTGGGTTGAGCTCTTCTCCTGCTCTGCCGGCTGAGGGAGGTGTGTAAATGCAATCTATAAGCGATATTTGCACTTTTGAAGTGAGGTGCAAGTGTCGAGTGTTTGAACTAACATGGCCAGTTTGACCAAAGTTACAGTGTGCTACAACTTTTATTGATTGCTTGTCTCCCAAATTGTAGTCACAAGCAACTTTAATAGACATCTGTGATGATTCTGTTCAATGTAAAGCAATTTCAGTCTATTGGCAAAGCTAGACAGATAACAGATTACCTCTATTTCTATCTATGAATTGGAGGAAAGCTGATGTGGTTCCTATATTTAAAAAGGGATTAGGATCTCAGCCTGAAAATTATAGAGTACTTTTGGTGGACAAATTATTTTAAGGGACCACTTTCAAAAATTTCTCCTGGTGATTGGCATTATGAGCATGGCTTTAGTAAGGATAAGTAAATAAGATTCTGGACAGCGGGTGGGGCAACAAATCTTTTTGTATTTTGCCAAAGCATTTGATGCAGTGACCCAAAAATGACTGCTTTTTAAAATAAAAGGGCTGTTTGGCTTAATGTTTGCACATAGATAGTACACTGGCTACAGGATTGGGTACAGAGGATGCAGTAACATCAAAAAATTTGTTAGTACACAATGAAACCCCCCACAAAATCGCAAAGTCTTTATTTAGAAATAACTTACAGAAAATCAGCTTCCTGTCCTCTACAGAAAAGGTGACAGGGCGATCAGCCATAGAGCATCGCTCGATTTCTCCTCCCTGGCTTTCTGTTGCTGGATCCTTTAGCTTCCACATTCCGTGCTTCCATGTGCAGCAGCGCTTCCAGCATGAATGCTGCTGCTGCTGCTCTCATCGCTGCTTTGCTCTCTGCTACTTCTCCTCCCTCTGGTGAGCTCTGCACTCCCATCTTCCCCTCCACGTTGGGGTCACAGCCGCCGCATCCCCTAGCTCATTCGAGGAGGGTACAGCAGCCCGACCCCGCCTCTCCCTGTCTCTCCCACCAGGTAAATAATAAAAAGAATCCCTTTGTGGGCCCTGTGTCAGACGATGAGTCCGCTAGTGGTGACGCCCTGGGTGTGTGTGTTTGGACATTTAGAGAGCTGGCGGGCCTGAAGAGAGGCCCAGAGCCGGCGCCATTTTCTTTGAGAGGATCCTAGGGGGGAGGTGTATGGTCGCCCTGTCACCTTTTCAGGAAGCAGAGTTTCTGTAAGTTATTTCTTAATAAAGACTTTGTGATTTAAGTAGAATTTGTCTTGGGGGCAGATTTACTAAATTCACATGAAGGATTCGAAGTTCGATCAAATCTCAAAAAGATTCGAATTCAAATTTTAGAATATGCAAATGAGGCAACTTCGACCATCGAATTTTCAGTATTCGACCGATTCGAATAATTTGATATTCAAATTTAATTGTATTCGAATATTCGACTATTCGATTGTCGAAGTACTTCCCCTTTAAAAAAAATTCGATAGGCCAGTTTGCCAGATTGAACCTACCGAATTGCTTTAAAACCCTATGGGAAGCTCCCATAGGTGTTTTAAAAAAAATTTGATTGAATAGTAAAAATTCAATCAAAGGGTTAACATCGTTTGATCGAATATTTCCTATTCGATCGTTCAAATATTCGAATATTCAAATAGCGGTAAAATCATTTGATCATTGACATGGTCGATTTTCTAATATTTTTCAATTCTCAATTCGACCAATAGTAATTCTGCCCCTTGGTGTTTTTATTCGTTGTGTACTAACAATTTTTTTTTTTTTAATTCTGATGTTACTGGTCCTTTAATGGTACATTCTCTACTTGGAGTAAGGTTTTTAGTGGGGTCCCTCAGGGCTCTGTATTGGGTCCACTTTTATTTAACTTGTTCATTTATGATTTAAGGGATGTTGCAAACAATGCAGACCAATTAATTCTATCCAGGATGCAGCATTCTTGCAGCAGGAGCTTGACAAACTGGCAAACTGTGTGGCTAAGTGGAAAATGAGATTCAATGCTGATAAATGTAAAGTCATGCACCTAGGATGAAAATATATGCAAGCCACTTACACCCTTAATGGGACTTCAGTAGGCTAATCCACAATGGAAAAGATGCTTGGAGTGATAATAAACTTGGCTGTAACAAACAATGTCAGCAGATTCAAGGGCAAATAACATATTGAGCGGTATTAAAAGGGGTATAGATTTGGTGGAAGAGGGGATTATTCTTCCACTGTACCGAGCACTGGTAAGGCCCCATCTGGAATAAGCTGTACAGTTTTGGTCTACAGCGCTCAAAAGGGATATTATGGAATTAGAGAGGGTCCAGAAGAGGGCAACTGAACTGATAAAAGGTATGGAAAATCTAAGCTATGAGGAAAGACTGGCCAAGTTGGGGTTGTTCACACTGGGGAAGAGGCACTTGAGGGTGATATGATACTTGTATGAATATAATATAATAATAAGGGGATCCTATAATATTCTCTGTAATGCTTTATTTACCAGTAGGTCCTTCTGGGCACCCATTCCGATTAGAATAAAGAGGTTCCAGCTAAATATTTAGAAGAGGTTTTTTTACAGTGAGAGCTGTGTAGATGTGGAATTCTCTGCCTGAATCATTCATTCTGGCTGTTACATCAGATAGCTTTAAGAAGGGGTAGGATGGCTTTTTAGGAAGTGAGGGAATACAGGATTATGGAAGATAGCTCATAGTACAAGTTGATCCAAGGACTGGTCCAATTGGCATCTTGGAGTCAGGAAGGAATTTTTCCCCCTCTGAGGTAAATTGTGGTTTTTGCCTTCCTGTGAATCAGCTAGTAGTTATACAGGTTTTATATAGACTTAAAATGTTGATGGACAACTGTCTTTTTTTCAGCCTAACTTACTATGTATGTAGTACAACAATATAATCTGGGCTGTAAACAGTACAGGGATAGAGAGATGTAGTCTGCTCACTGTGTCTGTCAGATTGCAAACTTCCAAACTGGAGAGCTGCTAAACAAAAAGCTAAGTAATTATAAAAAAAGAAAACACAACAACAAATAAAAAATGAAGCACTGGTGTAACCCTGTGTCTGTATGGGGGCCTGGGAAGCAAGGGGTTCGATCCACAGGTTCTGCTGTATGGAAATTCCTTCTTCTGGCCCCTTCTGCCTCCTTATAGCTGACCTCTGCCACCATAAACAAACAATCGGCATGAGCACATGCAGCCAACAGTGGGGTGGGAACTAGGATTTGACATAAAAGCCTGCTATGACCGGGCCCTCCACAGTTTTTTCTAGAGGGGGCCTGGTCCCTAGTAGTTACTCCATGGAATTAAAGATCAAATTGTAAGAGAATATCATTGTCTGCATCATACTAAAAGTTAACTTAAAGTAGAACAACCCCTTCAAGGTCTTCAGGTCTAAAAAGAGACTGAGCTTTTCAAATTTGTAGCTGTAACAAACAGAAAAAGCAAGGTTGTGTAGTTATCTAAAAAGGAGAAGTAGCTAATATTTTGGGCTGACAACATATTTATCATAATTCAAATTTGTAAATTTTATATATTTTTTTTCAAAATCCAATGGTAAAACTGAATTTATAAAAAACTGAATACTACCATAAAAAATAAAATTCATATTCATTTCCATTTCCATTGGGTCTACAAGCTCTCAAAAAAAATTTTATTTTTTAATTTTGAAAAATTGGTAAATTTTGCCTAGGACAGCTCCTTTTCATTTCTACATGAAGCTTTTAGGTGCCAACATTTTACATTCACATTTTTGAAAATTTTTGTGCTTAATAAATATTAAACATTGAAGAATTAATGAGTAATAGTACAAAAAAAATCAAAACTAAATTGAAATTCAGTAATTGATATATCACTCCCTTGGTGTAAGATAACACAATACTAATATGTCCTTTATGTGGTTGGAAGGAGATATTTAGAACCAGACCACCCTCCAATTCTGGCTTTACATTTAAAGATCCACATGTTTGTTGAACCAACACCAACACAAATTAATAAATATGTGCTTTGAAAGAGACTAGTTGCAAAAATATGAGAACATATTTCTCTACTATAACTCTACTATAACACCATCTTGTGGCTAGTGCTCTGCACTACAACTGCCCTGATTCACACATCTAGGCACATTTACTAAGGGTCGAAGTGTAGTTTCGAATAAAATTAGAATTTTTAAAATTTGAATTTCGAAGTAATTTCTAAGTCCTGGAAAATCAAATTTTGTTTTTTAAGAATCGTTCGAATCGAATGAAGCGATCGTTTGTTTCAATGATTTTAATTCAATTGAAAAAAATTTGATGGTCTAATTCTAATTTTTTTTAATTCGAAATTCGACCAATAGTAAATATGCCCTCTAGTGTCAAAACGTGAAGGGCAAGTAATGCTACAAAAATAAGTAGTTCTCACACAAATGGAACTTAAGTGCATGTTTTATTTTTGGAACCTCCTTATCAAATGATGCCATATGCAAGAGTGAAATATTGTTTTGCTCTATTTTGTGAGCATTATGCATGTTTTGCAGCTTAATGCCGCAATGGATTATATATAAATATAGGAAAATCAACAACATACATGCTCAGTGGTAATGTGCACTTTGGCAGAAATAATGTAAATGGTAGTGTGCTGGGGATTTTTGCAGATACGTTGTCTAATTCTAGGCAGTATCATTCTGTGGCTACTAAAGCAAATAAAGTTTTTTCATGCATAAAATGGGCATTAAATCAAGGGATGAAAACATAATTTATATATAACGCTTTGCACATTTATTAAGTCCCATGAGTGCTCTCTGTTCTTTATGCTGATACAGGTATGGGACCTATTATCCAGAATGCTCTGGACTTGGGGCTTTCTGGATAATGGGACTAGAAAATCATGTAAATATTAAATAAACCCAATAGGCTGGTTTTACTTCCACTAAGGATTAATAATATCTTAGTTTGGATCAAGTACAAGCTACTGTTCTATTATCACAGAGAAAAAATAAATAATTTTTAAAAACTACTGCAGTAGCATCTGGGCTTTTTTGCCTTTTTCTAGGGCTGAGTGCTCTGCTCTTCAGACTCATATTAAGAATGTAACTATTTTTAATGTAATGATCATTTATGCAGATTGATTTATATAGTTTATATACGGTAAGTAAGTGTGTATGTAGGTATGTGTTCATTTGGAGGGGACAGCGCCGGATTTGCTGGGTGGGCGCCCCTAGGCCGCACTGTCCGTGCTACCTCACGCAGGAGCAAGAGCTGGACCTCGCCACAAATCTGGGCCTGGTAGAGGATGAACTTTGACTTTGGTCTTTTTTCAGCAAAATGTAACTGTGTAAAAGGGGTAATTATAAAATAAAAATATTTCAGCAACCAATTTTTTTCCCCAAAGAAGATACATTAATGTGTAACATATAGGGGATCCTGTGCCACGTTCAGCAGAGCTAAATGTGGTATTCTTAGACCCAGCATTTACCAGGACCTATACAGCTGTACTTGCTGTGGTCTCCTGGTGGCTACTATATACATACACACACACACATATATTTATATATATATTGTTTTGGTTTTGGTTTACTGAATTATATTATCTTATATAAAAAATTCCTTATATTAACAGATAGATGTGGTTGATTATATGTCAAAAACCAATGTTTTCTCCATGCTTCCTTTTGTTACAGTTTTTGTCCAGATTTACAAACAGGCATGAAGTGGCATAAAAACTTTGCTTGATTTTATTGAGCTTATTTAATACCAGAACCCATTATTTAGAATATTATGGCAATGAGAATACTGAAGCAGAGTTGTGTGTTGTAGAGATTCTATATTAACAATGGTTCACTGTTTTCCTGGGATGGGTATGGCACCTTAAAAAATGAATAGTCTGTACCAAAAATGCAGGTATGAATGTTTAAAAGTTTTTTTTCCAAGCCAGTGAGTGTATACCTAAAGCAGTTTAAGGGTCCCAAAGCAACTGGAATATAATTTACTAGTGGGATCAATAGGCATTTTGCCTGACTAAGCACACAGTTTTGACAATCATGGGCTCATACAGTTGTTGACATTATTATGAGGAGAGATGAAGAGAGGCCATGACACTATTGATCTTTCCAACGTTCAGATCTGCTTACCTATTTAAATGTATACTATGTGGTTTCTGGAGTAGGAAAATAAACAGATTTTTTTTTATTTGTTCAGCAATAAATTTAAAGTTTACTGCACAATAAAATCATCAACAAAATGATGTGTAGTCTCTTTCTTGACATTGTTAGATAAGGATAAATGTTTAGGGAATAAGCAAGATGTGACTAGAATTAAATGAGCATGTTAGGTATGGCACAGCATTTCCTATTCATTCATTTACTGCTCACTGTAGGCTTCATTTTAATATTCTTGTCTGCAGTTATTGACAGTGAATAAATCAATGTGTTATTCAAGGAGACATAGGCAAGAACAGAATTATAACTGTGTTCAGAAAGATTTTACAAAAGGATTTCCTAGTTAGAGAGCATTCATGTTAAAAGACCTTGGGGAAGTATATCTGAAAATCGTTATTAATATGTATTTCTCCTTTAAGCAAATAGTTAAATCCTGGGGCACATTTTCCATACATAAAAGTATGATGTATTTTTCTTCTGCTTTTGCCTAGAGGTAAAATCTACCTGCCTATAAAAGCCTGAAAATAATGCAAAAGTGGCAATTCATGAAAAAGAAGATGGAATTGCACAAGGGAGTCTGCATTTAATCTCTAGTCATACAAAAAAAAATAACATATAAAGGTCATGGTAGAGATTCATAACAGAAGACCTTTGGTACTATTGGTTATTATGTAAAAGTGAGAAATGACACATTTTTCAACCTGGATACCTAAAATTAAAGTACTAGTACTTTCCAACTGGAGGAACACAAGCTGAATATATATTTAACATTTGTTAAAATCTTTGCATGATATCATTATTTTGTTAAACTACCGGACACACAACATTGTGTAGTGTTTTATCCCGAAATACATACCTAAAAAAGTTTGACAGCACTGAATCACACGGTTCTGGCTTCTCACTGACAAATCCCAGATGTGTTTTAAGTCTAAAGCATAACACCAGAAGGAAGGTACTCTACTAATAAACACCTTGGTTATGTCCTGGAACCATGTATACATGACAGTCAATGTATCTAAAATATCAAACTATTTCTTGTAATAGTAGTGCTGCTGTAAATAAATTAGCCATTCACGATATGAACTCCCTTGTACACTCCTTCCCTTTCCTCTCTTTTTGCCCATGATTTGTGTAGAGTCATGCATCATGGACCTGATTAAAGGAGAACTAAACCCTAAAAATCAATAGGGCTAAGAATGGCATGTTTTATATACTGAACTTAGTACACCAGCCTAAAGTTTCGGCTTCTCAGTAGCAGCAATGATCCAGGACTTCAAACTTGTCACAAGGAGTTACCATGTTGGAAAGTATCTGCAACACTCCCATGCTCAGTGGGCTCTAGGGTTGCCACCTTTTCTTGAAAAAAATACCGGCCTTCCTATATATTTAGCTTTTTTTCCTATTAATAACATTGGGATCAACCATCAAAAATACCGGCCAGGCCAGTAATATACCGGCCAGGTGGCAACCCTAGTGGGCTCTGAGCAGCTGTTGAGAAACTAAGCTTAGGGGTTGTCACAAATTATCAAGCAGAAAATGAGGTTGACCTGTAATATAAGCTGATGCTAAAAGGCTGTTTATTAAATTCTGATGATAGCTGCACTAGTTTCTGTGCTGCCATGTAGTAATTATCCATATTAATTACTAATCAGTCTTATACTGTGTCATTTATATTCTATGTGAACTATATATATTTTGAGTTGGTCCCTAAGATCAGTAACTGACAGCAGCACAGAGCATGTAGAGTGAATCAGCAGAAAAGAAGATGGTGAGTTACTGGGGCATCTTTGGAGACACAGATCTTCCTTGCTAAAGGGGCGGTGGTTGCCTTGGGCTGGTACAGAAGTACAAAACATAATGTACAACATTTCTAACTACTTATTTGGTTTAACTTTCCTTGTCCTTTAATAAGGGGTGGATGCAACTCTAGTTCACTTTGCCAGTTAATGACTGGGAGGGATGTGGCATGAAAATGTTGGGCAGTACAGTATCACCCATCATTTTTGTGAATTTAAAGTCATCCTTCTCCACCTCACATGCCTTAACTCACACAATGATACTAAATGCAGCAATTATATAACTGCACTAAAGGGGAAATATACATAAAAATCCTAAACAACTTTAGATATGGTCTTGTTAAGTGACTCATAGGCTTTAGTTGGCCTTTATTGGAAATAAGCATTGAAGAGCAAAATATTTTTATCTGCATTGAAAGCAAATCAACGTACATTCAGTTACAACTATTTTACATAAAGTATTTACCCTTTTAACTTGCTGGATGTTTCAGTTGCTATTAATTTTTCAAGTGTAACCTGCATAAGTTATATCACTTTAGCTAGGTATTGTTGATAAATGGCAATGTTCAGCTTTAGCAAAAAAGCTAAACAATTGAGTTGCAGCTTTCAAGCCTCATTTTGTGATTTGTTTTTTAGATTTAGACTGGTGCTCATGAAGAGTCTGTACTTTAGGGTTTTCTCTAGCGCTACATTTTACATTATATTCTTTTTTTGGGGGGGGGGGGATTTACAGCATCAAATAATGGAATCATCTTTAGATGAAGTTCTATAAGGTAAAAGCCCATTTTAAATTTGTCTGGGCAAAGTAGCAATATAAGTTGAACATACATTTTTGGTATATAAGAAAGATTGATGACATTGGTATAGGAGAGAAAAGTCTTGATAAAGAAGAAAGAAGATGAGCTCATGATTAATCACACAAGTCTGTCTAAAAGAAAATATATTAGCATTTCCATTAAAAGTTACAATAGAAGGTGCACCAAAGCATTACTGATCAAAAACTTGGCCAACTTCTACAGACTACAGTCTGTGTGTGCTCAGCAAACCCATGTTTGTTACACTTCTTATACAACAACACACATCTCTGAATGTGAAACCTTGTCGACAACTGTCTACAAGACATGGTTTCTCTGATTCTCAGACATGTGCAGAATTAATCAATAAACTACTGCAATCCAGCACTTTCACTCACACTGAAAATACAGTGTATCATCTTAACCCACTGCTGCCAAAGATTTTCCCTTTCACTGCTATAAGCAATATAAATAGGTGCTGGTTATCATGTGTGCCCCTCCAATAAAACAATAATTTCTTCCATTCAGTATCCAAAATCATTTATTTCTACAGTAAATAATGGTGCAACAAAACAATGGTCAGAATACCATACATAGAAGCTTTGCTGTCTAAAAAAAAGACAAAACCAAGCAAATACGTGTGTAAATTTTGTTATGTGCTCTGGTTCATGTAATATATTGTGTTGTAGGGTAATACAAGGAAAGTTCCTCTGCAGCCTTCCTATGGGGTTACTAAACAGACACTGTACAAGGTGAGATGTCCAGCAATGCAGCATCCCATCCACCTAATCACATGCAGCACACTGTGGGTATACAGCAACATTATTTCCCTTGTGGACTCACCTCAAGCGTAGGAGACGCACCCTTGTCTCGCAATGTGCAGCCAAGGAGCTCTGCGAAAAACTTTGCCATATACAAGCAGTGGATAAAGGTGTCTGAAATGCAGATATTGCCGTACAATTGTAAACAAGTGTTTCCAGAAATCTCCAAGGAAATGCCATCAAGGGAAAGCCCCAAGTGAACTGTATTCCCGCCAGTCTGCATTACTGTTGTAATAGTGCTCCTTGGTGCAATTTCTATGGGCTGACATTCTGTGGGTGTTAATGGTATATTAGGGACTGATAAGGATAAATTTCTACCAGTGTCTAGGCGTTTGATGTCTGCTCCTAGAATTTCCAGCTGAATGTCACTATTACCATAGTAAAAAAAAAAGAGAGAGAGAGAGACAGAAAGAAGGGCCCTGCAGAGGGGGTGGAAAGAGGGACAACACCGCAGCATCCAGTAAAGACAGAAGATGAACGAGAGGGAGACCAGGAGAGAGGGAGAAGCATGCAACCAGTCAAATCCTAATGCTTTGGCTGGAGAGATCTGTAACACACGCAGCACAGCTTAGCTCTGCTCAAGTCTTACAGCAATTTTTCTACCCTTAATGTTTTTGTCCTAGCTCCATTAACATTGACCAGGGAATTATCATCCCTAATTGATTTATTTCTGTTGAATGCCCTTAAATTAGCATTACATGTGGTTACAACCATGTTAAACAAACACAGTTATATTTGAATTAAAAATAAAATCAAATTTAACAAACATCAGATATAAATCTTGCTTGTCTGATTGAAAGCCTGCAGCTATTAATGCTTATATCAGGCATGCTATCTAGGAGGGAGAAGACTTTTTTTTATAATGTCTTTTTTATCATTTGTAATTGGCTGTTTAACCCTTATGGTGGGATACTTAAAGTATCCCACCATCTCTAGATGACGTTTTAAAGTAACAGAAGCTTTTATAGCAGATGAAATATATATATATATATATATATATATATATATATATATATATATATATATATATATATATAGTAGTTGTGCATTGTACCCTGTATTTCATATAATGAATCCTTATGTGAAGGAAAAAAGCCTATTGGCTTTAATAAATGTTCCAGTGTTTTATAGCAGACAATTTATGGGCATCCAGATTACAGAAAGAACCTTTATCCAGAAAACCCCTAAGTCTCTAGGTTTTTTATGAGAATACAGGTAGCACAAATGCTAAATAAATATTTTAATGGGCATGATTTTCACTTATTTATGTGCTTCTCTCTTATTCCAACCATCGCTGAGCAAGTACTAATCCTCCATTTTATCTACCCAAGGTGCAAATCCGAAATATAATCTTTTATTTTGCCAGCTTATTTGTTTTTTTCCGAAAATTTATATTTCATGAAAAATCAGAGTGAGCAATAAAAATCATTCACATTGTTTTGAAATATGAAGCGTTAGTTGACTTATCCTAATTATTGTTTATATCATCCCCTGCAATCTTATCTAATTAGAATTAGTGTTGTTAATGGGCATCAAACTAATGAGCTCTATAAAGAAAGAGAAACAAGTGCATAGATTTCTGCATTAACTTATTGCTGCATTTTTCATCTCAGCAAATGAAGAAATATGTCCTTACTCATCTAAATTGTTTTGCTGAAAAGTTCAATTCATGGCACGTTCAATACATTAGAATCAGAGAGACAGCAAAAAATGATGAGGCAGAGACTGAGCTATTGGTTTCTGCAGGAAAATGAAGTAGGTTAAAGATTTATGCTTAAGTTAAAACTGCTTCTAGAAAAACTGTTTTCTAAAACACCTACCCTCTCCCTTGAGGATGTTTAGTGCAAGAAATGCTAAAAGTACTTCTTTTACAGCTTACTATGACTTTCAAGGGGATAAAAAACTGTACTACAATGCCCCCTAGTTCTCTAAATAAGTTCACCAATAACCCCTTCCTGCCATGAATCAATGCCCCTTTTAATACAGCTCAAGACCTTTTTTGCCCTTGGATAAGTGGCTTGGATATTTTTACATCCCAGGTGTATGACTTTACAGTTATCAACAATGAATCTCATTTGCCACTTAGCTGCCCAGATTGCCAGTTTGTCAAGATCCTGTTGCAAGGATGCCACATCCTGGATGGAATTAATTGGGCTGGATAGTTTTGAGTCATCTGCAAACACTGATACATTACTTATAATACCGTCCCCCGGGGTCAGACTGTGTGGCTCGGGGGCCTTTGTCCAGGGTCCCCCCGGACTCCCCTGGCCCCACGCCGCTGAGCACACCGGCGCTGCTGAGCATGTGCACTTGGTTTGTATGCGAGATATGGGAGATATGTAACTATGTATAAATATATAAGGGGATCATATAATAATCTCTTTAATGCTTTATTTACCATTAGGGCTGTCCAGCTGACACAAGGTCACCCATTCCGATTAGAAGAAAAGAGTTTCCATCTAAATATTCGGAAGGGTTTTTTTTTACAGTAAAAGCTGTGAAGATGTTGAATTCTCTCCCTGAATCAGTTGTACAGGCTGCTACATTAGATAGCTTTAAGACAGGGTTATGGAAGATAGCTCATGGTACAAGTTGATCCAGGGACTAAAAGTACTTATATTATAGCATACTATGACTTTAAAGGGGATAAAAAACTGTACTACTGTGCCCCCTAGTTTTCTAAATAAGTTCACTAATAACTCAATTATAATTGCAATTCTGACTATAAACAGATACCAGTAGGAAAGGAAATCCCTGGCGCTATAAGCACAGAGGCTACACGACAAGGGATCCGAATGACCAGCAGCCAGATTATACTGGTCTAGGTTAGAGATGGGGAGAATCACATGTATCTGTGTTTAGGTGAGAAGGAATGAGTTAAAGCAGAAGATGGCTGGGCCCAGGGGCAGAGTAACAGAGGGATGTAATGTCAGGAGAAGAAGCAACTCACTTCTTTATTGTCTGAGCAGGTAGATAAATCCCACCCTCCCCCATTTTGCATTTTCTTGCAAAATGTCAGGAGTTTTCTTCTTTATGTTCTCATATTATGTTCTCATATTATCCATTATTAATCGAATATGGATATTTTTGACCAGCTGCTAGAAGCAGCCTTGTGCCAGCGCTCTGTCTAACCCACGTTCTGGAGTTGACCAGCTGCTATATACAATAAAAAGCCAATTAAAAAAAAGCCAATATTTGTACACAAACAGAAAGAGAAAAATTTCCATTGCAATGTTGCCTTTAAAAATAATTATTACAAAAAAGGTGTTAGTACAACACTTTGGCCAATATATGTAAGCTCACGTGGCACATCAAGGCCCCTCGTTGTACTTGAGTCCTCCAGCAAACAGTGTGACTGATTAGCAAGACCACAGTGCACTTAACCTTAATTCAGAAGCAGGAAGCTTTTAAGTCCCAGCTCATTAGCATATACATGTAAATCATTCCCTGTTTTAAAGGCTGAATGGCAGCTACAAACCATATTTGGTTACAATTTGTACACGAAACAAAGAGAGAAATCACAAGCGCTCTGTCTAACCCAGTGGTTCTCAACCTTCCTGATGCTGCGAACCTTTAATACAGTTCCTCATGTTGTGGTGACCCCCAACCATAAAATATTCAAATATTTTTGTTGCCAGCCCAGAGCGGATTGTTAGGAAAGTACAGGAGACAGCGTGGCTGCATAAAGGTTTGTTTTCCGTGCGTAGTGCGGCAAAATTACCATGTTAATTTTACTTATTTTAAATGGGTTGGGAGAGCTGTATGGCAGTAGGGGATATAGAAAATTGTAGTCCAACTGGCTTCCCTACACAAGTTACTGAACTACAACTCCCAGCACAAACACCCGGAGAGCTACAACCTTGCCCCAGGGCTAGTGGGGAGAGAGATGAACCTGCTCCTGGAACCCCTTAAGTGACCCCTGTGAAAGGGTCGTTCGACCCCCAAAGGGGTCCCGACCCCCAGGTTGACAACCGCTGGTCTAACCCATGCTGTGGCGTTTACCAGATGCTAGAAGCACCCTTATATCAGTGCTTGGTCTAACCCACATTCTGGAGTTGACCAGCTAATATAAACGTAAATATTTGTTCACAAACAGAAAGAGAAAAATTTACAAATGTTAAATGTATGTTAAATGTATGTCAAATGCTTGACCTAGGGAATGTTTCTGTTTTTGATTTGTGACGTTTGGGTTAGGAAGGAATTTTTTGCCTCTTGAGGTATAATTAGCAGTGGCTTCAGGCTGGGTTTTTGCCTTGTCTCTGGATAAAAACAGTGGATGTATAATAATGTATTTTAAGTTTTATTTACATAGTAACATAGTAAGTTAGGTTGCAAAAAGAAACATGTCCATCAACCTTTTCTCTTTTTTAACCTAACTACTAGTTGAACCAGAGAAAGGCAAACCCCCCATCTGAAGCCTCTCCAATTTGCCTCAGAGGGCAAAAAAGTCCTTCCTGACTCTAAAATGGCAATCATACTAGTCCCTGGATCAACTTGTACTATGAGCTATCTTCCATAACCCTGTATTCCCACACTTGCTAAAAAGCCATCCAACCTATCTCATGTCATGTATCAGCCTGTACAACTGATTAAGAGAGAGAATTCCACATCTTCACAGCTCTCACTGTAAAAAAAACCCTTCCGAATATTTTAGCGGAACCTCTTATATTCTAATCGGAATGGGTGACCTTGTGTCAGCTGGAAAGACCTTCTGGTAAATTAAGCAGTAGAGAGATTATTATATGATCCCCTTATATATTTATACATAGTTATCATATCACCCCTTAAGCGCCTCTTCTCCAGCGTGAACATCCCCAATTTGGCCAGTCTGTCCTCATAGCTAAGATTTCCCATACCTTTTACCTGCTTAGCTGCCCTTTTCTGTACCCTATCTAATAAAATATGTATGTATTGTTTGAGTGATGGAGACCAAAACTGTACGGCATATTATAGATGGGGGCCTTACCAGTGATCCATAAAGTGGAAGAATAACCCCTTCCTGCCATTAATCAATGCCCCTTTTAATACAGCTCAAGACCTTTTTTGCCCTTGGATAAGTGGCTTGGATATCTTTACATCCCAGATGCATGAATTTACATTTATCAATATTGAATCTCATTTGCCACTTAGCTGCCCAGATTGCCCGTTTGTCAAGATCCTGTTGCAAGGATGTCACATCCTGGATGGAATTAATTGGTCTGGATATTTTTGAGTCATCTGCAAACACTGATACATTACTCATAATACCCTCCCCCAGGGTCAGACTGGCGGACTCGGGGCCCTCTGTCCAGGGTTTCCCCATCTGGACTCCCCTGGCCCCACACCGCCGAGCGTGTGCACACTGGCGCTGCTAAGCATGTGCACTTGGTGTGTATGCGCTTAAGCGGAGATATGTAACTATGTATAAATATATAAGGGTATCATATAATAATCTCTCTAATGTTTTATTTACCATTAGGTCTATCCAACTGACACAAGGTCACCCATTCCGATTAGAAGAAAAGAGGTTCCATCTAAATATTCGGAAGGGGTTTTTTACAGTAAAAGCTGTGAAGATGTTGAATTCTCTCCCTGAATCAGTTGTACAGGCTGATATATTAGATAGCTTTAAGAAGGGGTTGGATGGCTTTTTAGCAAGTGAGGGATCGAGGGACTAGTCCAATTGCCAATTTGGAGGCAAGGAATTTTTTTCCCCCTCTGAGGCAAATTGGAGAGGCTTCAGATGGGTTTTTGCCTTCCTCTGTATCAACTAGCAGTTAGGCGGATTTAAAAAAAAAAAAAAAAAAGTTAAAAAGTTGAACTTGATGGACGTTTGCCTTTTTTCAACCTTACTATGTTACCATGTTACCTTCTGACTCACAATTAATTACTTTTTGACAATGATTTTTACGTAAAAAGGTGTGGCACAACCATGGAGGCGAAATTAGCTCCTTCCTTCGCCAACCTGTATATGGGTTGATGGGAGGAGCAATTTGTTTTTAATTGTGAAAATCTGTTTAAATGCAATATTTACTTCTATGAATGATTTATCCATGATATACTTATTTGGACGTGGAGGAAGAACATTTTTAATGATTTTTCTAAGATCTCCCAGCAGAATTGGCAATGTACAGAAACACACATGGCTGGAATACTTGTGGAGCAAGTAGGTGTATTACATGTAACTTTATCACCATAAGCAATACCTTTACCACTGGAAAGAAATACAAAGTCAACCAATAAATTAATATTATCTATCTCATTACATGCCAAAAATGTGGCATACCGTATATCGGGCAAACAACATCAAAAACAAAATGGACACAAAGGTAGCCACACATTTTTTCAGATTGCACCAATGGCAACCTAGACCTCTTCTCTATTCAGGGTATTCAAAGAATAATGCCTGACCAGAGAGGAGGGCATCTCACAAGAAAACTACTATACTTGGAAACCAAGCGGATTTTTGTTCTAGCTACTAGGTTTCCTTTGGGTTTAAACAATAAATATGATGTATCCTGTTATTTCTGATTAACCTACATATGATTATTGCTCCTGTATGTTTCATTTAATCTTCTCCCTAGCCGTTCCAAATTTTCTACTTCTATCTTTTACGCAGATCCAGCATATTGTTTTATTATTCTGAATGTTTGTCTCTTGAGTTATACAAGCTTGTATTATGCAGATAAGTGTGCTTCTATCTCAAATTTTTCATATTCATACTTAGATACATACTCAGCTTTGACACTTGATTATGAATTGTATGTATATGTATATTTAATATTCTATTTATTTATACTTTCTACATTTCTATACACTCCCACAGTGTTTATATAATTTTTTTACACTTACTTATATGTATATGTTTTTATGTATTTATATGGCACTGTCACTTTAAACCTAACTGAGGTGTACTAATTTGTCGTCCGATTCAACTCAGTTTGTGGTGTACCAATATGGCTTCTTAAGAAAGAGACATGGTTTCAACCTGATTGGCACACCCACTGAATATAGATTGGTACACCCTAGTAAGGTTTGTGGATTGGTTGAATATTTAATTGGTGTAGTGTAGTGATGGGCGAATCTGGGACGTTTTGCTTTGCCAAAATTTGAATATTTGAGGCATAGCTCTGTAAATATAGACATTTTTCTTTCTTCTTTCACTTGAAGCCAGGATACATCAATCCTTCATAAACAATTTATACAGGTAAGGGACCTGTTATCCAGAATACTCGGGACCTGGGGTTTTTTGGATAATGGATCTTTCCATAATTTGGATCTTCATACCTTAAGTCTGCTAGAAAATTATGTAATCATTAAATCATTTTTATGAATTGCTTTCTCTGTTTTCTCAATTTGGAGAAAAAAAACCCATTAACTGTAACACATTAAACAAATAGCGATTCACAACATTACAATTTGGTTGCAGTGCTCCATCCAATAGCAACACACACAATAAGAGTTCAAGAGGCAACAAACTCCTGTTACTGCATAGTTCTGCAGGAAACTCGCCCATTAAAATGAATAGTTATAAAACTATTATCATGCAGACCATCATTATTGTAGAATCAAGTAAGATATTATTCAGGTCAATCCAGACCAATGTAAGTTCTCAGTAGTGGTTGTCTCTGAACCTTAGAGGGGGAATGTGGTGCGACCGTGCGGGGCATTTAAAGTGTTTTCAAGTGTTTATTACAGGCAGTCCCCAGGTTACATACGAGATGTATGTTCTGTAAATTTGTTCTTAAGTTGGATTTGTATGTAGGTTGAAACATATACTTTTACTTATTAAATGCAACAAGACAGATGTTTGTCTTAAGATAGTATTTATTTTTTTATTTATTTTTACCTTTCTGTGCATATGTCTTTTTACCTTACTGTGCTCTGCAGTAGCCACATGCCAGGGGTTATTGGTTATTAGGTGGTTTATTAAAGCTAAATGCAAATAAAGGCCAAGCAAACCACATAACATTACTGTAATAGCCTCTGTATGTAAGTATGAGTTATATGTAAGTCGTGTGTATGTAACTCGAGGACTCCCTGTAGTTGAAATTTGTAACAATTCTGGATCTGGCCAAGGTGAAGGAGACAATGACTCTTGCAGGTAAAGGTGGACCACTCTAAAAGTGCAAATCCCACCTCCAGGGTATGTATAGAATGTTGCCGACCATCCCAAGAAAACTGTAGGGAGAATGGGAACACGCATTTCACTTTGTGTTTTACCAATAACATTGGGACCGGTTTCATAATTTTCTGTTTTTGGAGGGTTACCGGTGCTATATCCTTACTTACAGAACGTGCTAATCCAAAACTCAGACTTCTTCATAATGTAGCTTTAATATGATATCCGTGGGAATGTTAGGGTTCTGTAAGCGACCCAGAGCACGATGGATCCTTTCTATAAGCAAATATTCATCTGAAGGATCAGGCAGTAACTGATGCAATACTCTGTACATCAATCTGTTACTGTTTCTGGTAACCCTCTAAAGGTGGCCATACACAGGCCTATAAAAGTTGTCGACAGACCAAGTCGGCAGCTTATCAGCCCGTGTATGCGGCCCTCCGACGGGCTTTGCGGATCGATATCTGGCCGAAAGTCGAATTAAAACCCCTCAAATTCGAATTTCAAATTAATGCAATTCGATTTATCAAATATCAAAAATTCGATCGATCGATAAAATCATTCGAGTGGAACGATTCGAAAGATTTTAACCATTCGATTGAAATTTTTTCATTCGATCTAAAAAAAATTCGACCCTTGACAGATCTGCTCCTTAATTTGTTTATTGTAAAATACTTGTAAAATAAATCAGATCACTACGTATAATGAGATAATTCTCTTAATGTTTGAACTATTATATTGTTTTTGCTTTTTAATGTGTTGCAAATTAACCAGTATTTAATAAAACCACCAAAGTCATTATTATCTCTTCTGTGTGTTCTACTTATGTTTTAGCAACCCCCTGCTACACATATTTTCCCAAAAAAAACAGAATCATAGGGTCAGGTCACCTGTCTACTCTGTGTTCATCGTGCATTACAACAGCAGTGTTATCTCCAGTAACTATATATAAAAAAAATACAGAATATCAGTCATCTTAGGCAATTCCCAACCTTTTTGAGAGCTAGGATGTCGACCCAAGAAAATGAAGTGTTATTAAAAAAAACTGGTAGAAATTTGTCAGTACATGTAAAAAATAATTACCAAATGCTCATATATTTGAGAAGAACTATGAAAAATTGCTAAAACATAAACCACTAATTAAACTATGGTTTGATAAAGTGCACCCACAGCCCAGTTATGGCCTGTAAACCCTAACATCTTGCGCCCTAGACCTGGACATTTGTGGCCTTCCCACAAATTAAATTGAGGCTTCTGGAGATTTGTCACCAAAATGTATGCAAAAGAAAACCCAATTTCCTGCAATCAGACTGGATCACTGCAAGTGTTTTACTAGTTGCCATCCACTAGAGGTCACCAAAGGGCTTCCAAAAAGTCAGTATATTAGAATTAAGAGAATTACACCAATATAATTATTGACGATAATGATGTCAACAACTGATGACAATGCTGGATTTTGATTAATATGTTTAAAAACGGAGTTTATAAAAGAGAAAGATTAGAGAAAATCAGATATAAGGTTGTCCAACTAGGTTGTAGGGATTTGCTAAATTGAGAAAACAGTAAAATGCATTAATACTTTTGCTGTACATTATTATTATTATTATTATTATTAATAATAATAATAATAATAATAATAATAAAGGGGGTTTTCAACTTTCAATTAACTCTGACAAAGCATGACATAGAGAGTAATATTTTGAGGGACTGGAATATGAATAGGAGGGGTCTGAATAGAAAGACGACAATAAAAATGTAGGAATAACAAAATATTTGCAGCTTTAAAGAGCATTTGTTTTTTAGATTGGGTCAGTGACCCCCATTTGAAAGCTGGAAAGAATCAGAAGAATACATAATTAAAAAGATTATATATAAAAATGAAGGTGAGTTGAAAAGTTGCTTAGAATTATCCATTCCATAACATACTAAAAGTTAACTTAAACTTTAGTCATGTTTTTAAAATGCAACAACATATTCCACAGTGCTGTACGATAAATGGGTTTATACATTGAAGATAATGACATAATTACAGTACATACAAAGCAACCAATAACGAATACAAGAGTCCCTGGCCCAGAGGAGCTTACAGTCTTAGGCCACTATCACATTCACACAACATGATAAGTATTCTCTCGAGCCACTTTCCTGTAGGTTTCTGGATCTGGGAGAAAATGTAAAGTTTGGTGATACCTTTTATTGGCTAACTGAATAAGTAACAATTGCAAGCTTTCGGAGCACACAGGCTTGTGCGCCGAAAGTTTGCAATTGTTACTTATTCATTTAGCCAATATGTATAGAGTCAGACATGGATGCCTCACAAGATGAGTCAGAGTCAACTTTTGATATGAAGCTGATACCAGCCCTTATCAAGGCAGTTAAGCAGACTTTAGTGCTCCAGGAAGAGGAACAGCCATCAACTTCTGTATTTATTCCTAGAAGGAGGAAACAGGTGTACATAAAGAAGTTCAGGATCTCCTTTCTGCAGAGTGGCAGAAGGGTCAGAGGAAGGTCCCAGTAGAGCCTAAATTGGAGAAAATGTATCCTTTTCCAGTGGAATATACAGAGATTTGGGATATGCCGCTTACGGTGGATGCTCCTGTGGCAAGTCTAAGAAGACGGCACTTCCTATAGATGATTTGTCTGCACTGAAACAACCCATGGAAAAGAGAATGGAAACAGAATTGAAAAAGTCATATATGGTGGCAGGGGCCATGTGTAGGCCTGCAGTGTCCTTAATATTGGTTGTTCAGGCAGTGTGTTTATAATCTGAGGAAGCTATTCAGTCTCTAGAGGGAGCAACAGTGAGTGAGCAGGCCTTACAGTGGCTGAATGATATTAAGATGGCATGTAGTTTCTGTTTGGAGGCCTCAGTGGATCTGGCGAAATTAGACACAAGAAGTATAACCTTTTCAATTGCTACCCGATGTGCTTTATGGTTGAAAGCTTGGACCACAGATACTGCATCTAAGAATGTTCTTTGTAAGCTTCCTTTTGGTTGACATCATTTCCAATCTTCCGGAGGGAAGAGAACTTTTTTTACCCCAGACACAAAGGCGTTTCAGAAATGTCCAGAGACGTCAGGATAGATTTCCATCTAGGCTTATGGAGGAGGCAAAGACCTACAGGCAGGGCAGACAATAATTACGAGCCACATATTGGAAGTCAGGGCAGTCTAATTTTTTTTAGAGGAAACAAGGCCGCAGAGACGAAAACTCAGAGAATGCAGCCTTAACAGCAATGAGGAGACGCCTGCCCAGATTCCAGTGGGAGAAAGATTGTTAAGGTTTGCGGGAGTCTGGGCAGAGGAAGCAGATGCATGGGTTACGTCAGTCGTAACAAGAGGTTACAAGTTAGAATTTTCGATGACACTCATGCAAAGTTTATCTTTAAATACGCCAGTACCAGTGGAGGAGCAAAAGAAGGTTATTTTGCTTGAGTACATAGAAAAATTTATTTTGAAACGAGCAGTGACACAGGTGCCGGAAGCAGAGGTGAGAAAAGGGTTCTATTCTCCGCTTTTTCTGGTCCGCAAGGCATCAGGCGAAATGAGGCCCATTTTGGATCTCAGAGAACTAAATCGATTCATAGAGCCTCGTCGTTTCAAGATGGAGTCTCTTCAGACTATAAATGCAGTGATAAATCCTGGAGATTGGCTAATCTCTATAGACCTAAAGGATGCCTAATTGCACGTTCCTGTGGCACAGAGTCATCAGCGTTTCCTCAGAATCGACATCTACAGTTCAGATGTCTTCCATGTGGCCTGTCCACTTCACCAAGGACTTTTTCCAAGGTCTTGGTGGTGGTTATTGCAAGACTGAGAAAAATGAAGATAGACATCTATCACTATCTCGACGATTTGCTGGTGGTGGCAAGAGAGTCGGAGACTTTAATCAGTCATCGAGATGTGGTTATGCAGGAACTTCAGAGATTCGGCTGGATTCTCAACTTGGGGAAAAGTCGGTTGATTACGACTCAAACCTTGATTTATTTAGGTGCCCTGATAGACACTAGTTTGGGTCTTGTATCGCTTCCAAGGGAAAAGATTTTCAGGATTACCAAAATGGTGGCATTGACGAGACAACAGCAGTGGATTCCAGCCAGACAATTTATGAGATTCTTGAGTACCCTAACATCCACCATTGCAATGGTAAAATGGGCGAGATGGAACATGAGAAGCATACAGTATCAATTTCTAGTTCAGTGGGACAGGAAAACAGAGAACTGGGAACAGCCTATTTACCTGTCCGAGGAGGCGAGAGAACAAATGTTGTGGTGGATGTCCCCAACAAACCTCAGAAGGGGGATTCCACTTTGAGAAGAGAAGCAAATAGATATATTTACAGATGCTTCAGGGCTGGGCTGGGGAGCTCATGTTCAAGGGAATTTTGTGCAAGGTGTCTGGAGTCAGGACCTGTCACACGTGCAGTCAAATTTGCTAGAACTCAAACTTTCAATGATGAGGGAAGTGGAGCCAATAATGTATTTTGCCCAAAGGTTCTTGATGGGTATAACGGCTGTACATATTCCGGGTGTCTTCAATCAACAGGCAGACTTCCTCAGTCGTCAGAACTTGGATCAAGGGGAATGGAGCTTGAATGGCCAAGTGTTCTGTTGACATTGGCAGTGGAGAGTCAGTTCAGGTTGCCAGTAACAGAAGAACTTTTGCAGCAGGGCCCGTTTCTCCATCCAGATCCGGGACAACTAAAACTGGCGGCATGGAGACTCAGTTCCGCAGGTTGAGAGAGCAGGGTTATTCAGAGGCAGTTATTGAAACCCTGTCAAATTCCAGAAAGAGAAGTACATCTAACAGATATGATAACATTTGGGATTGCTTTTTTATGTAAGTACTCAGGGGGGTTAACTCTCAGAGGCCAGAAGTCCAGCAGCCTTTGGAGTTTTTACAGTCAAGCTTGGATAAAGGTCTCAGTGCTATAGTACTTTAAGGGTACAGGTCTCTGCACTGTCAGCAGTATTGGAAAGAAGTCTTTCGGCAGAGCCATTGATTGTTCAATTCCTGAAAGTAGCAGTAAGGATTAGGCCTCCAGTGAAGAGATGTGCTCCTCCTTGGGATTTGCCACTTCTGCTGGATGTTCTTTTGAATCCTCCTTTTTGGCCGATAGCAGAGGTTTCTTTGTGGAATTTGACTTTAAAGACTGTTCTTAGTGGCCATTGCTTCGGGTCGAAGAATTTCAGAGATTCAAGCTTTATCTGCCCGCTCTCCATATACAACTTTCAGTGCTCAAGGAGTTACACTCAGGCCAATCTTGGAATTTGTTTCAAAATTTATTTCAAGTTTTCATATTAACAAGCCAATATACTTGCCAGCAGAGGTTACGGGGGTGAGTGATGCGTTAAATGTGAAAAGTTGTTTAGAGGCTTATTTGGAGACTACAGAACCGATACGGAAGTCAGACAGGCTGTTTCTTATTCCGACGGGAGAAAGAAAAAGTGAAATGGCTTCCACAGTAAAACTCAGGAGATGGATTGTGACAATTATCAGGAAGGCTTATTCGTTGAGAGGAGAGTCTACACCTGATAAAGTGTGGCCCAATTCAACAAGAGGTGTGTCGGCATCTTGGGCAGCAGAGGCAGGAGTCTCAGCAGATGACATATGTAGAGCAGCTACTTGGGCCAGTTCTAATACGTTTATGAGGCATTATCGTGTGGATACGAGAGGAGAATTATTCCGAATGCTATAGATGCTAATTAAATTCTTACAGCAGATTGTTCCCTCCCTTTATTCCTTTGGTATTTCCCAATTGTTAATGCTCACTAGGGAAAGGATAAATCCTTATAATACTTACAGTGATTTTCCTTTCCTGGCCATCCTCCTGGTCAGCATACCCACCCTTACTAACTAGCTTTTTACCGAGACACGGTGGGTGAGACAGGAGGGGAATTTCAATGATTGTTAGGGGACACGTTTACACAGAGCTGGGGGGCGGGGTACCCGATTGTTAATGCTGACCAGGAGGATGGCCAGAAAAGGAAAATCACTGTAAGTATGATAAGGATTTATCCTATTCTGTCAAAGGACCTGTGATGTTTATACAAATTGTATAGTTCGCATCAGAACTGACAGTTATATTTAATAACAGAGTAACATATTGTAAATCTGTGCAAAACTGTTAAAATAAAGATCATTGTTGCAACAAAATGTTTCAATAAATATATCATAACTGTGTTTTGGTCTGTCATCATGCACTCTTTTTATTTCATTTTTACGGTCTTGTCTGCATGGCACAATGTGGAAAACTTTTACTATAGAAAACTAAATTCCAATGGACTGTTTAATCCCCTGGGCCAACACAGTCCAATTCCTACATATAATAAGCTTCTTTTTTGAATAAAGCCTTATCAAATATTTGCTTTGAAATAATAAAATGTATTTTACACTATTGATACTGCATATTACCCTACAGCCTATACCAGAAGGCAAGTTGTGTTGCGGGATAAAATTCCTATGTGCATGTTGTGAAAGATAATGTTTGTGACTAGCCACTTAAAAAGTTTATACAAGGGAAGTAAAATCTGCACACGTGGAGAATTTAAGAATTCCACCGAGCACAAAAAGAGGTGTTATATACCAAACAATATCAAACTATAAAGTCTCCTTGTCATTCAGACCCTTTCTTGATGACTTTTGAGGGAAAAGAAAAACAGTAAAAAAAAAAAACCCACAAAAATCTCTGATGTAATAGTGCCTTTTTTGACACAATTTTTTTCTACAAGGTTTAATTAGGTATATATATGAACCGATCTTTCCATACTTTAGATCTTCATACCTTAAGTCTAGTAGAAAATTATGTAAACATTAAATAAACCCAATAGGCTAGTTTTGCTTCCAATAAGGATTAATTATATCTAAATTGGGATTACAAAGTACTGTATAATAGAAAAAAATGTAATTATGTTTTAAAAAGTTGGCTTATTTGATTATAATGGAAATACTGGGAGACTGTCTTGGGGCACGTTATCCAGAAAGCTCTAAATTGCAGAAAAGCCATGTTTCCAAACACTTTGTTTTATCCAAATTTTAAAAAATTATTCCTTTTTCACTGTAATAATAAAACCGTAGCTTGTACTTGATCCAAACTAGGATATAATTAATCCTAATTGAAAGCAAAATCAGCCTATTGAGTTTATTTAATGTTTATATGATTTTCTAGTAGACATATATGTATGAAGATTCAAATTAGGGAAAAATCCATTATCCAGAAAGCTCCATGTCCTGAGCATTCTGGATAAACAGGTCCCATACTTGTACAGCTGTTTATTACTTTTCCTCTTAAATACTTTATCAAAATCAATAAATTAAAGATTAGTTGCCTTTGCACACATTTTAAAGGTCAAGGAAAGTGTAAAATAGAATAAGGCTAGAAATGCTGTATTTTGTATACTAAACATAAACATGAACTTACTGCACCACAAGCCTAATCAAACAAATGATTTATGCTTTAAAAATTGGCCCCAGGGGGCTGTCATCTTGTAACTTTGTTATATATCTTTGCAAGACTAGACTACATACACATGCTCAGTGTGATCTGGGCTTCTTAGGGATCATCAATGATCGAAAAAACAAAGCTGCTTGAGTTCTGCATGGCTGGTAAGTAAGGCAGGGACTTCCCCTGCTGTTCATTAATATGATTGTTTCCCTGCCAGAAGTTAGGGACCGTCTGACAATTCCTATCCACAGCACTAAATGAAGGGAGAATTTTACTACATACAGTCAGGTTTCTTATAAAAACTGTACTTTTTTTTAATTAAAGTATATTGGAGATTTCTTTTTCATTAAATAAAGTAAAAATGGGATTTTATTTCTTTGCCTTTCCTTGCCCTTTAACTATTAAAGATATTTATATTTCCCAGTTTGCACCTTGTTCTTACTTCGTGTGTACGTTGGATATATAAAATATCCTGTAGTATTTACCAGAAAAACGGAAATTTCTTACCGTAATTTCCCTTTCCTTTGGATCCAAGCAGCAGCACAGCGTTAGATTTATTCTCTCCTTCAAAAGATAGGACAGTTAGACACACCCCCACACAAACAATTAAGCATCCCATAATTACTCCTCCTTTACCCCACCTCCGCTATTGTCATAAAAAAATAACACCATAATGCTCATCCAATATTTATTGAAAAAAACAGGGCGGGATCTCTGCTGCTGCTTGGATCCAAAGGAAAGGGAAATTACGGTAAGAAACAAATTTCCGTTTTCCTTTGTATCCTACGCAGCAGTACGGCGTGATACATAGCAAGTAATATTCTCAGATAGAGAGGGAACTTCCAGCTATCGCAGACTGAAGAACTTTTCTGCCAAAATCTGCTTCCTGCGAGGCCCAGATGTCAAGCCTATAGTGTTTAGAGAAAGTATGCAGACTGCACCATGTGACTGCTTTGCAGATTTGTTCTGCTGACACTTGACTCCTTTCTGCCCAAGAAGTGGAATATGCCTTGATGAAAACTGGAGGTGAAAGATCCTCCAATTCATAACACAATTGAATTGTTTCTTTGATCCATCTGGAAATTGTACTTTTCGATGCTTTGTTGCCTTTATTCCTTCCAGAAAAAGAGACCAGCAAGCTTTCTGATTTTCTAAATGAATTTGATCTATGTAAATAACATTTCAATGCTCTTAATACAGCCACAGAATGAACTTTCTTCTCTTTTTCATTAACCGGATCAGAAAAAAGGGAAGGCAATATTATCTCCTGATTAATATTAGCAGCCGAGGAGACTTTAGGCTGGAAGGACGGAACAGTCCTCAGTAACACTCTATTTTCTAGAAAAAGGAGAAAAGGCTCACTTATAGAGAGGGCTCCTAGTTCTCCCACTCTCCTAGCTGAGGTGATTGCCAATAGAAAAGCTACCTTCATAGACAAGAACTTGATGTCTGAGTCCTCTGTTGGTTCAAATGGAGTGGTACAAAGCCTATTCAGAACTACATTCAAATCCCAGCTAGGTACTGGTTCCCTGTAAGAGGGACGAATTTTGCCTAGAGCCCTCAGGAAACGTGCCACCAAGTGATTGGAAGAAAAAGCTATTCCAGTAAAGGCCGAGATTGCGGAGACGTGCCGTAATTGTACCTGGTTTCAGTCCCTTGTCAAAACCTTGTTGCAAGAACTCTAGGACGTCACGTACTGAAGGGGTTAATGCCACCACTTTATTTATAATATAGGCCTTATTCGTCGATGACTTACGAGACTGTAACATAGTCCCTATCACATTATCGGATAGGCCGTACTGTTCTAATAAGGCCCTATCAAGTTCCACGCTGTTAAGTGAAGCTTTTCCAGACCCTTGTACTTGAAGTTCTCCTGAGTCAACAGATCCTTGACCTGTGGAAAACCCAAAATTCTCCATGACTCATTTGCATGAGTTGGGCAAACCATGATCTTTTGGGCCAAAACGGGATCCCCCCACTCACTCTTGCTTGATCCTCACTCACCTTTTTTAGCACTCTGTCTTTCATCGGAAATGGTGGAAAAATGTAAGCTAGTTCGTAATTCCACGTTACTGACATTGCATCCAGGCATTCTGGATTGTCCTGGATAAACAGCGAGTGGAACCTGGGCAGTTTGGCATTCCGTCTCGAAGCCATTAAGTCTATCAGTGGGATTCCAAATCTCTTTGCCATCTGCCAAAAAATTTGAGTCTTCAGGTACCATTCCCTAGGAAGTGTCATATTCCGACTCAGATAATCTGCCCAAACATTGTCCACCCCTTTTATGTGGACTTCCATTAACTGGTAGATATTGGCCTCCACCCAGTTCAAAATTCTCAGGGATTCCCTCAACAGGAGTGGAGACCTTGTCCCCCCCTGACGATTTATATAGGAGACGACCGAAGCATTGTCCGTCTGAACCTTTAGGGATTTCCCCATAACAAGGTCCTGAAAACTCTGTAATGCTAGGCCTACTGCTCTGAATTCTTTGAAATTCGAGGACAATGTTCTCTCCATTATTGTCCATACACCATTCACTGAGTGATTGAGGGGTAGCAAGGAACCGTGAGCACAGTAGTTTTACAAATTCTATCTTTAGTCCTTCCTGTACCACTTGGAGTACCCAAGGATCTTGAATCAGCTCTGCCCACTGCTGTGAAAAGATTTAATCTTCCTCCTACCCCTACTTTGGCGGCACGCACTTGAGGTCTTAAAAGCATATGAACTCTTTCCTCTGGATCCAACCTCTGTGCCCTTTTTAGGGGTCCTAAATCTATTTGTCCCTTCACCTTGGTTCCTATTTCCACTCCTTTGGCCATATCTATATGAAGAACCTCTTCGTTTGTGAAAAAAAGACCTTCTCCAGTTATCTTTAGGCTTTTGTTGCGGTAAATTCTTTCCCTTATCATCTGATAATTCCTCTATTAATTCATCCAACTGCTTTCCAAATAGATGTCCTGGTTGGAATTCCATGTTACATAAATTATTTTTAGAAGTAACATCCGCCTCCCATGGCTTCAGCCTAATGGCTCTACGCGCAGTCGTAGATAGTCCCATAATCTTTGCTGCTAATCTAAGATTCTGAATAGAGGCATCACATAGAAAATCAGATGCTAACTTTATGTTCTCAAGGGATTTCAAAATGTTTTCCCTTGGAATCTTCCCTTCCACCTCCTCTTCCAATTGCAAAATCCAGGTTCTAAGTGCCCTAGAAACAGAAGTTGATGCTATCGTAGGCTTACATTGTGCAGCCGCTGCCGAATAAATTCTCCTCAGAGAAGTTTCAGCTTTACAGTCCATAGCCTCCTTGAGGCTAGAGCCGTCCTCCACTGGTATCACTGTCCGCTTGGAGAACTTAGCGACAGCAACATTCACCTTTCCGTGGTGCCTCCCATTCCATCCCTAAAAGGCCTACTGGATATAAGAGTTTAAATCTTTTGTTTAAGACCAGAGCTTTCTCTGGATTACTCCCTTCCAGAAACATCAGGCAGAAAAAAGTTTGTTCCTCTTTTCTTAGCTGGACCATACTAGGAGCAGTACCTATTGCCAAAAGAAACCTTATATAGGCTATTTGAAATCGTGGCGTGAAAAAAATGGCGTCCATCATCCTGCGCCAACAAAGGAAACTATCAGCACATGCGCAGAGTTTCACTTCCGCTTCTCTACGCAAAAACCCCTGCGTCAGCATTCGTCCATACCCGGAAGTGAACGCCACAATGCAGACGAACCGGTACTTCTCCAACCGGTAAGCAGAGGAGAATCTCACCTATGTAGACCAGTCTCCTCCACTCATTTCTCCATTAGAAATTCAGCATAGGATCCTCTGACCCTCAAATGAATCAACACAGGCAAATTCCTCTGCGTCAGCCAGCTCCCTGAGCCAGTCGGTACCTGCCCTTCCACCTAACCATCCCATCTGTCCTGCAGGACAGAAAAAAACAATAACGGAGGTGGAGTAAAGGAGGAGTACTTATGGGATGCTTAATTGTTTGTGTGGGGGTGTGTCTAAGTGTCCTATCTTTTGAAGGAGAGAATAAATCTCACGCCGTGCTGCTGCTTAGGGTACAAAGGAAAGAAAAAAATATGTGCACTCATTTTGCTTTTGTTCCCTCTGTATTTGTACCTTGGACCTTAAAATAGACATCAAATAGATACTGAGATTGCAATTCTGCACAACATGCTGGTTGCGTATATTGGGGATATTGGGGATATTTGGCAATTTTCAGCCCAAAGCACCTAACATATACTCTAATTCTGTGGTTGATGCACTGGTTTGCATTACAGAGAAAATAATATCTGCTGCATCAAGGAATATTTCTTTTCACACGCAAGATATGCAAAGTATACTATAATTTTAAAATGTGCATTGCAGTGCACATAATCTGAACAGGGCATCCTAGAGGATGCAGAATTAATGGTCAGTGCCTCTGGTAGTACAAACAATGTTGAAATGGCCTTTGGGTAAAGTAAAAATATATGGTACATATTCACTGATTGTTACATACGCTACAATTTTAAAGTTGCAAAGTTATTTTAAAAACACTGTGGCCAAACATCTTGTATTGACAAATTAGGGACACAGTTTAGGTTCCAAATACAAATCCCTCTGTTCTAAGAATCACCACTGGGAACAGAGGGGTACCAGAGATCCCAAATTACATCCAAAGTGAACCAGGTTCACCTGGGTCTCACATATCACACCCCTGCTTTAGATGATATCAGAGGACTTTAGGTGAGGATTCTTATGCATTTCAACTGTTAAATTAGATTTCTGGTGCAAATTACAAAAACAGTAAGGGACATATCTTTTAATACAGGTGACCAGGCTAAATACAGGTGACCAGGCTAGAGGGCTTAAAGAGGTAGAGTCTTGACAAATACAGGGAACTGAAATACAGCTACCCCTTGAACTAGAAAAGGACCA
>CM044432.1:72614580-72624580 GCA_024363595.1 Xenopus borealis | reverse complement strand
GTCACCATAGCCATAGTAGTTGTAACCAGAGTAGTCATAGTTCCCATAACCTCCATACCCCTGATTGTTGTATCCATAACTGCTGTAGCTTGGATTCCAGTAGTTACTATATCCCTGGCTCCAGGTCTGGCTTGAGCCTGAAAATCAAACAGTAAGATCAGTGGTTAAAATTCAAGTATCAGGCAATCTAACAACAAACATAATATAATGTTAGATATTTGAACCTCCTCTTCCACGGGACCTAGATGATGAGCCTCCTCCTCTTGTCCCCCACTGCTGCTGCTGTTGATACTGTTCCTTTGACAAAGCCACCTTAATTTCACACTGTAAATAAAAACAAGTTAAGAATAAGTGCCGATTCCCTAAATTAGAAAAATTGTTATAATTTAAAGTTCACAAGCAAATATCACACAAACTTAAAAATATGTATGCATATTGAATAGTGTTGCTTGTATGCATAACATTTGTACATGTATTACAATACATTATAAGTACTGAAAGAGCCAACTACAGTGCAACCGAGTCACAATATATTTTATTAACTGTATATTTTAAATTCCAAGTTTGAAGGGAGGTCCATACAGCAATCTATAAATACTAACAAGAGTTATTACAATTTGATAATTCCATTAATTTTAAACATAGCCCAGTGCTTGTTTTATAGTAATCTTAAAAGCCTATACATTTAAGGATGCTTTGCAATACAAAATTAATTTGGGATTCTATTTTTTTTTTTGCAGTCTTAAGTTCTTAACGCATCTTATCTAGAATTTTGTTCCCGGACATTTTTTGCTTGTTAAATTCATAGGATAGTATCAGAGAAATGAGTTTGTTAAAGAAAAAAACATAGCTATTGAGGCACATTTATCAAAGGTGGAATTTTGAATTCATATTCTTTAAAACTCACCTTTGAAATCTTCTTATAACTTAAAGTAAAGCCATAAAGTATTTGCACAATGCTTTTACATTACCTGTCTGGTGTCCCATGTTCCTATATGAGAAGGCTGTCATATTTGTGCAGTTAGTATGAGAAACTCTAACTGACGGGCTGAGATGGGACAGTCAGGTTGGCAAAACAATCCGGTTTTAGAAACTTCATGTACATTCATATTTTGAAAAGTAGTTTTTTTAGTGTCAGTATCACTTTAAAGGGGACCTGTCACCCAGACATAAAATGGTTTGTAATAAAAGTCCTTTTCAAATGAAACATACCCAATTTTTTTTTTTATTAAAGCATTCATAGCGGTTTTAAACTAATTTAAAAATGTCAGCTGTCAGTCAAAAACTTCCTGCCACTCCTCTATGACTTAGGCATAGAGGTAGGGCAGGCAACTACTTTCACTTTCCATTCAGCATTTACTAGATGTCACTGCCCTCCCTCTCCCCCATTCTGGTGCACAAACAAGATGATGCAAGGATTGCCTTAATAACGGTGTCCACAAAATGCCTGCTTGCAATTATTATGAATTCCCAGAACAAAGGGAACAAGATTCAAATAATTTATATAGTGTAATTAAAACAATTTTTATTGACAAACCTGATAAAATAGGATTTGGAATCATCTTTTCGGGTGACAGGTACCCTTTAATAAATCTGGCCCTTATTTTACATTGTTGCTACAGATACTTATTGATCAAGTACTACTATCTGAAATAGAACCTAGTGGAACCTAGTGTTCTGAGAGGGTAAAGGCTACTTAGCCATCGCATTTTGAGGTACCGTACTGATCAAATCCCATCAACAGATTAGTTTAGCCTAATCAATGTAAATTCTCATGAAAAAAAAAAACTATATTGCAAAGAGAAGCAGAAAATGAGCCCCTCACCTTTCTGTAATGCCCTCTAACTTGTGTTTGGAGTACTGATGTCTAAACCAAACACAAAAACAGAAAATATACCCATAGAGATAGATCTCCTTTCAGAACTTTTTCATTACAGTATCAATTTAGTTCTATGATGCTTTACATTTTCTAGCTCATATAATAAAATATTTCCTAACAGTGTCCCGAACAGTACTGGATGCTTATGATGAGGTCTTATCAGGGATTTAAAATATAGAAATGTATGCCTTTACCCTTAGCAGTGCCCATACTTTACTAATGTGGGGTCTACTTTAGTGAGTCATCCATTGTGATCTAAATCCATAATACCATTGCTAACATTCTGCTCTCTGGAAAATATGACTTAACGTGATATGGACACAATTTTCTTTTCAAAATATTAATATACATTAAGGGGCACATTTACTAAGGGTCGAAGTGAAAATTCATAATAACTTGATAATTTTGAAGTAATTTTTGGCTACGTCGACTATCGAATAGCCCACAATTAGATTTGAATGAAAAAAAAAACGAAAATTCGAATTTTGAAGTACTGTCTCGAATTCGCCACCTTAAAGCTGCCAAATTGCTATTTTAGCCTATGGGGGGATCTCCTAGAACCCTTACAGAGATTTTTTCTACGTTTTGGAAAATCTAAGGATTGAATCGTTCCAGTCGTTCAAATTGAATGATCATTCGAACAATTTTTATTCGATCCATTTTCGATTGAAAATAGCCTTAAAAAAAGGTAAAAATTTTTTTAATTTGAAATTTGACCCTAATTAAATCTGCCCCTAAATAATTTTCAGATAGTTCTGCTTTTGTAAGTAATTATTACTTGAGATTCCTAAACTGACTGTTATATCTCAGTCTGTCAGTTTCTAATGCTAACCGACTACTGCTGCACAAATATGGCAGCCCCCTCATAGAGGAACATGTGGGTAACAAAGGTAATATAAAAGCATCAGGCAAATACTTTTATTGCAAAATTATAAACAGCAGTCAAATATAATGTTATGATGGATATAAAAAGGGTTCTTTCTGGTGTCTCTCTCAAAATATTATACTGCTGTATATTGCTATAGTTAAGCAACAACTATTTCTTATGTAACCTTAACAGAATAATATCTGAATTAAAAGAATGAAACAGAAGGGTAATTTAGTCAAGCTGTTTGCTGACAGTGTTCTGAAATCTACTGATAATCAACTAAAGGTGGCCATACACGATAGATCTGCTCATTTGGCGATGTTGCCAAACGAGCGGATCTCTCCCCGATATTCCCACCTTGAGGTGGGCGATATCGGGCTGATCGGATTGTGGGCTCTAGGGCCCAATTGGATCATAATGCAGGAGACGGGTGGTCGGATCGCGGGACTGCATCAATGAACAGATGCGGCCACGATCCGACAGGATTTTTAGTCCTGTCCGATAAAATGTGGCCGACTATCAGACAGATATCGATCGGGGTAGCCTGTCGGAGGGCTTAAAAGTTTGCTGTACATGGTGAAATTTGCATTGTTATTCATGGCCTTAAACCACTGAATATATTCCTTTAAAAGGAAAGAAGAGCCTCAATAACTGTGAGGGGCAGATTGATCAAAATATGAGTGCCACGGAAAAACTCACCCACTTTATATTCATTCCTATGGGATTTTTAGGAGTGTAATTATCAAATGGTGAACTCTATTGATGGGCAAACTTTTAAAAATCCCATAGGAATGACCAGAAAGTGGGCAAGTTTTTCTGTGGCAAGCTCTAATCTAACAATTTTATAAATCTGGCCCTAAATTTATCAATTTCAGTGTTATATATATATATTGCAAATTATAAGCCAAGTTTCAACTGACATCATTTGACATTACATACTTTACTAAGGCCAACGTTGTGGTATTTCTTTTCCATTATTTTCTTTACAGGGTCTTCCTCATTAAATGTGATGAAGCAGAATCCACGTCTTTTGTTAGTCTTGTTATCCATAGGAAGCTCTATTGCTTCAACCTTCAGAAGGCAAAGGGGGGAAAAAATAAATTTTCCAAAATAATAATAATCATGCATAATATTATATGATCTAAGAAAGAAAAAAAATTAACTCCAACTGAAGGCAACTTAGATGTAACAAAAGTCCATAAACATGCTTTAGTATTGACCTATGTAGTCACTTTATGCTTGCTTTGGCATGCCATATTACTTCCTGCCCAGCTTGACAATACAAGCTTTTCCCATTGGCTGAATGATTTACATCAATGTGAATCTCAAGTGGCTGCAGGCAGAAAAGGGATTTTAAGGGCTACAGCTGACCATAATGCAGTATGGAAGTCAAAATGCCATGTGTGGTAGTAACAGGCTTGACTAACAAATCTATAAAGTACTAATTATGTATGCAAGAGACCAAATATAGATGAGTACAGGGGAATATTTTCCACTTAAATGTTTTGATATGCAAGGAAGGAGACACTTATTTTATATATAGTTGTAATGATTTTAAGGGTTACAAATACCTCTCCAAAAGTTCCAAAATACTCTCTTATCTTCTCTTCAGGTGTGTCTGGAGATAAACCTCCTACAAATATCTTCTTGACAGGCTCTTTTGTCTTCATTGCCTTTGCCCTCTTTGGGTCTATAACTTTACCATTCAGCTTATGTTCCTTATGGTCCATTACCTGTAGAAAAAAAGGGCATTTTATGAATAATACATCCTGTTATTTCATTTTGCAATGGTAATTTTAGCTGAAAGGCCCACACTACATGGGAACAGAACAAACTCGAAAAAAAAGAACAATTGTGCACACTGCGCATCTGTGAAATCACTTCTTGGGTTACACAGTACATATCTAGGGGTGGGAGGAGTGCCTAAAAAATACCTGCAGGTTTGAATAGCAGGTAGTTGGGGTCGGAATATGGGTCAGTGGGTTCATGTCACACCAGATTAACCCAAGTCTCAATCACATGGGTTGAACATTATTGATCTACTATCTTTCCTGTCGTCAACGGTGAGAATGTTATTATGGGGCTATAATGAGAAACACATACAGTTGTGCTCATAAGTTTACATACTCTAGCAGAATTTATGATTTCTTAATTTTTCAGAGAATATGAATGATAACACAAAAACTTTTCTTTCTGGTTAGTGGCTGGCTGAAGTCATTTATTGTCAAACAATTGCGTTTACGCTTTATAAATCATAATTACTACACAAACTTTTTTCTGCCCGTGTAGAAAATGCTTACTTTTGTGTTTCCAGGTTAAAATCCATCCCTGATGCATGATCCCTTGGGTGCATGGATCCAAAACACTGGTCTTGTGCAACCAACAGATGCCTTGCAGCAAAGTGTCCAAAGATAAGATAGGAGACAGGAAACTATCTGCAAGGGATTTTTATATTGTCCCTGCATTCGCCTGGTCTTCCTATACGTACTTCAGTTTTCCCCTCACACTCCAATACATTTATTAGTTAGGATAACCAAATTCCTGCTGACTAGGGATGAGTGAATACTTGATATAGTTTTGCAGTGAAATGTGAATTTTGCCAGTGGTGAACATTTTTTCAAATCTCTGACAGGCTTCATCAATGAATTGTACTCTGAGAAAAAAACAAATTGACTCCAATGCAGTAGGCAACATTTTGCAATTTTTTAGCATAGTGAAACAGGGCAGTGACTCATAACTACTGCTGACCATGTTGTGAACGAACATCTTAGAATGTACTCTTGACTGAGGCATGGACTGATAATAAATGTAAATAGTAAATAATGTATAATCTCTGACAATCTATGAAGGACTTATTTGGTTATCGTGGTCAACAGTTCCACCTCACCCCAATGAAGCATCAGAGTTGAAATTAAAATAAAGGTGGCCACCTATGGGTAGATCAACTCGTTTGGCATGGTTGAGCGGAGTGGGCTATTTGGGACTGATCCAATAGGGCCCAACAATCAGATCACAAGGCAAGAAATGCAAGCATTTGAAATGAGAACCACATCAAAAAACCGATGGAAATTTTCAGCCAGATATTGATCAGGGAAGCCAGTTAGGGAGACCCATACGCTGGACAATAAGCTGCCAACTATCTTTATCGGCCCGAGTATGGCCATCATAAGTTAGAGGTGGGCCCCTATAAGCAGAATGCAAAATGCAGAATTTAAAAAAAAAAATACAATAAATTAGCTTGGGGGGCATTATTATTTTGTACTTTACCTTGTCAACACCTTCAGATTCTTTGAACAAGACAAAGCCAAAGCCACGAGATCTTCCAGTGATAGGGTCTAATTTCAAGGTACAGTCTAAAACCTCTCCAAATTTGGAAAAATAATCCTTCAGGTCTTTCTTTGTAGTATCCCAGCTAAGACCTCCAATAAACATCTTCCTGTTAAAAAAAGTGAAGTGATTTAGTGTTTACGGTTACATTTATTTTCATCAAAGAATTTGAGAACAAATACGGTAAATAAAATATTCCCACAAAACAAGCCTTTCACACAACTTGCTAACAGAGTTAGATATCAATACTTGCAAGTTTCAAAGTACCAGTACTGAAAATAATTCATCCTATTTAAAAAAAAAAAAAAAAACAATACAATACAATGTTAAGATTTTGATGTTGTTGTTACGGTTATTTTTTTCTTACTTATCTTCCTATTCATGCCTTTTCCTATTTATATTCCAGTCTCTCATTCAAATCACTGCCTGGTTGCTAGGGTAGATAAGACCCTAGAACCAAATAATGGCTGAAATTCAAAACTGGAGAACTCATGTATCAAAAGCTAAAAAAGTGAAAAATAAGACAAGGAATTAAAAAATGAAGATCAATTATAAATTGTTTTAAACTATCACTGTCTACACGGTCTACATTACTGTATACTAAAATGCAATGTAAAGGTAAAAGTAATATTTTCATTCAAACATTACAAAGGGGCAGATTTACTATTATTCCCCTAAAAACTCTCGAATTCCTTCGAAATTCGATAAGCATTCAACTATCAAATGCTTATCGAATAGTTTTAGGCTATTTTTACCTCGATAGTTGATCCCTCAATAAATTCGTACTATCGAATACCGATCATTCGATTTCACGAAAAAATCGTACGATTCGAACGATCGGGGAGTTCGATCGTATGAATGTTATTCGAGCAGGTGGTAGAAAAAAAAGCCTATGGGGGGGATTTCCATAGGCTTCTATTGCAATTCAGTAGGTTCAATCTGGCGAAGTAGGCAGTCGAATAAAACTTTAAAGTTAAAATCCTTTGACCATTGAATGGTCGAAGTATCGAATATCCAATCATTCAATCTATTCGATCATTCAAATTTTGCGTATTCGATGATCGAAGTGGCAAAATTTGCATATTCGATCTGAAAAAATCGTACGATTGGAATTCGATCGAACTTCGATCTATTCACGTGAATTTCATAAATCTGCCCCTAAGTGCAAAGCTCACCATAGACATTAAAAAAAATTTCTCCTTAACAACAGATTTTAGCGCAATCCGACAAATCTATCAAATTGTAGTGAGGTTAATGGGCATGGAACGATCATGCATCTAACAATTTTTCGTCCGACATAAAATTGATCGGGCAGGTTAGAAAATTTTCATTGGTTACAGTGAAATTTATCCATTGTCCAACAGTTTGCAGGGCCAAGCTGGTAGCTACCCACAGTTTTCCTTGCTTCAACTAGACCAGGGGTGTCAAAAATGCGGCCTGAGCGGCCAAGGATGGATATGAATGCGGGCCATCATGGATATGAATGCGGGCCATCATGGATATGAATGCGGGCCAGCATGGATATGAATGCGGACCAGCTTGAAACGCTCAGTTCCAGAGGGAACGTCAAAATAATATAATAACAAGTCTATTTAATATCCAGGTGTCCCATATTCCAGTATATAGCTCCATCTGTTAATCCAACTGGTATTGTAGTTATTTTCTGTGCATTTTCTTTACTTTTACAAATCAAAAGTGTTTGTGTATTTCATGTGTGGCCCCAATTTTTCTTTTTCCAGTGTGGCCCAGGGAAGCCAAAAGGTTGGACACCCCTGAACTAGACGATATTGCTTGAAATTGTCTCCATTTGATGGAGAAATTGTACACCCCTAATGGCTACATCACTTATTTAAATGAACAGATAACAGAACGTTACATTTAAATAAACACAAAGTCTGGTAGAAGAAGGTAGCTGAAATAGATTAGAGCAAAACATACAAGGCATTAAAGTTGCCGTTTTTTTAATTTTACAGTAGGCATTATTTGTGTTTTGTCTGACCCCCCCCCCCCCCAGGGAGTCAAATGCATTTGGACCATATTTGAACAGTGGCTTATCATTTTACGATTTGGCAATATGACTTTTTAATTTTTCAGTCTGCACAGTTTACAAAAATAAGTATGTATCCATTGATATTCAGGCACATTTGCCAAAAGAACGTTAAAATACAGGGAGTCCTTGAGTTACCGACTTACATACAAACTCATACCTACATACAGAGGTTATTACCATAATGTACTGTGGTTTGCTTGGCCTTTATTAGCATTTAGCTTTAATAAACCAACTGCCCCTTTCCCCTCTGACATGTGTTGTCTACTGCAGAGCACAGAAATTTTAAAACAAAAATCCGTGTTGTATCTAATAAGTAAATGTATATGATTCAATTTACATACAAATTCAACTTAAGAACAAACCTACAGACCCTATCTTGTACATAACCTGGGGACTGCCTGTAACGGTCTCTCTGGCTGTTGGCTCACAACTATACCCAGCCTAACCCTCTTCTGTGAACATACAACAACACTTGCCATTTTATCTCATGTACCCATGCATATTTCACCCTTGATAAACTGCCAGTTTAAAGGGACACTGACACATTTCTATGAAAATGCATAGAAATGTGCCAGTATGACTAAAGTTTGTGCAAAAAAATCATTACAGGTGAATATCCCCAAATGCACTGCAGTACCTGCTGTTCACAAAGGGGACAGCAAGCAGAGGGAGTCAGGAGTACAGGAAAAGCGACCCGAAAATCACTTTGAATTTTATGTACTCCATTTTAGTTACTACAGTTATGGGATCAATATATGGACAAAGATATCCAGAATGCTCTGGGTTATTAGGCTCTGAGCCATTGTATAGAGCAGGAGTGCCCATAATTTACTAATGTGAGATCTACTTTTAGTGATGTTGGCCCATTATGATCTATGTATAAAGAAGAAGGGCAGGCGCAGAGACCAGACTTCCAGGCAGGCTTGACAAAGCAAATAGTTTATTGTAGAACCTCACCACCTTACGCATTTCACATCTCTTGGATACTTAATCATAGCCTTCCTGGAAGTCTGGACTCTGCTAGTGACTGCTCTTCAACTTTATAGGATGGTCCGCTCCCTAAGAGGAGGGTTCAGGGCAGTGCACCTGGACATCCCTTCAAAACCGGTGAGTTCCACAAATACCCAAGATCTGGTCTACATTTATACTTGACTACCATCAACAATATTTTGAGATTTATATCCATTATGATCTACATCCATAAAACCATTGTAAGCATTCTGTTCCATGGAAAATATTACTTAAATATTTATTTATGGGGAAATGGATATTGTTATATTTAACAAACAACTATTTCTTATGTAATCTTAACATAATAAATATCTGAATGAAAAGAATGAAACAGGAGGCTGATTTAGACAAGCTGTTTATGGACAGTGTCTACCTATTGGGCACCCCTGGCCTGGAGTGTTTATAGCAACCAATTCTACTTTTTTCCCCAAACTTCTTTTTCTCTGTAATATTAAACATGTACCTTGTACTTGATTGGAACTAAGACCAGAATTTTAATCAGATTTAACTATGTAACTAATAGTAGTGTGTACCATGACATTTATGTGAAAGCAAATATTAATAGAAATACTTCTATCCAGTAGCAGCTTTTTTAAATTCTTAAAGATGTTTTGCACATGATATTTTTTGCACACTGAACTAAAAGTTCCACAAAAGATTGCTTTTGCACACAGATTTTATGAGGTAAAAAATTATATTTAATATTCTGTCACACCACTCTATCACTGAAAAGTCAAAATAAGTGTGACACCATGGCATATTCCTGTGCACAAGATGTCCAGCTTGCAGTTGCTGGAAAACCTGGGAACTTGCACCTTAACACCAGGCCACAGTAGGTTGGGCATTTATGCAGGCAGCTTCAACA
>CM044432.1:72597840-72611872 GCA_024363595.1 Xenopus borealis | reverse complement strand
AAGCTAAATATATAGGAAGGCCGGTATTTTTTTCAAGAAAAGGTGGCAACCCTAGTAACAGAACCAAAATCTCCAAATTTAAAAATATATCCAAAAATGAAGGATCAAAAAGAAAAGGAGGGAAAAATAGGTGGTTAGTCAGGGGCTCTCCGCCAATGAGGTGAGTTGAGACACTCAGGCGCCAGCGCCCCCCTGGTTGCCAGGGGCAGCAAAAATGTCTATCCTGGTAACTAAGAGCCGAATTTCCGGATTTCAACCCGGAAACTAGGCTCTTGTAGTGCAGAGCACGCAGGGGGGGAAGGGGGGGCGGATAATTGAAGGCCGCCTAATTGAAGGCAACCTCAGGCAGCGTAGTGCGCTGGATCGCCCCTGTGCTTAGTTACACAATACATGAGAGGTGTAATTCATTTACTTTACTTGGATACTTCACATTGGCTCCATTAGCCAGCAAAGATTGATTAATTTGCCATTTATTTTACACAGGTTTTACTAAATTTTTTCAGTGAATTTTGTTTAGCACATCATAATAAATATGCCCCTATGATTGAGAGATAGTCACGCAGTGAGGCTCTGACAAAGAGGAGGACTCTGTCTGCATAGAGACTCAAGCAGTTAAGCTCAGGAATAGGAGATTAATTGAGAAATTCACCACTGTAAGCATCCTTCTAGCACTTGGACTAGTTCACATATAAGTGAGTACTACATGTATGAGATCCATTATCTGGAAACCCGTTATCCAGAAAGCTCCGAATTACAGAAAGGCTGTCTCCCATAGATTTTCTTTTTCTCTGTAATAACAAAACAGTACCTTGTACTTGATCCAAACTAATATATAATTAATCCTTATTGGAAGCAAAACAACATATTAGCTATATGATTTTCTAGTAGACTTAAAGTGATACTGACACAAAAAAATGTATTTTAACATATGAATGTACATTAAAGGAGAACTGTCATGAAATATAAACCATACAATTTTTCTCACTGATATATAAGATTAATTAGTACAATAAAATCTATACCCAACTGCCTCAAATTTGTGTTATAAACACACTTACTTATCACTCATTTCTAACAGCTCTCCAGATCAAGCATTTTCAGAATCTGAAAGTAGGAGTGTCCATACAGTTCAGCAGCATTACCTATAGGTCATGTTGATCATTTTTTGCTGAGAGGTTTGTTTTTGTATATAATTGTTAGCTGGAGTTCCTAAGACTGACTCTCTGACACTCTGACTTTGCCAACCTGGCTGTCCTCTCTCAGCCAGTTACAGTTTCTAATGCTAACGGACTCCTGCTGCACAAATATGGCAGCCCCCTCACACAGGAACATGGGGCAACAGACAGGTAATGTAAAAGCATCATGCAAATACTTTATGGCAAAGTTAGAAGTAGCTTTCAAAGCCAATATTATAATAAATGTACAAAGTTTAATTTCAGGTGTCAGTATCTCTTTAAGGTATGGAGATCCGCTATCTAGAAAATTCCATACCTGTACCAGTTGTTTAAAATTCAATGCCAATGTAACATAATCAAGTGTATTATATGTATTTATGTAGTGACTGAATGTATACAGTCTTTGCAGTCCCACTGTTGTGTTTTAATAGCCGAGGGTGAGCAGAGTATAACAGTGCTTTATTAGCAGGTTCATGCAGCCATTACACGTCAACAGTAACTTCAACTCTAACACTGTATAGAAAGTACTGTGTATGCACAGTATAACTCTTGTGCACAGTGACACCTACAGGCCATTTGTATAACCACCACGCCCACCAAACAGATTTGTTATGAGCCAGAAAATAAATGTGAATGATACGTTGTCTGGAAACCCATTATCCAGAAAGTTCCGAATTACAGAAAGGATGTCTCCCATGTACTCCATTATAATCAAATAATCACATTTTTTAAAAATGATTTCCTTTTTCTCTGTAATAATTAAACGTCACATATTCCCCCTATAGTAAGAAAGAATTTGGAAAAATGTAATAAACAACAACAGTATGCATCTTAAAGCAATATTTTACATTCATCACACAACATAGTCCTTGGTCCATGCAGGTAGTTTTCTGATTCTCTCAGTACACCTTATAGGTTCACTTTCTTCAGGTCTGTTGCAGTTGGCATCAGGAGCAGGGAAATGTCCTTCATCAAATGGAACGTCTCCAAAGTCATATCTAGCAGGAGCAATATGTCTTGCATTCCATATGTGTCCATCAGGCACTTAATATGTGTATGGTCCTCATTTGAAATTGTAAGGAGGCTGAGAGAAAATAATAAAGCAGAACTTGCTGCTAAGTGTCGTTTATTGCACACAACATGTTTAAGGCGGTTGCCCTTTATCAAGTGTACAAATTTGTCAGTGTTACAAGCTTTTAACAATGAGTGCAGGAAGTGAGGTCACAGACATTATGTGTAAAAAAAACAGAAACAATAATCAAAAATGCCAACATTGGTTAACATATGTGGATAGCCTAATGTGAAGAATGTGTATTACAAAAAGTCCATTACTTTAAAGTGGACCCGTCACCCAAAAAAAATATTAAAAATCATATTTTATGACATTAGTCAAGCATAATGAACATTAATTGCACTATATAAATTATTTTAATCTTGTTTCCTTCAGTCTGGGAATTCATAATTATAGCAAGCAGGCAGGAGCCATTTTGTGGACACTGTTATTAAGACAAGCCTTGCATCATCTCAGAATCTTGTTTGTGCACCAGAATGGGGGACCCGATGTCTATCCCCATGTCCTGGCTACACAATTAAATAGTTAAGAGAACTGGGGGAATGTGTGGGGAGCAGTGACATCTAGGAAGTGCTGAATGGAAAGTGAAAGTAATTATCTGCCCCGCCTCTGTGCCTAAGGCATAGAGGAGTGGCAGACAATATTTGATTGACAGCTGAGATTTTTAAATGAGCTTAAAACAGCTATGAATGGTTTAATAAAAATTTGAAATTGGATTTCACGTTTAATTTGAAAAGGACTTTTATTATACAGATTTTTGTGTCTCGTTGACTGGTCCACATAGTCCAATCAAAAATTGCCAAAAAAGGGGGGGGGGGGAATAGTCATTAGACATTTATAACATTGATTAGGAACTGCCCATGTCTAGGCCTACCACAGATTCTTGATTTTACATGTTATTCATAATAGAAGGAAAAATGCCCATTTAGTCTTACCAATAGCTGTACAATTCATGTAATTATCTGGGCTCAGAAATCTCATATCTCAAAGGAAACAAGTCTTTTATCTGGAAGGAAAAAATAGTAACATCAGTATCAAAATATATTTTGATGTTTCTATTTTTTCCTTCCAGATAAAAGACTTGTTTCCTTTGAGATATGAGACTATTTAAAGTAATGGACTTTTTGTAATAGACATTCTTCACGTTCGGCTATCCACATGATGTGAACCAATGTCGGCATTTTTGATTATTGTTTCTGTTTTTTTACACGTAATGTCTGTGACCTCACTTCCTGTAATCATTGTTAAAAGCTTGTAACACTGACAAATTTGTACACTTGATAAAGGGCAACCACCCGAAACATGTTGTGTGCAATAAACGACACTTAGCAGCAAGTTCTGCTTTATTGTTTTCTCTCAGCCTCCTTACAATTTCAATTAAGTAGTCACGCCTGGAGAGAGGGTGCAATTGCTGAGATCGAGAGCATAGATTCCATTCCCCAGTCACCTTCATACTATGTGTATGGTCCTCGCTGGCGTCTCACTTTAAGTGGTGTAGTAAATTTAGATTGACCTTGTTTCAGTAGTCCTGGTTTCTTAATTCTGACTAAAGATCCAGGCTGAAAGTGCACTTCTCTTGCACCATGTTTTCTGTCAGTGTAAGTATTGCATTTGGCTTGTTGACGTTTGACACTGTTCACAGTAGATAATTTTGTAGGAACCATATTTTGTGGAGGTTCAATGTCTGCAGCATATAACTTAGTGTGCATTTGTCTACCATGTAATAATTCAGCTGGAGATGCTTAGGTTGTTGCATGGCACATTGCTCTGTAGTTATGTAGGAACTCTGTTGTAAATACTTTCCAAGATTTCCCAGTAAGATTTGCTGTCTGTAGTGCTTCTTTCAGACTGTTGAATCGCTCGGTTTCTCCATTTGCTTGTGGGTAATACATTGAAGATTTCCTATGCACAATATTCCTCTCTCTCAGAAAGAATTCAAACTCAGATGAAACAAACTGTGGTCCGTTGTCTGATATTAAATCCTTTGGATTTCCTTCTCTGCTGAAGACTGTAGACAGAAATGTCATTACTGTAGCTGATGTTATATGAGATACAAATGCAATTTCTGGCAATTTACTGTAATAGCCTATAAGAGTTATAGAAAATCTGCAGTCTATAGGAGCATCTGCAAAAGGACCCACAATATCAATAGAAAGTTTTCCCCATGCTGAATCAGGGAATGGTACTGGCTGAAGTGGTGGTGTTTGTGTGATATATGTTTTGTCATGATTCTGACACAAGAATGAATCGCAGTTACCACATCAGCATCCATTGCTGGCCAACATTATAGTTCTCATAGTCTTTGTTTTGTATGTACAATTCCTTGATGACGCTCATGTGTAAGTTTGTATGAGCTTTTCTCTCAAGGTCTCTGGTACCAGTAGGCGGTGAGCTCCACAGACAACATATCCATCTACTAAGGACATTTCATATCTAATCCTGTACGAAGGCTGAAGATCAGGACTGAATTTCTTCTCAGCATTTGGCCATTTGCTTTGTAAGATGTCCCCTAGTTTTACCTGAATTGGACATGTGAGGTAAGCTTGCTTAAAATCAGCAGCTGTAACTGTAGATACCAGTATATCAGTCATGCTAATCAGTATGCTACATCTATGTCCTCATTCAGTGTATCAGAATCCTCAGGTAAAGTTAAACGTGACAGTCAGCAGTAACATTTTTCAAACCTGGTTGGTATTGCATTTTGTAGTTGAAATTCAGTAGCCTTGCTGAACATCTAGCTATACACATTCCAGCTCTTTCTAGTCCCTTTGTTGTAAGCAGTGTAATTAAAGGGCATAAGGTAAATTCTCTACCCCACAGGTAGGTTCTCCATTTTTCTGTTGCCCAAACACATGCTAGAGCTTCTTTTTCAACAGCTGAATACTTACGCTCTGCCTCTGAGAAACAGTTTTCTCTGCACAATCAGCATGGATCTGTGTGAAAACACCATAGTCTGAAGCAGGGGTCCACAACCTTTTTTGCTCGTGAACCACATTTAAATTTAAAAAAGAGTTGGAGAGCAACACAAGCATGAATAAGTCCATGGGGATGTCAAATAAGAGCTTTGATTGACTTTTTGGTAGCCCCTATATGGACTAGCAGCCTTCAGGAGAGAATGTTTGGCAGGACATCTGTTTTTTTATACAACCAAAACTTGCCTCTAAGCCAGTAATTCAAAAATAAGCACCTGCTTTGAGGCCACTGGGAGCAACATTTAAGGGGTTGGAGAGCAACATGTTGCTCACGAGCTACTGGCTGGGGATCATTGGTCTGAAGCATCTGTAGTAACCATAGTAGCTAGTGCAGGATCAAATAAAGCTAGCGCTGGACTCTTCACAATTAACTGGCTTAAAATTCAACATAGTAGTACTCTTAAGTGGCTCCATAACTGAAGCATAGTTGGGAATAAACTCTCACTGAAGTAAGACCTAAGAAAGCTCATAAGGTCTGAAAATCAGATGGAGTAGGTGCTTGTGAAACAATGTTGACATGGTCAGGCTCAGGCAGTAATTCCTCTTGCGAAATATATGATCCAGAAATGACAGCTGGGTTTGTCTGAAGTGACATTTGAAAAGGTTCAGTTTCAGTCCTGCGGAATCAATGCATTTCAGAACATTTTTTAGGTACTTGTCATGAAAATCCATAGTTGGAGCGTAGATAATTACATCATCCAAGTAGCGTTGTACATAGGGTTGCCACCTTTTCTTGAAAAAAATACCGGCCTTCCTATATATTTATCTTTTTTTCCTATTAACAACATTGGGCTCAGCCATCAAAAATACCGGGCAGGCCGGTAAAATACCGGCCAGGTGGCAACCCTAGTTGTACACCAGGTATGTCATGGAGTATAGCAGACATCAGTCTTTTAAAACAACACAGTGCTGAAGACAATCCATAAGGTACACGCTTGAACAGAAACAAACCGTCATGGGTGATAAATGCAGTGAGGTCTCTGCTTTCCTCATGCAGTAATACTTGATGAAGATCCAGGGTGGAAAGATAAGAATTTCTTACCTGTAAATTGTCTTTTCTTCAGGTCCCCAGGCAGCACACAAAGAGATATTGAAAAGATCAAGGGGAGGGAACACTAGCAGCCTGTAAAAAAGCAGCCTGCCTTGAAGAAAATACGTCCAGCTTGTAATGCTTGGAGAACGTATGTAGCGATGTCCAAGTTGCAGCTCTACAAATCTGTTCTGCCGATGCCTCCGCTCTATGCGCCCAAGACGTTGCCACTGCCCTGGTTGAATGCGGTTTAATTCTAGCTGGAGGGGAAAGATCTCTAGCCTCATAAGCCAGAATAATAGCTTGCTTGATCCATCTTGACACAGTAGGTTTCGAAGCAGCCAGCCCCCTAGATGGGCCAAAAAAATTAAGGAAGAGATTACTTGACCTCCTGAACTCTGCAGATCTGGATAGATAGAAAATTAAGCACCGCCAAACATCCAACATATGAAGCTTGCGTTCTTTATTCCCTGACGGATGCGGGAAGGAAGGAAGCACAATTTCCTGCGACGAGTGAAAAGCAGAAGCCACCTTAGGGATACACGTGGGTGGAAGTCTCATCACCACTCTATCAGGGAAGAACTGAAGATAAGGTTCCTCCATAGAAAGGCTCTGTATCTCGCCCACCCTTCTGGCCGAAGTCAATGCCACTAAAATTACAGTCTTCAACGTAAGAAACTTAATTTGTACTAAAGATATTGGCTCAAACGGATCTTCTGAGAGAACGGACAAAAGAAGATTAAGATCCCAAGGCGGACAGATATCTCTAATGGTAGGTCGCAATCTACTCGTTGCCTTAATGAACTGTTTATTCTCTCCCAATGCAATGCCTTTCACTGCACCCAAGGCTGCCACTTCTAAGAGTAGCTGGCTTCAGACCCATATGGAATCCTTCCAAAAGGAATTGTAAAATCTAAGGAACAGAAGCTACATGAGGATCAATAGAATGATCTTTGCACCAAAAAGAAAATCTCCTCCAAACTCTGGAATAGATCTTTTTGGTTCCAGGTTTTCTGCTGTGAACCTGTAACGATCTCTTACCCTGCTGCTCTGCCTCTTCCTTTGTGCCGGCTTCTATGGCGCGCGCACTTCCTTGTCTCTTAAAGGCGCAGGCGCGCTGACGTATGACATCAGCGCGTAGTGGCACCACATTCAAACCATATTTAAGGGAATTTAGTTTACAGTTGACCCTTGCTTGCCTGACTATTCTGTTTATTTCCAATCCTGACCTTTGCCTGTCCTCTGATTATTCTACGCTCTCTAATCCCGATTCTGGCCTGTCTGACTATTCTACTCCGCTTGTGCTGGTCTGGCCCGCCGGTTCCACTTGGTGGTATTCTTCACCCAGTATCCTTGGTGAGGCGATCGTGCCCCTGTGCTAGCCAGAACTCTTAGCTTTGCACCTCTCGATAAGTCCAGGTGGCATCTGAGTAAGCTGAGGGCTCCTCCTGAGGCCAAAGGCGGTCACTTAACTGGTGAAGCCGAGCTGAGACCAAGGTGCTTAGCAACTGTTCTGGTTTTGGGTGCTGTTTGTGACAGAACCATGACAGAAAGACCTCAGAAGATAATCCCTGTCGTGTCAACGACTGCCATTCAGGATCCAGGCTGACAGAGCTAATCTGCTCGGGTTCGGATGATGCACCGACCCCTGATGAAGCAGGGATCTGCTGGCCCCCAATAACATAGGATTCTCCTCTGCCATCTCCAGCAGCAGAGAAAACCAGTCCCTCTGTGGCCAACACGGCCTTGTCCACCCTGATCTTCTTCAGAACTCTGGTTATCATCGGAAGTGGCAGGAATATATATCCCAGACTGCCTCTTCAACACTGAGGCATAGCATCGATCGCTGCAGGTCTGTCTTGGGGGGACAGAGAATAAAACTTGGTCACCTTGGCATTGACCCTTGTAGCCATGAGATCTATCGTTGGACAGCCCCACCGTCGACTCAGCATTAGGAAGACAGACTGATTGAGAGACCACTCCCTAGGCAGTACTAGCCTGCGACTCAGAAAGTCTGCCTGGATGTTGTCTGTGTCAGAGGGGGGGGCTAGTCGGGATCTAGGAGGAAGCCCCTTCCAGAGAGTCCAGGCAGAGTACAGTTCAGGGTAATGCAATAGAATGGTTAAGTCCAGTCAGAAGGCAGGCAGCACAGGATCAAGTTCAAAGTCAGGCAGGGATCAAAAACAGGAATCTAGACAAAATAGCACCAACAGCAAGAAGAGCTATACTTGGGCATCAAACCTGTGTCTCCAGCGTCCTTTATAGTTTGAATTTGGCGCCGCAATGTCTCTGGCGTGGCAAGATGACGTCACCAGCGGTGCCTTACCTACATGTCGGCTATGGGCGGCATTTCCAAGATGGCGGCGCCCATAGCCGACATGTAGGTAGGGCACCGCCGGAGACGTCATCAAGGCATGACAGTACCCCCCTCTCCACGGGGGGCCACCGGACCACCAGGCCGAAGTTTCTGGGGAAACTAATTGTGGAATGCCTTCACAAGACAGGGGGCATGAACATCAGAGTCCTTCTCCCAGGAGCATTCCTCAGGGCCAAAGCCCTTCCACTGGATGAGGTACTGGAGAGACCCCCTGGAGAGTCTAGAATCCAAGATCCTTTCAACCTCATATTCTTGCTGGCCATCCACGAGGATGGCAGAAGGAGGGGACTGACCAGAGGAGAAGTGATTGGATATAACAAGCTTCAACAGGGAAACATGAAACACGTTGGGAATCCGCATCTCAGGGGGTAGTTGCAGACGGACAGCCACTGGATTGATGACCTCAGAGATGGAGAAGGGACCCACGAACTTGGGACCCAACTTAGGAGACGGAACCCTCAGGCGGATGTGTATAGGAAAGCCAGACTTTATCACCAACTTTATACGGAGGGGAAGACTTCCTTCTACGGTCGGCGAAAGTTTTGTGCACCAAGGAGCTCTTTTCCAGATTGGACTTGCTTGCAACCCAGATAGCAGACATATGAGCTACGTGATCTTCAGCAGCGGGAATGTCAGAGAGAAGGAAGTCTTGAGGAAAGGCTAGAGGATGTAGACCGTATACAGACAGGAATGGAGATCTTCCAGTGGAAGTGTGACTGGCATTGTTGTGAGCGAATTCCGCCCACGGGAGGAGATCAGACCAGTCGTCTTGACAGAGGGAAATATGGTTTCTAAGGAACTGTTCAAGAGCTTGGTTCACACGCTCCGCTGCCCCATTAGTGTGAGGGTGATAGGCAGAGGCGAACTGGAGAGACTCCCAGAGACTTGCACAGGGAGCGCCAAAATCTGGAGACAAACTGGGAACCTCTGTCGGAGACAATTTCCACAGGGAAGCCATGCAGACGGAAGATATGCTGTATAGAAAGATGAGACAGTTCCACGGCTGAGGGGAGTTTCTTCAAGGGGATGAAGTGTGCCATTTTGCTGAAATGGTCTATTACCACCCAAATGACGGTGTTCCCACAACTCAACGATGAAGTCCATACTCAAATGAGTCCATGGATGAGAGGGTACTGGTTGTAGAAGACCACAGGGTCGAGAGTGAATGGACTTAGTGGTAGCACATACGGTACAGGCTGCGACAAAGTCTTTGACATCTTTGCGGATGGTCGGCCACCAGACAAGGCGACGAAGGAGTTCAAGAGTCTTTTCTGAACCAGGGTGGCCGGCTTGTTTGGAGCTATGAGTCTGCTGTAGGATTGTAAGGCGAAGCTCAGGGGGTACAAATGCCATTCCAATGGGGGTATCAGGAGGAGTGGCAGACTGGCAAGACAAGATTTGCTCAGCAAATTGGAGTAACACAGCAGCAATGATCTTGGATGGAGAAATGATGGCATCTTGTACAACAGGAAGATGATCCTCCGGGGTAAAACTGCAAGACAGGGCGTCTGCAGTGGTGTAACTACCAGGGGTGCAGAGGGTGCAATTTTACCAGGGCCCCCACCCCTTTGGGGCCCATCAGAGCCACGATAATGGCTATGGCAGCCGGTTATCTAGGGGTAAATTTTACAGCACACATGCTATCAACACTCCAGCATGGGATTTATAGAGGTAAGGGCCTGACAGGGGGCCCAGGTGCCCATACTGTACCGGGGCCCACCAGGGCACTGGGCGTCTGCCTTCCAGTTCTTGGTCCCAGGACGATATGTCACGACGAAATTGAAACGAAAGAAGAAGAGAGCCCATCTTGCCTGACGGGGGCTTAGCCTCTTGAGGGATTGTATGAACTCTTAAGTTCTTATGGTCAGTGTAAATGGTGACCAGAAGAGGTGCATCCTCCAAGAGGTGACGCCATTTCTCGAGCCTTTAATGAATTGGCGGTAATAGTTTGAAAGGCCTATGAACCTCTGGATCGCCTTGGTACTCTGGGGAAGTGGCCATTTCTGGATAGCTGATACCTTGGCAGGATCCATCTCGAAGCCCTCAGATGAGATAATGTAGCCAAGGAAGGAAATTTTGGGAACTTCGAAGATGCATTTCTCTAGTTTGGCAAAAAGGGAATTTTCCCTAAGACGAGAAAGAGCCTCCTTAACTTGGGAGCGGTGGGTTTCCAAATCTTTAGAGAAGATGAGGATGTCATCCAGATACACAACAACTGACTTCCCCAGGAGGTCCAGAAAGACATTGTTAACAAACTCCTGAAAAACGGCGGGGGCATTCCAGAGGCCAAAGGGCATCACGAGGTACTCCTAATGCCCATCATGAGTATTGAAAGCCGTCTTCCACTCATCGCCTTCTCGGATCCTGATGAGATTGTAAGCCCCGCGGAGATCCAACTTGGAGAAAATCTTGGCCCCTTTAAGCTGGTCAAAAAGTTCTGAAATAAGTGGTAAGGGGTATCTGTTTTTGACAGTTATTTTATTGAGACCCCAATAGTCTATACAGGGACGGAGTCCACCATCCTTCTTTTCCACGAAGAAGTAACCAGCTCCAGCTGGGGAGGTGGAAGGACGGATAAAGCCTCGCTGGATTCTCGGAGATATACTCCTTCATGGCAGCAGTCTCCGCAGGAGACAAAGGGTAAGTCCGCCCACAGGGTGGCATGGTTCCAGGAAGGAGATCAATAGGGCAGTCATACCGCCGATGTGGGGGAAGGAATTCTGCTGACATTTTGCAAAAAACATCGGAGTCGTCCCTGTAGACGGAGGGCAAGGATGAGAGACTCATAGAAGAGACTTTAACCCGTTGGAGGGGCTGAGGAATTAAACAATCTCTTTGGCAGTGCAGACTCCAACGGGAGATTTGACCAGAGGACCAGTCGATGGAAGGGTTATGAAGTCGTAACCAAGGAAAACCCAGCACGACAGGAGTGGAGGGACTAGGCAGAATATCCCAAGCAGCCGCCACCTTATCATCAAAGGGAAAAAGGACCTTCAGCTTCTTTGGAAGAGTTAACTTATTTTCCGGTTTTAACCACTCCTTGGAAATAATGCCTGAAATAACTTCATGTACTGGAAAAACCCTAGGTTTCTTCTTGCGACCGAAAAATCATCAAATCCTGTTTTGAACGTGGCTTGTCGTCATCTTTAAGATCACCGCTTTAACTAAATGATCAATATTCTCAATAGAAAATACATGAGCATCCTCACTTAAATCATCGTCCGATGAATCCATCAAAACATCCTGTACATCCGGCGCCTCCAGCTGCAAAGCTGCAGAAGTACTTGCTTGAGGTTGAGACTGAGCAGGGGCTTTAAAGAATCAAAGGTGTGCTGCATGTTGGACTTGAACCAGGACATAAATTGCGACATGGATTCAGGAACCTCTTGCTGAAAGTTCTCCTTAAAACAATCTGGACAAATCCGCTTTGGAAAATCATGAGGAAGCCTAGTCTTGCATAATGCACACCTCTTAGATCTTTCTCTCTGCTGGTCTCCATTTTCAGAGTGGGAAGACATGGCTAAAATAGAAGAAAAAACATTGCAGCAACAAACATAAATCCTAATATGCAGGATAAAAACTCCAACAGGAGTACTCACCAGAACCGTAACCAAAAAACACGGCAGCCGCAGTGTCAGGGAGGCTACATAGAAAATGAACGCAACTTGGTTTTAAAAGTAGCGCCGAGTCATCACATGACAACCCGGAAGTGACGGAGAAGCTGCGCATCAGCGCCACCTTACCAGCCTCAGATGCGGCGAACAGGAGCACCAAGCAGCCGCCCAAAGAACACTCCCCTCGCGGCTCCAACAGGTGCGAAACAGGGGGGGGGGCGCATAACAGAGCGCAGCAGAGAATCCCAGCTGGAACGCAAACGGGGGAGGGGAAACAGGGACAAAGAACCGTGAGCCCCAGCTAGGGGTGAACGGTATCCCAAACAGACGCTCCATCCCGACTAACCAAGGCAAAAAAACAGGGACCCAGCTCGATACCTGCATACTTACCTAATCCCAAGTAGGACAGGAAACAAAAACACAGGGGAACTATGGGAGGGGAGGGTGTTTTTATGTTGTTTCCTGTCCCTAGTAGGAGGGCCTAGCTCACTTTGTGTGCTGCCTGGGGACCTGAAGAAAAGAATTTTGCTCCTTGGAGTTCTGAATATGTTTCCTCTATGTGTGGCAAGGGATAATTATCCATAAAAGCTGCATTATTAGGTTCACGGAGATTGACACACAATCGAATACTTTCAGTTTTCTTCATTGTTACAACAATTGGTGAATCCCATTCGGAGGATTCTGATTTTAAAATCACATTTTGCCCTACAAATTTCTTTAGATCCTGTGAGACAGCCTCCCCTATAGAGTAGGGCAATCGGTTCAATTTCTGGCATGCTGGTTTTACATCTGGTCCCAACTTAAAGGGATACTGTCATGGGAAAACATGTTTTTTTCAAAACGCATCAGTTAATAGTGCTACTCCAACAAACTTCTGCACTAAAATCCATTTCTCAAAAGACCAAACAGATTAGACATTTTGTCAATTTCCCAGCTGCCCCATGTCATGTGACTTGTGCCTGCACTTTAGGAGGGAACTTTCTGGCAGGCTGTTGTTTTTACTTCTCAATGTAACTGAATGGAACGCAGTGGGACTTTTTTTTTTTCTTCAGGTCCCCAGGCAGCACACCATGAGAGATAGGCCCTCCTACTAGGGACAGGAAACAACATAAAAAATACCCCCCTCCCACAATTCCCCCGTGTTTTTGTTTCCTGTCCTACCAGGGTTCAGGTGAGTATGCAGGCATCCGGCTGGGTCCCTGTGGTGTTTCTTCCTCCGTTGGTGCTGGCTGGCTGGGTGAATGGAGCGGTGCGTCTCCTTGGATACCGCCCACCCCTAGCTGGGGCTTGCGGTTCTTGTCCCTGCTTCTTCCCTCTTGCGTCCAGCTGGATGGCGGGGGGAGGTTTTCTTCTGGCTGCGCCTGGATCGGAGGCTGTTGTTTCCTGTTTCGGTTGGCGCTGGGATCGCTTCCGGGGTTGGTTGGCGCTGCGGCGCAGGTTCCTCTGGTGGCTGGCGTCACTTCCGGGTTGTCACATGATCACTCGGCGTGCTTTTTAAACTGGGCTGTTTTCTCTGTATTTCGCCTCCCTTACACTGCGGCTGCCGTGTTGGTTGGATACTGTTCTGGTAAGTCTCTCTTTGATTGTTCTGCAGTTTAGGGCGCTTGGTTGTTGCTGCATTGTTCTTTTTCTTTTTTTCAGTCATGTCTTCCCGCTCTGAAAATGCAGATCAGGAGAGAGAGAGATCTAGGAGGTGTGCTTTATGCAAGACTAGGCTTCCTCGAGATTGTCTGAAGCGGATTTGTCCTGATTGTTTTAAGGAGAACTTCCAGCAGGAGATTCCTGAATCCAT
>CM044432.1:72562606-72589990 GCA_024363595.1 Xenopus borealis | reverse complement strand
TGTACAGGGCTTTCCTCACCTCCTGTACCCTTATTTATTGTGATGTATGTAACCCCATATGTATTGTGATGTATGTAACTCCTTGTGTTCTATGTATGTAATTCATATGATTTAGTTGTGTAATCACATTCACTTTACAGCGCTACGAAATAAGTTGGCGCTATAGAAATACATGTTAATAATAATAAATGTATCAGTTTAGAACAGCTGGGGCCTCCCAGAGCTGCTTTAGAAGGTGAAAAATGACACTTTACACTTCAATATTAAGAAAACGGTTACAAATAGAAAATAGACAGTAATTGGAAAAAGTCGTTATTTCTGGAGATCTATCTGAAAACAACTAGTTGTTTGAAGGTGGACAACCCCTTTAAGTAACTGCCCCATGATGCACAAGTATAAATTGAAGCTGATTGGGGAGGTGCAGGTGTGCACTGCTAAAATAGCCCTCCTGCTTCATGCCCAACTATGCACAACAGTGAGACGCTTATTGAAAAGATATACAGGTGTGAACTTTCCAGGGTTCCTAACCTGTAAGCCTAATTGATGTTATCCAGATGTTTGGACTTGTAAATCTGCATGCTAATTAGAAAATTCCACCCTGCTATCTGGTAAAGGTGCAGATGCTGCACCTTTGGGCCTCTTTTGCTATTGCCGTTTTAATATTTTAAGTTTTGTATTTGTGTCCTCTGTGCAGACAGGTTATATTTGCACCTTATTACAAAAGCACTTCCAGGACTGGCAAGTTTACACTGCTGAAGCAGTATGGTACATTCTTCATTTCTTACATCAGCTTCTAACAAGCAGCCTCCCACCAGGGCTCTGTCTGAAATACTTCTGCTAACAGGCCAATGCTATTTGGTAAGGTACTGGTGTTCCTCCAGCTTCTTTGTAGTTTGTTTTCTGAAGTCTTATTTGTGAGCCTCTAGGCAGTCACAGCAGTTATATTGGCTCTTGATTACAGAAGGTACTTCAGTACTGTCTGGTGGTAAGCTTTGCTGTGTTTCAAATGCTCAGTGCACTGGGAAGTCTGGATTTCCCTCAGCTTAAAGCTATCGGGACTCTTGCAGTTCTCTCATGCTGACCAGTCACTGCTATCAGGTAAGGGGCATGGGCCTGGTCTGAGTCTCTTGCTATAACTTTGGATTGTGAGCCTCTACAACCAGTGGCGTAACTAGACCCCTAAGGGCCCTGGTACAGAAATTCAAAACTGGGCCCCCCCATACATTGGGTTGGAATACAGCATCACTGGGTTTCTGCTGTTATGTAATTGCTGCATGACCTGCTATAAAGCACTGTTAAACTCTCCTCATCCTCGGCTACCAAACACAACAGTAGGGCGAAGATTTACTCTATGCAAATAGATACTCAAACAATTACAAACAGAGTTTGTAAGTTCTTTGGCTGCTTATTAACCTCAGTGTTTATATAAGGGTACCTTAAAGGGGTCTTCACCTTTAAGTTAACTTTTAGTATGTTACAGAATGGCCAATTCTAAGCAACTTTCAGTTGTTCTCCATGATTTATTTTTAACAGTTTAAAAATTATTTGCCTTTTTCTTCTGACTTCTTCTAAGTGGGTGTTGCTGACCCCTTCTAAAAAGCAAATGCTCTGTAAGGCTACAAATGTATTTAGTGCTAATTTTTATTACTTATCTTTCTATTCAGGCCCACAACTATTCATATTCCAGTCTCTTATTCAAATCAGTGCAGGGTTGCTAGGGTAATTTGGACCCTAGCTACCAGATTGCTGTTATTGAAAACTGAAGAGCTGCTGAACAAAAAGCTAAGTCAAAAACACATAATAAAAAATGAAAACCCAATGCAAATTCTCAGAATATCCCTCTCTACATCATACTGACAGTTTTCTGAAAGGTGAACAACATAACTTTTAGTATAATGTAGAGAGTGATATTCAGAGACAATTTGCAATTGGTTTTCATTATTTTATTATTGACAGTTTGAATTAATTAGCTTTTCAATTGGCAGCTCTTCAATTTGCATTTTAAGCAATCTGGTAACTAGGGTCCAAATTACCTTAGCAACCATGCACTGATTTGAATAAGAGACTTGAATACGAACAGGGGAGGCCTGAATAGAAATAGGAGTAACAAATATTAGGAACAACAATACATTTGTAGCCTTACAGAGAATTTTCTTTTTAGAAGGGGTCAGCGACACCCATTTGAAAGCTGCAAAGAGTTAGAAGAAAAAGGCAAATAACTAAAAAAAACTACAAAAAATAATGAAAACCAGTCAAAATGTTGTTTAGAATTGGCAGTTATAAAACATAATATATTACCTTAAAGGTGAACCACCCCTTTAAAATGGTCTGCAATTATAGTGGGCAATCACAGCGTTTTAGGGATTAACAACATAATTTAAATGAGGAGCAAATGCTGGGGAAAAAATGTGAATCACTGTTTGAAAAGATTGGTTACTCACTGTATGGGCTTTATCTGCCCAAGCTGCTGTTTGGTCTGTGAGGCAGGAATGCAGACAGCCGCCTGCATATTCTATGGGCCCTTGAAGATTTCACTCCCCACCACCCTCCCATATTGTGGGGGCCTTAGTTACCGAGGAGGTGGTGAGTTATCAGGATGGATGAGAGACTGTAAACCAGCGTGCGGCGCACTGATCCTCCAGTTTCTTCAAACACAAACTGCAGTATGCGGGGCTTCCTTTCCCTTGTCTGCTACTTCCACTTCAATGGCTGGGGGGGTGGTAGTGGTGCGAAGTGGATTGGTTGGGGGAAGAGGGAGCCCGCCCAGCCAGCACAAAAAAAGGCAGCCCGTCCAGCCAGAACAAAAAAAAAAAAAAAAGTACAAAAAAAAAAAAACTTAGTGGCTCCGGCCTCCGGTGCAGCTGCACCACCTGCTCCCCCGGTAGTTACACCACTGTCTACAACAGTGATCCCCAACCAGTAGCTCACGAGCTCTCCAACCCCTTGGATCTTGCTCCAAGTGACCGCAAAGCAGGTGCTTATTTTTGAATTATTGGCTTAGAGGCAAGTTTTGGTTGCATAAAAAAAAACAGATGTCATGCCAAACATGCTCTCCTGTAGGCTGCCAGTCCATATAGGGGTTACCAAAAAGCCTGTCAGAGCTCTTATTTGACATCCACATGGACTTTTTCATGCTTGTGTTGCTCTCCAACTCTTTTTAAATGTGGCTCACGAGCAAAAAAGGTTGGGGACCCCTGCTCTACAATGTGGACCCGGTCAGGCAGGTTTTTTTTTTGAGGGGCTGCCAGGGCCAAAATTGCCTGCCCAGTTTTCCAAATTAGGATTCTATGATTAATGCATCAATTAGCCAATGGTTGATTGCCATATTACAACCCCACCCACCATCTCAGCCTTCGCTCCATGCCCAGATTCAACCTGGCTAAAAGGTGGCAACCCTGCTCTACATACAGTAGGTGGTGTGCTTTTAATGCACCCGATACTTTCTGGAGTGGCTGGTAGTTTTAACTGCTTTATCAGCTTTGTACCAATTTCCTCATTAGTGTGTTTACACTTATACGACTGCCTTACTCCTGTGTGGTTTTCTGCCTGCAGCAAACCCATGCAGTTTAGTTAATTGCATGTTTTGCTTTAGCTGGTGCTTATTTCTTTCTTGGGCCCTTGAGCTAAGCCTCGGTTGAGAAACAGATACCCTGTGTCCCACACTATTCCTTTAATATAGAACATGCAATATTTTTGGGGGATTCTGGATGATGCAAGTAATTATTGGTGAGAAGATAAGCAAATTGCAATATTCTTTACAAATTTACAAAGCTTTGCAGTCGCTTATTCAAAGATATTTAAACATCTTGGATACATCAGAATGTGCACTTTTCAAAAACAATGTTTTCAGGAGACACTGTATTTTAAGCTGCTTTTGAATGTTGAAATAAAATGGAGATTAATGTGCATAAGCGATTTCTTACGGTCCCTACATACCATGGGATAAACCTAGGTACATTATACATCAAACTGATCGGACCACCTGCATCCATATTTAGGTAATTTTGGTACAGTGCTATGTGGGAGATAAGATGCTGCAAAGTTAAAGGAATTGTTCAGTGTAAAAATGAAAACTAGGTAAATAGATATGATATGCAAAATAAAAATTCAATCCAAAAATGTAATGTATAAAGGCTGGAGACTGGATGTCTAATATAATAGCCAGAACCTGCTTTGCAGCTCTCAGGGTTTCCACTAATGTGGTATTTTTCCATTTTGAGGTGGCAGATAATTTTCAGATGTACAAAAATTAGAAGTATTACACAAAGCTGTTCTTTTATTACAAACTTCATTTACATCAAAATGAATGCACCGACCACCACTTCACAAATACAAATGACAAACTTAAAAAGAATATTGCTGAACATAAAACCCTTTTCATACAGATGGCAAAAATGCCATAAAATAAAAAAATCCCATTTTCTATTTACAGAAAGACACTTAGTGCCTTGGTCATAGTCCTCTCACAAGAGCAATGTGATGGTTCTCCCAGCATTGCTGTACGATGTTCTTCTCTTTAACCCTCTCCACCTGGAACAAAGAAAAGATAATTTTTCATTCTCAACCATTAGTGTTATGCATTTCACAAAGTCCACATTTCTACAAAGTAAAAATCATATGCACATTATGTACACTGTGTAAAACCTAACGGTGAAGCTTTATTTATGGTTAACCACTGGAACATTGCTGAAGCTGTAACCTCAGAAGTGGTCAAGTTTAAATTTAGGTCTGTGCACAGGATTTTTTTTTATTTTAAAGACATTTCACCCCTCATTTTAACAAGTTCATGTTGTCTGTAGATTTTTAGCTATAAAGAAAGAAATAAGCATTAAATCCTATAAACGCACAATTTAGGAATACAATTAAAATTAAACGAAGAGCAAAAAATGATTAAGCTGTAAAGGCATCTAACTTTTAAACTCCTGTAAAAAACAATTTATCAAAATGTTAAAAAAAGGACTCCAAAAGTTTAAAAAAGCCAAAGCCTGTAGTTGTTTTTCCCAGTTTAATTTTTACGCTGGTACATGGAAGTTGGAAGAGACCATACCACAGGACAGCGGTTTCTGGTGTGTGCCTTGCGCTCTGCCCACAACGTGCGACCCCAGAGATAGACGTGGTCAGGGTGACACACGGCCTGCAATGAAGTTCCCGCTGGCGGGTACAAACAAGGTATAATGTCAGAGTTAGAAGACAACATTCTTTACCTTACGTTGTACCCATTTCAGTACTTTACCTGTTATTACTTTTAAAAAAAAAGTTAATTTATTCCTTAGATCACCTGGCATAAAAAAACCAGAAGACCAAATTCTTGAGCATTTAAAAGGAGAAAGGAAAAAAAAAACAACAAAAACACACATTTAAGGCCGCGTTTAACTCTTAAGCTCTAGAGACATCTAATGCAAACCGCTTAAAAACAAATGCTGAATGTTAAGTTTTAATAAATGCAGTCGACACAGTTAAAATTCTTTATTAAAGTTTAATGTTAAAAAAAACACATCAATCAGTAACGCCATAGGACACCCACCTTAGGTTTAATTTGTCATTGCATTAGTAAGGCTGGTAATTGTTTTGATGGTTTCCTCCACCTCTTGCTTTGCCATATGTGCTTTGTTGCCCTAAAAAAAAAAAAAGTATTTAAGGGCACAAGTCAAAATGGCAATTTTAGCATACCAATAGCTAATGCAAACCATAAACTGCAGTCACATTTAAATTAAGCCATTATGCACCATCAAATTAAACTGTGCACATGGATACTAGCAGATTTGCAGTTACAAACAAAAAGCTGCAGTTACATTTTTCTGATGTTTCTTCAGAGATAACAGTTCCAACACACTTACCACTGTAGTCTGTGTATCCTTGATTATATCCATAGTTTCCATAGTTATATCCAGAGTAATCATAACCACCATAGCTGTTATAGCCTTGATCGCCATAGGAACCATTGTTTCCATAGCCTCCATAGTTTTGATCATAGTAGTTGCTGTAGCCTTGATTAAAACCTTGACCTAAAGAGGGAGAAAAAAAAAACAAAAACCATGTTTGAACATTGCGATTTTGCAGTAGCAAAGTCTGCTGTGGATTCAAAGACATCAAAACAAACTAGAAAAGTCATAATACGCACCTCTGCCTCTTCCTCTGGTACCACCCCGTCCACCAGTGGCTGCTCCTCTTCCTCCTTTCTGCTGCTTCTGTTGTTGCTGCCTGTAGACTTCTTTGGGCTGTGCAACTTTTATTTCACACTGGAAAAAAGATATATATATATGCATTTATACACAAGTTTATCTTGAAAAGGTAGATTGGCAACTGGAAAAGACAAATCTTACCTTTCCTGTACCAATTTGATGGAATCTGCTTTCCAAAAGCTTCTGTACTGGTTCTTCGTCTGTGTAGGTGACAAAACAAAAGCCCCTCCTTTCATTTGTTTTTGTGTCAATTGGCAGTTCAATATTTTCAATCTGTGTGGGGACAAAACAGTTCAGCTACATGCAATGCAAAACCATAAATTCAATAGCAATTAAGCGATAAAGATCATAGGAACTTGTCGGCATCAAGTATACGCTGCACCTGAAATAGTTCCCCCTCAAAACCGCCCCCAGCCCCATGAACTTTTGTGCAGCCAACCTGCTGACTCTACAAACTGATCTTCTGCATTTCTTCAGTGACGCAGGGCTGGGGGTGGAGTGATCTGTGGAATGAAGCCCGGTTTCCACTTGTAACTAGCCTCTGAACAATCACTTTGCCCCCAACACTGAAGATCATCGGGGATTCTACCTTTTTCACCAGGATTTGGTTGAATCAGAATACTAATTTTCATATGTAAATTAGGGGAGGAAATTACAAAAAACAAGGAAGGGAAAATTTCACTTTCCTTTCCCACCCCTAATTTGCATATACAAAGGAGGATTCAAATCTTTCACAAATTATTCAGAGATTCAGACGAATCCCAGATAATACAGACACATTCTTTCAACTTTCATGGAAACGCGTCTGTATTGCTTTAAACCGATAATCTACTACTATTGTCACAATTCGAATACATTTTGCTAGAATAAGCAAGCAACTGCTCATACCTTTTTCAAGTGCAAGCAGTGATAAAGGTATGGATCATAGGAATAACACACAAAAGTACAAGTAAAGTGAAATATAGTTATAAGGCTAGTATATTAAACCACTAACAATTCTAGAATGATGCCCCTATTAAGATGTAAAAAAAAAAAAATATTAGCATAATAAAAAAAAAAAAATCTACAGCCTAGTGATCTGCTTTTGTATTCTAAGTGAATATTAAAGTCTTAGTTATTGCCTCTGGCATAAACTTGGGGCATTCACTGTAACACTTATGGATGTTCTTAAAAAGCTGTATATTAAAAGTCTAAAATAAACAGGACACATTCTTGTAAGTGTGGGTGACAAGTCCAATATAATCAAAACATATTCCTTTTATATTTAACGTCTCAAAAAGCAATGTGGCAGCTAACCATAATTCCAGCTAAATTCAAAAGACCGCTAACAATGATCTTAAATAACAGCATACTTACTTCTCCAAATCCACCAAAATACTGCTTGATCTGCTCCTCTGTTGTTTCAGGACTGAGTCCACCAACAAACACTTTCTTGGGAGGCTCTTTGCCTTTCAGTGCCTTAGCTCTTTTTGGGTCAATAAGCTTGCCATCCAGTTTATGCTCTTTTGTTTCAAGCACCTTAAAATATTTAAAAAAAAATCTTTTGAGTGGCCTTGCCTTTAGGCACAGCTAATATAGCGGCAGACAGGCCAATATACTCACTTTGTCAACGCTCACGGCATCTTTGAAGAGAACAAAACCAAACCCTCTTGATCGACCAGTCACTGGATCAGTTTTGATTGTGCAGTCTACCACCTCCCCAAACCGAGACAGATACTCGGTAAGGTCTTTTTTGCTCGTATCCCAACTAAGACCTCCGATGAACATTTTACTGCGAATGAAAATTAAAAAAAGGGTTTAGAGTCTTACACACGACCAAGAAGTAAACGCGATACGTGCAAACTAGGGTACTGCGGTTGATCTCAGACAGCGCCATCTCGAGTAGTACTACGAATCAGTTAAAGCGCCAGACAGTGCCTCCTACAGTTCGCATTGCATCGGGTGCAAACATGATCATTAATAAGTCACAACCAATCCATTGGGCGATACAAGACTTTCTCCCGCCCCATACATCCCATTGGCTATGGATGACGACTTCTCTATCCCCCTAATCCGCAACACTGAATGGGCCAGGCCTTTCACATAAATAACGCATATTACACTTCTCGCGAGAGTTGGACATCAGGTCTATGGTAGAGAAGAGAAAGAAAAAATAAAGTACGGCCTCCTCAAACGCCACTCAATATAGGAAGCTTATTGGGGCTAAACTTCTACCTTAAAAATACCGATCAAACTAGTCACTAACCACAATGCACGACAAAGCCAGAGCCAACGTTAATAAAAAAAACAAGCGCTCATTTTAGTTCTCGTATAATCAAATCATTCATAGCTCATATACAGATTTAGAAGAATTCTTCATCTGCTGACCTGCGCATACTTACCCTTCATCCTGCTGGTTTTTGCTGGCATTGATTTTTGACCCTTCACCGAAGTCTGTTGGGGCATCGAATTCAGACATGATTATAATCTAATCTGATTTGAAGGTTACAAATTCCTTTCCAGCACAAACGCACACACACCAAGTAGAGGTGGAAAAGATTCGTGGATCGCCCGCCCTCATCTTATATACAAAGAGAACCAACCAATGGGCTTCGCCAGTTTCTGTGTCGTCACGTCTCTGCGCTGTGTTTTTATTGGTGGGAAGCTGAGAAGGGCGTAGTTATGTTACGTTTGTTGGTCGGGCGTCCATTATGCGGGAGTTCTAACCCCAGTTAACTGTATGCCTGGAGAGGCACAATAGAGTCACATGGCGGTTTTAGAATATGGCGCCTTGTTGTCATGTGCAAAATGGTTGCGCTTGAGAAATTGCGAAGGCCGTATCCTGTGATAGTTATTTGTAGCCAACGCGCAGACTGGCGCAAATTTTCCGACAAGTTATGTCCGTCCGCTCTGCAGCTAAAAATGCTATTGCCTAATCTATTGCCCGTATGTTGAAAAGCCTCCACCCCTCTTACGGTGAAATGAAGCAGGTTTTTTTCAGGCATGGGCAGGGGCTGAGTTGCACGTCACACCAATTCGACAACGTGGTGGCAATTTCTTGCTGTACAGTGATGGCTTTATTCTCCGTGCCGACACCAGTTACAACTATCCTGTTAGATATTGAGGGCACCACTACCCCAATCACGTTTGTCAAGGTGAGGAGCGCTTACTTGTCTCGCACACACAAGCAAACAAATGCTAATATTATACTAATGGCGGTCGCTCCATCAAATAAATAGAGGTTCGCTGTTCGATTTCCAACACAACGGCGTGATTTTGATGCACACTGCAGTATTTTATAAAGAAGTAAAATCTAAAGCTAAATATGGGGTTTACACCTAACAATGTGTGGAGTGTTTGCTATTTAACTGTGGATTACATTATTTAATGTATTATTACCAATTCTTTTTCTGTGGTTCTTACCACCTACGGGACTTCTGCTATAAACCAAGATTATGGAAACTGCGAAACATGCAGCATAGACAGTGTGTGACTGGTTTAAGGTTATGTTTGTTAAACATTTTCAGTTTATGCCCACCTAAAGGTCCAGCTTTTGGCCAATGGTCCCAGTTAAGAAACGAGAACAGGTATAGGAAATTTTGCATCAGTCATTCACTTATAGGTTCTAGAATAGCATGTACACATTCTCCCCAAATCTTCCTGTCAAGATAGGCTCAGGTGTATCTAGGGGCAGCAATGGCCCTTTTCCCTGATTCTTATTACTTTATTCCCTTATTCTTACTGACCGTTAGTTTGAGCCCCGCTACCATCACTCTTGGGCTAGGACCAGACAGGGCTGAAAGCCTGACCATTTGCAGAATCTTCTCTGTTTGGGTCCAGAAGGCTAATGCTGGCTCCAATGCTAATGCACACTGCATATTTTGGCTCAAAATGCAGTCTTGTGTTTCTTTGCAAAAATTAGCCAAGTGTGTACATGCCGAAGCCAACACAAGGCTTCCAGATGCGAACAGGGAAGAGGATTCTGCTAGCAGTCAGGGTCTGAAATCGGCCTGTGGATTTCAGCAGGCTGATTTCAGCACTGTCTGGCACTAGCCTTACATTTCTCCCAGGGGAGCCAGCTGCATATTTTGGCAACAACCAGTTTAAGGCTTTGAGTACCAAGATAGACCGGGATCTAGTATCTGAAAACTTGGCATATGGGGTTTCCAGTTAATGTATGGTTCACCTTCACTTTTTTTCATTTCAGTTGGTTTCAGATAGCTCACCAGGAAAAAAAATACTGTTTTCTATTTGTGACCATTTTTCTAATAATGAAGTTTCATATTTCACCTTCTAAAGCAGCTCTGTGAGTAGGGGTTGCTGACGCTTTAACTGCTAATTTGATACTTTTAGTTGATACATTTTTTTTCTTTGTCGCTGTCGGGCAGAATCCCAGACTTTCATTAAAGGGATACTGTCATGGGAATTTTTTTTTTTCTTCAAAATGCATCAGTTAATAGTGTTGCTCCAGCAGAATTCTGCACTGAAATCCATTTCTCAAAAGAGCAAACAGATCTTTTTATATTTCATTTTGAAATCTGACATGGGGCTAGATATATTGTTAATTTCCCAGCTGCCCCAAGTCAGTACTGCTGTACTGCAATTTGGAGTTATATCACCCCATCCCTTTCTCCCCCAGCAGCCTAACAACAGAACAATGGGAAGGTAACCAGATAACCTCCCTGACACAAGATAACAGCTGCCTGGTAGATCTAAGAACAGTACTCCAACAGTAAAAACCAATGTCCCACTGTAACAGCTGTCTGGTAGATCTAAGAACAACACTCAATAGTAATAACCCATGTCCCACTGCGTACTATTCAGTTACATTGAGAAGGAAAAACAACCGCTTACCAAAAAGCAGTTCCCTCCAAAAGTGCAGGCACAAGTCACATGACTAGGGGCAGCTGAGAAATTTACAAAATGCCTAGCCCCATGTCAGATTTCAAAATTGAATATAAAAAAAAAAACCTTTTTTTTTATTTACAGTTTTACCTGAATGTTCATGTCTCTGGTGTTTTAATCTGCCAACTCAGTCATCCAAGAGCATTCAGAACTGTTACAATTTGCTACATTTAGTTTATACAATTAGTTTATACATTTCTTGGCAGTATCTTTGGAATATATGTGTCTAGGCCCGCCATCAGGGGGGACAAGTGTCCCGGGGCTGAAGGCGGGCCTGGCAGCGCTGCAATCTTCAAAGAGCCAGGGCCCCCCTTACGAGCGCAGTAGAGAGTGTTTGCTGCTCTGAAGTCCTGCGGCAGAATGCGGAAGTGCCAAACGTTTGCGAAGTCCTGAAGAGGCGAAAAGACCTGAAGCCACGAAAGGAGCCGACACTGAAGTCCTCAAGCGGCGAAAATACCCAAAGTCACTAGAAACATCTATAATTGAAGTCCTGAAGCCACAAGTTCAATACTAGTGACACCAATGCAGGTTTTTTTTTTTTTTTTAATCCTCTGGGCACCAATTTTTTATTTTAATACTCTATAGGCCCCTGTACCAATTTTTTAAAAAAAATATTTGTTTGGGGCCCCAATTTTTTTTTTTAACTTGTTGGGGGGCCTGACCACCAATTTTTAAAAAAAAAATATTTTATGGGGCCCCAATTTTTTTTTAACTTGTCGGGGGGCCCTGACCACCAATTTAAAAAAAAAACAAAAAACGTTTTATGGGGGGCCCTGGCACCTATGTTTTTTTAAAAAAAATATTTTTTGGGACCCCAATTTTTTAACTTGTATGAGGGGCCCTGGCACCAATGCTTTTTTATTTTGGGGGGCCTGGCACCAATTTTTTTTTAACTTATAAGGGAACCTTGGGGGGGTTAAGTTTTTATCGCTGATGTCTGTGTGGTCTTTAAACTTTGATGTGGAATGGGCATGGATTAGGGGAGGGGATTGGCTGCTAGGGTGGGCAGGGCCCCGAAAATTTTGTTGTGCGGGGCCCCGTGATTTCTAATGGCGGCCCTGTATGTGTCCTTTGTAATAGATTCCTTTAATGAAATGGAGGATCATTAACAAATGTATGAACTAAATGTAGCAAATTAAAAAACATTAATAAATCTGCAACCCCAATCACAGAGAGATGGTGAAAAATTAAAATTTGAACTTCAGTATTCGATAAACCGTCACAAATAGAAAACCGAAAGTAATTATAAGTGGTATTTATAACAATCTGAAATCAACTGAACTGAAAAAAGTGTTAAAAGGTGAACAACCCCTTTAAAGGCAGTTAGAATTGATAAAATAGTTCCTAATATTCCACAGACACTGCTGAGAAATGTAAGAACTAATTGTATCAACTAAATGTAGCAAATTGTAACAGTTAAGAATGCTCTTTGACCATTGAGCTGCCGCTAGAGACACAAACATTCAACTTTGAACTTAAATTTTGGGAAACCAGTAAAAAATAAAAGATGGAAAGCAATTGAAAAAAGTCTTTGTTTATGGTGAACAATTCGAAAACAATGTAATTGAAAAGACATGTTTGGAAGGTGAACATGCATCTTGGTTACAGTCAAGTATGCATTACTGTTTTATCATTATAGAGAAAAAGGCAATCATAAAAAACAAAATTTTCTGCATTATATTTGCTCACTTGAGTTTTATGGATCATAGGTTTCTGGATAATGGATCCCTTTTCGCGAAAGAATCATTTAAAGGAGACCTTGTGTAAAAAATAAGAGCGTACCAGTGCATTATACTCATTTAGATATAGAAGAATTGTGCATTAAAAAGTAGTGTTTCAGGCTGATTTATTGAATATTTCTGCAAAAACCCTAATAATCCCTTCTCTTCCACTCCCTGCTCCCTGAATTCCAGCAGCTAGCAGGACCTGATAGGGTACTGAAGCCTGGCTGTGCTTGTTTAACTGCAGGGCTGTGATTGGCTGTGCCCCTCCTACTGTGCTTCTGGTAGGGACCCTTAGGACACGCCCACCCCTTATTTGAAACACAGACCGGGACCAGAGAACATCTGTATGGAGCTTTAATAAAGGGGCTATTTTTAAAGATATTATTTTTTAGCACCTTGTAAAAGCAACACCATATATTACTTATAATTCTCTACAAAATTTGGGTTTTTTTCATTTATCCTATTTGTTTCCTTTAAAGGATTCTATCTATTGCATTTAAAAAAATATATTTTCTGATTTTTTGTGGGTTTCTGAAGTTTTGTTTGGAATTGGAATCTTGCCACACACACATTCAGTTTAGAATTTAAATTACCATAGCAACCAAGCAGTATTTTAAATAAATTGGAAAATGAATAGGTGATTGTTTGCATATAAGGACATTTGATAAAAATTAATATATCCCATCAGCCTTAGTATTGTTTCGCCAATATAGAGAATGGGTTGTTTGCAGTTATGAAGTATTAGGGGTGATGTATAATGTAATGACATACTTGTGATTTAGGAAAATGCATTTTAATGTTTATTTAAGAAAAGCACAAACATGTATCCATGTCCTGGCTTCAGTGTTGCAGTTCATCAAAATGTTTATTATAAACTGCTATACTGCACTACAGATATTCTATATTGTATCACTTATAAACAATGATTGCTTATTTGTTTGTTTTTTCTTATGGTTATAATTAAAATCTTTGTTGTTAGAAATATACATTGATTTAGTTTTGTTTTACAAAACAAAACAAAATTACTATAATTTTCTATTCCTTTGGGGAGTCTGAAAATACCAAACTTTATTTATTAAATTATACAGTGTAGAAAATGCTTCCTGTGTGAGTCCCCATATCTATTCTCAGAAGACTTTTTTTTTTTAATGTAATATTCACTCATGACTCTTACAAGCTGAAAATAGCCAGAAATCATTTCCATGGAAACAAATGGGTCAGTAGAAAGGATCACTTGGTGTAACATGATTTTCACTTAGATTCATTAAAAAATATAACAATTCTTGACTAATAAAATATAAATCAAGCATAAGTATCGCTTTTAACAACTGCTCCAATTAAACCACCTTGTTGAACCCAAGGCCTATTTTGTTGCATTTCCCATGGGTGTCTACGTTGCAAGTAAATTCATCCAGGAACAATACATCTGCATATGAACAGTGCATACATTAAGGTCTGCTTAGCACTTTTACAGGTTAATAACAGTGCCAAACTGTGGGGGTTGGGCGTAGAAGTAGAAGAGTGCTGCAGTGGAAGAGAGGACAGAAGGTGAGAAATTTTAGAAATGGATTACTTAAAAAATAAATGCACGAGAGCAAGTGATATCACAGCTGCTGGGCAAGAAGATAGCTAAATTATATGGGAGTTCAAATTTAATGCACAGCACTATGCATTGTTTTTGTAAAAAAAACATTCAACAAACAAAAAGACTAATAAAACTCAGAGCCTTTTTGACTGCTGTGACTATTGGGTGCAAAACAAATACAATTAACACCGTCTGTCTAACACTGCCATCCTATAGTAAATTATGTGAAATGTATAGTGGTGACATGCAGACATCTGCTCAGAATTGATATCCGGGGGAAGACACTATTTTCCAGGCTGATGGTGTGCAGAGAAAACAAGCCCTGCTGCATAAGCAGCGCTTAGGACTGTTTGTAGAGAACTTGTAACAAAGACACTTCTGGTGGTACTTTGGACTACACATCCTGGTAGCTGTAGTAACTGTGCTTTTTTTTTTTTTTTTTTTTTTAAATGTGGGGTAAAAGTGATGCAAGAAAACACAAACAAGATTAGGATATCTCTCATGTTTTCTTAATTTGCATTGCCTGAGCCCACAGTAGATCATTAGTAAACCATCCCCCCTAAATATCCTAAATATGGGTTTCAGTCTAATGTGCAAATAGTTAAGTTTTGGTTAATCAGACCATTTCACTTGCTTGCTTGGATTGTTCTGTTGTTCATCACCTGAAGTTGGACTTTCCATATCTACAGGCAAATGGTCTCAATGTAACTAATTGTGTGAGTTTGGAAAGTTAAACCTGACAATGTTTTGTTCACAGTTGGTGCAATTTTTTATGATTCTGAAATGTGAATATGCATATATATGGCTTGGTATTGGTTCAGAATTCAAGCAAATCTTTTGTGGTAAATTCAGAGGTTTACATATTGTAAATATGTCTGTATTTGTTTCAATGTACATTTGTTTTCAGATTGTTCTTTATTTTAGTGCGGTTTAGTTTTTATAAACTGAAGAAAAACACATGACTGCCATTTAAAACAAAATAAAAAAAAAAAAATATATATATATATATATTTTATTTTACTGCCTACACAACTAACACACAAACTCCATGTGGTGTGTTAGCTTTATTTGCTTCTTTATTTAGTTTATTTGCTTCTTTTTAATGATGTGAAAGCTTTCTATACTTATATTTTAGGATGTACTGTTTCCTTATATACAAGAAAACATACAAAAATATCTCCTTGAGCACTGGCAAGAGAAGGAATGCCAGGAAGATATCATCCAGCTTCAAAAACAGGTTGGTCATTGCATAATATGTACAATTTTCTGTGAATGTAGGGATCATTTATAAGGGTACTGGCACACAAGGAGATTTGTGTTTACATCTGTGCTACCATGGACATCAAATCTTCCCATATTGCTTTCCCACCAGCAATAAAGTAAATCACAGTGAGAAAACATGCTTGATATTTCATTTTCCAAAGTCACCCTAAATTTACCTGCGAGGCAGCTTTTGAAAATTAAGCTCTGTGTATGTTTTCCCACAGGCATTTTTCTTTATTGCCAGTGGGAAAACATTTATGGTGATTTGTCACCTACAGTAGTGCAGGTTTAAAAGGAGGAAACAAATCACCCTGTATGCCAGTACCCTAATTACAACTTGCAATACTAACTACATGTTCATAAAATCAGTATTCTGAATATACTGCTATTTTTGGTGCCATAGTAAAATAAAGATTTATAATAGACTGCTGCAAAAGGTAAAAGGCTTGCATATACATTGTGTTTTTCTCAGTGGTATTCTAGTAGGGGACTTAATAGCATAATTCTGTTCTTTTTTTTCTTAATATTTGTAATAACATTGATGAATCAAGATTTAACTTTGATTCACAGCCTATACAAAATATAATAGAAATATTACAGAGACCAATAATTTGATATTGGTTATGATTAAATAATTTAGGTATACATATTAATGCTAAATAGTTTATAATATTGGTTTAATTAACTTATTTTCAAAATAAGTAATTTTGGTTCAGTTCCATCTGTTCAGAATTTGGTGACTGTCCAATTGTTCACAGGGATGCTTTGCAGCATATAAGAACTCATTCATGGAGTGCTACGGTAGTTGCGGTCACACACTTTTGCTGCAGTCATTCTATGGCCTGTCGCTATTTTTGCATCTAAAGCCACTCATTGCACTTTCAAAAATTTAAAATTTGCAAACTGTGGCCAAATCTTCAAAAAAAAATTGTGCGTCAAAATTATTCGGACCTCCATTGACTGTAATGTAAATTGTTGCAGGTGTCTGTATATATCTGTATATGCATTGGCTATTGAAAACATCTCTATTTATATTCTCTGTAGTGGTAGTTCTGACTCCTGAAACAGTGTAGCAGAGGCCAGCTGATTTTTTCAACAGACCTAATGTTGAGTTGTCCTGCAGAGAACCAGACAAAAAGAAAGGGATAAATTAAGTACTACTTTTAAAAACACTGCGTATTTAAATATGTTTTAATGAATAATTATATTTTAATTAATTTATATAGGAGAGTTACTTATAATTATATTTTTGCAAGATGTTTTGGAGAGGAGATCATACATTTTTTTTTTAAAATAAATTCTTTGTTTATAAGGCAGAGAAAGACTCCCACCTTGATGGGTTTGTGCCCATTCCTTCTGCAATTTCTGACATTGAAACCGAAAACCTGATCCAGGCAGTGGTGGATAATGTTTACTGGCAGATGTCCCTGGACCGAAAGACCACTGCTCTTAAACAGCTGCAGGGTCACATGTGGAGGTCAGCCTATATTACTGGACAGCTTAAGGGCGAGTAAGTATGACGTGGTTTAATGTATCTGTGGAAATATCATTCCAAATGTAATCACTTTTTAAGAGCAGTTTTACAGGGTATTGGTAGTGATATATAGATAAAGATCTTAACTATTCATACAAGTTTGTCTGCCATGCCAAAGTTCAATGATTTCAAAATTATTTGTAAATAATTCGCATTGTTCAATCCTTGGTGTTTGTGGAGTTCTCTAGTGGTCTCCACTAAAATAAATCTCATATTTAGGACTCATCCAGACGGGAAGATTCGGGGAGATTTGTTGCCTGGCGACTAAGCGCCTCCTTTTTGGGGCGACAAATCTCCCTAAATGGCTTCCTGGTATCTCGTACCCGCTATTGCTAAAGTCGCCTGCGCCTATTCACACGCGGCAACGCGTTTTTCAAAGTCGCTCGAAGTTGCCTCACGCAGCAATTTAGAGCGACTTTGAAAAACGCGTCGCCTTGTGTGAATAGGCGACTTTAGCGCTAGCGGGTACAAGATACCAGGAAGCCATTCAGGGAGATTTGTCACCCCAAAGAAGAGGCGCTTAGTCGAAAGGCGACAAATCTCCCCGAATCTTCTCGTCTGGATGAGCCCTTATAGTGTGTAGTTGCTGGAATATGGTGAAATATATCTGCAAAGCTAGGGACTCTGATTTCCTGTAGGGATTTTAATGCTGTTTGTGGGTAGAGCTGCCCAGTGTTGTCCGGGTGAAATTCCTCTACTTAAATAGTTGATACTTATATTTTTTCTAGACATGATATGCATATATGCAACAGAACATGTTGGTGTATTTAAGTAGATCTAAACATTCATGTACAAACAATATACATACAACCAGCATGATATAAGGACAGCTGTGACAGATTTGGGAGGGTTAATATTTTTCAATGTCTAAGGGTAGAACTACACATGTGATAATGGTGTACTTAACTCTGTTCCAACGCAACGCGAGGTAGCACAGGCGGCATGTCGGATGCCTCGAATCCAAGGTAAGTTATGAGACTGTCGCAGCATGCATCCGACACAACGGAATGGAGGTAAGCGCAACATATCATCCGTGTTGTTCTAACCTTGAACTGTGGGTATAGGTCCATTTATTTTATACTTGATTACTTTGAAGCCAAACTTCTATTTAAGTGAATGATACAGTGGCTAATGCATCTATATTAAATATGTTAAACTTTGCTAGTTTTTTATCACACCTATCTTACTAGAAAATTAGGCCAGTAATGTACTCTTATTTTCCATCATATTCCAGTCTTATTTTCCATCCTCCATTAGAGTCTATGAAGATGTTGTCCCATCTATTCGACAATGGAGGGAATTAGGACTCAAACTGTATATTTATTCTTCAGGGAGTGTAGAGGCACAGAAACTCCTATTTGGATACTCGATTGAAGGCAATCTGCTTAAGGTAGATATCCAGTTTCTAATAATGTCTTTGCAACATTTAAATACTACAAATATTGACTTAAGTTAAAAACAAATGTGTATATTCTGCCAAAGTACTCCATGTATTCTACCTTTAGGTTTATCTTGATCTGCAATCACAAGAAAATAGATGGTGCTGACCTAACTTTCTCTAGTGTCCAAAGCCTTATTATTTATTATTGCTTCTCTAGTAAAAATCTTCGGTTGCATATAAATAAGTACATTTTAATTTTATCTTTGTGGAGTAGTTACCAGAGTAACATAATCTGTCATTTCAAATGCTGCAATATATTTTTCTTTTATTCTGACTTCACGAAATCATGCATTTTATATGGACGAAGGAAATCAAGCAGTGATATGTCAGTTTTTTTTAAAGAAGGTGCTGTCTGCACAAAAAACAGGGTTGCATTTGTGGGAAGGTCAGAAAGGACAGTTTAGGGTGGTTAATCTAGAGAACCACAGCTGCAACTAATGTTAAAAGTAATTGATTTTCTCTGAATAAGGGGGGAGGGGCATTATAATATAACCAGATGGTGTGAGGAGGCATGAAAAGTAAATCTGGTCAGCAGTATATGCTTTACTTTCTATAAATAAAAAAATGAAGATGAATGCTGTTTATAAAAATTTGTTTTTTTCTTTAATTGCCTGTGAATTCTTATACCAAATTTGTCAAAGGCACCACAAATTTTGATAGTGTAACTGAAGATTTGTGATGCAAGAAATGCAGTTGGGAGGAGTATAAGCATTTTTGCTTACCATCTGTAAACAAAGGCATCCACTTCTTTCATCTATTTAATTTCTTTGAAATCTTCAGGTGATGAAACCGGAATGATTTGCAAGTCTTTATCTCCATTTAAATTTGTTTACAGTTCTTTTGCATAACCTTGTTTGCATTCTAGTTGTGAACTGTGTGCATATGTATGGGAAATCACAGTACAGCTTTTACTTCCACATGTCAATAAAATCTACAAAACAAGACAAATAAAGGTGGTCATTGCAAAAAAAATTCTCTATCCATGCTTTTTTGTAGAAAAAAAAATTAAAATGTATAAAACACCACATGGCGCCTAACGCGTTTCATGCTTACCTAGCACTTTGTCATAAACCATTCAGAATGGAACCCATATCTCCATACAGATGTATACACATTTACAAATGTACCCACCCATTTTTAAAACCAATCACAATTGAGTAGAACATATTTTGTAAATAGCCCATTAAAGCCTTCTATTCAGACTTACTCAAATACAAGTTAATTAACTGTTTCCTAGCCATGTTGTGGGGTAAAAGTATAAAAGCATAAAGTGCATCAAAGTATATAAATCATTACACAAAACAAGTAACATCAAAGACAAAATTCATACCTAGTGTCAACCGCGTCTGTAGGTGAAAACTCCAGTACACCTCATGTTTATGTAGTCTAGTTATAATATCACTCCCCTTATGCCTGCTTTAACCTGTTCTATTGCTTGTACTGAAAAATATATGATATTGCAGTGAAACCATGAAGTTGGTTTTGTTGCAGTGCCTGGTGTTACTTATCTGATTAATATGTTCCTTAGTTCGTTCTTTAAATGATCGTGTAGTTACTAGTACATCCCACATATTGTTTGTGACACTTGCCACAAGTAATTATATATATCACCCCTATGCTATTGCAATTCATGAATTGTTTAATACGATATGTTTTGTCTGTAACTGTGGAAGTAAATTCCTGGAGGAAATTACACATAATACATCTGTTAATTCCACACTTGTAGCAACCTTTAAAATGCAAAAAATGGGCCTGTTTATGTTTATTATTCTTACTTATAAATAAACTAGTTGATAATAAATCGCTAAGGTATGTCCTCTCCTTGCTACACTTTTCACTCCTTGGTTCAGTGTTCCAAAAAAATCTTCATCTGCATACAGTGTAGGTAAAAATGTTCTTATATTGTCTGCTGTACCTTGTGATAAATGACACCTTATTCTCAAATTGCTTAATACGTGCTCTATTTTTGGTGACTAACAAGCTATTTTTGTCTCTATTGGCTGCTTTATTGTAAGCCTTTGCAATATTGATTTTACTGTACCTTCGCTCCCTAAACCTACTATTCATGTCCTCTTCCATAACATAAAAATTTATATCAGTGGAGCAATTCCATCTCAATCTGAGGAACTGGCCCACTGGTATTCCTCCTGTCAAACTTCTCGGATGACAAGCGTGGGCATGTAACAAGGTATTCCCACTACAAGGTTTACAATATATTTTAGAACTGACTGTTTTCTTTAGAAAATAATTCACATCCAGGAACTCCATCTTGTTCCTTGAATTCCTTGAATTTTCTCTTACTACCTGCCCAGATGCACAGCAAATTGTCTATATAACAAATGCATATTTTAAAGTACTTATTCCACTGTGCAGAGATGTAGGTTTCCTCCCACCAACCCATATATAGGTTTGCGAAGGAAAGGGCAAATTTTGCTCTTTGTCCCACATCTCTGCAAGTAGAACTGTACGTCAACAATAGTATTTGTTCTCTAAGAGATACTTTATGGCTTGAAGATGAAAAGTCTTTAGTTCCTCTGTGTAATTGCTATATTCATTAAGGTGATAGGTAATCGCTTCCAAGCCTTTTTGATGTGGTATTGAAGAATACAGCTATGTCACATCTAGTGTGGCCCAGCTGTATCCCATTTGTCAGTCAATGTTTCCAAGTTTTAAGAGCACATCAGCCGTGTTTCTCACATGACTGTTCAGTCTCAATACCAGTTGTTGTAAGTGGGCACCTACCCATTCTGATAGATGTTCCTTTAGTTAGCCTATACCAGATATAATAGGCCTCCCTATAGGTGGTCTCTGTTTCTTTTGTACCTTGGGTAGATGATAAAAAGTGGGTATTTAAGTAAAAGAAGAACCCTTTCCAGGTCACTAATTAGGCCCTCTCTCACTGCTGTGTCATCCAGTGTCTCCAGGAAATCCTTGGTAGGATCCTTTTTAAGGGGTAAATATGCTTCTATGTCACTCAGTTGTCTTAGAGCAGGGGTCCCCAACCTTTTTTGCTAAGAGCACTGATTGGCTTTTTGGTAACCCCTATATGGACTGGCAGCCTACAGGAGAGAATGTTTGGCAGGACATCTGTTTTTTATGCAAACAAAACTTGCCTCTAAGCCAGTAATTCAAAAATCAGCACCTGCTTTGAGGCCACTGGGAGCAACATCCAAGGGGTTGGAGAGCAACATGTTGCTCGCGAGCTACTGGTTGGGGATCACTTTCTTAGAGCTTCCTCTCTATAAGTATTTGTGTCCAGCACCACCACCAGTCCTCCCTTATCTGCATTTTTTTATTATTATGGTGTCATCATCTTTCAGTGCAGCTCGTTCGGAACCTTTCAAGTTAGAGGCCACCTGTGTATTCATTCTCTCATAATATAATTGCCATAATGCTTCTTCAATTTTATGTTGATATGTATCCACCAGGGGCCCTCTAAGTTGAGTGGGATAAAAGTTGCTGCGATTCTTAAATTTGGTAGTATCTATGCTGGTTACAATTCTAGTTTCATTAGTACAATTCTAGTTTTAGTACCAATGGAATTGTTATTTTTCTCTTTTTATGCAAAATATTTTTTCAAAACTAGTTTTCTAATAAATTGATTTACATCCATGATGGTTTCAAAGATATCAAAATTCCTGCTAGTCCCCAGGTTATGGAAATCTTCTGACCCTCTGACCCCTAAGAATTGGATAGAGAAAGTTAACGAGATAGCTAAATTTGAGGAACTATCCACACGCACAGGTAAGCAGCATTCCAGTTTTAGAGGTACCTGGTCACGGTGATTTCTGTATAGGGACTAACCCCAGTACAAACAGCTGTTGAGCTCATAAACATGCATGAAAACGCCCAGTGAGAATTGGAATTCCACTTAATACGACAAGGTCTCATAATACATCTCACCTTTTATATAGTGAGCGTATAATAATCCTCCAAGTGTACAATATATCTTGGGGGATCTATAATACGAAGCTAGGTCTCTACCTCACTATATAAATATTGCAAGGTCAAGCTAATATGTTCATACAAAAAGTATCCCCAAAACAGACCATAAATATACAGATTTAAGAACGTTGTTTTATAAAAAATAGTCCTTCCAATTTTAGGGTAAAAAAAAAATATGCCCTCAACTATGGGTCTCTTATTTATAATTCTACAAACTGCATTACGTATATTCTAATTAAATATTACAGAAAGACTAATTATTAGATATATGGTATTCAATGTAGGCTCACCCTGTTTATATTGCGTCCAGGTGCTGTTATGGCCCTGGACGTATCAATAATGCAGGGTATACCACCTTAAAATATAATCGTGTATGCAAAGTATTAAAAATAGCACCTGGACCATTGTGTCTCCTGGTGAGCACTATTTCAGCCCCAGAATTTCCACGAGGATGGATGCAGCTTGTTTCTTTAAATATTCATTGCTCTGTATTAATAAGCATGGCCGCTCACCTTTTCAGTGAAGCGTCTGGCTGCCCTCAGCCCCAGGCATTATGCTTGAGGAGAAACCTCTGTGGTTTTGGCGGCAATCAATAAAGTTGGCAAAAGATTGTGTTTCCACAGCTATGAGGATCCTCCTGTGTAAAGTCCACCGAACAGATGCCAATCTCCGTCTACCTTGTTGCGACCAAACTCTTCTCCTCGTGGTGATAATGTTCCAAGATGGCCGCGATATATATTGTGTTCTCCCGCCTAGTGCCAAGATGAACATACAGATCCTCCGTTGGTGGTGCATTTTAAAGTAAACGCCCTCCCTCTTGGTTGCGTATTTCTGGTCTTCGCTGTGTCACTTCCTGTATGCATTCCAAGGTCCATGTGTTTCACAGGCCAAAGGGCCCCCCCCAGTCTTCATACATATAACTCAAAAGGTATATGTTAAATAAATCGATACACCATTTATTTTACAAGGCAATTCATATATGAGGGAAACCCAATCCAGTGAAATAGTAGAATGTCGATGTTTAGACACGCTGTTGCATCACTGGTACTTTGATCAATCAAAACTGAGGTATCCAAACAGTTTGGAGACATTGAAGTCACACAAAGACCTCACAATAAATCAGTTGATTTTGTGATATCCAAATTGGTCACAAAATATATAAATCCACAAAGAAAAAGGTAGATCACAGAATTCAGTGAATATATAATAATAGTATAGTATAGCACAATAGAGACCTCTAGTGACCAAACAGAGGTAAAACGGCAAATTCAAAAAACAATCTCTATATCCATGCTTTTTTTGAAAAAGATTTTATTACATCCAATGAAAATTTCAAAAACCCCATGTTTCATGCTTACCTAGCACTTTGTCATAGGCAATTCTGAATGGAAACCATATCTCCATATGTATATATACACATTTACAAATATACTCACCCATTTTTAAAACAATCTCAATTGAGTAGGATATTTTTTTATGTTTCCTAGCCATGTTTTCGGGGTAAAAGTATAAAAGCATAAAGTGCATCAAGGTATATAAATCATTACACAAAACTAGTTACATCAAAGACAAAATTCATACCTAGTGTCAAGTGCGTCTGTAGGTGAAAACTCCTGTAAATCTCACGTTTATGTAGTCTAGTTATAATATCTCCTCCCCTTATGCCTGCTTTAACCTGAAACTGAAAAATATTTGATATTGTGGTTATTACATTCCATGAAGTGCCTGGTGACATTGGTTTTGTTGCAGTACCTGGTTTTACTTACCTGATTGTGTTCCCTAGTTCGTTCTTTAAATGATCATGTAGTACATGCCACATATTGTTTGTGACACTTGCCACAAGTAATTAAATATATCACTCCTATTCTATGAGTTGTCTGTAAGTTGGATGTAAATTCCTCGGAGACTTGGAGGAATTTACACGTAATACATCTGTTAGCTTTTTATTCAGCAGCTCTCTAGTTTGCAGTGTCAGCAATTTGGTTTCTAGTGTACAAACTACCCTAGCAACCCTGCATTGATTTGAATAAGAGACTGGAATATGAATAGGAGAGGGACTGAATAGAATGATAAGTAATAAAAAGTGGCAATAACAATACATGTGTAACCTTACGGAGCAGGTGTTTGTAGATGGTGTCAGTGACCCCCATTTGAAAGCTGCAAAGAAACTAAAGAAAATTGCAAATCATTAAAAAACTATGAAAAATAAATAATGAAGACCAATTGAAAAGTTTCTTAGAATTGTGCATTCTACAATATACTAAAAGTTAACTTGAAGGTGAACCACCCCTTTAAAATTCCAAAAATTGGCTCTTAAAATGGGTTTACTTATAAATAAACTTGTTGATAATAAATCAACTGTTCAAATGGAACAGGTTGGAAGGACTGAATTATGCTATATAACTGAGACTGTAATTTGGATGGATCCAGAGCCCAAAGTTTTCCCATGCCAGTAGTGTTTGTGTAGTTGATAGAATAGGAAATGAAAATAAAATACATGCCTCAGCTGGAAGTAGCAAAACGGGTGTATATCTTGGCAGTTAAGTTTGATCTTTAATTGCTCCAGGAATTCAAAACAGCCCTGAACCAGTTTGTGATCAAGGTGTCTGTGGCCAGTACAGAAAGTCTGCTAAATGTCTTATATGGGACAGGTTGGAATTTCTCCATAGAGGTGTCTTGCCTGACCGTGTTAGAAGGGGGTATGTACTCTGGCTTGGACTTTCTCCCATACTTTAATGGGGGTAGTGATTACATTTGGTAATGGGGGAAGATCACATCCCTGCCTATAAGGGAAGTTATGTATAATCTCTAAGGATCCCATAATTGTTGCATGTAAATTTGTTGCAACTACTACTTTGGAATTACTATCTGAGTTAAACCAATTGTGCCTATGGGATAACTGGGATGCAAAATAGTAATATTGTGGGTGGGGAAGGGCAAGCCTCCATTTGTCCCTGGATGCAGTAAGAATGAACCATAAAAGTCTTTTAGATTTGGTGGACCATGTAAAGGAGTTTAGCTCTATATTTACTTTCTTAAAGGGAAACTGTCATGGGAAAACATGTTTTTTTTAAACCGTATCAGTTAATAGTGCTGCTCCAGCAGACTTCTGCACTGAAATCCATTTCTCAAAAGAGCAAACAGATTTTTTTATATTCAGTTTTGAAATCTGACATGGGGCTAGCCATTTTGTCAGTTTCCCAGCTGCCCCAGGTCATGTCACTTGTGCCAGCACTGTAGGAGGGAACTGCTTTCTGGCAGGCTGTTTTTTTTCCTTCTCAATGTAACTGAATAGTACGCAGTGGGACATGGGTTTTACTATTGAGTGCTGTTCTTAGATCTACCAGTCAGCTGTTCTCTTGTGTTAGGGAGCTGTTATCTGGTTACCTTCTCATTGTTCTTTTGTTAGGCTGCTGGATGGGGGAAAGGGAGGGGGTGATATCACTCCACCTTGCAGTACAGCAGTAAAGAGTGATTGAAGTTTATCAGAGCACAAGTCACATGACTTGGGGCAGCTGGGAAATTGACAAAATGTCTAGCCCCATGTCAGATTTCAAAATGAAATATTAAAAAATCTGTTTGCTCTTTTGAGAAATGGATTTCAATGCAGAATTCTTCTGGAACAGCACTATTAACTGATGCATTTTGAAAAAAAAAATGTTTTTCCCATGACAGGATCCCTTTGATTGATTGATTGGTTATACAAACAGGTGAGTTCCACAAAGGGTATACAAATCTTGGTAAGTATAGCATTTTAAATAAACCCTACCCCATAGAGTTAGTGGTAATTTACAGCAATACACTACGCATGTCATGTCTATAATCATCAGGTGTTAGTTGGGGGAATTCAGTAATATACCATACTTACCAGAAAGGTGACTTACCCATTTAACAAAGCAAAATAAAGTCCACAAAGTTTTATTATGTATCTGGAATTGCAGCTACCTTACTAGTCTTCTGCTTGTGTTAAGTTCACATGAAATGGTAATACGGCTGCATTTGTGATTTTACAAGGCTATACCATGGTCGACAAGTGGTGATGTTAATTGCTCTTTAATAGATACCTCAATTTTCTGGTGCTGCATTCATTATATACTCTTATTTGCAGCTGTTGGATGGGCACTTTGATACTACTGTTGGACATAAGGTAGAAAGCAAGAGCTACAGAAACATCGCAGACAGCATAGGTTGCTCAACAGAGAACATTCTTTTTCTGACTGATGTTGTTAAGGGTAAGTTTGTTTTTTTCTTTTGCTGGTATTTAACAATTCACTGGGTGTCACTGTCATGTTCTAAGATGTGATCTTCTTATAATGGGCGTTTTTTCCTGCATTTTTATGAGTTTGATGCACGTTAAAATTGCAGATTTGGAACAAAAAAAAGCATTGTGTCAAAAAAGGTATTTAAATCTAATATATGTGTATTTTTTTCCTGCTCCTTGTGTGTTTAAAAACGCATAAGCAAATTTCTGTGTTTAAGAAACCTCAATTCCTGTGTTTAAGAGATTTAAGCTTTATTCTGTACTTTGCAGTTTTCTGTCTCAAAATACATAAAGATTATAATCGTAGCCATTTAAAGTTCTAATATGTTTTATTTTAAGAATTAAGAGTATTCAGTTCTATTTACAGGTTTGTGTAGCTTAAAGAATTACTTAACACTGTTTGGGGTGGTTTACCTTGTTACAGAATGGCCTATCCATAGCAACTTTTCCATAAGTGTTCATTTTTTTATTTCTCATGACAAATAAATGGTTGTTCTAAAGGTTTAATAAACTTTGTGACCTTTTCTGCACTCCGATTTTATATATATATATATATATATATATA
>CM044432.1:72511612-72549432 GCA_024363595.1 Xenopus borealis | reverse complement strand
ATGTCAGATTTCAAAATGAAATATAAAAAAATCTTTTTGCCCTTTTGAGAAATGGATTTCTATGCAGAATTCTTCTGGAACAGCACTATTAACTGATGGATTTTGAAAAAAAAATTCCGAAGTCACCCATGGCAGCGATTCACCAACATGGGTTAATCCCGCCTATCAGGTCACTGGACAGGAAAGAGTTAACAATTAGGTATAAGTACCTTGCTCCTCCCAGCATTCCTCGTCTTTTTTCCTGTCCAGGTCACTGCAGGCTGCTAAGCTTACCATGCCAGAGTGTGTCTCTCGCTCTCTCTCCCCTCTGATGCCTCCAAGTGCACCCTATATGGGTTGTGGTGAGAAGGACCCGTTGGGCAGGGTCATAATTCTGGAACTGCAGGGAGTTTTCCCTCCTACGGTGCGAGGAGGCTGTGCAGACCAGACGAGACGGGCGATTCATGTGGATACGGCATCATACAAGTAAGAGTGTAATTCTGTGAAGATTCATGTTTGCGTCAGAGAGGAATATGTTTTTTAAAAAAAAAAAAATGGCGATTGTGAATTCGCGCCGGAAGTGGCGCAGAAAAAGTCGCGTGCCGGAATTGTCGCAGAAAAAGTCGCGAGTCGGAATTGTCATAGAAAAAGTCACGAGCCGGAAGTGACGCACGTCTGAATTTTCGCGAGGGAAGACCCGCGTCCGGACATGATGCAATCAGAAGAGGCAAACAGTGTAAGCAATGCTGCCGATATAGGTGTATGTTATATGCCTTCCTGGAACTCGTGAAGTGGAACTTGTTCTGCCTGGATTGTGAGTGCCTCTCCAATGTTTTTTGATGTTATACTGGAAGTGTCTGCATTCTAATAGTGTATTACAGGTTGCCATGGATCAGCCTGTTCTGAAAAAGGGCCTCAGCCCAGAGGTCCTAGGTAAGCCTGCTTGGATATATATATAATGAGAGAGAGTAAGGATAGTGACTACGGTTGTTGTCTCTGCCTGCATATGTCAACTGAATCGCAGAAAGGGGAACCTTCTCTGTCTCGGAAGACTGCCTTAACCACAGATTCTATAGCACCTCCGGACCCTCAGTCTCGGGAGTTCCGCAGTTGGAGGCGCTTGTTTCTATTATTAAGCAAGCTGTGGTGCAGGGCATGCAGGAAGTTACTGCCTCTACCTCCGGAGTACAGAGGTAAGCTAAAAGACTCAGAGAGAAGCCATATGAATCTTTGTCGGATGTCTCACATGAGGAGTTGTATTCTCCTGGTGAGATGCGTTCTGAATTCTCTGAGGAAGGAGAAATGATTTCTGAAGAGGTGACTTAATTTGATCCCACAACAGTGGGGAATTTGTTTAAAGCAGTGAGAAAGAAGTTGTGTCTTTCAGAGGGACTGCCTAAGTCTACTTCAGCAAAAAAAATGTTTTCCATCTGTCAGGAAAAGGCAAGTATTTTTCCAGTGCGCGATTCCATCATGGAGATTATCAGTTCTGAATGAAAGAAAACTGAAAAGATATTCGTTATCCAAGGAAAATTTGCAAAGCAATATCCTGTGGAAGACTTCCAGAGTATGGGATATCCCTCCTGGAGTCAATGCTGCAGTAGTAAGGTTGGCAAGGACATTAACATTGCCACGACGATGCAGTCGTTTTTTCATGTTCCAATGGAGTGACTCAGGCTCAGTGGTGCGGCACTTAAGGCGCCTGCTTCTGACCAAGAGTCCCGAGTTCAAATCCCCGGTGGGTCACTTCTGAATCCCTGCAGGCTTGCATAAGCTGCTCTTCTCATTGAGAACAATCTTGAGGGAACCTTATAGCAGCAAGGACAACATTTAGGCCAGTCTGGAAGAAGCTATTCTTCTTTGCATTTTGGTACATCTGGCTTCCGGGACGATGGCACTTTGGTCTCTTCCAGAAGAACCTTATGGCTGAGGCCATGGTTGGCTGACTTAGCCTCTGCGGTGAATCCTTGTCAGTTTCCATTTGAATCTGCCGCAGGGAAAAAGGTTCAGACGTCAAGGGGGCAGGCCTACTTCCCCCATAAATAGGTCCTTTCGAGGTTCAAGACAGCCTAGATGTGGAAGGACAGCTGGACTACAGTCAAACTGGAAGGCCACAAGAGGTGAGAGCCGTCCTACCAGTAGGAAGGGTTCAGCGTTCAGCTCAACTCATTTGGACAGAGAACAATGAGATCAGAGATCACAGAATCCCTTCTCGCAATATTTTCAGGATGTCTTCAGTTCCTCACATACCAGTGTTGCAGGAGTATGTGGACCATCTCCTGAGCTCCGGTGCAGTGGATTGGGTTCCGAAGTCTCAACGGGGCTTAGGGTTTTACTCGAAGCTATTTCTAGTTCGGAAAGCGTCAGGGACGTTCAGACCAGTGTTGGATTTGCGGCCTTTGAATCAGTTCATCAATTGCAGGCGGTTCAAGATGGAATCGTTTATTCCATTCTACGAGCAATTCCGCTACAGGCATGGCCTATAATCTGTATCTGAAGATGCATGTTTCCATGTACCAATTTACAGAGCCCACAGGAAGTATCTTCGCTTTGCCTTCAGGGGTCAACATCTCCAGTTACGTGCCTTCCCTTTGGTCTCTCGACGTCTCCAAGAACATTCACTGAGGTGCTTGTTACAGTAGTAGCCTTTCTGAGAGTGGAAGGTGTTTCAATATTCATTACCTGGACGACATTCTGTTAGTAGCTGCATTAAGGGGAAAGCCCTGGAATTCAGAGAGAGAGCAATTTCTGTACTCTAACAGTTCGGTTGGGTAATAAATTGGGAGTAGAGCAATCTATTGCCGACACAACGGATGGTCTTTCTGGATATTCGAGAAGGAACAGTTTCGCTGCCACAAGAGAAAATATGTCATGTGTTGAGGCAGATAAGACGGTTCATGGAACAGCAGAGAGTGTAAGATCTTGCATGTCAATTCTGGGTCTTATGGTGTCTACGATCCAGATGGTGAAATGGGCCAGATAGCACAATTGTTTCTTGGGCAGTAGAGAACCTGGCAGGTCTAACGACCTTACACATTCTAGGCAGCCAGAATACGGAAGCAGGCTTTCTCAGTCGCAACACCTTACAGCCAGGAGAATGGTGCCTGTGTTAACAGTCTTTTCAGACGTTGTACGGAAGTTTGGAAGGCCAGAAGTCGATCTTATGGCCATGAACGAAAATCACAAGTGCAGCAAGTTTTTCTCCAGGATGCCATGTCCTTTAGCGGAAGCAGTGGACGCACTCCTCCAGAATTGGAGCACAATGTTCGGGTATGTCTTCCTCCCTTTCCCTTCATCTGGAGAGTGTTGAGAAAGGTGGATGTCGAGGATGGATGTCGAACAGTAAAAAGTCTTGGATCAAGATTCTTTGGGGCTCTATGTGTTAATATTACTAGGGAATGATTGCTTAGGTTTGGTGTGCAACAGTGCAAGAGATTTTATTCTGGTGGGGTGTAGGGAGAACTGCCTCACTGGAAAGGTTTTTTTGCTGGGGGCTAAAGCTGACATGGGCTGGGCATGCTGGGATCTGACTGAAAAAATGACAAAGGAAGTTGAGTGTAAGATATTAGTATGGAATTCGTCTAATATCAGATGCTATAGGACTAAAAAATCTTACCTGAAGACCAACTACAGTTAACATATATGTGTGACAAAAAAAATATTTTTAGTAAGTCTAGTCATGTGTTGACAGTCATTGCAGGTACTTACCATTTTTTAGCCTACCCAAACAAAAAAATCACCATCTGCCTATTGAGAGAGCACAGAGGGGAAGGACACGGGAGGGAGAGCGGCTGAGAGCTGAGAGGAGCAAGCACATAGGGGGAGGGAGTGTGTTCAAACTTTCATAACTTGCCAAATATTGTAAAATGTACATGGTAATCAGGGGGTGTGGCCACAAAATTGGGTAGATCTCCTGATGGGGGCCAGGTGTCGAGAGTAGATCCCAGTGTTACAAAGTCTGGGCACCCCTGTGATAGGGCCTTAAATTGTAACCTCCACTGGGGAAAGGATCGTGCATCCCTGTAAAATGTTATACAGTATGTTGGTGCTTTATAACTAATTAACCTTAAACTCATTTCCTTTTCTTTCTCCACAGAGGCTTTTGCTGCTGAGAAAGAAGGTTTGCATGTGGCTGTAGTAGTGAGGCCTGGCAATGCTGCATTAACTGATGAAGACAAATCCAATTACTGTTGTATAACATCATTCCATCAGATTCATTTTCCCTCCCAAAAATAATTAAAGACTTTGACTTCAATATTAATAAATATAGGATATTGGTATTTAAGTTTTTGTTTGAGTGTGTTCATTTGACAGGACACATGACCAGTTAAAGCTGACTTGCCACCCACACACAAAAAGTTGTATAATGAAAGACCTTTATAAATTAAACATGGAACCTAAATTATTTTCTTCATTAAAGAATCCCTACTATCCCTACCTATAAAGGTGTTTAAATATGTGAGCTGTCAATCAAATATTACATGCCCCGCCTCTATCCTTTAATTTGAAAAGGACTTTTATAATACAGATTCTTGTGTCTGGGTGACGGGTCCACTTTAAAGGAAAACTATACCCCCCAAGCAATGTAGGTCTCTATAAAACAACTTGTATGTAAAACCCTGCTTCATGTAAATAAACCATTTTCATAATAATACACTTTTTTAGTAGCATGTGCCATTGGGTAATCATAAATAGAAAATTGCCATTTTAAAAAATAAGGACAACCTCCTGGGATCCTAGGATCCAACGGTGCACACAAACATACCAAACAAACTATAAAGTTAGGGCACACGCGCCAATTAACAGACAGAGTTCTGTCTTTTGCTTCAACACTTCCTGTTACAGTTAGAGTTGAAATATTTCTGGTCAGGTGATCTCTGAGGCAGCACACAGACCATCACGAAATGGTGGTTCAAGGCTAGAGATGTAAAAGGGCAATATTTACTTAAATATATATACCAGGTAGGTAAGATTCTTTAATATGTCATTTGATTTGATAAATCTGTTGCTCAAATTCATTTTTGGGGTATAGTTTTCCTTGAATAACAGTGTCAACAAAATGGCTGCTTCCTGCTTTCTGTGATTTTGTAATTCCAAGACTGAAGGAAACATAATGTAAATAATAAATATAGTGTAAAATTTATATTGCTCAACTAACTTAATGGAAAATAATTATTTCTTAGGGTGACAGGTCCCTTTTACACCCTACTAGTGTAGTCATGTTTTTTTTTTACTTTGTGTTATTTTACAGTGTAGAACAATAAAGGAACAGTTCAGCAAAAAGATGGTCAAAAGATATGCTGCACAAATTAAAAATAGTGTTCAATATAGTTAGTCAAAAATGTAATCTATAAAGGGTGGAGTGTACAGATATCTAATGTAATAGCCAGAAAACTACTTCCTGCTCTCCAGCTCTCTAATCTGTTTGTCAGTCAGGGACTTGAAGGGGGCCATGACTTTGTTACTTTGCTTTTGTTCCTGACTAGGAAAAAAAGTTGTTTATGCAAATTTAAACAGTCATCTGAGAAATTAAAATGGCATGCAAGGCTACCTTGAGGGAGACTATATAAATATGAAATAAAAGATGCTAAACCACATACAGAAGAAAGAACTACACAGGCAGTACAAGGGGATGGGAATTGTCAGTGCTTTAATGAATATACATATTAATACTTTACAATAAACTGCTCAATATGCAAAACACTCATTGGAAGATAACTTGGGGCTATTCATATACTAGTGCAGAGACAGATGTTGGAGGCTGTTCAAGGCATATATATGGTCCCCAGTTTGTTTAAGGACTCCCTAGATTGAAATAGAGCATTACGTTTGTAATGGTTTTATGATCTATCAATTTATTAGCGTTATTAGGGTGCAATAATAACAACAAATCGAAACTATTAATAATGCTAATAAGCCTGCATATAAATGTGTTGTAGTGCGAGGTTGGAGAACAGGAAGCAGAGGATAATGAGACTGTGGCAAGGATATTCTAGCATATTCCAGCATATTATTTATTTTTTATTTCATTTTTTTCATAATGTTGAACTAACCATTCTGCAAATGATTCAGGTAAGGCCGCCTGAATATTCTGGGACCATAAATGGTGGTTTGCAGATAGCGACCAGGTCAGTGTCAAAGTATTTGTGTATTTGTTTACTGCCACACTCACACAGACATACAGGCAACTACTATTACTATAAATAAATTATAAGTAATAAAGAAACTTACCACATTGGATCTCATGGCTCCCTGTTTTCCTCTTTATAGTAGGATTCGAGCTACGTTGTTTTAATGCTTTTCTCTCAATATGGAAAATTCCACGAGTGTCCTCGTACAAAAAGTGACATTTATGACTTATGTACATGATGGGGCAATGGTCAAATTTATAAGTTATGTGAATTTTTTTTTTTTATTTGAATTTACTCCCAGTTCGAATGGGATGTTATTTATGAAAAAACTTGACTGTCTAATGTACAATTGAATAGGAACAACCCGAAAATTTTAATCGAATTTAAAGCGCACCAATCATAGCCAAAATCAAACACGTATTAACAACGTGACCAGTACAACCTAAACATGTTTAATCAAACTACATGTACAGTTTTTTGAAAAAAACAGCAGTTTTTTTAAAAATCCCATACTTTGTCAAAGACACTAGCATGGAAATGAGCTACCCAGAATGCCTAGCTTCAGTAAACTCTAGAAGAATCAAGAGAAATTCCACAAGGTGGCAGCACTAACACAGAAGTTTGGCAGATTTCAAAATAGCTTTGAAGGTTTATTAGGCAAGCAAGGAATTTCAACTGAGCACGTGCGAGATTTCAGAGCTACGGTTGGCTGTGAAGATATAGGTAGGAGGAGCAGGAGTCCAAGGAAATCCAAGATGTCTGCCTCAGCTAGAACTGCAGTGGAGATAGGGGAGATTTTGCAGAAGGTATAGTGAGCTGATCATTTACATTATACAAACAATTCTAACTGTTTTAAAAATCGGATTTCTTCAACTTTCACATATTGTATTTACTTAGTAAATCATTTTAGGTATGATTGGTGCCCTTTAAACCGATAAACTGGGATTCTATTTGGATGATTATTTTGCTGCAGTCACTGGTTCTGCAGAGTTGGAGAAAGTTTGTATTAAAAAATACAAAAACTATAAAATCCACATTAGATTACATGACAACACAGGACCCAGTGCAGTCTGTATATTCTGATTATTAACCAGTCTTGCTGTATCGGCTTCTGGCAGATATTATTTGACTTGTGCTGTTTTGCTAATTCATGACTATCCCTAAGCAGCCCAGATCACACTGAGCATGTGCACAGTCTTGGTCTTTCAAAGATGTTTAACAAAGTTACAAGATGATAGCCCCCTGTGGCCAACTTTGAAAGCGTAAATTATTTGTTTGATTAGACTTTGTGGTGCAGTAAGTTCATGTTTATGTTTCGTATACAAAATACAGCATTTCTAGCCTTATTCTATTTTACACTTTCCTTTTCCTTTAACATCTTCATATGGTTCACCAGACCTCTGCCATTGATTTCTACATGAATTTGCCAGGTTTTAGGTATCAAATTAGAACGGTTTCCATGGTCAAGGTGTGATAAATTTCACATTCAAATTCGAGTTTTAAATTCCAAATTGTGAGTTATGACCAAAAAAAAAATTTGGGAACTAAAATTTACTATTCAAACCTTTGTAAATCTGTCCCAAGATGTTTGCTTCCTGGAGTACATTTCCAGGAGGTTGATTGCCATGCTCTGTCGTACCCTGCCCATGCCCTAATCATATCCCAAATGCAGTATGTAACTCTGGAGCACTTCATGCAAATCTGAGTGCAGGCAACATCATAGTATATTGTCATCCTTTAAAAAAAAAAGTTTTTGGTGTTACTGTTCCTTTAATTTGATTGCAATTGAAGAGAGGAGACAAGACAAGGACATTCTGGAGAATCGACAGGACTGTATGCCTGTGTGTGTGGACATGTGCTGCTTTGTGTTTTCCCAAGGAACCAGATTTAAGGAAGAAAACATTTTGTTCACCGCAATTTCTTGCTTGGGTGTGTATAAACTGTTCCCTCAAAATGACATTAGCAAAACCATGTGAAGACCTATATATTATAATTATGTACTCTTCACAAAAAAAAAAGTTCTCCTGCTATTCAATTTTAGCACTGAAATAAAATTATACTCAGAGACATCCCTTAAAGGCCATGGGCTTACAGCAGAGTGTCACTTATACCACTATAATGAACAAAAAGGTTTGTTAAAGGAGATGTAAAACCAAAAATAAAAATTTGATTGGACATGCAATTCTTTAACTTTCCTGTATCCTTTAATGATTTTTTTATATGGTTTTATACAGTTATGCTCAGCGGCGTAACTAGACTTAATTGGGCCCACAGCAAATATTTTTTAGGCGCCCATAATGTTTAGTGGTTGACTTGTTTTACCAATATTAAATGAAAATATATATGAATTAGGGCTTCATGGAGCCCCTAGACTTCCTGGGCCCCCCTGCAGCCGCAGGGTCTGCTTCCTCTATAGTTACGCTCCTGGTTATGCTCATAAGTTTACATACTCTGGCAGAATTTATGATTTCTTAATAGGATGGGTGAATCTATCCTGTTTCGCTTCTCCGCAAAATTTCCGAATTTCCAGTGAAACAAGTCGCGTCATTTTTGACGCGCATCTCATTTTTTTTTTTGCCGCCAGCGAATTTTCGGCAGGCAAATTTTCACTGGCGTTTCGGGAATTTATTCACCGCCAGTGAATCGCGGGAATTCGCATTTCACATTCACATTTGGCCTGCACACAAAAGGGTTAGAATGGCTATGAAAGGTAACTATCTTCACCTGTGATCTGTTTGCTTGTAATTAGTGGGTGTGTATAAAAGGTCAATGACTTTCTGGAATCCTGACAGACCCTTGCATCTTTCATCTAGTTCTGCACTGATATTTTTTGGATTCTAAGTCAAAGGATTTGTCAAAGGATCTGCGGGAAAGAGTAGTTGAACTCTATAAAACAGAAAAGGGATATAAGAAAATATCAAAGGAATTGAGAATGTCAATCAGCAGTGTTCAAACTCTAATTAAGAAGTGGACAATTAGGGTTTCTGTTGAAACCAAACCACGGTCAGGTAGACCAACTAAAATGTCAGCCACAACTGCCAGAAAAATTGTTCGAGATCCAAGGAAAATATAAAAGGAAAATTTGCACTTGTAGGCCCAGAAGCTGCGCATGGGACGTACTTGAACATGACAGTGATCCAAAATACCAAGTTGACCTGTCATTGGCTACAGCAAAATAAAGTGAAGGTTCTGGAGTGGCCATCTCAGTATCCTGACCTCGGTATCATTGAGCCACTCTGGGGAGACCTCAAATGTGCAATTGTGAAAGACAGCCCAAGAATTTGCGGGAATTGGAGGCTTTTTGCCAGGAAGAATGGGCACAACTACCACAATATACTTCAAGCTGTCATTGATGTTAAAGGGGGCAATCTATGGTACTAGGAACTGGGGTATGTAAACTTTTGATCAGGGTCACTTGGGAAGTTTGTGTAGTGATTATGGTTTAAAAAGAGTAAACACAGTTGTGTGACAATAAATGGCTTCAGCCAACCACTATCCATGAGTGAAAGAAAAGATTTTGTGTTATCATTCATATTCTCTGAAGGATGGTTAAGAAACTCATAAATTCTGCCAGGGTCTGCAAACTTATGAGCACAACTGTAGTTTTAGCAGAAGTTCTCTGTTTAGCATAATGGCATAACTAATATACAGCATACCCCGGGGGACTAGGGCCCAGGCTGCAGGGTCTTCTATATGGCAGTCCCCCTCATTAACAAGTAAAAGTTGCTGGGGGTGGGGTAGGTGGTGACAGTGCACATTGGGCCCTTTGAAGGGAGCAGTGTCAACCATAGTTATGCCACTGCCCACAAATCTTTGAGATATGTGAACCATGAAACCCTGTAAAACTGCTCTGACCGGTCTTCTAAGCACTTCAGTAATTTACGTTATTCTTTTCAGTGTATAATGTAGCAACATCACAACTTGGTTATTTTGTCTGTCTACAGCAGTGGTTCTCAACCTTCCTAATGCTGCGACCCTTTAATACAGTTCCTCATGTTGTGGTGACCCCCAACCATAAAAAATTAAAATATTTTCATTGCCAGCCCAGAGCGAATTGTTAGGAAAGTACAGGAGACAACGTGGCTGCATACAGGTTTGTTTTCTGTGCGTAGTGCGGCAAAATTTTTTTGCCACACCCATTTTGTGGTCACACCCCAATTACCATGTTCATTTTACAAACTTTAAATGGGCAGGGAGAGCTGTATGGCAGTCCCTACTAAGGGGATATAGAAAGTTGTAGTGCAACTGGCTTCTCTACACAGGTTACTGAACTACAACTCCCAGCACCAACACCCGGAGAGCTACAACCTTGCCCCAGGGCTAGTGAGAGAGATGAACCTGCTCCTGGAACCCCTTAAGTGACCCCTGTGAAAGGGTCGTTCGACCCCCAAAAGGGTCCCCACCCCCAGGTTGAGAACCACTGGTCTACAGTATCTACCTGTGGGGGGGGGAGGAGTTGTTTTGATGTTTGCTCTGCTTAACATTGACTAAAGAAACAACAGAATACTATATTAACTTAATTTTTCTAATCAGAACAAACATCAAAGCTCCTTTTTTCAGTTTTTTTCCTGACTGTAAGCACTTGGCCAAAATGAACAGCAGGTGGTGATGTGACAAAATTCCAGTATTCCAAATAAGCAGTATAAAAATAGTGTAAAATTGTCCATATGTTGGAAAACATCAAAAATAATGTAAATTACAGTGATTTCTCAGAACATTAACATTATATGATTTCAGGGTTTACATAGCTGGCTTTTGTTATATGTTTTTAGTTAAGTAGCAAGTGGCACATACTGCTTTCTGTAGCAATTACATTTACAATGAACTTTAAATCTAAAAACTGAATACATATTGGAATTAGAATAATACTTTTTTTTGGTGATTCGGAATTGTAGGTTTGGGTTTACGGCTTCATGTAAAGAGCTTGGGTTTACACTAAAAGTTTTCATTAAAGTAGCACTGATAACCTTAATTCTTCTTTTGTAGGAGAATGATATAAAAAAGAGGTTCCACTACAAATTGTTAAGGTGGGGTTATTTTTTTCTTGGGACAAACCACTATTTTGTAAGACAGATGTTATCTCTACTTGCGTTTTGTCCATTGGTAACAACCTATACATTGCTGCGGCACAATAAACTGGCAGAAATAGACTTCTTAAGAAACTTGTTTATTTTATTTTTACATTGTGATCTGGTGAAACATTACATATTTAATACATTTACTCCGATAAGAAATAACATCCAAACTGCATGTGAAAAGTAAAAAGTCTGCATTATGTAGTGACTGCCATGCTGTAAAATACAGCAGTAACCCTCTTATTGTAACTTATTTAAGCACAACATTCACATTTTGTTCAACATTTTATAAGCAGTTCAACGCAATTTCAGAATTTTCAGCACATTAAAGGGAAAGTCTAAACAAGTCTAAGGTCAACAATAAAATTTGCAACTAAACCCATAACTACTAATTTAACATGCAGATTCACTATTAGCGTTTACTAGGGCTTTTTAAAGAGGACCTGTCACCTTGAGACATGAGTAAAATATTTATTTTCCATCCTTAGTTAAACCCTTTAGTCAGCTGTTTTTGTCCATATCTGAAATGGATTAGAAAATATCCTTCATGTAAAAAGGGCTTCATAGGAGCTGCCATGTTTAAACACCCCTTCGTTTTCCGTGTGTGGGCTGTGCCAAACTGCCAAATCTCATTCATGCTTAGTCAGAGTTTACTCTATGATAGACAGGCTCTGTATAACTCATGTCACACCAGGACTTGATATTCTATGAGAATTATTTGAAACACCTTCTATTGTTCTATTCAGATTGTGTGGGCTACTCCAGCCACTAACAACTGCACAAACTGGTGATATTGTGAGAGGAGTCTGCAGGACTAATTCTACCCATGATGCTTTGCTCTCCTGACTTTCTGGAAAGTCAGGGCTTCAGTTAGTGTCTCATGGACATTTTGAAAAGTAGTTATAAATTGAGAATTAGTGAGATTTGAGCATAATAAATAGGGGTATGTGGTTTGTTTTAAAAATTTTAATTTCTTCCTAGTGTTAACTCAATCATGACAGGTTTCCTTTAATGCCAATAGTATTTGCTATTTTTTCTGTGTAATGTATTATTGTAGATTTGCTGTAGCATACACCAGATTAACTCCTCACCAAATCATTTATTTATATAGTTCCTGCAAGTTACGCAATGCTTCACATTCATTTTTAACAAACTGGGTTATTACAGTAACAGAGACGGGTTACAAAATGAAAATAGGATCAGAGGGCCCCTGCTCACAAGAACTTACAATCTAATACTGCATCACATTCCTTAATAAAAGGTTGTGTCTAACTTTATTAGGCTAGAGTCACATGGGAAATTAGTTTTGCCCAGCATAGCTGTATCTGTTGATGTGCTTAGGAGCTATTTCAGCTCTTGTTTCCTTTGCTGTGGGGGCAAGAAACAAAACCCTGCAATCATTGCTGACATCAGATGGAGACACATACATACACACACACACAACTCTCTCTCTCAGCACATTGACATTTATACGAGAGTGCCAGCATCTCTGTGTTTTCAGTTTTAAAGATAATCATGTAGAATGTGCTTGCTTTGGAATATGAGTATTCATCACTATATAATCTAAAAGCAATAAAATGTTTAAATGAAACACTAACATAATATGTGTAGGGATGTGAAAATTAGACACCCTCACATATTTCTAACAGGCACATTCTTAATAATATGGACTCCTAATGGGGACCTTGTGCTTATGTAATCCCCTGTAGTTCTCACAGTGTACGCTAGATGGTACTGTGTCAAAGTATAAAGGTCTTGGGAACCATGCTGTCAGTGTTCATTGTTTTAGCCCAACCTTGCAGGCTGGAAGGGAATGGGCATGATCCCTAGGCGCAAAGGCCCTAGTAAAGTACAGCTATACTTTGTCATAGATCACTCTAGGAGTGATAGAAAGGTAGCTAGTTGAGCAGCTCACGCTCCAACAGGAGAAATATAGGTATTAAGATCCCGGGTACAAATAACCCAGAAGTAGGGACTAGGGGCAGATTTACTAAGGGTCGAATTTCGAATGAAAAAAAAATTCAAAATTCGACCAGGGAATAGTGGGGAATTTAAAAAATTCGATTATCGAATTTTTTTAGCGATCTTAGGGAATGATCCCCATTTCGGTAGGTTTAATCTGGCGAAGTAGGTGATCAAATTTAAATTTAAAGGGAAAGTATTTGACCATCGAATTTTCAAATAAAATTAAATTCGAATATTCGAGTCATTCGAATTTGAATATTCGATTGTCGAATTTGCCTAATTTGCATATTCAAAATTCGAGTCTTTTTGAAAATTCGATCGAATATTTGAATCCCTCGTGTGAATATATGTGAATTTAGTAAATCTGCCCCTAAGTGTACAGACCTAGGGATAGGGTTTCCCCTCCGGTTCCACTTAGGGCAAAGGCTGAAACCTGGTGTGTACCTTTCTGCATTCAAAGCTCAACTACTGCTGACATGACCCCTTGCCTGAAGGGATCCAGACCATGTGTGGTGCTGTGAGTATATGCTCCTTTATGCTGTGTGTGCTCTGTACTTATGCCATACAACTGTACTGATACTCTTTACTCCAATGTGGTGATTGATCTATTGCTCTGCTGTTCAATAAATACTGTTTTGGTTAAGCATAAAGAATCATTGGTGCCCAACTTATTGTGCTGATTGCACCTGTTACAGTTCTATTATATCCTTCCTCCACCCCGCTGCAAGGGCTCATCCCTGAGAAAGAGAGTTTCATTCATGGTGTCAAACCATTTGAAAGTAGCTAAAACTGATTCCTAGTAAAGTACAGCTATACTTTGTCATAGATCACTCTAGGAGTGATAGAAAGGTAACTAGTTGAGCAGATCACGCTCCAACAGGAAAAATAGAGGGATTAAGATTCCGGGTACAAATAACCCAGAAGTAGGGACTAGGGGGCAGATTTACTAAGGGTCGAATTTTGAATGAAAAAAAATTTCGAAATTCGACCAGGGAATAGTGGGGAATTAAAAAAATTTGATTATCGAATTCGATTTTTTTTTTAGCACAATTCAATCGATCGAATAGGGAAAATTCGATCGATTGAATATTCGAATCGAACTCAAATCGAATATTCTAACGATTTTTAGCGATCTTAGGGAATGATCCCCATTTTGGTAGGTTTAATCTGGCGAAGTAGGTGATCGAATTTAAATTTAAAGGGGAAGTATTCGACCATCGAATTTTTGAATGAAATTAAATTTGAATATTCGAATTTGAATATTCGATTGTCGAATTTGCCTAATTTGCATATTCAAAATTCGAGTCTTTTTGAAAATTCGATCGAATATTTGAATCCCTCGTGTGAATATATGTGAATTTAGTAAATCTGCCCCTAAGTGTACAGACCTAGGGATAGGGTTTCCCCTCAGGTTCCACTTAGGGCAAAGGCTGAAACCTGGTGTGTACCTTTCTGCATTTAAGGCTCAACTACTGCTGACATGACCCCTTGCCTGAAGGGATCCAGCCCATGTGTGGTGTTGTGAGTATATGCTCCTTTATGCTGTGTGTGCTCTGTACTTATGCCGTGTAAAGCTGGCCATAGACGCAAAGATTTTTGAAAGATCCAATGGTTATCGTGAGACCACGATCGTCTCAAAACGATCGTTTAAATGCCTGATGTGTCCATCAACTAAAAAGACCATTTCAGGCGATATTGCCAGCAAAACTGAAGGATCGCAGCCTGCTTGGCCCTGCAAACATAGGTAGATTGCATGGGGACCGATAAAGATTTTCTAACCTGGCCGATCAATCTTCAGACCAATGTCGGACGAAAAATCGTAAGATGAACGATCGTTTGTATCCCACTAACCGCACGATAATTTGACAGATTGGTCGGACTTCACCAAAATCGGTCGTTCGGGAGTGAAAGATCGTTGCGTCTATGGGGAGCTTAACTGTACTGATACTCTTTACTCCAATGTGGTCATTGATCTATTGCTCTGCTGTTCAATAAATACTGTTTTGGTTAAGCATAAAGAATCATTGGCGCCCAACTTATGGTGCTGATTGCACCTGTTACAGTTCTACTATATTCTTCCTCCACCCCGCTGCGAGGGCTCATCCCTGAGAAAGAGAGTGTCAAACCATTTGAAAGTAGCTAAAACTGATTCCTGTCACAGCAGTTTACTAAAGCGCTACATACAGTATGCGATCTGCAGAAGACTATAATACCAAGTGCCCGATTTATATATTTTTTTTCCCACAAGCATTATCAATGTGAACTTGTCATAAAACAGATCACAATAGCTTGTATTTAACAATGTAACGTATCCAAATCTTAGGGGCAGATTTATCAAGGGTTGAAGTGAAAATTTGATTCGAATTGAACAAGTGGCAGAATATCAAAGTACTGTATCTTTAAAAACATTGAATTCGACCCTTCGCCACCTTAAAGTGATACTGTTGTGGGAAAAGTTTTTTTGTTTGTTTTTTTACAATGCATCAGTTAAAAGTGCTGCTCCAGTTGACGTCTGCACTGAAATTAGTTTCTCAAAAGAGGAAACAGATTTGTTTAAATTCAGTTTTGAAATCTGACATGGGGCTAGAGATATTGTCAATTTCCCAGCTGCCCCCAGTCATGTGACTTGTGCCAGCACTTTAGGAGGGAACTGCTTTCTGGCAAGTTGTTGTTTTTCCTTCTCAATGTAACTGAATAGAATGCAGTGGGACATGGGTTTTTACTATTGAGTGCTGTTCTTAGATCCTCTAGGCCAGGGGTGCCCAGACTTTTATACACTGGGATCTACTCGACACCTGGCCCCCATCAGGAGACCTACCATGGTAACGCATGGCACTTTTTGACCACGCCCATTTTTGACCACACCTCCTCATTACCATATTCATTTTACAAAATTTGCCTGGTTATGAAAGTTTAAATACACTCCCTTTCCCTCCATGTTTGCCGCTCAGCCCTCCCTTTCCCTCAGTGCGTGTTGCTGTCAGCCCCCCTTCTGTGTCCCCGTTTGTTGCCGCCAGCCCTCCTTCTGTGTCACTGTTTGTTGCTGTCAGCCCCCCCTTTTGTTTCCCTGCTTGCAGCTGTCAGCCTCCTTTGTGTCCCTTTGTTGCTGTCAGCCCCCTATTTTGTGTCAGTTTGTTGCTGTCAGCCCTCCTTCTGTGTCCCTGTTTGTTGCTGTCAGCCCTCCCTCTGTGTCCCTGTTTGTTGCTGTCAGTCCTCCTTCTGAGTCCATGTTTGTTGCTATCAGCCCCCCTTCTGTGTCACTGTTTGTTGCTGTCAGCCCTCCTTCTGTGTCCCTGTTTGTTGCTGTCAGCCCTCCTTCTGTGTCCCTGTTTGTTGCTGTTATACCCCTCTTTCGTGTCTGTTTTAAATGCTTAGCCCTACCTTCTGTGTCCAACGTGCTTGCTGTTCAAAATCTTTGCCTGCGCGCTCTCAATCCCCCTCTAAGCCAGCCCTGGTTGCACGTCTAAAGTCTCATCTCGCGAGACTTCTGATGTCACAACCAGTAAAGTACAGCCGAAAATGTCAGGCAGGTCGCGGTCTACCAGGAAAAGTACGGCGATCAACTGGTAGACCGTGATCGACGTTGTGGGCACACCTGCTCTAGGCAGCTGTTATCTTGTGTTTGGGAGCTGTTATCTGGTTACCTTCCCATTGTTCTGTTGTTAGGCTGCTGGGGGGGAGGGGGTGATATCACTCCAACTTGCAGTACAGCAGTAAAGAGTGTTTGACGTTTATCAGAGCACAAGTCACATGACATGGGGCAGCTGGGAAATTGACAAAATGTCTAGCCCCATGTCGGATTTCAAAATGAAATATATAAAAATCTGTTTGTTCTTTTGAGACATGGATTTCAATGCAGAATTCTGCATTTGCCAGTACCCCTTTACACCTGGCAAATTGCTGTTTTACCCTAAGGGGGACCTCCTATAACCTATATGGAATCTGGCTGAAGTTTGAGAAGTCGACGTTTTTTGGTGGGGAAATTGGTCCGTTTTCGTTAGAAAAAATACTTCAGATTAATTTAGGTTGGTGGAATTTAGAAGTATTTTCACTTTGAAATTCTACCCATGATAAATATGCCCCTTATTGTATATTATGTTTTGGGCTTTTGTACCAGCCCAAGGCAACCACAGCCATTTAGCAATAAAGATGTGTTTCCAAATATTCCCCCAGTAGCTCTTCAGCTTCTTTTAAGCTGATTCACTGCATATGCTCTGGGCTGCTGTCACAATATAAAGTTGAGGCTGATTAGAAAATATTCATTGGTACATGGCAGCTCAGAAACCAACACAATTAGCATCAGAATATAATAGTGGCAACCTCTGTACTGTATATGACAGGCCAACCTCATTTTCTTCTTGATGATTTGCAACAACCCCTAAACTTCAATTCTCAACAGCTGCTCAAAACACACTGAGCATGTGCATGTCGCAGACACTCCTAACACAATCCAAGATATACTCCTTTAACAACTTTGAAGGAGCACTACTACACTCTTAATGAGGTTTTTATTAAAACTATTTCTTTCTAATTTAATTTAAATAAAAATGAGACCAAACTCCCTACCACAAATCCCCTTAATTTACTACAAAATCCGAACAAAAATTGCACGTGTGTGACAATTCAAATCAAGCGACTTTTCAAATTGTTGCCCAGTTTAAAACAGCCCAAAACCCTTGAATATTATGAAGTCAAAGAACATTGCTCAATTGTAAAAGGGGACATTTGCCATTGACATTTAAATGACTTCAACAGCTGGAGTATTTTCAGATTTGTATTTTTAGCAGTTTTGGAGCATAATAAATATTGAAATTGTTTTACCTTTTTTCCCTCAAAAAATTAGTTTTTACATTTAAAAACTCTACTTGAGGCTTAATAAATATATATATATATATGATCCTTGCAAGACACCTTTAAACTCATTGCAGTTATCAGGGGGAACATTAGTGACATAATATCCTTATATTTTACAAAACGTCTGCTTACCTACAGGTAAATCTCTATCATTTCATGTTATTGTCATTTAGAATTGTTGAGTACTTATAGTGACCTAGTAATCTGTATTTATTACCTCCGCAGAATTTCAGTGCATAAAAAAAATGATCGTAACTGTTTCCAATATCTCTGTGGAATACTTCCTTATAGCATGGTGTTCTATATGAAAGAAAAATCCTTTAGGCCGTGACATATACTGTACAGCGTTTTATTTCAACCAATACCCTGGATACCATGGCACTAAAGTATTTTGTGAGGCCCACTCTGTAACAATTCTGTTACAATTCCTTTTTACTTTGTGGGAATGTACCGAGTTTTAGATCATTTTGACAACAGATGATTGGCTCAAGATTGGCTATTTGGCTAAATAAAAAAATGTGTGCATTCTTTTTGTAAATTGTTTTTAATAATACTTATCTTAATGTTCTCATGTTATCATCAGTTTAATATTACAGAGCCAAATAATACATTTAAAGGTATCTTACACAATATATGACCATTAATATGATTGTTATATTACACAGAAAGTAGACTGTAGACATTCCATACACAGACTAAGCAGTGGCACTGAAGCCCAGTATATTTAGGGAAGCCCTTGGGTCTGAGAATGGGATGCATGTTTTTGCTTTAACAGCGAGCCATAATACGGATCTGAAAGATTTTTCACCTTTAACCCTAGAGTGGATATTGCAATAATAGCACAGACTTAGGCTATGGACACACAGGCTTAGGTAATGGGCACACAGGCTGTTGTCAGCCTGTGTAATTTTGCAGGCTGAGAGATCAGTGCCCCTGCTCCATTGATTTGTATCTGATCAGCCTGTGTGTGGTCACACACAGTCTGCGGTCAACCCAGTTACACAGGCTGAAAACAGCAGCTGACAACAGGCTGAGTGTTCATAGCCTTATGTTATGAGCACACAGGCTGCAAGCTCTGGCTGTTGTGTGGTGTTTATACAAATGGCCTGCAGATGTCACTGTGCATCCACAGGATTTTCTGTAGAGCTTGAAAGTGAAATTACATTATTGTTGCTGACTAAGGGGAGATTTCTGCTGCTAGAAAGCGTGCTTTCCTTATTCACTGCCTGGGAGCAGAGGGACAGATACATTACCATTACCTGATGAGACTTATGAAACTGCTCTTACTGCTATAAAGAACTTTTTTGTGGTTGCTGAAAGATATAAATTCCGCCAACATGGACAGCGTAATGGCAAATCCACAGAAAATTTTGTAGCAGCTTTCAGAGAGCTGGTTGTTACTTGTGAGTTTGGGAATCTAACAGATGAAATGCTAAGGAACCAAATAGTGGAAAAAACAAACTCACATCGCTTTAGAGAGAGACTGCTCCTAGAGCAGGATTTAACCCTTGCAAAGGCTATTACAGTTTCTAACCAAATTGAAACAGCAGTGGCAGAGGCTAAAACTCTCAGTCAGGGAACTGCTGGGAATGTACCGATTGTGACTTCAACACTGTGGCCTAATAATGCACAGTCACAGGCAAAATACAGTGCTAAGGAAAGGGATTCACTGCAAAACCATTATGTTACATGTCCTGCAAAAGCTTTACAGTGCCGCAACTGCACACAAGTAAGACATTTTGCAAAGGTCTGCCGTAGTTCTGCTAAAGATGTTCTTGATGTCACTACTACATACGTCACAGTATTAAGTGTGGATAAAGCTGGTACATTTATTGCAGACAAGATTACATGCAATGCAAGTACTGCTTCTGCTGACAAGGGACACTCCATTAACCTGATGCTTGATACAGGTTCAGCTGTTTCTATACTATAGGATATTTTCTTGAAATACTTTGCAAAGGATCCGCTTGTTGCACCTGCCCTGAAACTGGTCAGTTACTTAAAGGATCCAATTCCTGTGCTTGGTTGCTTGCCAGTGACTGTACAATTTAAATCAAATACTGCAAAATGTAACTTTTACATTATGAATAAAGGTACTGCTATACTTGGAAGGGATCTCTTTGCTGCATTAAACCTACAATTAGTTGATGGTCTCATTACTACAGCACCAGTGCCTGCCACACAGCCTGTGTCTAAAATTTCACCACAAAGCAACACTTTACTGGGCTGTGCAAAGAACGTGGTGCACAAAGTTAAGTTGAGACCAGAGGTAAAACCAGTATGTAACTACAGAGAAACGTGCCATGCAACAACCCAAGCATCTCCAGCTGAATTATTACACGGCAGACAGATGCACACTAGGTTATATGTTGCTGACATCAGACTTCCATCAAATACTATTCCTACAAACTCATCTACTGCTGACATTGTCAAACGCCAGCAAGCCAAATGCAAGGCTTATACTGACAGAAAATGCAAGTGAAGTGCACTTTCAGCCTGGATCTTTAGTCAGAATTAAGAAACCAGGAATATTGAAACAAGGAAAATCTAAATTTACTACACCACTTGAAGTGATACGCCAGCGAGGACCATACACATATCAACTGTCTGATGGACGCATATGGAATGCAAATCCTCTTGCTCCTGTTAGATATGACTTTGGAGAAGCTCCATTTGATGAAGGACATTTTCCTACTCCGGATGCCAACTGCAACAGGCCTGAAGAAAATTAGCCTAAAAGGCGTACTGAGAGAATCAGAAAACTACCTGCATGGACTCAGGACTATGTGATGTGAATAATGTATATTATTGCTTTAAGATGCATTGTTTTTTATTACATCTGCCCAAATGCTTTCCTACTATAGCGGGAATATGTGGTGTTTATTCAAATTCAAGTTACTGTTGTTGTGTAAGGCCTGTATGAGCCTGTTAATAAAGTACTGTTATACTTTCCTCATTTTCAGCTACCAAACATAACATGTTGTCAGCCTGTGTTTTTGCACACCGGCACGCCCAAAATTGGATGTGGCACGTGCAAACTTGCCGCTGTACCGCCCGACCCCACCCCAGTCCAAAAAAGGTTGGGGACCGATGCCCTAAGGCAGTGATCCCCAACCAGTAGCTCGCGAGGAACATGTTGCTCTCCATACCCTTGGATGTTGCTCCCAGTGGCCTCAAAGCAGGAGCTTATTTTTGAATTACTGGCAAAGTAATGAGGCAAGTTTTGGTTGCATAAAAAACAGATGTCCTGCCAAACATTCTCTCCTGTAGGCTGCCAGTCCATATAGGGGATACCAAAAAGTCAATCGGAGCTCTTATTTGACATCCACATGGACTTTTTCATGCTTGTGTTGCTCTCCAAATCTTTTTTTAAATTTAAATGTGGCTCACAAGCAAAAAAGGTTGGGGACCCCTGTCCTAAGGGATCTATAGCTGCGTTAAATGATGTATGGTGGAAAATGTGTGCAAATAATCATGTAAAATAAGTGGCATATTTATAAAATGGTGTATTACTCCATTTTAGTCCCTGTAATCTGAAAATAACTAGTCACAGCAATTAAAGGTGTGTGTTTCACATATAAATATGGGTACAGGATCCATTACCTGGAAACCCGTTATCCAGAAAGCTCAGAATTACAGCTAGGCATAGACTCCATTTTATCCAACTAATCCATATTTTTAAAAATTATTTCATTTTTCTCTGCAATAATAAAACAGTACTAAGCTATAATAAATCCTTATTGGAAACAGAACCAAACTATTGGGTTAACTGAATGTTTATATGATTTTCTTGTAGACTTAAAGTGATACTGACACTAAAAAAACTATGAATGTACATTAAAAGTTACCTACAGGGCATTCTAATGTTTTTTTGCCGAAAGGTTTGTTTTTAAGTAAATGTTAGTTAAAGTACCTAAACCTGACTGTTTTGCCAACCTGACTGTTCCATCTCATCCTGTGAGTTACAGTTTCTAATGCTAACGGATTCCTGCTGCACAAATATGGCAGCCCCCTAATAGAGGAACATGGTGGATCAGATGGGTATTGTAAAAGCGTTGGACAAATACTGTTATGGAAAAATTATAAGTAGCATGCAAAGTCAATTTTATGATAGATGTAAAACAAGGCATATTTTCAGCATCTCTTTAAGGTATAAAGATTCAAATCACAGAAAGATCAATTATTTGTAAAATCCCAGGTACCGCATGTAAGGGGGTGTAAAGTGTTGAGAGTTGTGAGTGGAATGTTATTTTTTTGAGTGACACACATGTGCATACATGTAAAATATATGTGTGTTGAAAATTATTGGGTGTAATTTGAGTAAAAAGTTTAGTTTAAGTGTAATTTCTACCCTGGCCACCAGAGGCCACTGTATGGCCTAGAAGGGCTATAAAAGTTGGTCCCCCCAAAGTGAGCGGTCTTGATGGGAGGCGTGGCCAAAGCAACATTACCTGGCTGGTGAGTGGAGACCTATAGTGGTAGTTAGGAAAAGTGAGAATAGGAAAGATCAAAGTGAGCAGAGCAGGCACTAGGTGTTCAAGCTAGTAAGGATATTTAGTAAAGGCTGTTGTGGCTCCATCAAAGAGTAAAAAGGAGTTAGTTTCCTACGGGCACTCCATAAGTAAAAGACAGCTTAGGGCTAGGTAGGAAGGACACCAAGGCTTCAGGCCAGGACTTGGATAAAAAGGGCCTGACCCGGAAGATTGGAGGGGTATCACCCTGAAGGTATCAGGCCACTATTGGAGAGTGGGGGATACGTGTATATACCGGACCACTAATCGGTTAGGAGGGATCCAAGGTCCTCAAGAAGGTGTGCCTACTGCAGGAAAACTGGTTCCACGAACAGATGTGTAATTGCTGTCCTTCAAGAAGTAAATGTTGGAGTGTGTAACGTGCCTGATTGAAAAGCCTCTTGTCTGCCTGTGAATAAAATCTTCTGTTTACATTTTTAAATCACACGCAAATTCTGGATAACAGGTCCCATACCCATATGTCTGTATGTATATATGTGTGTCTTTGTGGGTGCATCTTTTGAGCAGTATTTTTCTTAACTAGAACAGCAAAGGAAAATCCATTAATGGAAAAAAATAAAAACATTAAAAAAATTTCTGTCTCTCGCACAACAATAGTTCTGCAATTCACATTTACAATGTTAACTTCCTTAATGTAAGGAAACCAATATAATTATTTTCCCATTCTATGTAAAAAATAAAACATTCAGTACAAAAGAATCAGCAACCTTGCTAATCTGATTGGCTAAGGCAAAATAATTTTTCTTAATAATGCCAAGCACACATGGGGGCAGATTTACTAAGGGTCGAAGTGAAATCGAGTAATTTTTTGAATACTTCGACTATTGAATAGGTTACTACGACATACAGAGAAAATGGAATTTTAAAAATTATTTGCGTAAAATGAAAGTATGTAGAACCCAACTGTAAATATCAGTTGCAGAAATCAAGGAAGTATTGTGGCTTTTTCTAGTCTTTGCAAGTTATGTGAACACAACAAGACCAATTAAAGGGCAGTATAATTTACATTTTTTCATAGTTGGTGCAATCCACACACCTGTATAGCCATTACAAGTGTTTTTGCCTTGTGGGTAAGTTAGGCTTGGAAAATAATGACACTTCATTAGCAGGCCTTAGTATAAATGCCCTCTTAAAATGTTTATGTGCACACCTGCATAATTACACAAAATAGTTATGCATATGTTATTTGCTAACATCCTATGGAATTTCAGTTCATTCATATACAAAAACACTCAAAATACGGATGACATGAAAAAAGTGATTGAATTAGTAATGTACTGCTAATGCTCACATGTACTCATACTGTGGATAGCTATTACGTCTGGAAACTATGTACAACTTATAGGGCATAATTGTTATGCTGTGTAAAATAAAATTTGCTAAAAATCTATGTAAAATAAATGGTGAATCTTTGTGTGTGATATTATACCATGCTAATGACAGATTTCCACTGCTTTAGGTGGAAGTCACGTAAGACATATCAAGAAGTTAACTAGTGGACTTATGTAACATCCCAAATACGAGACAGAGTTTAAAAAAGAAATTATTTTAAAAACACTGCAAAAGAAATGAAGAATTGTATACATTGTTAGTCATCCTCATTTTTCACATTAAAGTTATGAAACTGTTCCGCTTCCTAAGTTTATAGTATATAGCAGATCAGTGATGTTTGCTGAATTTGGCAGCTAGTTTTCGCTTTACACCTGATCCGTTTGGTATTCAGAGCATACATCAGAAAGGTTCTCAGAGAAGCTGTGGAAAATCTCTTGGTGCTCCTGGTTTTCAATACAGATGATTTCAAATCTGCAGTGCCGGAACTCCACTGCAAAGGTGCCAAAGTATGTCAAGAAACACATGACTAGAACCCACTGGACACGTGGGGCATAAATGTGAAGGTTCTGTGACATGAAGATGAAATCTGAACAATTTAACAGTTAAGGGAACACAAAAAAGCAAAGTTAAAAAATTATTGAATCCTAAAAAAAAAAGAAGCCAGTTATATTATTCCTGCATGAATGTTGTTGGTTATAGACGTATGGTTTAAAAGAAAACTAATGGCTATTATTATTTATTAACATGTATTTCTATAGCACCAACTTGTTTCATAGCGCTGTAAAGTGAATGTGATTATACAACTAAATCACATGAATTACATACATAGAACATAAGGAGTCACAATAAATATGGAGTTACTGTACATACATTACTAATAAATACTGGTACAGGAGGTGAGGAAGGCCCTGTACAGAAAAAGCTAAAGGGAATGATACACAAGGTGTGGGCAAGATCAGAGTAAAGTGGGTGAGAGATGTAGTAATGTAAGCGGTATTGCATTGGGTAGTTAACAGTGAGGGTAGGCTTCTCTAAAAAAGTGGGTTTTAAGAGATTTCTCGAAAGATTGGGAGAAAGTCGGACAGACCGTGGGAGAGAATTCCAGAGGAGGGGTGCAGCTCTTGCAAAGTCTTGAATGCGAGCATGTGAGGAGGTAATGAGAGAAGAGTTGAGTAGCAGGTCAGTAGAGGAGTGTAGTAAGCGGTTGGGTGAGTATATGGCTAAAAAAGAATGTGGCTAAAAATGCCATATTTTATATACTGAACCTATTACATCAGCCTAATCAGCCTTATTGTTCCAGAACGTCAAATGTGTCACAGGGGGTCACAACCTTAGAAAGTGTCTATGACACAAACATTCTCAGTGGGCACTGAGCAGCTGTTGAGAAGCTAAGCTTAGGGGTCATCACAAATTATCAAGGAGAAAATGTGGTTTCTCTGTAATATAAGCTGATTAATAAATTCTGATGCTAATTGTATTGGTTCTGTGCTGCCATGTAGTCATTATCTGTATTTAATTACTTAAATTATATTGTGACATTTATATTCTATGTGTACTGTATATTTTGAGATGGTCCCTAAACTAATTAAATGACAGCCGCACAGAGCATGTGCAGTGAATCAGCAGAAAAGAAGATGGGGCATTTTGGAGACACATATCTTCCCTGCTAAAGGCCAGTGGTTGCCTTCCTTGGCTGATACAGAAATCCAAAGCACAATGCTCAACATTTCTAGCCTACTTCTTTAGTTAAGCTTTTGTTCTCCTTTAAAGGGATACTGTCATGGTAAAACATGTTTTTTTTCCAAAACACATAAGTTAATAGTGCTGCTCCAGTAGACTTCTGCACTGAAATTCATTTCTCAAAAGAGCAAACAGATTTGTTTAAATTCAGTTTTGAAATCTGACATGAGACTAGAGATATTGTCAATTTCCCAGCTGCCCCCAGTCATGTGACTTGTGCCAGCACTTTAGGAGGGAACTGCTTTCTGGAAGGCTGTTGTTTTTCCTTCTCAATGTAACTGAATGGAACGCAGTGGGACATGGGTTTTTACTATTGAGTGTTGTTCTTAGATCTACCAGGCAGCTGTTATCTTGTGTTAGGGAGCGGTTATCTGGTTACCTTCCCATTGTTCTGTTGTTAGGCTGCTGGGGGGGGGTGATTTCATTCCAACTTGCAGTACAGCAGTAAAGAGTGACTGAAGTTTATTAGTTATTAGAGCTTAGGGCATCACTGCAACGTTTCAGGCCATGCAGCGTTTTATCAAGCTCGATAAAAGGCTGCATGGCCTGAAACGTTGCGGTGATGCCCTAAACTCTAATAAAGGGTTTTTAAATAAGAAGAATCCTGTGTGGTGCTGTTCCTAACGTTTTCCAGTTTTCAGTTTATCGACCAGAAATAAAGACTTTTTTTCAGTTGCTTTCCATCTTTTATTTTTTTTTTATAGTTTTTCCAACATTTACAATTAAAGTTAAATGTTCCTGTCTCTGGTGTTTTAGTCTGGCAGCTCAGTGATCCAGGGGCAAATTCTGAACTGTTACAATTTGCTACATTTCTCAGTAGCATTTGTGGAATATTATAGCAATTATTGTATCAATTATAACAGCTGCCTTTAATGAAACTCAGGGATTCAGCGCAGCAGGGGCAAAGATTAAAAATGTATCTTAATATATACATTTAGAACAGTTACAGAGTTGGCGACCCAAACTCCCAAAGCTGCTTTCAAAGACATAAGAAATTTAACATATGTGAAAATGGTCACATATAGGGGCAGATTTACTAAGGGTTGAATTTCAAATTGTAAAAAAATTTGATTGTAAATGGATTGAATTGGTCTGTTTCCGATCGAATAAAAATCGTTTGAATGGTTTGAGTTTTTTAGGGAGGCAGTACTTCAAAATTCTAATTTTTTCAATTCAAAACAAATTTTTGGCTATTTGATAGGCGAAGTAGCCAAAAATTACTTCGAAATTCGATTTTTTTTTTTATTCGAATTTTCACTTTGACCCTTAGTAAATCTGCCCCATTTTAATTAAAACATTTCAAATTGATTTTGGGCTTATTTGACTATCGAATTGATCGAATTCGAAAATTCAAATTCGATTTTTGAAGTAATGTCCCTTTCAGAAAAATTTGATCTACATATTTGCCAGATTGAACCTACCGAATTGCTATAGAATCCTATGGGAAGTTTTTTTGATGGAATAAAAAAATCAGATCGATTGCTTAAAATCGTTCAAATCGGTCGATCAAATTTTTTATATTCGATCTTTCTATATATCAAATTGAGTTAAAACCCCTCTAAAATTCAAAATTTAAATTGTCATAAATGTGAGGGTTTTTAACCCTCAAAATTCGACCCTTGATAAATCTGCCCCTAAGTAACTGGTAAATGTCTATTTCTGGTGAACTATCCACAAAACCCACTGAACTGAAAAAAGTGTTTGAATGGGAACAACCTCTTTAAAGGGCACCTATCGTGAAAAACAGTTACCACCAACTAAATGTGCGGGCTGATAGAGCCCGCATTCCGGTTGGGGGTAATGGTGGTTTTTTGTTTCTTTTTTAAATGCCCCCCGCCAGCGCGCTTGCACCGGGAGGGTGCGAGCCGCTATGACAGTCTCTGCGCATGCGCATTTGCGCGTGCGTGACGTCATTCGCATTTAGAAAAGCGGTCAGTGTTGGGGCCGCTTTTCTTAATGTGCATGCGCAGAGACTGTCAACACCAGTACCCCCATTCGGAATTTGTGCTCTATAAGCCCGCACATTTGGTTGGGAGTAACTGTTTTTCACGATAGGTGCCCTTTAAGGGTTTCATCAAAGAAACTGTCAAAGTAGGCTGTAACCTGTAATTAAATTAAACTAAATGTTGTGATTGGACCCCTACCTTCACTGGTGGGGTAGTCAAAAGTAATTGTATGTCTAAAAGGAGTCATAATTGAAACCTTTTATATTTGAAAATATACCCAGTTCAAAAACATCTGATTTTAAAGGGGTGGTTCACCTTCAAGTTAACTTTTGGTATATTGTAGAAGGGCAAATTCTAAGAAACTTTTCAATTGGTCTTCATTATTTATTTTTCATAGTTTTTTAATGATTTGCAATTTTCTTCTGTTTCTTTGCAGCTTTCAAATGGGGGTCACTGACACCATCTAAAAACAAATGCTCTGTAAGGCTACAAATGTATTGTTATTGTTACTTTTTATTACTTATCATTCTATTCAGTCCCTCTCCTATTCATATTCCAGTCTTTTATTCAAATCAATGCAGGGTTGCTAGGGTAATTTGTACCCTAGAACCCAAAATGCTGACACTGCAAACTAGAGAGCTGCTGAATAAAAAGCTAAATAACTATAAAACCACAAACAATAAAAAATGAAAACCAATTGCAAATTGTCTCAGAATATCACTCTCTACATTATACTAAAAGTTAACTCAAAGGTGAACAACCCCTTTAAGTATTTTGTTCAACCAGGTACTTGGATTCGGTTGAATTTTAATCCTGCAAAAAAATGGCAAATCCTAGATTCGATAAATCCCTAGACACATCATGCAAGCAGGGCAACAGATACTCATCAGAGAAATGTCAAGGAAAATACATGGGGAGGCACAATTATCAATGGTTGAATTTTGAATTCATGTGAGTTTTTAAAAACTCCCCTACCTCCCATTAATTCGTCCAATCTAAATTTATTTGAAAAATGGAATTGAATTTGATTTGAATTTTAAAAACTTGAATGTCAGGAAGGCGCCAAACAACTAGGACCTCTCCAATTGACTTAAACAGTTATTTGTCAGGTTTTAGGTGGCGAATAGTCAAATTCAAGTTCTTTTTAAGAAAAATTCAAATCAAATTTGAATAACTCCCTAGTCGAAGTTTTAAAAATTCGAATTTTGAATTCGACCCTTGATAAATCATTCCCTTAGTATGCAGGGCACCAAAAGAACACATGCATGCATGCAGATTGGTTTATAGACATATTGAACAGGGAATACGATGATGTTGGGCATGGTAGAGGGTTCTCATTTGTATGTCCACTCCAGCATTCAGGTTAAGTAGTGTTTATACACAGCTGGTGCTATAAAAGTTTGAATACACTGCAAGACATTTTACCCATTGTCTCTCTTTATGTCTTACAGAATATCTAACTCTCATCCCTTTTATGTGGATCTATAAATACTTTATCCACTTGTAATAACTGTAATATTTCTTCATAACTAAAACTATATATAAAAATATAAATATTGAAAGTAACCCAATGCATTTACTTTTCTGTTCAAAGGAAAATTAAAGGAACCCAATGTTTTTTTGTCACCAACTGATTCAAACAGAATTGAATAATGGCACTCTGCTGAAATACTTGCTAATGATGGCAACAATTATTAATCCAGCAGTAGTTGCAGAACTACATCTACCAAGATCCCCCTGACCTGTTTTCAGCTGAAATGCCAAAGATTGCCTATGGCTAATGCAATAACTAGTACCTATGTTAGACATAGTATAAACACTATCACCACTAGGCATTGTGGTACTTTTAACAATAAAGGATACAAAGAATAACACAGAGAGTTATGGCAGCTGCTAATAAAACTCTGGGGATTCCAGCTTTTCTTCCTTCTTTTTTTATATTAATTTTAAAGGTTAATGCAGCCTGAATCCAGCAGGCTAGTGTTCCAAATCCAAAAGTCATGGATGTTCCAACGTTATGTATTTGCTCATTGTTTTTCAGCTTGAAAAAATTAAAAACATACATTATCTTCACCGGTGTATAATAAAGTATGTAGAAAGAAAGCAAAATAGGTATGTCTTTTTTCAACCCAAATAACTATGTTACAGATATGGGACCTGTTATCCAGAATGCTTGGGACCTGGGGCTTCCTGGACAACAGATCTTTCTGTAATTTGGATCTTCATACCTTAAGTCTACTAGAAAATCATTTAAACATTAAATAAACCCAATAGGCTGGTTTTGCTGCCATATGGATTAATGATATCTCAATTAGGATCAAGTATAAGATACTGTTTTAATATTACACAGAAAAAGGAAATCATTTCTCAAAAATGTAATTATTAAAATGGAGTCTTTGTGAGGGTACCTTTAACTTTCAGTATTTTATAGAATGGCCAGTTCTAAGCAAATTTTTAATTAGTCTTCATTATTTATTTTTCATAGTTTTTGGATTATTTGCTTTCAGCTTTCGAATGGGGGTCACTGACCCCTTCTAAAAACAAATGCTCTGTAAGGCTACAAATGTATTGTTACTTTATATTCTTTCTCTTTAGGCCCTCTCCTATGCATGGTTGTTAGGGTAATTTGGGCCCTAGCATCCTGACTGCAAATTGGAGATTTGCTGAACAAAAGGTAAATAACTCAAAACATAATATAATAAAAATAATGAAAAATTTAAACAAATTTGAATTGTCTCAGAATATCACTCTCTACATCATACTAAAAGTTAAATCAAAGGTAAACAACCACTTTAAAATGGAGTCTATGGGGGAAATTCACTAAGATGCGAAAATTCGCTAGCGTTGGCTTTGCTAAAGTTCGCCGCACTTCGCCAGGCGAATTTTCGCCAGCAATGTGCAAATTCAAGATGCGAATTTGCGCTCAGGGCAGCGAACGTTAGCGAAGTAGCGCTACCGTTAGTTCTCCAGGCAAAGCGCAGTTACGCTAGCGATGCCTAATTTGCATACAGTGGGAACTTAAGCGTATAATAGAGGTATATGTTACAGCCACTACATTCCACTACACAAGCCCAGGAAACCTTTAATAAATTAAATAAAGTTGTCCTATTGCCCTACATGTGCCCCTGTATAGATGAGTTGCCATATGTTAGGAAATGAAGGGGTGAAGGAGGGTAACCCCCCCAAAACAAAACGATCAGACTATCACCCTAGAATGGTAAAACACGAGTTTTCTTTTCAAACTCCTATCTATTGCATTGAACTTCGCCAGGTCTGACCAGGCGAAGTACAGTCTAGCGTAAGTAGTATCGTTCAGGAAAATGTTGATCTTCGTGAATATGCGTAATTACGATCCTTCGTCAGTGCGCAACTTCGCCTTGCGTAAGGGTGCGAAGTTGCGCAAGTCTATCTACTTCGCTAGCGAAAATTTGCCAGAGTCGGTGTTAGTGAATTTGCGAAGTTGTGAAATTACGTCATGCTGGTGAATTAGTGCTAGTGTTAGACGCTTCGCGCTTTAGTGAATTTCCCCCTATGGGAGGCTGCCTTTCTGTAGCTTTTCAGAGCTTTCTGGATAACTGGTTAATGGATATGTCATTTCTGTATTTAGTTTTTTGTGAATCAAATACTGGTTTGTTCAAAGATAAACTCCACACAGATTTATTTTCATTATGAAATGTAATTCTAATCAACTGAAAACAGTAATTGTATATATATATATATCTTCTGTGCTGCTCTTAAAACAGTGTAATAGAAGTTGGCTCTCCTCCTACCACAGCTTCAGTTCTCTTCTGCTTGAAGAAGGACAGAAAAGGACAAACAAATTGCACTTTCAACTGCATATCAAAGTAACTATAAATAAAACATTGTTTAGTATGACCTTTTCTTTCATCGTGCAACATACAAGATTAGGAGTGTAGAGTGATCCAGAAACCTATATCTAATCACAACACAGTATTACAGACAGGAGCAATATCCAGTGGTTATGCAACTAAAAGGAAATGATACATTGTTATAGTAATAATTTATTAGAGAAAACAGTGCTTAGACACAGGCTCTTGCCTCCATTTGTATTTGCATTGCAGGTATCAGTCTTATTGCTTATTAGCAACAGTTTGGTGAACTTTTTAGATCATTATCATGTTAACAATAATAATGATCATTATAACAATCAATAATAAATTACCTGAAAGTTGCCCAGTAAGGTCATGCCAAACGATGTCAAGCACAAGGCGACAAGGCCGCTCACACTGAGATAAGGATTTATTGCTTTTGGCTTTAACTGTATGAAGCGCAGTACAGCAATCACTAGCGCTGAAATCGTAAGAAAAAGAGTTGATGCCACCAAGAAATGTTCATGGTTTTTGGTCTAATATTTTATTGCAGAAATGTTTTATAGCTAATGGGTTAAAAAAAGGAGAAACAGCTCTGAAGGAAAGGAGGCAGCAAGCATATTATTAAAAATGTTTAGGCCTATTTTCATTTATATTATTTCATAGTAAGTAGCGTGTGTTTATCGGGTTACTAGCGTCTACATACAGTAATAATAACGTTTCTGATGAATAAACATTAAACCTAAGATGGATGATATCAGGCTGATCTAATTCTCTGGCCCTTAGGCCAAACAATCGGTAGTAATACAAGCTGTCGTATGAGCCAATGTGGTCCTCTATACAACAGAAAAATCAAACCTCCCTATTCAACATCTGGCAGATTTCTGGACAGGTGGGCTTGTTGGAAAGTCCCATACATGGGCAGATAAGCTGATGAATTGGTCAGAAGGTCTGAAATGAAATCTTAAATCTGCTTGTGTGCAGTATGGCCACAGTTAGGGTTATGTGTCCAGCATGATTGCACATTATATTAAATCAAAGTCAATGTTAGGTTGCCCATTATTATTCTGTATAAACACTTGCCAACAAAAACTACATATTTTAGTTGTGGTAGTGTATACTACTGCATTATTTTGTACAAAGTACTATTTACCCTAAAGTAATGGGACATGATGCAAGGTGAGAACCCTCTTTCCTGTGGCATTTTACCAGCGGTAGCAAATTCTGTGCTTAGTTTAGAAGCACAATCTCTACACTAGAGATCTCACTTTTCCTTTTCTGGTCTAAAACAGGAGTGGTGGTGGGGTCTCTACTTATAGGGGAATTCAACCCCTATGGTGCTAAACTACTATTTTATACTGAGACTGTGTGTTTATCATTAACTGGATCCTACATTGGCCTCCCTGAAATATATTTATGCAATCATTTATCAAACCATGAAACACTATTGGTCAAGCTGCCCATGTATTCATAAACCACCATGAAGATGAACAGCACTGCAACATTTAATGAACTTTTCAGAAGCAACAATATGGAAATCTTAAGAGTCTAATTACTCAAGCACACAGTTAAAGAGATTTATATTAAACTAAGAAAAATAATCACGGAAATGGCCATGGAATTTCCTGCTTCAGTGCTTCTGATGCAGTTTGAGGAAAAAAACAGAATGATCTTAGTACTGAGGACTAAGAACAGACAGAAATGGTTTAAAACAGTGAAAATTTAGTCTGCACGGAGATGATTAGGGGAAGAATTATTTGCAAGCAGTATCAGTAAAACATTTTATTATGGCATTTTGTATCCTTCTACCATGGCAGAAAGAAACAGTGAGTAGGCTAAACACCACAAGATGATTGTATTTGCTTGTTGGAAGAATGCCACCACATCTATTTTCTGTAATTTACAGCCATATTACAATTCAGATAAATCTATTTTTATGCTAAATTAAAATAATGTCAAAGTTTATCTACCTACCTAGAAATGCTGCCATGTTCATGACTTGGCTAAACACACAGCTTGCAGGGGGCTCATCACCTGCAATACTATAAAACATAAAGCAAATCATTCTAGTTCCAACATTATAAATATACTGCAGTCAATCCAGTTTAAGTACACTTTTTACCTTATATATGGTGGTCTTTTTGTGGGTGGTTTGCTATAGGAAAACAAGGATGGTAAAATCAAGGTTAAAAATTAGAACATGTGCATCTACTGCATTTTAAAAAATATATAAAATGTGATTACCTGTCTAGGCTTAAAGAAAAAATTCTGTTGTCTTCTATGGCAATAAAATATCTGTGTAAGAAAAATGGTTTTAAGATTTTCACAATTACATAAGAATATGAATAAGTGACAATCAGCTCATATGTAGTCAGGGGCCAGTCTCACCACCTTGCTGCTTGAGGTGGCTTCTGCTCTGCTGCCCCCCTCACCTTTCCAGGGACGGCTGGTTGGGAAGAGCTGATTTTTTTCTTGCCACCCTTGGTAACGTGGGGCTCACACGCATTTACTTATACTTTGAATAATGTGTATGTTGGTGATTTTGTGAGGTTTTGTGAGTAGAACTGTGCTGTTAAATGAAGGAAGGTAGGCACTGTGTGACTAAAATGCCCCCCACCTGCAAAAGTATTTGGAGGGGCTGACACACATAGCATCCACCTCCGCCATTTCAATCTGCCTGCTCCCCAGTCACTAAAGTAGGATAGTGGCTGGGAGGGGGTTTCTAAAAATTATAGAAGAAATAGACCCCAAAGTTTAGACCCCTTCCTTTCCCTCTTTCCTCCAGGCACTCCCATGACCATGGGGTCTACTTCCTTTATAGGTAAGTCAGTGTAGGTAGAGGAAATAGCATGTTTCATAATTAGAAGGGAAACCTGTTATGTATCATGTATTCTAAAGTTACTATGCAACACCCATTAGCGATGATACTCGATATAAACTAAAGATTTGATTCTAATTTTACTTTAAGGGGCAGATTTACTAAATTCTCATGAAGGATTCGAAGTTCGATCGAATTTTCAAAAAGATTTGAATTCCTATTTTCGAATATTTTTGAAGACCACATCATTTTTCCACTGTATAGAGCACTGGTAAGGACCTATCTATAATTTGCCGTAAAAATTTGCTTTCCAGTTCTCAAACAGGATATTATTGAACTACAGAGGGTCCAGAGAAAGGCAACTGTTAAATCATGTCACTTCCACCATATCCAAAATACGATCATTTATAACCCAAGATGCTGCCAAAATTCTTATTCACTCTCTTGTCATATCATGTCTAGAATATTGTAATTCTGTTTTAATTGGCCTTCCCCTCCAGACAGTAACCTCTCTAGTCCATAATGAACACTGCCACTAGGCTTATACACCTCAGCAACCGCTCCTCCTCTGCCATGCCCTTCTGCCAATCCCTGTACTGGCTTCCACTGCCCTTCAGAATTAAACTCAAATTAATGACCCTGACATTAAAAGCACGTCATAACTCTGCCCCTCCCTACATCTCTGAACTAATCTCTATATACTCACCCAACTGCTTAATACGCTCCTCTACTGATCTGCTCCTTTGCAAGGGCTGCACCCCTCCTCTGGAATTCTCTTCCATGGTCTGTCCGACTTTCTCCCAACCTTTGAGCTTTCAAGAAATCTCTTAATATGTACTTATTTAGAGAAGTCTACCCTCTACCCTTAACTACCAAATGGAATACCAAATCTCACCCACTTAACTCTGATCTTGCCCAATCCCACACCTTGTGTATCATTCCCTTCACTTTAGATTGTAAGCTCTTTCTGCATAGGGTCTTCCTTACCTTTTGTACTGGTATTGTGATGTATGTAACTCCATATGTTCTATGTATGTAATTCATGTGATTTAGTTGTATAATCACATTAACTTTACAGTGCTACTAAATATGTTGGTGCTATAGAAATACATGTTAATAATAATAATAACTAACCTGGTTAAAGGTATAGAAAATCTTAGCTATGAGGAAAGACTGGCCACTGGAGAAGAGGCACTTAAGGGGTGATATGATAACTATGTATACATATATAAGGGGATCAAATGCTTTATTTACCAGTAGGTCTTTCCAGCTGACACAAGGTCACCCATTCGGATAAGAAGAAAGGAGGTTCCGATTAAATATTCAGAAGGGTTTTTTTTACAGTGAGATGTGGAATTCTCTCCCTGAATTGGTTGTACAGGCTGATACATTAGATAGCTTTAAGAAGGTGTTGGATGGCTTTTTAGCAAGAGAGGGAATACAGGGTTATGGAAGATAGCTCACTAGTACAAGTTGATCCAGGGACTAGTCCGATTTTGTAGTCAGGATTTTTTTCCCCTCTGAAGCCAATTGGAGAGGCTTCAAATTTTTTTTTTTGCCTTCCTCTGGATCAACTAGCAGTTAGGCAGGTTAAAATAGAGTTAAAAGTTAGAACTTGATGGACGTGTGTCTTTTTTCCTAACTTACTATGTTAGTGTGTAATATCACTTCCTACATCTTATTAAGCGGCACATTTACTAAAGGACGAAGTTAAAATTCAAATAAAAGTTTAAAATTTTTCGAATAGCCCAAATTTTGAATCGAAAAAAAAATTGGAATTTTTGGATTTCAAAGTACTTGCCCTTTAACAATCCTTTGACTTCGACTATTTGCCAGCTTAAAGCTGGTGAATTGCCATTTTAGCCTATGGGGGACTTCATAGAACCTATCCTGAAAACTTTTCTAAGTTCCAAGAATTCAAATGATTTTGCAGAGAACAGTTTGAACGATTGAAAATGGACCTATTTGATCGAAATAGGTCCATTGTCGATCGAAAAAGCCCTTTAAAAAAACTTTGAGGGTCGAATTTCGAAGTTTTTTTACTTCTAAAATCCGGCCCTTAGTAAATGTGCCCCTAAAAGTTAACTTAAAGGTGAACAACCCCTCTAAGGCAACGTTACAAATTCCTAGCATTTGTGACCGGAGAGTATTTAATACATCAAAGGGATTAAGAAAAGGTTTTAAGGGATTATCCTATTTACTTCTCATGTTCACAATAAACTGTAATGTTTTGGGCAAGGTTAGCCTAAAAGTGAATATGTAAACCTGTCACAAAAACAGTTAAATTCAAAAAGTGCATAGTGTGTCTTGGCCAACTTATTTTTATTAAATAACTTTTCAGTGTGCATAACATGACTGTTTACGTACATTTATTTGGGGCATAATAAAAGGAATCAGCGTGCCAGAGGGAGCACTCATGGTGTAGAGCCCAGGTATGCCCCAGTGCATTAGTGAAATAAAATAAATAATATTTTATTAAAATAGTATTCACTGGTTTTTAAATGTGGATATACTTACACTATCCATAATCCAACTGCTGTGAACACAGCCATTACAAGAGGCAGGAACATCCATACACTGCATTTCCTTAGGTCCATCCTGGTTCTGTGAACAATACAAAAGTCTGATCTGTACATGGAATGCTGCCTGCTAAAATGTCTATCCCTTCATCCATATTTTTGATGTTGGAACAAGTATAGGGACAGAAAGTGGGAAAAGTGAGTGCAGCAAAGTTTTTTGGACCACAACCATTTATGGTCATACCCCCTACATACCACATCCTACAAAATTTGGCAGGTTTCCGTGGGTTTTAGGGTTCAGTTTTATGTGTTTTAACAGTTTTGCTAAGGAAGGTGAATTTCCCTTTAAGCTGCAAGTCACAGTTTGCCCAAGAGACTTGCTTATCTTAAATAGTTACAATTTTTCTTTGCATATCATAAATTGTTATACATGTATCTAAGTGAACCTGTTATTCTGATCACTCTGCCAAAAGCCTCAGTTTTAGAAACTTTATATTTTTTTCTGGCTGTTCAGTGCAGGAGATCAAAGAGAGTTAGGACATTTCAGTAACAATCTGGGACTGTGGGCTGAGCTGTTAAAATCGGGACTGTTCTTTTTCAGTTGCTATTTAGCTTTTTTCTAAAAACTGTTTTAAAAATACATTAAAAATATTGTTCGGCCAAATATTTCCCAGTAACAGTAAGTACATTCACCAACTATGTACACAATCACAGCATTATTATTAGTATTAATATTTACATAAAATTAAGAGACCCTGGATGAACAATATACTCCCAACTCTGGTGCAAGCGGGACTAAGTAAATCGTTTAGTTTTTATCTGAGTGCTCTGAAGTCAGGCCTTAAACTTACCTTAAACTTGTTATAATGCCATCCAACATCAGGTATTAATAGTTAAATAACTTTGTGGTCTGTGTATTGATAATGCTTTTCAGATCTTTCTGTCAGGTTCCTTAAATGATCTGATGAAAGAAATGTCAGAAAAAAGACTAGTGAGAGGAAAAAAATCTCAATCCTAAAACTATAATGAACATTTTTCAAGATAAAATACAGTGGTGTGAAAAACTATTTGCCCCCTTCCTGATTTCTTATTCTTTTGC
>CM044432.1:72458797-72509150 GCA_024363595.1 Xenopus borealis | reverse complement strand
ATGCAAAAGAATAAGAAATCAGGAAGGGGGCAAATAGTTTTTCACACCACTGTAAATACCAGTTATAGAATTAAATATGCAGATAAAGTATTACATTACTGTAATGTTGTTCACATTATTAAAAAGGTCATGTAAAGGGTATAAAACAGTTTCTGCTCTGAAGAAACCAGAGATACCAGAATGATTATACACATGGCCCTTGCATAGGATATACAATATATTTAATAGCATCCTTTAAGCAATATACTGTACAGCAGGGCAAACAAGCTATTCTTAGTTTTTGTATATATAAGTATATGACATAGTGTGTACAGTATTAACAGAGGGGAGTAAATATTGTTTCCATATTGTGTAGTTAAAGGGATCCTGTCATGGGAAATTTTTTCAAAACGCATCAGTTAATAGTGCTGTTCCAGAAGTATTCTGCATTGAAATCCATTTTTCAAAAGAGCAAACAGATTTTTATATTTCATTTTGAAATCTGACATGGGGCTAGACATATTGTCAATTTCCCAGCTGCCTCAATTCATGTGACTTGTGCTCTGATAAACTTCAATCACTCTTTACTGCTATACTGCAAGTTGGAGTGATATCACCCCCTCCCTTTCCCCCACCCAGCAGCCTAATAAAAGAACAATGAGAAGGTAACCAGATAACAGCTCCCTAACACAAGATAACAGCTGCCTGGTAGATCTAAGAATAGTTCAATAGTAAAACCCATGTTCCACTGCATACTATTCAGTTACAACAAAACAACAGCCTGCCAGAAAGCAGTTCCCTCCTAAAGTGCTGGCACAAGTCACATGACCGGGGCAGCTGGGAAATTGACAAAATGGCTAGCACCATGTCAGATTTCAAAAATGAAATATAAAAAAATTTGTTTGCTCTTTTGAGAAATGGATTTCAGTGCAGAAGTCTACTGGAGCAGCACTATTAACTGATGCGTTTTCCAATGACAGTTTCCCTTTAAGGTAACCAGTATTTTTCAGCCTAGAATATGTATAAAAATATATTGTATCCTATATAATAAAGTTCAAGTGTCTCTGCGTCCAGTCCCTGTGTCCGTGGAATTGCGCTACTGCGCATGTGCCACACTGACCGAATTTACCAGTTTTGGCCACTAGAGGTCGCCAATCACTAGCTAATGCTATCAGTACCAGTACTTAGAATAGAGACAATGGAAGCCTGTGGTGAAGTGTATAAGGTAAATGCCTCTGACCAGTGCTTTTAGTGTTCAATTCCTATTGAGTGATCATTTATGCTAGCAAAGTAGATAGACGCGAAACATCGCACCCTTACGCTGTGGTGTGTTTTAGCATTGTGGGTGATAGGCTGAATTCGCACGTTAGTGAATTTGCGTAGCGTAGGCGAAAACAAAGCCTACAGCAATTCTGTTTTTATAAATGTTTGACTACATATGTTCTAGCGCCCGTTAATTTAACGGGCTTAATGTAAAGTTCAAGTGTCTCTGCGTCCATCCAGTCCCTGTGTGCGTGGAATTGCGCTACAGCGCATGTGCCGCACGGACCGTCTCTGGCGAATTTACGCTAGGGAAGTAGATAGATACGTAACTTCGCACCTTTACGCTGTGGTATGTTTTAGCATTGTGGGTGATAGTCTGAAAAACATAAATACGTTACCGTTCGCCGACCAAAGCGTATATTCACACGTTAGTGAATTTGCGCAGCGCAGGCGAAAATTCGCCTAGAACAATTCTGTTTTTTATAAATGTTTGACTACATATGTTCTAGCGCCGTTAATTTAACGGGCTTAATGTAGTAGTATAAAATATATTGTACTAATATAAACTGATCTAGATCACAATCACAAGCAGAGGCAGAGCCCAATTACGTTTTAAGAATTTAGCTCTGGGACTCTTGGGTTCAAGCATGGTTCTTGGTGCAAAGGAAACACCTACATGCTACCCCCACCCGTAGTGAGGGCAACCGCAGGCCCACAGACTTCAGCAGGACTTTGGCCAGCTTTATGAAACTGACACTTTTCCTTTTGACACAAATTTCAAGTTATCCCATGAGCTGCTTCTTAAACAACTAAAGAGAGACCTATGAATATCTTTCCGCGTCCTGTATGTGTGCTGCATATATATTTAGCTCACAAACATTATATATATATATATATATATATATATATATATATATATATATATATATAAATATATATATATGTACAGATCGTTTAGAAAAAAGCGCACTCCTGGGATTTCATGCAGGATATAAACATTTATTCGGTATCCAAAATCCATGTTGGAATCAACGTTTCGGCTCAAGTCTGGAGCCTTTATCAAGATTAAAAAACATAAAATGTCTCACACTTAAAAACCCTTCCTGGGTGTGCCTTTAACAAATCACTCCACCCATTCACCACTTCCCTTGCTCCGTAACCACGGAAAATGCATAGCAACCACCATTCAGTGTTAACAATCCTGTTTGTTACCCCATTATTAACATGTAATATTATAACATAATACTTATCACCAGTAATATAAAGGCATACTAAGTATACAACACATGTTATCTTGAATACAAGAAACAATTAAAGAAACATTGTTCATTTAATCCTTTTGTGACATTGTATCCAGTTTCCTAATCCAGTATGTTTCACGCTGCAATAGCATTTGAGATCTGTCACCCCCCCTCCTAGGTTCTGGCACATGATCAATGCCTATGTATTTAAACGTTGGCAATCTATGACCCTTCTCGAGGAAATGCTTAGCCACAGGCTTAACTGTTTTATTGTCTCGAAATGCAGTACTAATGGCGTACCTGTGTCCATCCATCCGAAGTCTTAATGTCAGATCGGTTTTGCCTATGTAAGCCAAACCACACGGGCATGTGATCATATAGACCACATGTGTGGTGGTGCACGTAATGCGATGTTTTATTTTGATTTTTTGCCCTGTGTGTGGATGGCAAAAGAATTCTGCTGGAAATACAACTAGTGCATCTGTAACATCCCGGTTTACCTGACTTCAGCCATGACAGCTGTTGTTTGTGGTAAAATTTCACCGGGTCAGTAAATACCAGTAGATCATGCAAATTATGTCCCCTAGAGTATGCCATCGTAGGAGGTTGGGGGCAATGTTTGGCCAAATCTTTATCTGCTTTGATGATGGATCAATTACGTTGTACTATTTGTTTTATCTGAGCAGATGAAGAATTATATCTACTCACAAAAGTCATGTGGTTCTGTGGAGGTTTCTCGACCGGTGCCTGTATCCGCTCTCGAGCCACTGAAAGTGCTCTCGTCAATGTGGGGGTATCGTATCCCCTCTCGCGTAATCTAGCCCACATGTCTTGAATCTGTTCCTCACAACGAGAAATATTGGAATTATTCCTAAGAACACGACAAAACTGCGAAATTGGTAAAGATTTTTTAAGGGTGTTAGGATGGCAACTAGACATGTGCAACGACGTGTTGCGATCGGTGGCCTTACGAAAAAGTGAATGCTGAAACAAGTCCCCATCCAGCCATACTGTACCTCTACATCTAGAAACTGTACTCTTCGTTCATTGCAAGTTACCGTAAACCTAATAGGTGTTGGCAGGGTATTTAAAAAATCAACCATAGCTAAACATGATATTTGATCACCTTCCCAGACCACAAAGACATCATCGATAAATCTTTTATAGCATATTAATCTCTCACCAAACTTGGACACAATGTTATTCAGCTCATACTGGTGCATGTATAAGTTGGCATACGCTGGCGCCATCGAGGCACCCATGGCGGTCCCGGTCTTTTGTAAGTAAAAATGTTTCTCAAACCTAAAATAATTAAATTTGAGACATGCCTCCAAAAGAGTAAGAACAAACGATATAGGTGGACCACTATATTGGTTACACTGTTCTAATGATAGCCTCACTGCTTCAATGCCCTCATCGTTAGGAATGCATGTATAAAGGCTGGTTACATCGATTGTTGCTAGACATACATTCCTGTCCATTGGAAGTTTCAAATCACTAATGCATTGTAAAAAATGAGGGGTGTCACGTAAATAAGCCCCACAAGATTGTACCACGGGTTGTAATAATTTATCAATATACATGCCTATGGGATGTAACAAACTATCTCTAGCTGACACGATAGGTCTCCCCGGGGGTGGGTCTAAACCTTTGTGGACCTTCTAATTGTCTGCTAAGATACTACATGTTTATCAGAGGCAATAGTTAGTATTATCTATGGCAGGGTATTTTTAACATTTTGTAGCCACAACAATTAGCTGTTATCTCTGTTTGTCATTGCCCTGAGAGTAAAAACCAGAGCTTACCTGCACCCCTTAATGTCCTCATATTTGTGCCTGCAAATTAGCCCCCCCCCCCCAGTTAGGGGCAGATTTACTAACCGGCGAAAATTCGCCAGAGACCACTTCACACCCATCGCATACTAACTATTGCCTCTGATAAACATGTAGTATCTTAGCAGAGAGTTATTTCTATCATCTATTTTGTAGCCCTGACAAGGGCAATGTCACTGCACTTAAATAAATATTCACTGCTTCTGAAAAAACTTGTCACCATGTCCTATAAGGGTAAACTATTTTAAAGACCTAAGGCAATATTTAAAAGCAAGTAAAGTTGCTGTACCGTGTTTTAAAATTGCCCTTAAGAACCAAAATTCTTAAGTATTTTATGGAGTGATGAGGGCCATTGAAATTATTTCCTATATGTGTGTCCAGTTCTTTATTGGTTACAGTGAAATAGTCGTGCGTATTTCTATTTCTCAGACTTTGCCTTATTGCACCCCACCAAAAATGGAACATACCCATGAGGCAAAAAACAATGCAAAACCTGCCCACACATCCTGATTTCAGACAAAATACCAATGCTAGACACAATTGAGGAATACAGCATCCATGGTCACTACAACTGTTCTTCTTCCAACGTGGTCTACTTACTTCAATGCACTAAATGCAAAACAGGGGGACTGGACTGTATATAGGAGAGACTGGGCAAAGTCTGAGAAAGAGAAATACACACCACTGATTCACTGTAACCAATAAAAAACTGGACACACATATAGGAAATCATTTCAATGGCCCTCATCACTCCATAAACAACTTAAGAATTTTGGTTCTTGAGGGTAATTTGAAAACAGATAATGATAGAAAAGTGTGGGAATACAAATTAATGGGAAACTTTCAATTCTCTGGAAAAGGGACAATACATTGGACTTGGATTTATGGCTAATTATGTGGACTAAGAAAGGACTACACCAAGGCAGAAATATGTCTGAATCTGGACTAAGAGATCATATGGAATTCCTTTGATTCTACACGCCAATAATTTAGCCCTAATTTATACTCAAACTATTTGACCCACATTATTTCGTATCTTATCTGCTTGTCTATTGGACATCCCCTCGTAAATGACTTTGACACTGTAGGGGTCCTGAGATTTGGGTATGCTTATTCAGGCAGTTTCCCCCTGGTAATAGGACACCTAAGGGTCCTTTGGTTAACTCAGGCAGCTATGTCCTTTTCCTGGGTCCACATTAGTTCAAGGGGATTGCCCGCTAGGTGGTAGTAGTTTAAAGCAGGGGTGTCCAATCATTTGGCTTCCCTGGGCCACATTGGAAAAAGAAAAATTGCCTGGGGCCACACATGAAATACACAAATATTTCTGATTTGTAAAAGTAAAGAAACTACACAGAAAAGAACTACAATACCAGTTGAATAATCAGATGGAGCTGTACACTGGAATATGGGACACCTGGATATTAAATAGACCTATCATTATATTATTATTTTGAGTGTTTCAAGCTGGGCCGCATTCATATCCATGCTGGGCCGCAAGTTGGACACCCCTGGTTTAAAGTATAAAGGGTTTAGCCCCATGTGCTCAGGGTCTGTCCTGGGACCTTGCCTGACTTGGAGGTATTACAGGTCCAGGTTTGCCAGTGGAAAGTTAGATAAGAGCTATTTAGTAATAGCGAGCATTGTAGCTAGTGAGCAGCATCCGCTCCAAAGAGGAGAAGTAGTGGGGTTAGGACCCCATGGTGTGTACACCACTAGCTCAGGGACTCAGTGGGTGAGGTGAGGACCAGTGAGGGTGTCAAGAACCAAGACCCCAAGCTAACTATCCCTGGGAAGGCTTTATACTCTGGGAAGAAATAGCCCCAAGAGGTGTTCATCCTAACTGTGCTATTTCACTGAATGGGGAGAATCCGGTTACTGTTATCCTGTGGTCATCTAAGTGCCTGTAAATTGTCCTTTGTGAATAAACAATTTATTTTGATGCAAGAATCACCTCTCTACTTGCATCCTTTGCTGCACTGATCTACACCAGGTACCAAAAGTTCCCAGGGAGGGGTATTACAGTTCAGTCTGTCCTGACCTTGGGTGGAGGCACGCCATTTTAAAGTATACCTGCTCTCCCGTATAGCGGAAGCAAAGGACTCCTGTAGCGCCACACGCAACTAAATGCGTGCTAGATCTCATGCAATAGCAGAAGAGGGCTATAAAACCTTACACATAGATTGATATTCCTTTTTGTTGGTCATTTGACCTATGAGCTGAATGTTGTTTATATACCAGAGAACACCACAGCTTCATTGTAATCAGCTTGAAAAAGGAACTAAATTGTTCTTAAAGCTTGCAATGATTATATTAGTTAGCCAGTACAACTACCACCTTGTTATTTTTTTATTACAAAAGGGTTCCCCTATAACAATACTAAAAGCAAAAGGATGCTGGAAATGACGGAATGTTTTGCCTTCAAATGGAAATTCTTAATTTGGAATAAATTACCAAAAAGACAAGGGGGGCCTGCTGTAATACCCCCATCACCTGTCCCTTCTGCAGTTTTAACATTGGGGCCTTCAAGTTCGTTTGTGGCACGTGGTGAATCCAAGGGCACTGCACCAATGAGACGAGTTGAGAAACTTGCCTCAAGTGGCCAGAGTGGCAACCAATGCATCTCTTGGTAACTTTAAGAGCAGAATTTCCAGTTTTCAAACTGGTGGTGCAGACAGCAGAAGGGCCAGAACTGCCCTAACACCTGAATGGCCCCTGGATAAGACACACATTTTACTTTCTATTGGTCTATGCTATGTTTGTCAAAATATGTTGTATTACATGTTATTACTTTGCTCTCCTAACCCAACCCTTTTTTCTTCTGTACCCATCCCCCTTCCTTATACTTTTAATAAACAAAGAATTGAGAAAAAAAAGACACACATTTTAAAGAAAACCTGTGCATATATGTTATGAAACTATATAAATAATATTTTTGTTTAGTACAGAGAAAAATACCTATACCAACAGAGTTTTTGTGTCTCTCTAAGGTACAGTCTAGTGTGGTGCTTAAGTATTCCATTAATTAAGTACAGCATTATTGACAACCCCAAGACATGCGTCTATGCACTTAAATAAGCAGTCTGGGCTGTACTGTGTACAGAGAACCCCATGGACCCCCGAGCTCCAATATTCATGACTCCACTTACAGTTACATAAGTACTTTTACTTATGCTTTGCAATACAAATATTAAGGGGCAGATTTACTAAATTCACATGAATGATTCGAAATTCCATCGAATTTTCAAAAAGATTCGAATTCTCGAATATTTTTGGAGGCCACTTCGACCATCGAATTTTGAAAATTCATTTGAATTGAATGATTCAAATAATTTGAATACAATTCTATTCAAATATTCGACAGTCAAATAACTTGCCCGTTAAATTTAAATTCGACTGCCTAGTTTGCTAGATTAAACCTACCAAATTGCTATTAAACCCTATGGGAAGCTCCCATAGGGTTTTTAAAGACTTTTAGATCGAATGAAAAAAATTTGATTGAATGGTTAAAATCGTTCGATTTGAACGAGTTAATCTTTCAATCTAATTTTTTTTATTCGATCGTTCGATTGATCGAATTGTAGTAAAAACCTTAAAATTTGATATTTGAATTTGAAGGTTTTAAATTAGACCACAATTTGATTTGTCGAATTCGAGGGTAAATTCACCCTTGAATTTGACCAATAGTAAATCTGCCCCTAAGTGTAAATCATAAGTCAAATCAATAACTTCTGCTTTAAAGTGGACCTGTCACCCAGACACGAAAATCTGTATAATAAAAGTCCTTTTCATATTAAACATGAAATCCAATTTCAAATTTTCATTAAAGCATTCATAGCTGTTTTAAGCTCATTTAAAAATCTCAGCTGTCAATCAAATATTGTCTGCCACTCCTCTATGCCTTAGGCATAGAGGCGGGGCAGATAATTACTTTCACTTTCCATTCAGCACTTCCTAGATGTCACTGCTCCCCACACATTCCCCCAGTTCTCTTAACCATTTAATTGTGTTGCCAGGACATGGGGATAGACATTGGGTCCCCCATTCTGGTGCACAAACAAGATTCTGAGATGATGCAAGGCTTGTCTTAATAACAGTGTCCACAAAATGGCTCCTACCTGCTTGCTATACTTATGAATTCCCAGACTGAAGGAAACAAGATTAAAATAATTTATATATAGTGTAATTAATGTTCATTTTGCTTGACTAATGGGATAAAATATGATTTTGAATATTTTTTTGGGGTGACGGGTCCACTTTAAGGTGTTGACTGTACTATATAACACAAGTCTCCTTTTACACTGTAATTTCGGCTGATAATTTTTGTAAGAAAGACTGTAGGTAATTGGGAAAGCTGTAACCAAACAACCTGAGACAGTTGCAGCTTAGACATGCAACAGCCGATGGGGCTGCAGTCTAACAAACCCCTGCCCGCCCAAACCTGACTTCCGGTTTCCTTTAAAAGAGTGAACCCGGAAATCGGAAACCAGTAGTTGAAAGGTCGCGACCCGGAAGATGGGGTCTGAAGACAGCCCGCACATCACTAATTTACTTCTGTACTTCTGGTGAACTGGATATGTGTCAAAATATAGCAAAAAACTGTGACAAAATAATGATTATACTTTTATATCTCAAGAATACAATTCTGTAAGGTCAAAACATATTTAATAGCAGTGCAGTGTGCCACGTGAAAGGTTAATTTCCATTCGCCAGGGGCGTAACTACAAAGGAAGCAGAAGGTCCCAGGAGGTACAGGGGTCCCATGAGGTCCAAATTAATGTGCCATTTTAATATATATTGCTAAAACCAAAAACCTCTATTTAGGGGGGCCCTAAAATGAATTTGCTGTGGGGCCCAATAACATCTAGTTACTCCCCTGCCAAAATTATGATGGGGAATCGTCTTTGATTGTCACAGTTCTTTGTGATGAGATTGTGTCAATGAATACATTTGGTGTGTCGTTAGCCTTATAATTTAACAGAACTAGATAATTACTTTTTTATGATTTAGGAGAAAAATTGTTGCAACACATCTAAAATTTATGATATAAAACAGTCTGTGATGCCATTAATATGCATATCTGTGGAATGAGCAAATACACCTAAACTCAATTATAGCAATATCACCAGTTCTTGTCAGCCATTAATTATGTGAGAATTTTTCTGAAAAAGTTTTTTGTAAGCACAATAACACGCATGACACCGAGGCATGGATTTATTTATTGTTATCTGTATTAGTACTTTCTATATTTCTTTTTTGTGGCCTATCCTATTCTTGTTTCAGCCCCCATTGAAATTAAGACCTAGCATTCCAGGTGGAGAGCCAGAATAAAATGCCCAGAAGAGTCCAGAATTCCTTATGTCATTGAAATTGACATTGGTATTGTTGTCTTTTGTGAAAGAAACCAGTAAATGTCAAGTAATTAACACCTCTTTTGCCATTATCAGATGTTATGAATAATTTTTTTAAACCATGGTTTCTTGAAGCTTTCCAATGCTATTAAATTTGTTTATCTCTACTGTAAAGCTGGGATGTCTTATCATTTGTTCCCAACCTGAACTATTTTAAGTGTTCCATAGGTTGTTAAACTTGTTTGGCACATTTCCTATCCTATATATGACTGTTCATGATTATAGTATCTGTTCAACATAATTAATTATTCAATAACATTTACAATTCACATTCTTATATATTTTTCAAAGTATTCAGACCTTTGCCCATTCTGTCACATCCTACTATGAAACTGTGTTCTCTGCAATATTTTTATTCTTGTATTTGTGACATTGTTTTAGGCTTGAAAATTCAGTCCATATGCTTTAAAGTGGAAGTAAAGGTCCTTCTAATGAAAGAAAAATACCAATTCAGATCTGCCTTTTGACTGGGCAATAGATAATGAGACAAAATATTTTTACAATACAGATACTCTTGCAGAATTTCTCTGTATTGTGATTTTTTTTTAATTTAATTTTAACAAAAGGGACAGCAATGTGTTGGTCATTATTTTCTCTTGGCTTCTTTTGTCCCAGTTTGTAATACAGAACAGTGCTAAATTTGGTTACCCCATATAAAACATCTAGTGGGTGGCATCAGAATGCAGAGGCTTTATGTTTACTGTATTTCAAGTTCTTTAAAAGGTATAAAGCATCTTTACCAAACACAACTGCTTTATTTCATTGTCAGCTTGGTCAAACACCCCAAAACATACAGCAGTCAGATTTTACACTACAAACAGCTACTGCAAGGGTATAAAACATAAGGAAATTCAAAAGAGACTAGAACATGTTAAGCTAAACAAAGGTCTGGGGCCAGATGGGATTCATCCCAGGGTACTTAGCGAGCTTAGCATTTGATACAGTGCCATACAGAAGGTTACAGGTTAAATTAAGGAATGTTGGCCTGGAACATAGTACCTTGATAGAGAACTGGCTAACTGAAAAGAGTGGCGGTGAATCTTCTAATTGGACCAGTGTTAGTTAGTTAGAGTACCGCAGGTCCCTTGCTTTTAAACTTTTTAATGATCTGGAAGTGGTCATTGAAAGTACTGTTTCTATTTTTGCAGATGATACTAAATTGTGCCAAACTATAGGTTCCATGCAGGATGCTGCCACTTTGCAGAGTGACTTGTCTAAGTTGGGAAACTGGGGAGAAACTGGAAAATGAGGTTCAATGTTGATAAATGCAAAGTTATGCACTTTGGCAAAATTAATATAAATAAAAGTTATTCACTAAGTGACAGTGTGTTTCCTTAAATGAGAAGGATCTGGGGGTGTTTGTAGATAACAAGTTGTCTAATTCTGGGCAGTGTCATTCTGTTGCTACTATGTCTTGCATAAAAATGGGCATTAACACAACATCTTTATAGGTTCCTGGTAAGCCTTTATCTGGAGTATGCAGTGCAATTTAGGACTGCAGTCCTTAAAAGGGTTATAAATGAAATGGAGAGAGTGCAGAGACGTGGAACTAAACTGGTTGGAGAGATGGAAGACTTAAATTATGAGGGTAGACTGCCAAGATTGGTGTTATTTTCTCTGGAAAAAAGGCGCTTGTGAGTGGACATTATTACACTTTACAAGTACATTAGAGGACATTATAGATAAATAGCAGGGGACCTTTTTACCCATAAAGAGCATCACCACACCAGAGGCCACCCCTTCAGACTAGAGGAAAAGAACTTTCAATTGAAGCAAAGTAGGTGATTCTTCAGAGTGAGGACAGTGAAATTGTGGAATGCACTGCTGGTTGATGTTGTGATGGCTGATTCTGTTAATGCCTTTAAGATTGGCTTGGGTGATTTTTTGGACAGAGATTATATCAAAGGCTAAACTCTATAGTTAGTATGGATATGGAAAATGTATGGAAAATGTATGTAAAAGTATGGAGGGGTGTGTGTATGGATGCTGGATTTTCATTTGGAGGGGTTGAACTTGACTTTGTGTTTTTCGACCCGATTTAACTATTTAACTATGTAACTTAAGTTCCCAGTATTTTATATGGTACAAGATGGCCTGCCCTGCTTCAGTCTGATGTGATTTTGGCATAATTTTTCAACTCTAGCTGATCCTTCAACAGTTAGTAATGGACTTCACAGGGCACTATACCCTTTCTTTAACACAAGTTTAAAGAACAGAGCTTGTGCTGAACATATTTTTTGCTTTTTATTTTTATTTGTTTTTGCTATTTCTTGAACTAAATAAGACAAATGGGGAGACTGAAGCTTCTCCATATTTGGTCCTTAAGAAGTAGATAATTAAGGTGGCCATATACATACAGATCTGCGTGTTTGGTGATATTCACCGATATGCCCACCTTCAAGGTGATCGTGGCCAATGATTGGATCTTAATGCAAGCAATACGGTCAGTTGGCCAGATATGGATCGGAGAAGCACATCGAGGGCCCAACACACGGGCCAATAACCTGACAACTTGGTCTGTCGGAAGCTTTTATCGGCCTGTGTATGGCCCGTGTATTACCAGTACAAAACCCACTATCTTCATCATTTGGTTTACAGAAGTTGTTGTTGTTTATGCAGGGAAATTATCTTTCACTGGTAATTATGTGCCTCAAAAGGACCAGAGATGGAGTAACTTTAATCCTATTTGCCCTAGTTAACTGAAAAATACAAAAAAACATAGATTTTTCCATAATTAAAAATGTAAGCAAAAAGTTATTAAGCACTAGCCCTATTCATTGAACTCATATTAAACAATGGTTTTAAAGTGGATCTTATCTTCACGTTTTAGTGCCATACTGTAATCCATGTTGCTCCCCAAAGGCTGGTGCCAGGCCTGTCCACAAAGCTGCAGAGATGTGCAAATAAGAGCAAATCCGCTTTCCTTCTCCTTTTTAGTGTGCCCTTGCTAGGGTCGCCACCTTTTCTTGAAAAAAAATACCGGCCTTCTTATATATTTGTATTTTTTTTCCTATTAATAACATTGGGATCAACCATCAAAAATACCCTAGCCTTGCTCTAAACTCTAAAACTTATTCGATGCACACTAAGGGGCAGATTTATCAAGGGTCGAAAATGTTTGGGTACTATAGTATAGGCCAAAATTCGATTTGAATTGTAAAAATTCTATTCGAATTGAAAAATCAAAGTACTGTCTCTTTAAAAATTTCAAATTCGACCCTTCGCCACCTTATACCTGACAAATTGCTGTTTTAGCCTATGGGGGACCTCCGGTATCCTTTAAGGAGTGTTTTTGAAATTTCTGGAAAATCAAATTTTTTTTGGAGGAAATCGATTCAAAGATTTTAATTTGATCGAAAACGGACCTATTCAATCGTAAACGGTCAATTTTTGCAACAGAAAATTCCATGGTCGAATTTCGAAGTTTTTTCACTTCGATATTCAACCCTTGATAAATATGCCCCTTACTATTTAATGACTGCTAGCATCTTACAAACTAAATAAAATGTACACACTTAAATTCTCTCAGGTAGACAGTACAACCTCAAAAATATTTTGCTCTATTTCATTGGAAGCTAAATCACACACCCTAAAACATGCAGCAGTCAGATTTTACACTACAAACAGCTGCTACATAATTTAAGTTCCCAGTCCCCTGCCCATACATATCATCGCAGTTTTCTGGTTTGTGGTTTGTTTCCCTTATTCTTAATGGAACAGTAACACCAAAAAATTAAAGTGTTTTAAAGTAAAGAAAAGATCAAGTAGTGTTGCCCTGCGCTGTTAAAACTGATCTGTTTGCTTCAGAAACACTACTATAGTTCATATAAACAAGCTGCTAAGTAGCATTGGCATAAATTGAAAAACGGCTATATGGCACAGATAACATTATGTTCTACAGAGATTATCTGCTAACTGCTGTGTAACTTGAGCCTTTTCTCCTTTGACTAGTTGCCCCCATGGCTACACAACTATTTACACAGCTATTTATATAAACAATAGTAGTGCTTCTGAAGCAAACACTGCAGTTTTACCAGTTCAGGGAGACACTGCATTATATTTTTATTACTTTAAAACCATTTCAATTTTTGATGTTACTGGTCCTTTAAGTAACTGAGCCAATATGATACTATATGAAACAATCTTCACCAATGCTGCAGTTTTCAACTTTAATCATAGTTGCCCTATTTAACTAAAAAAATAACAGAAGTCAAAAGTAAGTAAAAGTTGTATTCAGCACAAGCCCTAATCATTGAACTCATGTTGAACAAGGGCTTTAAAGGAGATCTTATCTTTGGATTTTAGGACTCCGCTGCATATAGCTACCCAAAGGCTGACACCAGTAGTGTCAGTGAAGCTGCAGGGATGTGCATTTAAGACCAGATCTGCTTTCCTTTTCCTCTTAGTGTGTACTTGCCCTAAACCAAGGCCCAGATTTCAGTCATGAGCACCCTGAGCCCCCTAGCGCCTGGCAACTACACAATGTAGGGTCCTAGCGCCCACCAAATTCTTGTGCAATTCCCTGCCTCCCACACAGGAGCACACACAATTAGACTTTTTCGTTCTAAACTTACAAATTTTTTAATAAAAAAAAATGATGTTGCTGATCCTTTAAGCTTCTCTTAGATAGACGGTACAACCTCTCCTAAACACACTTTTATGCGCTTTGACTACTATATTGTTGATAAAACATGCTATTCCTTTATATACATTGTTATGGTTACCCTTACATACAACTTACATTGGGGAAAGACTTCTCATGCTTATTAATGCAGTGAATAAATATAAACTGGGATTAAAAAAACAAGCAAAACATATATTTTTTTAATGTATCTGCCTAAGGGCATACAGCTCCAAAAATAACAAAGTCATTTACTCAGAAACTGAGCAACAACAATAAAAGCAGCCTGTTACAACATTTTATTTTGGAATCTTCTCAGTACTAAATTTTAAACACATGCACTCACTTATTTGTATCCAAATTCCAGTAAAATGGCAAGTTCCAAAGCAAATAAAAATTGTAATGTTTTGGCACCCACCAATTTTTAAATTACTTTTCCTTGTTTGGAGCTCTGTGTACAGTACTAACTAAATGGATCCTTCCTTTCCTAGCAGATGTATTAGAGATCATTTAAATAACTGATTCCAGTACAAACAAAATCTGCGAATAATAAGGACAATCTTAGCGAAAGTGAAAGCCTCACAGCAAGATGCGGTAAAGTATACTGAATTACCGCAAGTACTCAAGTACTGTAAGAAAGGATTGCAATATATCTTTATTACATTCTTCTATGCCAATTACGTGCATACTGTCATCACAAGGAGACGGCTAATGTAACGAGGGCAATAAATTGCAGTAATTTGGATGGAAAACTACAGGTAACGCTGTCTCTTTCAGGTTTTTTTATGAGGCAATTCACTGCGGTCAGCAACAGACGTTCCACAGAATAGTCTAGCTGCAAAAGGCCTCTTCAGGATTTAACCTCTCACCTCCATTCTTTAGGAATTTTAACAGTTTGGCGTTAGTGGTACATTAAATTAATGGACATTATCATGAATTTCAATTTTTTATTTTAAGTTTTATTGGTTATGTTTGATGGTTGATTAATTTTTGTAATTGTAATTGATTGGTTTTGCACATGAATTCAGGTATATACACATATACACAATTAATTATTGTTTTTTTTTCTTTTTGATTTATTTAGGAGTTCATAATAATAAAATTTATCAAATTTATAAATGATTATCGGACACCCAACTCCTACATGAAGAGAAACAGATCCTGAGAGAGGGTTAGTAAAGATAAACTTGAATATTTCAGAAATGATGCAGAATATTTAACTTGATTGTATTTGGAAAGTTTCTTATTTCAGTATGCCGAAGCTTATATGAAATTTTCATTCAGGTAACTGTAGGTCAGTTATTATGGGTATTACGGGTATGGAGGCATAAGACATTGAGCCCAGATTTGTTCCCCCGACTGACTGCGACCTCAAATCTGCTGGAAGTTGCAGAGAAGAATGTTGGTGGGCGCAAGGCAGTCCTATTCTTACAAAAAGGACAGTGCTCCTTTGCACCCTGGAGATACTGATGCTCCATTTTACATGCTTATAACATACACATCCATCATATGCATATCCGGAGCACAGGGGAGCATAGAGATCTTAAAGGGGTTGTTCACCTTTGAGTTAACTTTTAGTATAATGTAGAGGGTGATATCCCGAGACAATTTGCAACTTGTTTTCATTTTTTATTTTTTGTGGTTTTATAGTTATTTAGCTTTTTATTCAGCAGCTCTCTAGTTTGCAGTGTCAGCAATTTGGTTTCTAGGGTACAAATTACCATAGCAACCCTGCATTGATATGAATAAGAGACTGGAAAATGAATAGGAGAGGGACTGAATAGAATGATTAGTAATAAAAAGTGGCAATAACAATACATGTGTAGCCTTACAGAGCATTTGTTTTTAAATGGTGTCAGTGACCCCCATTTGAAAGCTGCAAAGAAACAGAAGAAAATTGCAAATCATTAAAAAACTATGAAAAATAAATAATGAAGACCAATTGAAAGGCTTCTTAGAATTGGCCCTTCTACAATATACTAAAAGTTAACTTGAAGGTGAACCACCCCTTTAACAAATGAAAGATCTACCATAGCCCAGTCCCCAGTACTCTGGATACAATCAACCTACAGGCTTGGCTGGGAGGCATGTAGTTGCCTAAACTTGTCTTGCCCTGGGCTGGGGCCTTTGTGGCCTTGCCACAGATCCATGCCTGGATGTACAGCACACTCTTCACACTGTATTATGGAAGTCAGCATTAAATTAATGGTTTAAATCCTTTCTGATCTAGCTAGAATATGTCCATTATCTTTAAATGCATATTACTAATATTACACTAAAACAAGTCAGGTCACAGTGGCTTTCCCCTGATTTCTTGAGCAGTGTTTAACATTCCTGAGCCATAACTGCTCAAATTCCTTTGTCTCCAGAGAGCTTTAAAGGGATGTGTTGAAAATAGAAAGGATATTTATCAGATTGCCTAAGAATCTGCCTAAAAGAATAGCTTCTTGTGAAATTTTCACATTGTTTATCAGCTTTCACATTGACACACTCATCAAGGGGATATGGTTGGAACCTGACTCATTTCCTCACTTTAGTACTACTAGAGAATGAACACAAATTAGAAAGCACTTATCCCAAAACTGTATTTCTGAAAATAAATCATAGGTAACCTGTGGTGAGGCGGATATTACTCCCAGTGGAGTAACTATAAGAAACAGACCCCACGGTCACTGGGGGGCATGGACTGTGGGTCAGCTTCCTCTATAGCAGAGGAATAGAATTATTAAGAGAAGAGCAAAGCTAAAGTCATCACACCAGCGTCAATGCACCAACAAAACCCGGACGTGTTCACTGTGTGCTCCGTAGAGGAAACCGGCACTGAAAGGAACAGGACGCATTTGTGGCAGGCGTCCCCGCCGTAGGCATGGCGGGAGCCCCCGCCTGCCAGAGAGTAAGCCAGTAGACCACCAGGGAAAGCTTTATTCGTTGCATTACCCCCCTTCTAGTAGGGGCCACTGGCCCCTCAAGCTTTCCAGGAGACTGGGATGGGACTGTTTCTTAAGATGGTCAACCCTGACATCAGATTTGGCCAGACTCACAACCGACACAGGAGGAGGACAGGATTGCTGGTAGACCTGTAAGGCAGGTTTCAACACAGAAACAAATTAGTTAACCTAAACACATCAGGTAACTTGAGACAGACAGAGATTACAATCTCTACATTGGACCAATAAATCTGGGAGCCCGCTTAAGAAATGGAATTTTAAGCTTGATATTCCCTGTGGATAGCCAAACAAAGTCCTCAACCTGATATTTGGGTACCTCCCTATGGGGCTTATTGGCTGCTCTTTTTTAAGCGGATGAAACTGCCAAAAGGGAACTATGTACCCCAGAACGAGACTTAGAACAATGCTCAACAGAAGGGAGTTTCTCTAAAGAAGCAACAGCCACCATTAGAGTGGAAGTTAGACACAAATCTTTACACTTGGAACCCCACTGGATTACCGACTCCCCAGTTACCGAATCAATGTGGGGGTTGTGCACCTGTAGCCAAGGTAACCCCAGAATTAACGGGGACGAAGAACGGGAAAAGCTAATTTTTCACAATGCATATTGTTTACACACATGGATAATGCCTTGGATTTTTGGGTTACCAGACCTGACCCCAGTGGGCTTTTTTCAATTGTAGAAACCCTCATAGGAGGTGTAAGGGGAATATTATATGTTTCTGTGAAGGCAGCATCTAAGAAATTCCCCCCCCAGCCCCAGAATCCACCAAGGCTGAAACTTGAACTGAACCCCCAGGCAAGGACAAAACAACAGGTATTTTTTTGAGGTGAATTGGGGAAAGGAAATCTCTCTACTCTTATAGCACTTGAATTTAGCGCCATTGTGTGATGGCGTCATCATGCCAGCGTCAATGCACCTACAAAACCTGGAAGTGCGTGCCACGTGCGCCATAGAGATGAGGGGCACTGAAAGAAACAGGATGCATGTGTTGACAGATCTCTGTACTCCCCATCATGAATACATTGCCAGGGACGTCATGTAGACATTCTGCACTCAGTCACTCAGAACAGGGCTGCGTTCTGTCCATTAACGCTTTGCTCAACTCAGTGCAGCCAGACCCCAGAAAAAATTAGCACTTAGGGGTTCACCTTCTTGCCCAGGGTCTCTGTAAATGATCCCTTAAAAGCTTAAGAACAACTGTTATACATAGTAACATAGTAAGTTAGGTTGAAAAAAGACACAATTCCATCAAGTTCAACCTTTTAGTGCTATTTAAATCTGCCTAACTGATAAGCCTGTACAACTGATTCAGGGAGAGAATTCCACATCTTCTCAGCTCTCACTGTAAAAAAAACGCTTACAAATATTTAGGCGGAACCTCCTTTCTTCAAATCAGAATGGGTGACCTTGCGTCAGCTGGTAAATAAAGCATTCGAGAGATTATTATATGATCCCCTTATATACTTATACATAGTTATATTTATACAAAGTTATCATATCACCCCTTAAGCTCTCTTCTCAAGTGTGAGCAGCCCCAATTTGGCCAGTCTTTCCTCATAGCTAAGATTTTCCATACCTTTTACCAGTGTAGTTGCCCTTTTACATACCCTCTCTAATTCAATGTCCTGTTTGAGCACTGGAGACCAAAACTGTAAGGTATATTCTAGATGGGGCCTTGCCCAGCGGCGCTCCTGAACAAAGCACCGCCTGAGGCGGCTCCTGTAATGCCGCCCCCCCCCCAGGCCGACTAATTTTCAGAGGGGGGGGCAACAATGCTGATGCGGAGAGCGCAATAGTTTAAGAACCGGAAATTCGTCTCTTAACGTCACCAGGAGCGGCTGTTTGCCGCCCCTGGAGACTAAGCCGGCGCTGCCACCTGGGGCGAGTGTCTCAGCTCACCTCATGGGCGGTGCTCTATACAGTGGAAGAAATTACTCCCTCCTCCAGTGAATCAATGCACTTTTAAACAGCTCAAGACCTTATTTGCCCTTGATGCTGCTGACTGACATTGCTTGCTACATCCAAGTTTATTATCTACAAGGACTCCAAGGTCCCGTTTCCATTATGGATTTGCCTAGTGTAGTTCCATTAAGGGTGTAAGTGGCTTGGATATTTTTACATCCCAGGTGCATGACTTTACATTTATCAATGTTGAATCATATTTGCCACTTAGCTGCCCAGATTGCCAGTTTGTCAAGATCCTGTAGCAAGGATAAAGTTATGTCAAGTATGTCAAGTTAAAAAGAAATTACCCTCGCACACCCTGGCCGTCCAATGTGATGGAGGAATTGGCGAACGCCAGAATACTGAAGAGAAGAAAAAAGTTTATTGTGGATGCAACGTGCATGCTTTCTTGACTTTTTCTGCTTGAATTTCACTCCAAATCACAGTGGGAGTCTCAATCAGTTCATAAAATATGAATGTACTTTGCATACTTGCTTGGTGACCATAAAAATACCCAAGGAAAACAATAATGCTTTCACAGCTTTCCAAACTCTGTGGTCAGGTTTGAAACATAGTGTTTAAAAGATGTACTTTCCTATTTTGCTAATGCAATTTCTTGTTGCTACAAAGAAATATTAGGCATGCTTTATTGCTATATATATAACTGCTCCAAAATTTATGGTACTTTCCTTGCTGTTTCGTTTCTGAAACATTCAAGAAGACTTTAAGTATCACATTGTACCCCCACAGGTTTTACTGCAAACTGTATCTATCCTGGCTCTTCTAATGGATTCACATATTGATTCTAGGAAACCTTTAAGCTACCACCACCCTGGATCTGGCAGCAACATTAGAATTCCCATAGCAGGCTACTTCAACAGGCGCATCACACTGGTCAACCACCACTGTAAATGCAAACTCTAGAAGTGAAGCAGACTTTACTCTAGGAATACTAGATGTAACTTGGACCTGATTTATGTCAAGTGCAATTGTCCAATTTTTTTATGTTTGTTGATGTAGCCACAATAAAGCTTGAATTGTGACAGAATGCTATCTTAACACACAATTGTACGACTGCAAGTGCAGTATGCAAAGTGCCATTTCAGATGCAATTTGTCCATCATGTTATAATTTTGTCCTATACTTTCATACCATATTTGTATTTAAAAATTCTTTTAGGATTATGTAATGTTTATTACTGTTGCTACATCAGCAGGTAGCACTAACTGACCATTTAAACCACAGGCCAAACTTTGTCCCTTTTATTACATATGGGCATTAGGGTATTGCAAATAAAAAAATCAGTTTAAAACAAATGATCAATTTACCCATAGAAAACTTGTGGAATACTGCTCTAGGCTTGAAGTGCAATCCATATCTTTAACCATATCCATTAAAATGGGTGTCTTCAAACTATTATGATTCCGCAAATGTAGCCCTATACCCTCTACTGCCTGCACTAAAATACACCAGTTGCACAGAAATGAAGGTAACATATTAAAGGGGTGGTTTACCTTCAAGTTAACTTTTAGTATATTGTAGAAGGGCCAATTCTAAGAAACATTTCAATTGGTCTTCTTTATTTTTCATAGTTTTTTTAATGACTTGCAATTTTCTTCTGTTTCTTTGCAGCTTTCAAATGGGGGTCACTGACAACATCTAAAAACAAATGCTCTGTAAGCCTACACATGTATTGTTATTGCCACTTTTTATTACTTATCATTCTATTCAGTCCCTCTCCTATTCATATTGTCTCTTATTGAAACCAAAGAAGGGTTGCTAGGGTAATTTGTACCCTAGAAACCAAATTGCTGACAATGCAAACTAGAGAGCTGCTGAATAAAAGGCTAAATAACTCTAAAACCACAAACAATAAAAAATGAAAACCAATTGCAAATTGTCTCAGAATATCACTCTCTACATTATACTAAAAGTTAACTCAAAGGTGAACAACCCCTTTAAGAAAGTCCTTCTCTGTGATTACATTATGTCGGAGTAATCAGAGAGCAGGTCCGGGCTGAGAATTAAAATAGGCCCTGGAATTTCAGGCACACATAGAGGCCCAAACAGCCTCCACCAGCCCACTAAATACTGACTTTCTATCAGACCTTATAGCAGCCCCTCTGGCATTTGCCAGAACCCACAGATTGTCAGTCTGGCCTGTCAGAGAGTAACCTTTAAAACTAACCCTTAAAAAAGTGTATGTATGTATTTTACAGAACTAAAGTAGTTCTAGGAGTTAGATATGTATCTGCTGGATACAAGTGGGTTAATCAGAACAAAAATGTAAAAGGCATCAGGATATAAACTAAGAAAACCCCTTTTTATGCTAAAAATAATTGCCATGCAGCATGATAATTGCAAATCTGGGTGCAGTTATTATAAACACTAAAATAAACAGGATAACTGTCCCTTGGTTTCCTGTACCATAAAGTGCAACCTGGTATTACTCTGCCTGTAGTTTTTCTTTCAATACGCTTTTGTGTACAGAGCGTTATTTCTATTGAATAACATGTGCAGGAAGATTTTGGCATCAATGTTGATTTTATATAACTGATAATAAAACAAATATCCTTACTTGTGGAACAGTCTGTAACGTATACTGTAGTATCTTAACAAATTTAACAATCCGAAATATAATTGCACAAATCATTGCCAACATTTAAACTGCAAGGATTTCTTTAATTGTGGAAGCATAAAAATAAAAACTTACTTCTTCACTGTCCTTCAGTTGTACACTAGGAGGATACCTATAGAGAGAGAAGGTTATTGGGTACATTGGGCCCATATGGATATTTGATCCAGGAGCCCCAAGTCAACAGGAATTTCTTATGAGAGTCTAGTAAGATGCTTGTCATTTTATCTTGAGACATAATCCAATCTACTCTGGATTTAACTGGTTCTATTGGAATTTGTTTTTGTTTCCAGGCACCGGCTAAGGTTCTCTTAGCTGCTGTCATAATGGTGGTGAATAGACAAAACTGGGGGTTATTTAATTCCTTAGGTTTTATACCCAACAATACTATTCCACGGTCCCTAAGAACAGAAATTTTCAGAACTGAATGAGTCGTATTAAGGATCCTTATCCAAAACCTCCAGGCATGACCATCAAGTATGAAACACTGTCCCTAACGCATCTGGGATTAGTTGAGGAAAGAAAAAAAATGCTATTAGAGCCGGTACCAGGTACCATCTAAAGAGGCCTTTATAGTTCGTTTCTTGTAAAGAGACATTATTTGAGGATTTTTTAGCCGTATTCCATATTGGTTCCCAGCCCTCAGTTTCTAATTCCCTATTTAAGTCACTGTTTCATGCTGACAGAGCACTTCAGAGCAGGTTGACTGCTTGTGATTTTCATTTATTGCGACTGCTATACACAAAATGTTTCGGGCATTACAAAGCCCTTTCACTTGAGAAAGGGCTTTGTAAGGCCCGAAACATGTTGTGTATAGCAGTCTGCAATAAATGAAAATCACAAGCAGTTAACCTGCTCTGAAGTGCTCTCCTTTCCTATATCTACTGGCTAACAATCGGGATGGTGGTATACCCAGTGAAAAAGGATTGATGCATTTGATATATATGGACTATAAGAAACTGTGCACTGTTTCACTAAACTCATTTTGGAATAGCTTACTGTATAAGTAAGATACCGATTTCTGAAGGCTGGGGGTGTGGAGGCACCATCTCTCACAAAATGTTTCCGTTTTATCCATACCGTTTACATGGTGCCATTGGGCCTGTACAAAGTGTAATATTTGCTGTAAACAAAATATTTTGTTTTGTGGAATAGAGTATTTCTCTATAAGTTGTTGTAATATAGGGAGTAAGGCCCGGAGGCTGAACAAAGCTGGCTTATCGCCCAGATATTTTGATCTGACCACCATCTAAACTGTTGGGCTTGGAGACCTGGAATAAACAACGGGTCCCTTAATATAGGTGCCACTGGCGTTTGGGGAAAGCTTAAGTTCAGTTTCATATTTAAGGAATCCCAGATTTTTAGAGTATGCTGAAGACATTTACTGACTCCCTTGGGTCTTTTACCCAGAGGGCACCAAATTAAGGTAACAGGAGAGAAAGGGCGAGTAAAGGTGGCTTCTAAGGAAACCCAGTGTGGACTATCCTCGATAATGTGTAGAGTTAGGACTTATGGTTAATCTGGAGACATGAAATAATGCTAAATGTGTCTAAAAGATTATAGAGGTTTGGAAGTGAGGTTAAGGGCCTAGAGATAGTGAGGGTTAGATCATCTGCAAAAAGGCTGATTTTATCATGACCTCTTCCTGTTTCAATTCCTATGATATTAGGGTTTGTGCGTACCGCAATAGCTAAATTAAATGAAGTTGGGGAAAAGGGGCACCCCTGTCATGCCCACCTGCTAATCATAAACGGTTTGGAAGAGAAACCCAAAATGTTAAATAGAGTGGATGGGGTTGCCAGTAACAGAACTAGGTGGGGGTGGGCCCTGATGCATGACTGATTTCTGCACCGCTGCAGCCGATTCGAGCCAGCTGCAGCAGGCGCGAGACTGCCGGAGGGCCCTGGCCCAGTTGCACCCCCTGCTCCCCCAGTAGTTACACCCCTGGGCGCTATATAAAGCGTTTACCCAGGTTAATACTTTAATTCTAAACCCCCATTTCTTTAGAGCAAAGTATAAATAGTCCCAAGACAGGGAGTCAAACATCTTTCGTATGTCTTTTTTAAGGATCATAGATTTAATATGTGCTACTTTAGCTCGCTGTATAAGAAGGATCAAGCGTCTAGTAGCGTCTGAGGCTTGATGTCTTGGGACCAACCGCCACCTGATCTTTGTATATAGTAGTGGGCAAGGAAGGGGTTAATTCTTGTAGCTAGGATTTTAATATTTTAATATCAGTATTAAGTACTGAAATTGGTCTGTAATTCTTACAATCATGTAGATTTGTATCAGGCTCAGGGATCGCATATATTTTAGCTTGTAGTGATTCAGAGTGAAGTTGAGATCCTTCTCTAAGACTGTTAAGAAAAGTGGTTAGGTGGGAAACTAAATTGTGGGCAATTTTTTTATAATATGAGTTACCTAGTCCATCCAGACCTGGGGCTGTATTGGATTTTAATTGTTTTATAGCCTGTATGATGTCCTCTGAGGTGATTACACTATCTACAAACAGCTTATTTGGGTGAAAGTTTAGGAAGATTTAGATTTTTTTATTTTTTTTCCAAGTTATTTTCTGTAACAGAAGGGGGTTTAGAACAAATTTTTTATAAAAGGCTGCAAAAGTTTCAGAAATATTTTGTGGTTTGCCGATCAGAGACCCTTGTGGTGTCATAATTCTATGGATTGATATAGGCTTATCATGTTCATTCAGCTTATGGGCTAACATTCTACCTGGCTTTCTAGGGAGCTATATACTGTAGTTTATGTTTAGCCCAGCATTTGTTGTCAAAAGGAGGTCTAAATCTCTCTGGGCTTGATGGATTTGTGCTAAGTAGGATTCAGTTGAAAACGTATATATATATATCCAATTCCTGAATTAAAATATCAGTAGCTTTCTTTTTTCCTTTGGAAGCCTATTTGGATAAATACCCCTCTAATAACAAGCTTGTGGGCTTCCTATAATATGGTTTTTGGTGACACTGAGGAGGCATTTTCTTTCTGTTCAGTACATTTTAGGATCGTTAAAGCCCTGTACATTATGGCTGATAATTTTAAGGGTCATTGTATCTATGGGTAAAAATAAGCTCCCATATTCTTACATTATTAGGCATTTGGTAAGTATCCAGTTCTTGAAGTATCAATACCATATTGTATATCTTTACGATTTTGTATGTCCCCTTGAGATTTGCAGTGTAGAAAAAAATAAAAAACAGCAAGTATACAAGAAACATAAAATAAACCGCATAAGAAACGCTAAAGATCTTTAATGTTTTGTTCTGTTATCTTCACAGAAATACAGGAACTCTGGTATAGTCCCATCTGGGCCTGCCACTCGGCACCATATATGTCCTGTATCTAAAAAGGGGGGGGGAAGCATTAACCAACCAGTACTTTTGAAATGTAGTAAATACCCATCTCTTGATTGTGTGTGTCTAAGTGAGATGCAGCATAAATGTCAAAACAGATTATAAGATATACGTAGGTGTCTAAAGGGCACAATATCATTTGTATTTCACCAGTTTTAGGCTGGTGAAATGTTAAACCAGAACTGCTTAATTCTGTATCAGCTTGGGAAAAGCTGGCTAATGGATCCCTGGAGTGGATGGAAGACAGCAGGTGGGCTTCCATCCCTTGCTCTAAGTAAGATTTTGCAGCTGCCAAAACTAGGTAGCTCGCTAAATAATTAGTTAATTAAGGGTAGTTAAAAGGAGGTTTGGAGCAACACCTCAGGGCTGCTGCTGCTTCCCCCTAAAGACATCCCAGAGAGGTGGGGGGTGAGGGGCCAAAGAAGGGAACAAGTGTGTTATTCCCCTGAGTTGGAGAGGGCTCAAAAGGTCTAGGAGAGGACTAGAGAAATCACTCCAAGGAGAAAAGTGTCTCAAGTGTGCCCAGAGAGGATTCTGGAACTTGTGGTCTGCTGAAAGCCAGCAAGGGCTAAAACTCAAATGTGAGTAAAGAGAACACCAGTGAAGTTGTAAAGTGGGACTGCCTGTTATGTGATTCCCCAATGTGAAGCCAGTGGGCTCAATTTAACTGTAAAAAGCCGTGTCAGTGTCTGTTTCTGTGCTGAAATCTGTGCCGGGCCTTGGGTTTCACTACCAGAAGCTCACAAGATATATAACCAATGTAGCGGGTAACATGTCAAAAAGGTATATGTCCATAATAACAGGTATATAGCATATACAGTCATTGTTATATCAACCGGCAGTGTTCAAATCCGCAATTGACACTTCTCAACTGATCCCTCAGGGGCCAAACAGCCCGCAGGTAATGATCCAGTCTGGAAAATGTATTTATAAGATGTCACTTCAATGGACTGTATTAACTTTAATTGAGCTTACATGGGTCAATGGCCTGATTATACTGTCATGGCCTGAAAGCTCAGTTTGGAGTTTGTGGACCAAGTAGGAAGCTGTAGACTCCAAAACACAGTTCGTGGTAAGAAGGGGTTAAGAAGAAGAGTAGTCAATCCAGGCAAAAAGGTCAATTCAGGCAGCAAAGGTTCAAAGTCATGATACAGGCCAAAGTCAAGATCAAGAATCAGAAAGTCACAATATCACACCCAGGAACACAATAAAGTAGAACCTAAAATCGGGCATTGGTTGTAGGCCTCTGGCATTCTTTATTTGATGCTGGTGTCATGACGCTGGGCCTGGATTGACATGCTGGCACCCGACAACCAAGTGGCTCCCACTGGGCACTGCCATCTTGGATAGGGGGGAGTCTTTTAAGACAACTTGAGATTTCAAAATATGCTAGAATTATGGTGTAATCCCTCTTCTTTAAAAAGATATACACTTCTTAGTGTCTAATAAAATGAAAAAATCATGTTTCACATACAATCACATATATCAGAAATATAATTTATTTTATGTAGGAGAAAACCTTTGTCTTCTGAACATGCTAATACCAAATTTCTATATAGTTTTATGGAGATTTCTCAGTTGTATAGATCAAAATCTTCAAGCAGTACACTACCATATTTCCAAGACACCACTCCACAAAACAGCATACTTCTGATTTCAAGGCCAAACATTCCCCTAACAGTAGGTTTACCCTAAAAAAAGTACTTTTTATAAAAATTGATGAATTAGTCTACATCATCATATCTCCCAAACATCATTAAGTATCAAGATAAATCACCCCAAATATGAAAGCCTGGGGTCCACAGAATAGTTTTTTTGTATAATATGTATACATTTACCTATGTATGTAGCGTATAGGGGCCCCAAAATGTAGACACCCTATTCGAGCTATCAGTTCTGTAATTCCAGATTCTGCAAAATCAACACATTTACATAATTTTTGGGGGAGCAAAAAGTACATTCACTCCAGAAAATCATATATTTTCAGAAAGCATGAATTCCCCCGAATCCAAATCGAGTATGCATGTATTTCTACTCCAAAGCACCAAGCCACAAACCTTTCTTAAGTTTGATGATTTCCAAAATCACCTCAAAGCTTCCACCTTGCAGCATCTTTTTATAGAAAGAACCTGTAAGTGTGTGTACAGATCTAAAAAGTGTATAAATGTGTGTATATGTGACTGTGTAAATATGTGCAAAAGTGTGCAAACAAGAAAACCTAATGGAATGTGTATTGTGTAAGTGCATGTAGGTGTAAGTAAATATGAGTAAATGTGTAAAAAATGTATCTTACCATTTCTAGGTGAAGCCCAAGAGTGCAGAGCAGGAGGAAGTTCATGGGCGGAGCTGGAATGGAAGGTTGGCTCCTGCAACAAGGAAGCTGCTGCCTTTGGAGCCATTGTGTAGGCCATCGGGAAGGAGGAAGAGGATCAAACTTGGTAAGCTCGTTACCTAGGGTGTTTTGTTGCCAGTAGTGCCTGGCAGCACAACCCCCTGCCTCAGTTCTGGTCCCGAATGCAGAGAGAACATGTTAATAGTAAAGAATGAAGCTCTAACGTCCTTAGTACTTTAAGCCTTTTTCTAAAAGAGAGTAGGAGCTACGTTCTTGGCAAAGAAAGGGTTAACTATTTATAATGTTCCTTTTAATGTTTCCTTTATTGCTGATGGGTATCAGTACCAGTGATGGCCTTTGCAATTGGGTTTTATTCATTCTATATACTAAAATCAGCCATGTGTTATTTTGTGGAACAAAGTCTGGTTCTGCTTGCCAAAAGGCATATAAATTACAGCAATAAACAAAACATTGCAAACCGTTTCAATTAATTTCACATTTCAATAGGGGCAAAGAGTTGCACATCCTAAAGTTAATTATAAAACTGATCCTCTGACTCTCACTTGACAAACATTTTAAAATATTGAAGTGAACTATCTCATTTCATCTATTGGATCATATATAAATACATCAGTAAATCATTTTGCACTATTTTTATCCCCAAAAATAGTATACTCCCTAAACTCATCTGTATTGAACTTTTATAATATACTTTTATAATTGTGAATATAAGTAACAGGCTGCAAGTTCTGTCATGCTATTAGTCATCAGTGTAAAGCAAGCCTTACTTAACTTATTTTCTGCACATCAGCTTTTAGGAGGACCTAGTTACATAGTTGAATTGGGTAAAAAAAGATAAAGTCCATCAAGTTCAACCCCTCCAAATTAAAACCAAGCATACACACACACCCCTCCGCTCTTTCACACAAACCGTATTCGCTCATAGCTATACTAACTGTAGAGTTTAGCATCAAAATAGTCTTTGATATTATGTCTGTCCAAAAAATCATCCAAGCCCCTCTTAAAAGCATCAACAGAATTAGCCATCACAACATCACCCGGCAGAGCATTCCACAACCTCACTGTCCTCACTGTGAAGAACCACCTATGCTGCTTCAAATGAAAGTCCTTTTCTTCTAGTCTGAAGGGTTGGCCTCTGGTGTGGTGATCCTCTTTATAGGTAAAAAGGTTCCCTGATATTTGTCTATAATGTCCTCTAAAGTATTTGTAGAATGTCCCCTCGCAAGCAACCCCAACCTGGACAGTCTAACCTCATAATTTGTCTTTCATCCCTCTAACCAGTTTAGTTGCACATTTCTGCACACTCTCCAGCTCATTTATATCCCTCTTAAGAACTGGAGTCCAAAACTGCACTGCATACTCCAGATGAGGTCTTACTAGGGATCCCATGAGTTTATGCCCTTTTTTATGCAAGACAGAACTTTTTTTGCTTTAGTAGCCCTGATTAATTTGATCTATTTGTGATGTTAATGGAGCCTGGCAAACTGTGATAATTTGCTCAAAGAGCTTTCAGGCCTTTTTCAGGTTCAGATACATTTGGTTGAATACATATTACTTCTTCCATGATTGTGCAAGGAGGGGCTGTGTACATAGCAGCCTAAAAGATTTAGGAATTATCCTGTACTAGGAATAATTATGGATTTGGAAAACTATATATGATATGTAGAGCTTTTATGCTCTCTATTTAGTTGGCTGAAAGGTGTAACATTAATTATTTAAAAGTTTCATCAAAGTGCATAGACACATTTACCTTGTCACAGCAACGTCAGCTGCTACCTGTTATAAATAAACATGCAAATTACTGCCCAGTGCCTTCAGACCCTCCATTTCACCTGCTTTGGAATGGATCAGTGACTAAAATGTACTGATATTGTAATTATTGATCATTCTGGGTCCTCACCAGATCGGCCCCCAAAATCTTCTTACCCTACTGTTTTGCCACTTTTGACTGCCTAGTGTGAAAAGCAGCATCCACATCTCATAGAAATGCCTATGAAAGTTTGTTTCTTTATGGGATGATGCAATGTCACATAGTTTTGAATATGCTGTAAGTGTGACTTATTATTATGATCAAGTATTTATAAGGGACAAACATATTCCACAGCACTGCACAATTAACTATGTATACACTAAACATTCAGATTTACATAAAAACAGTGCAAGAGTTAAATAGGGCAACTTATGTGAAAATGAAATCTATTTATAAATATATATCTGTTTTACAATATCTTACTTTAAAGTTGATAAACAGCATTCACGCATATTTATGATAGGAACCTGCCAACTTTAATGCACTGGTTTCTATAAAATCATTCTGCCCATTAGGCATTTCCATTGTTTTTTGCCCACTTATAGCAGGATCCTCTTTTACCTATTGCTCACTGATTTGTCAAGCTTGTATTTTGCTCTACTATCTGATGTATACTTAGTATAGAGAAACATGTAAAGGAGGTGTAAACGATAACTAGAGAGCTGTACATGTTGGGTTAGCATTTACATGATAACAGTTTGTTGAACTACATAATTCATGTTTAGTTTGCAGTTCATGGGAAAGAACTGTTTTATCAATGTTGCTCTCATGGCATATTCTTTTTAAATTCCATTATTAGATTTGGAGCTCTCACACTTTTTTTAAATTTGACCTTAAGCTTAACATCAACCCAAATGGTCATCTGTGGTATGGCCTGGGTCACCAAATCCAGATCACCAAAATCATGGAAGCAAATCCTAACTACATAAAGTAGAACACCTTCACAGAAAAGTAGAAGATAAAGGCTGTTGTAGCAACACAAAGTAGAAAATCTTAATATTAAAAGAGGAAGGTGTCCACACACAGTTTCCCACAAATTGGGTTGTGTAATATAAGGTGCAAAGTTTTCTACAGATCACCTTTAGCAACCAATCTAAAAAAAAAAAAAAAACAGCATGTAAATTGCAAAGTCCTTTTGAATCACTTCCGTTTTCGCCGTCTGCAGTGCAAAAACATCTACAATGCAGTTAGTCTTACAAACATTTTTTCATCAGAATAAAAAATTATTTATTTTACGTTTTGGATGTAAAAAAACATCAGTTGCCTTGCAGCATTGTTTCAGGAGTCAGAACAAGGAGTGCTAAGAATGTAAAAACAAAGACAGCTGCAAAGCAGGAAGTAGTGTTATACCTATTCCAGCCTTTATAGATACATTTTTGACTAACTTTATTGAAATTATTTTCTATTTTGCTCAATTCCTTTAATGCCTTTAAGAGGGGCTTGGATAATTTCTTGGACAAGCTTACTATCCAATGTTATAGTGATACTAATATGTATAATATATGATATTGGCATGTATAGTTTCAGTTGGTGTGTGTAGGTATGTGTTTTGAGTTACCATGTTATTACATATGTAGCGCTATAGTAAACTGGTGTGACAGGGATCAGTTATAGCTACTCAAATGGTATTACACCACGAATGAAACTCTCTTTCTCAGGGATGAGCCCTCGCAGCGGGGTCGAGGAAGGATATAGTTGAACTGTACCATGTGCAATAAGCACAATAAGTTGGGTGCCAGTGATTCTTTATGCTTAACCAAAACAGTATTTATTGAACAGCAGAGCAATAGAACAACCGCCACATTGGAGTAAAGAGCATGCTTATACAGTTACACGGCATAAGTATAGAGCACACAGCATAAAGGAGCATATACTCACAACACCACACATGGGCTGGATCCCTTCAGGCAAGGGGTCATGTCAGCAGTAGTTGAGCTTTGAATGTGGAAAGGTACACACCAGGTTTCAGCCTTTGCCCTAAGGGGAAATCCTATCCCTAGGTCTGTACACTTAGTCCCTATTTCTGGGTTATTAGTACCCGGGATCTTAATCCCTCTATTTCTCCTGTCGGAGCGTGAGCTGCTCAACTAGCTACCTTTCTATCACTCCTAGAGTGATCTATGACAGAGTATAGCTGTACTTTACTAGGGCCTTTGCGCCTAGGGATCATGCCTATTCCCTTCCAGCGTGCAAGGTTGGGCTAAAGCAATGAACACTGACCGCATGGTTCCCAAGACCTTTATACTTTTACACAGTGCCATCTATTGTACACTGTGAGAACTACAGGGGTTACATAAGCACCAAGGTCCCCATTAGGACCCATTAGGTGTCCATATTACTAGGAATGTGCCAGAAATATGTCTAATTTTCACATCCCTACACATACTATGTAACATTTTGTATGAAATTTATTATGAAACTTAGTATTATAAGAAAAACTAGAGACAGTATCAACAAATTAAAAAGCAAAAGACAAAGCACAGACCCCTGTGGTAGTCCACTAACAACACTGGTCCAATTACAAAATGTCAAATTTTTAGCAATCTTCAGACAGTTTCCGGTTTGGCATAATTTGATGTTTAAACCTACAGTATTTGTTCTGAGCGAGATACACTAAAAATGCTCCATAGTGAATTTCATTTGAATTTCAAAGTACTGTCTCTTTAAAACACTTCTAATTCAACAATTCACCACCTTAAAGCTGCTGAATTGCCATTGTAGCCTATGGGGGGCCTCTTTGAAAAACAAAGGATTTTTCCCAAAATCGGTTGAAGCTATCGTTTCGAACTATTTCTATATGATCAAAAACTGACCTATTCTGTCCATTTTCGATTGACCATGGCCTTTAAAAAAAATTTTGATGGTCGAATGTCGAAGTTTTTTAACCTCGAAATTCAACCCTTAGTAAATCTTCCCTAAATGATTTTAAATAACTATTCTCCAGGCATAGTAATCAATCACATAATTTCTATCAAATTCTACCTGTAAATTGTTGCTTCTTGTTCAGGCAAGATTTCTCAGTTTTGTCTTCATAATCAAGAATAACAAGGTATACATTCAGGAAACTCCTTCCAAAATGCCTTATCAAGTCTCAACCTGCATAATTTGTACCAATAAATATAGCGAAAGGAAACATACTGAACAGAAAGATGAGTGATACAAAGTATTACTTACAGAGCATTTGTTTTTTTAGATGGGGTCAGTGACCCCCATTTAAAAGCTGGTTTCAGAAGAAAAAGCAAATAACTTAAAAAACTATTAAAAAGAAAAAGAATCAAGCCAAAATGAAAAGGGAATAGCTATTCTATAACATACTAAAAGTTAAAATGAACCACACCTTCAATCTGGAGTGATTCTAAAAAAACAAATATAGATAAATACCCCCTACCATGGCAGCACTTCTGAAATACAAAGCAGAATTATTTTCAGCATCTGTTCTTCATCTTTTGGGAACTCCTTTAAGATAAACCATACAAGGTTATTATATGATTAAGTTCCCTAATGGTGACTTTGATGCACAGAGATACTTAGGGGTATATTTATCAACGACTCGAGTGAAGTTAAGAGTGAAGTTCTGCCACTAGAGTGAAATTCCGCCGCTTTCCATTCATTTATATGGGATTTTTAAAGGCTTATTTATCAATGGGTGAACTTTCACTTCACCCATTGATAAATAACACCTTTCAAAATCCCATATAAATGAATGGAAAGCGGCGGAATTTCACTCTAGTGGCGGAACTTCACTCTTTGATAAATTTACCCCATAGTATGTAAGTTAGTTAGGTTGAAAAAAGACACATGTCCATCATATTCAACCTTTTAACTTTTTTTTTTTAACCTGTCTGTAAAAGTATTCAGGGCCATCATAAGCAGGAGGTTGCAGATCAGAAACACTTCCCAAGCGCTGCACCTAGCAGCCAATGAAAAATAACTTTTTTAAAGTCTATTTGGTTCATAAAAATTGCTCATCTGAAAACTAAAGTAAATTACTCAGCACTTTTAAGCTCCCCTTTAAAGGAATTGTTCAGTATAAAAGTAAAAACTGGGTAAATAGATAGGCAGTTAGGTAGTTAGTTAGGCAAAAATGTAATGTATAACAGCTGGAGTGACTGCAAGTCTAACCTAATAGAACAGAACACTACTTCTTGCTTTTCAGCTCTCTTTTGTTTACACTGACTGGTTACCCTGGTTACCAGGCAGTAACCAATCAATGACTTGAGGGAGGGCCACATGGGTCATAACTGTTGCTTTTGAATCTGAGCTGAATGCTGAGGATCAATTGCAAACTCACTGAACAGTTATGTCCCATGTGGCCCCCCCTCAAGTCGCTGACTTACTCAGATTTAGAGAGCTGAAAAGCAGGATGTTGTGTTCCACTCACTCCAGTTTTTATACATTACATTTTTGGCTAACTAACTATATTAGAAACATTTTTTATTTTGCACAGTCTATCTATTTACCCAGTTTTTATTTTTACCCTGAACTGTTCCTTTAAACAGAGTGGGAGCTGCCACAGTTGTTTAGCAGAGGTAATCTAGCACAAAGATTGTGAGTAAGCAGTGACACCAAAAAAAAAAAAACGTATTTCATTTTAATGTTTTCATTTTGTCCAAAGGTTTGCTTTCCCAGGCAATGGTGTAATGAGCGTACAGCATACCCTGTGGCCAGGGGAGTAACTACCGGGGGAGCAGGGGTGCAACTGGGCCAGGGTCCGTACCCCCGCAGGGCCCCCGGCAGTCTCGTGCCGCTGCAGCCGATTCCATTTGCTTTTCTTTCCCCACAATTAGATTTTTTTCAAATAAAATAACTAGTTAGTAGTGACAAAAGATTAATCTCTTACTGCTGCACACAACATTTTGGTTGAATGTTTATGTATAGGATATAGATGATGATAAACTCCTTTTCAGATACATGGGATCAATGATGTTGGTATTTTAAATGCCAGTCATAAAGGAAAATAGCATTACTCATTTCAGGGGGACAAATAAAGCCAAGTACTTCTGCATTGTTACCTATTACTTACCTTACAATGCATGCAGCTCTTACAAGTACTAGCATGTTACTCCAATCAAATCATGCATTAAAGTTACACCTTAATTATTTAGCTAATTTGTACACAATTTCAGAACCTAAAGGAAATTATTGCACAGGGGCATCCACCCAACTATGAGCACTCATAAGAAAGGCATTTAACCTTTAAACATTTTCAGAAACATGAATGCATATGTTATATTTTAAATTACATCATTACATATATAGTTGATTTGTAAGTGAAACGTAGTAAACAACTACTGCAGAAATAATTTTTTTGTACCACAAACAAGATGTAATACAATAATCTACTGACAAATGTTCAGTGAAGTTTAAGTGAGGGTACTATGCTGGCCTTCATAAAACTTTCAACTTGCTTTTCTTCCAAGTACAGCAGAGCTTGATTTGGAATAGAAGTAGGGTTGCCACCTTTTGTGTAAAAAAAATACTGGCCATCCTATATTTTTATGGTTTTACCATATTAATAATATTGTCACCAAGCAGAATTCTTACCTGCCAGGCCAGTAAAATACAGGTGGCAACCCTAAATAGAAGGCAGAAGAAGACTGAGCAGCGCTGAGCACAACTGAAACTCATTGTAGGGAAAAACTTAAATTATGGTTGTAAATGACCCCTAATATTTCCTGTGCTACTGACACACACCAATACTTAGTTGATTCACCCCTACTTTTAAACAGTTGGCAAGTTGCTTATTTCATCTAATGCTGCTCCCTTTTTCTCCAAATAATCCTTAGCTGATTGTGGCCAAAGAGTTTTTACAGCAAAGGTTTCCAAAAGGTGTCATGTTTGTCAGATTTGCAGGTAAGACTTCCTCCTGATGACTCTTTCCATGTAACTCATATTTGTGCAAGCAGCGCTGAGGAATGGTGCAACCACTCTTGCTTAGCCAAACTTTCCTGCAAGTCCTTTGCAGTCACATGAAGATTTTCCTCTGCCTTCCTGCTAGCATATGAGCAGTTTTCTCTGAATGTGTTCTTGGTCAGTCAGATCTTGAGTGGACTTCAACACTTCACTTTGACTGCCAATTTTTGATGACATTAAGGACACTAAAAAGTTGCAAGCTGGAAGTACATTGCAATCTTTTAATAGCGTTTCTTGCTTTAAAGGCATCAGTTAGCTTAATTGTGAGATAACTTGCAGTAGTGGAACTACCAGAGGTACGATCACACCAGGGCCTGCACCCCCTCAGGGCCACACATGCTGCCAAATCTGTAAAGGAAATTGTGTCTGGGGGGCCTGGCCGCACATCCTGCACCTGGGCCCACAAGCACTAGGTATGTTACTGATCAGTAGCCCATGTTTTTTCAGTGACTGCCCAAGGTTCGGGTGTCAACATGTGACAACTTGTAATGGCTATTAAGGCCTAATGAGTGAATTGCTACTTTGTATTACTCATATTTCTATTCCTATTTCTATTCCAGTCTCTTCCTCAAATCAATGCAAAGTTGCTAGGGTAATTTAGAGCCTAGAAACCAGAATGCTGAAATGAAAGTAACTCAAACCACAAATAAAATAATTAAAATCAATTGCTCAGAATATCACTCTCTTTGTCATACTAAAAGTTAATTTAAAGTTGAATAACCCCTTTAGTTAACTGTGAAACACACTATAAACTTTTCGCAGGGCAGATTGGTTCACAAAGTGAATATATTTGCCCTGCGCCTGGTTATATTTGTAAAGCTGAATAAGAGTGTGCAAACAGATTTGCAAATTTGTTTTTCATATTGCAAATTGCTAATATTTATGCGCACACTCAACCTTTGAATTGCACTACAACTTTGGTGGAGGAGAAAATATTTGCAAAACAGTTTTGCAAATTGCTAATTTAAGTTACTGTCAATGCTAAATTGCCTGCAAAAACCATCTCGTTTGCTAGTCATTTGTGAAAATTTCACAATGCGAATTCCCAAAAAACGGAAAGACGGACACAGCAGTGCAATATTTTAGCGTTCAGGAAAATGCATGGGCAAAACAACTATTTGTGAATAATGCGCTTCGCAAACTTTATAAATGACCCCCACTATGAAACAATTCCATTATACAACTTTGCAAGAAACTACTTGGTGTCTGCAATGTCAAACAATTCTCTCTCAGCAGGTTCTCTTGCACTTTCTAAAGATTAAAAAATCTTCTCCTAGTTAAAATAATGCACTGTATAGAGCAGTGGTCCCCAACCAGTAGCTTGTGAGCAACATGTTGCGCTCCAACCCCTTGGATGTTGCTCCCAGTGGTCTCAAAGCAGGAGGTTATATTTGAGTTCCAAGTTTGGAGGCAACTTTTGGTTGTATAAAAACCAGGTACACTGCCAAACACAGCCTCAATGTAGGTTTACAATCCACATAGGGGCTATCAAATTGCCATTCACAGCACTTATCTGGCACCCCAAGAACATTTTTATGCTCCCCAACTCCTTTTACTGGTTGAAAAGGTTGGGGATCCCTGGTATAGAGCTTTGGGGCTCACTCAATTAATATGTGCAATTAAGCATTAGGCATTAGGGTTGCCACCTTTCCCTGTGGCTCAAGCCGGACAGGGGGCGGGCCCGTGACGTCAGTGGGTGGGCCTGTGCCGTCGCGGGGGCGGAGCTATGACGCTGCGATCACAGATTGGCCGATCGCGGCGTCAATCAAGCTAATCCCGCCCAGTTTTCCTTATTTGGAAAACCGGGCAGGAAGCATTGACCCGGGCAGCCCTTCAAAATACCGGGCTGTCTGGGTCAAAACCGGATTATTTATCTTTCAGGTGTACACCATTGCAATGATATATTTAAAATAACAATAAACTATGACTATAAATCAAAACACATCTCAGGTAACAGCAAAATGGCAATTATACAATCAATGCCAGAAGCATACAAGACAGTATTTGCTGAATTCAAGGTCATGGGTTTAGCATTTGCTGCTGAACCAGTCATGTTATAAATCAGATTACACTAAAGATGCATTGACTTTCTCTGCCTTATACCTCTGAGACTGAGCCGAATGCTCCAAAAATGCATTCACTTATCATCATGACAAGTAGTTAGACCTAAGCATCCTTGAATTTAAAACTGTAACATATCATGTAAACCTCTTTCAAAAATATAATTTTGATAGGAATTATGCCTGTGCAATTCCATCAATGTTGTCCAAAAACAATATAAGGAACTGTGTTCATGGTTCTCATTGTTTTCTGAATTAACACCCTATAAGTAATATTAAATTAATGCTTTCAGAGTTTATAATAATTAGTGATGGGCGAATGTGACCTGATTCACTTCGCTGAAAATATGCGAAAATGCATTAAACTCTATGGCTGACAAAATGTTTTTGATCTGTGCCATTTTTGATGCACAGCAAAATTTTTTTGATACGCAAAAAATTTTTCTTCACACGTAGGAAACTATGGGTGTAATTTCTGAGGCTAAACATTTCGCTCATCACTAATAGATACAGATACTAAAAATTTCATACATTTGATGTTTTTGTGTGTATACATCCTTGTATGTTGGATCATTTGCCAGATGAATCATACAAAGCAGCCAAGAAGCCAAGCTGTCAAGTTAAGGTTTGATCCCCACACCTATTCCAGCAGCTAGTTCTGATTGTGCTGCAATGCAAACACAGCCAGTTTAGAAAAGGGACAATGAGCAGGCTTGCCACTGCTAATGTATATAGCAACTCCTTTCATGTCCTCCTCATATATTAACCTCTGGCCTATAGCACAATAGCAAAATAATTGCAGCTGGCAGCAGGGTCAACATTCAATTCCTAAAAGTGCAGATCTGCTTATGCTGCACTTATTGAATGTAGATATTTTAACAGAAAGGCTATTCAGGAGCCTGAGGAAAGGAACAGCTGCTTCCCCAAATATTGTTGTGCATACTGCCCACCTCATTCATAAATACATAAAAAATTTAGACCTGAATTCTTGGCACCTCAAGTTGTTTAGTACAACTGGTTTAAATGCAGTGGCAGGAATGTGAAGGCACAAACATCACCCAAACATGAGTGGAAAATATGGTAATTTTCATCTTGTAAATATTTACGTACATGCCAGGTATCAGAGCAGGTTAAATCTGTCAGTAAGTCACATTATGAGTGTGTAGCTTGCAGCTGGAAAAAATAACATTTCAGTATCTTACAAATAAGTAATTCAAAATATAATCAACTCTAAATAAAACAATAAAGATTATTTGTGAAGCAAATGAATTACACATCCACTGAAATCTCGTTATAATGGGATTTAGCAAACCACCATGCCAGCATTATGGCCAGTGTTAGTTCCTGTAAAGTACTTTAGTTCAGGGGTCCCCAACCATTTTTGGTCCGGCAAATTTTTTTGCAAGAACCGGGGGGTCAGGGGGAGTTGCGGGGGCTCAGGAGGGGGGTCGCGTCCAATTCGGGAGCAGCGGATTAATTTCAGCAGCACAGTTCAGGACTGTCCGCATACTGGTTCTGGGCTGCGGACTGGTGGTTTAGGACCCATGCTTTAATTTTTACCAACATAAAGCTACTATAAACAGATGGTGTAAAATATGAGCTTTAAAACAGTCTTCACTTTTTATTAGGAAACAATAGCATGGTTAATAATGAGATATGTTGCAGACGAAGCAAACTAAACAGAATAACATCTGAATGACACTTTATTTTAATCAGAAGGAATACATTTCAGATTTTAAAAATTAACTGAAACAATCTCACATAAGCACAAAACACCTGAAGGCTCTGTGCAGCTCCCCAGAAGACAAGTAATACTAGCAACACATTCAGTATCCCAAAGCATGAAGTATAATTTTAATGAAGGTACGTCGATGCTGTGTACCTCCAAGAGTGTTTGGGGGGTTTGGCACTGTTATGGGGTCTTGCTGAAACATTACACGCGGTTGGCTTTCTTCACAGAAGGCAAATTGGCAGGACATGCCATCTGCTTTGGTATATCTATACATACTGGGCATCAAACTGTTCAATATACAAAAATGGGGGTGTGTGGGAGCACTCTAAAGGCTACGTTATAGTATAATGGAAGTGCAACTTACAATGCACATCCTCTGGTCCCGTCTCAGTAATTCAGTATAAATGTAAGTGCATATGTTTACAAAACATAGTTTCAAAGTTATGATCATAAAATTGAAAAGCCACCATACCACGTCAAGGTAAAACCCATATGGTCATAGAATAAAAATTCTTTTACTTCTGTGCATAGTAGCATTACTTGTAATCAGTATCTCTTGAACCTTGGTTTCAGTGTGAGAGTAAGATCCTCCCCTGCCAGTATGCAGCTTTTAAGAAAGAGAGAGATTGCCCAAACCAACGCCCATTTTCAACAATATATATTTATATAACTATGTGGGTATGGGGTGCTATTGAAAACCACATGACGTTCAGTCACAACTTTCGGCTACAAAACAATATACAAAAATTAGAGTGTGTGGGAGCATTCTAAAGGCTAAGTTAAAGTATATTTAAGTATAATGGAAGTGCAACTTACAATGCACCAGCCATCACACTAAAACCAAGGTTCAAAAGACATTGATTACACGTAATGCTATTATGCAGAGTAATAAAAGACTTTTTATACTATGACCAGAGGTAAACAAGTTCGGGACCGCCATATGGTTTATCTTGATGTGGTGTGGTGGCTTATCAACTTTATAACCATAATTTTGTAACTAAAAAAACCCTGTTTTGTAAACACATGCACTTGCATTTATACTGAATTACTTAGGAGATAGGAGACCAGGGAATGTGCATTATAAGTTGCACTTCAATTATACTTAAATATACTTTGACTTAGCCTTTAGAGTGCATCAAACTGTTCAGTAGACCCTTGGCATTCATATTTAGAGTAGAAAGACATAATTACCCATTTTGGATTAATAAGTACTTTCCAAAAATTATATGGTTTTCTGGAGTGAACATACTTTTTTCTACCTCTCCCCCCCAAAAAAAATGCTGTAAATGTTTTGACTTTGCAGTATCTGGAATTATAGAACTGATAGCTCATATGGGGTATCTTAATTTTGGGGCCCCTATATGCCACATGCATAGGTAAACCAATACACATTGGGCATCAAACTGTTCAATGGACTCCTGGTGTTTTAAAACTCCTGTTTTACATTGGTAGCTAATAATATGTGGGAGATATGATGCTGTAGACTGGAAGATTTGAGGTATGACTATGAAGATTCTCATTCATCAAGGTCATGGTATATCTAAGTTACATGTTTGAGTTACTAGTGTTAGATAAGATTTGAAGTATTTTTTCCAAAAAATCCCACATTTTAATAACAAAAAGAATTGCAACTTGGCAGTTTGAAGTACATAAATCTAGTTACCTATTTTGGATTAGCCAGAATCTGTTATTTGTAATGATGCATAGTATTCTAGGGTAAACCTATTATTAGTGGAATGTTTGGTCTTGAAATCAGAAGTATGTCGTTTTGTGGAGCAGTGCTTTGGAAATTTGGTAGTGTATTACTTGGAGTTTCTTATCTATACAAGTGAGAACTCTCCATAAAACTATATATATATTTGCTATTGGCGCATTCAGTAGTAGTAGAACTTTCCATGTGTTCTAATACATAAAATACATTTTGTTTCTGATATATGTGTTGTATTATTGGAAACATGAATGTTTAGACACTTAGAAGCCTATATCTTTTTACAGAAGTGGAATTACACCACAATTCTAGCATATTTTAAAGCTTAGGTTATCCCGAAAAAACAATATATAGTTTTCCCAGTTAAACTAAAAGACCCTCCCAGGAAAGGTCACTAAATTGAAAGATCACAAAATGTTAAAAAATGGTCTGGCAATAACAGTACCAAATCAGCTGGCAATGAAAGGGTTAAGGAAAGACCTCTAAATATACACCGTGAATCATTGTTGATACCCCATGCTATGATCAGGTACATTTATCTAAAAGGAGAAATTTATACAGCACTGTTGGTGTTGGAGTAATAAGTAGAGGAGGAGATGAGTAAGACCAAACAATGTAGTAAACTTTTTTGGACAATGGCTCTGGAGACATTTTAGCCACCAATGGTGCACACAAAAAACCTTTTATAAATACATAACTCTATAAAACTTAAAACAAAACACTACTAAAGGTTGTGTAAACATATAAATGAAATGATAAAAATTTAGCTAATTATGTGAGTGCATAAAAACACAATGTATACAGTCCTTCAGAATATCTGAAATGTATAAAAGAGTTCAAATTGCAATCACTGGATTGTCAAATCAAGATACAATTAAAGATCAGCGCCACAGGATATGGAAAAAAACAAATAACAGAACCTAGTGCAATATTGTTAATATTCAGTGCAGTCACCAAAGTGTTACAACACTAATCTGTATGTGTCTTAAACCATAGAAAGTCTATGCACAGATTTGTTTGTGTGTTTTAAAGTGCTATAGTGATTTCTACAAGGTCCTTTCTCCTTTCTATGGTGAAGTGTATAAAGTATTTGCCTCTGACCAGCGCTTTTAGTGTTCAATTCCCATTGAGTGATCATTTATGCTAGCAAAGTAGATAGACGCGCAACTTCGCACCCTTACGCTGTGGTGCGTTTTAGCATTGTGGGTGATAGTCTGAAAAACGTAAATACGTTACCGTTCGCCGACCAGAGTGTAAATTCGCACGTTAGTGAATTTGCGTAGCGTAGGCGAAAATTCGCCTACAACAATTCTGTTTTTATAAATGTTTCACTACATATGTTCTAGCGCCCGTTAATTTAACGGTCTTAATATAAAGTTCAAGTTTCTCTGCGTCCAGTCCCTGTGTGCGTGGAATCGCCACTGCGCATGTCCCGCACGGACCGTCTCTGGCGAATTTACGCTAGCGAAGTAGATAGACGCTCAACTTTGCACCCTTACGCTGTGGCGTGTTTTACAATTCTGGGTGATAGTCTGAAAAACGTAAATAAGTTACCGTTCGCCGACCAGAGTGTAAATTCGCACGTTAGTGAATTTGCATAGCGCAGGCGAAAATTCGCCTACAACAATTCTGTTTTTATAAATGTTTGACTACGTATGTTCTAGCGCCCGTTAATTTAACGGGCTTAATGTAAAGTTCAAGTGTCTCTGCGTCCGGTCCCTGTGTGCGTGGAATTGTGCTACTGCGCATGTGCCGCACAGACCGTGTCTGGCGAATTTACGCTAGGGAAGTAGATAGATGCATAACTTCGCACCCTTACGCTGTGGCGTGTTTTACCATTGTGGGTGATAGTCTGAAAAACATAAATACGTTACAGTTCGCCGACCAGAGTGTAAATTCGCACGTTAGTGAATTTGCGCAGCGCAGGCGAAAATTCGCCTACAACAATTCTGTTTTTATAAATGTTTGACTACATATGTTCTAGCGCCCGTTAATTTAACGGGCTTAATGTAAAGTTCAAGTGTCTCTGCGTCCAGTCCCTGTGTGCGTGCGATTGCGCTACTGCGCATGTGCCGCACGGACCGTCTCTGGCGAATTTACGCTAGCGAAGTAGATAGACGCGCAGCTTCGCACCCTTACGCTGTGGCATGTTTTACAATTGTGGGTGATAGTCTGAAAAACTTAAATACGTTACCGTTCGTCGACCAGAGTGTAAATTCGCACGTTAGTGAATTTGCGCAGCACAGGCGAAAATTCGCCTACTACAATTCTGTTTTTATAAATGTTTGACTACATATGTTCTAGCGCCCATTAATTTAGCCTTAGGCTGGGGAAAGACAGGGAGATTCGGGGAGATTCTGTCGTCTGGCGTTTAATAGCAGGCGACAATCTCCCCGAACTTCCTTCTCCCTGTCCGTCGCTAGTTTAAATGAAAAAGCGCCAGCGCTGTGCACACTCGGCGCGGCGATTTCCGGAATCGCCCGAAGTTTCCTCACGAAGTAACTTCGGGCGATTCCGGAAATCGCCGCGCCGCGACAGAATCTCCCCGAATCTCCCTGTCTGTCCCCAGCCTAAGAAAGTACTATCTCTTGTGGTCTGATTATATAAAATAAAGTAGTCCATGTTAAGTCACATATTTTATACCAGAAATTAACAATTAAAAGTCACCGATACTGATACAATAATGATTTCATTTGGGATTTAGCCAAATTCATAATCTTTTTGCAGGGTTAGGTTTCTCTAAATTCTAACTGAGTTGCCACTTCTCTGGTAACCTATAGCAACATATCAAGGGGTAGGATTTACTGAGCAGATGTATGAAAACAAACAACTAATTGGTTGATATGGGTTAACAGAGGTGAGCATAGTGTTGCAGATTTGAGATGTGACAACAGAAGGAACATGGAAAGTTGCCATGTTTATAATTCAGTCAGGCGTAGAACAGTGAAAAAATGTTGAAATTTTACTTGAAGTAAAAAGCAAATTTGATGTATATTACTGCCAAGACCCAGAGCTTTAATACATCACAAAGGCAAATATTGTGCAAACTTCCAGGACAAATATGCAGGGCTAACATTGTTTTGAGCAGTTTGGCATTCAACATACACCAATATTTCAGTGCCAACAGAGATTGTAAATAGACCAGGGTAAGACTGGCCCTCTATTGCCACCGCCCCCGGCCTCCCTCCAGGCCCTTGCAATGAGCAAAGGCACAGAGCCCACCAGGGTTGTTGCTTCAGGGGCCGCCACATCCCCCATCCAACCCTGTTCTAGACCAGCACACGAATACAAAGCAAACAGCTGGATAGTTTATAGCACTAAAGCTAGGAGATTTTATGCAAATTGTCAGTGTTTTCTCATGCATAGTTGCAAAAAATATTCTGAGATAATGAAAACTGATTGTAAGTAACCTTAAACTATATAACTGTTCTCCTAATGGTTAAAATCTGATAGAATTACAATTGTCCTTTGATGTTTATTAGCCTTGGCTAAAGTTTGAGAACAGTGAATTTTAAGCAGTGTTTATGAGTAAAAGATTGGGCTGGAAAGTAGAAATTAACTATAGAAAGTAGCTAAATAATTACTTTATAAATATTTATAAATATAAATTTATGAATTTAATGAAAATGTAATACTTACTAACATCAAACAAATAAAAATTTTTATGTATTGCTTTCTAGAAACAACTCATATAGCATATAGCCTCCTGTAGATAATGGACTAAAGCTGGTTAAAACACAGGCAGATATACATGGCTGATATTCAGCCAAACTAATGTGTTTTTTGTTATGAGTATAAACATTGGTTAAACATACTTGGTGTCCCCACGTGATGCTGCTATTCAAAGATCTGTGGAAAGACTAGAACTGAACATGCACTTGCTAATCACACTAGCCAAAATAACCATGTGCATAGCCAACTGAACAATGCCATCTGTGCAAAATGCTGCCCTGCATCTTCAAGAGAAGAAAAAAATATAATCATGTCTCTTTGCAAAGCAAGAATTTACTATTAGGACAATATTGATGTAGACAGATTACAAACAAGTGGGACTAAATAAAAAGAATAGAAGATTTCAGTTATTGCAAGAAAGGTGCACTTAATGGGTGTCTATGATCACTTTGAAAGTGAAAGGGACTTTAGGAGTCTAGTCACAAAGAGATTTTTTTAGATAACTATAGGACATCATTTGCGGTAACAGCAGAAAGGCAGTTTTATTCAATACAGCTAGAATAATTATGAATGCACTTGATAAAGAGATTATGTAAACAAATAATGTTGAACTGAATGTCTTCTAAAGAAATCAAAAGACAAATGCCACCTTCCCCAACCTAATTTATATGAAGTCTTTAGACAAGCACAAGAGAAAGTATGAATTGTACATATTGTCATATGGGAAATACATGACTGACTGTTCGCACTTCAAATCTTTAAAGGAGAACTAATATTTAACTAAAGAAGTAGGACAGAAATGGTGTACGTTTTGTTTTGGGCTTATATACCAGCCCAAGGCAACCACAGCCTTTTAGCAGTAAAGATATGTGCCTCTAAAAATGCCCCAGTAGCCCCCATCTTTTTGTCTGCTGATTCACTGCAAAAACTCTGGACAGTTGTCAGTTACTGAGCTTAGGGACCGATTCACAATATTCTGAGGATACATACTATAATGTCACAATACACTCACAGGGAAGGGTTCATCACTAAGAGCTAGAACTAGGACAATGTGGCCTGGGTGGGGGGGAGTGCGTGCACAAATCAATATATTTATTTTACCTCATATAACTTCAATGCATTAATGCTCTGTGAATGTAGCATATGCATGAAACAGTCCAGGCTCAACTTTCATTTTAGATCTTACGCTGGTTTCTAAGGCCTGTCCTTGAGACATCTGGTGACGTCCTTCTCACCATTGTAAAGATTACAAGGCAATCCAGATAAAAATCATTTGCAGGTTTATTAATATAGTATGTGTTAGCTGAAATAAACATTTAATTGTATTGTGGACTATTTATTGTAAATCTTCAGACTCAACTAACAGACAACAGTAGACAATATCCAAACAGATAAGGCTATAGCCATTCCTCTGAACGTGTGAAACTAAAAGTACATTGCTGTGCGTTATGCATAAAAATAGGAAGTGGTTACCCTAGGATGAAATTACATCTGTACTTACAATTACCTGATTACATTTTTACCTAGTTACATTTATCCTTTACCTAAACGCAGTGGCAGATTAATGAGACGTGAGGCCCCTAGGCTACACTTTCCACAGGCCCCTCTTCTAGGCTACTCCCACTCCTAAAAGTTTAGAAATATACAATTAATAAGGATTATGCCTGGAGACACAAGGGGCCTGTGATCTAGTGAACCTGATGCATTTTAGAGAGTTCATGAGCATGCCACGCATGTGCTTTGCCTTTTTTGACTGTCTAATCTTCTCCCAACAGGTAGCATACACCCAACCAGACACAGGACCAGCAGCGCAGATAAAAATAAATTTAATGAAAAAAAAGATACATATAAATAAAAAAAAAAGAAAATACAAATAACGAAAAGAAATGCATGAAAAAGCTAAATGGCTCTGGGCCCCTAGGCTATAGCCTAGGGTAGCCAATTCATTAATCCATCTCTGCCCAAACGTAAACTTTACTATGCACCTATGTTTATTAGGTCATTTCAGAAAACGTGTCCAAGTGTCATATCTATCTTCCATCCACAGGTACATGTTTGCACATCATGACACTGTTACCAGAATCTGTTATACAGGAAGTTATATAATTAAAGCTACTGCAGACTCAGGTTTTAAAATGGGATGAGAACAGGAAACTGGATCAAGGAACTTTTTTTTGATATGGTATATACAAATCCATAAATTATCTCTCATTAAGACAAATATAACAATTCAGCAATGATAAAGCCAAAATCAAAACACATTACAAGCATTGGTCGAGCAGCATCTATGCAATAGCAGGGACACATCATGCCTTTATGGATCCTACTTTATATTAAAGTCCCCTGTGTCATGTCTCCCATTAGCATAGGAAATATTGTACTTGTACAATGCATATTAGCTAACAGCGTGGTGTAAAATATCACTAAGTAAGCGGCTTCTGGGGATATTACGTAGGAATACAGTATTTCCTTTGTAATAGGTTATTGTGTTACCAGCTAAAAAACGATGCTATCGCTCCTCTGACCATACATAACACTGGAAGCTCTGCTTCTGCCAACTCGCAGGCAGGGAAAGATGGATTCATGAAAGGAGTCAAATTGCAAGCGAGCAGTGTATATGGCCATGGGCTGGAGCGAGAGCAGAGCTGCCGTATACTGGCTAGGACTGTAGCATGCACATTATACACACGCACCATGTAAGACGCGGCTCCTACCAGCAGCTTTTATATGCACGGCTCCTATACATACACAATGAAGTTAAATTTACCTGAGGTGAGCAGAGTCCCGGCTCCTCAGAGAGAGTAGGAAAAGGGTGGATTTCTAGGCTCCTAATCCTCCGCCTCCTGCACCTCCTTCGTGTATTCTGCATCTCCCTCTCCCGGGTCTTTCAGCGTTGTCCCCTCACTCCTCCTCCCCTCCCACTTTCTTTTCTTTTTAACCCTTTTAATTTCCATTACTGCTTTATTAAAAGCCATTATGCCAGGAAGAAGTAGTCGCCCAATCTCCCCATCTTCATCATCCCACTGGCACAACCCTGCTTTATCTCCTCTGCAATCTCCTCCATATATCTCAGATATCTGCCACTTTCTCTTGCCGCCTCTACCTGCTTTTCATTTGACAGACACAGCAGAAAGAACCATAAGAGCAAATGTCGGATTTTGCTTTGGGAAACTGACTTTTTCCTGGGCCAGATATCATGATGCAATCCATTTTGGGCTGTATTGTTGGTTCCTGTCAGAATTCCATCATGTCTAGGACCTTGTGGATAAGCCTTTATGATAAACCCTATAAAATAAGGAAAGTCTGAAATACACAAGTGTTTAAAAAAAATGAAAGGACACCAACCAAAAAAAATTAAATGGGTGGATCTCCTTTAAGTTAACTTTTAGAATGTCTAATTCTAAGCAATTTTTCACAACTGGCCTACATTACATTTTATTTCTTTTTCATATTTATTTAATTAATTTGCCACCTTCTTTCAACTTTTTCTAGATTTTAATGGAATTGTTCGGTATAAAAGTAAAAACTAGGTAAATAGATAGGCTGTGCAAAATAAAAAATGTTTTCAATATAGTTAGTTAGGCAAAAATGTAATGTATAAAGGCTGGAGTGGCTGGATGTGTAACATAACAGAACACTACTTCCTGCTTTTCAGCTCTCTTGGTTTGCACTGACTGGTTACCAACCAGTACTTGTGGTACTTTTATACCAAACAATTCCTTTAAAATCATGAAAAAGTTGAAAGAAGGCGGCAAATTAATTCAAGAACTATGAAAAAGAAAAAAAAAATTACCCAGTTTTAATCTTACCCTGAACTTTTCCTTTAAAAGGTCATGCTACCCCTGGGCCAAAGGGAACACATCCCAGCCTAGGGCAAAGGTTATAGCTATCCAGACAGAACTTACTGAGTTAGCAGTACCTTACACTTGTCATGACAATTTTATGTAAAAACCCAGCAGCTTTGTAAATACTTGACTCAATAAAGTTGCACTCAGGGGTGCTGCTGCCAAGAGGTAAGTTGAATATCTTGCTTCAGATGGGAGCGCCGAGTGGGTTACCAGGGGCAGAAAGAAGCCACTTCTGGTAACTTTAAGAGCTGAAAATCCAAATTTTAATATAGCATTTCTGGTTTTCTAGCGCAGAGAGTACAACTGGGCTTCATGTACTAGTGATGTTGTCTACCATCACCACTCTCCAATGCTGGAAAGTCAAGGTGGGGGGCTTGTTGAGGGGCAGCCTTGTATAGCAGAAAGCAGGTTGTTGTTTGAAGAAACAACATGTCATCACCATGAAGTTCAGTTGTAAGGATAAGGGTAACAATCAGAAATATATAAATTTGAGATTAGTTTTGATCCAATTTGCTATTTCTTTGACTTTCTGTAAAAAGCACCGGCTTCCTTTGAACAGGTATATTATAAAACTAAAATGCCACATACTGTAGACAGTACATTTTACAGCTTACAAAAGGAAACCTTAAATCTGATGATGTGTGGATCATCCCCACCATTCAAGTTTAAATATTTGACTGAACTAAAAATCAGTTCAGTTGTGGGTCCCCAGCAAGACTACTTTGAATGGTCACAGTCTGTTGTTATCAATTTAGAGCTGGTTGCCAGAAACCAAATAATTTGCTAACTATACACATCGGCAGTATGAGTTCAATGAATAGGGCTTGTGCTGAATATATTTGTTATGTATTGAGCTACAAAGGACAAACAGGGTAATTGGAGCTACTCCATGTCTCATTTTTGAAAGGCAGATAATCATATTAGGGATGCACTACAAGTATGTCCAGAATGAATGAAGCCCAAATGCACTATTAAGGGAAATAGTATATCTTCAGGGACAGTTTTTTCTTCCTGCAACTCAGATACCAAATACTGTATAATGTATTTGGTGTTCTGTTCCCTTCATTTAAAAGTTCTAGGGTTATTACAACAAATCTATCAGCTTCCTATATGAAAGGGAAGTGCATCTTTCTCAATGATTAATATTGCACAAAATGATAAATATTGTATGTTGTAGTAGAACCCATGTATACTGTATCTTTGGTGACTGAAGGACCCTCAGTTAAAGTGACATTACTGCAGCTGACATATTTTGGTTTCTGGGTGCCAAGAAAGGTTTGTTCCCTTGCTTTCCTAGTAATACTGGCATGCACCTTTTGATTTTTCAAAAGAAAAATATAAATATTACTTTAAGGTTTTACTTTATTTACAGCATATGCATCTGGGCCATGTACTCACAATCTCAATGTCTGAGCAAAAGTAAAAGAAGGCGAAACTTCAACTTCACATGAAAACACTTCAGTTGCCACTATGCTCATGTGCCTGTGAAAAAGGATTTTCAGCAACATTAGGACATTCTTTTTTCCTGAAATTATATTTGACTTCTTGTGTTGTTTTTGATCTGTTGCACACTGTGCATCTGGTCATATAACTATTATATTGTGCTTGTTTGTTTGTTTGTTTTAGAATGCTGCCTGTAAAGAACATATTATGTATGCTGCAGTGCAGCAGAAATTCCCCAAAAAGAAATACAATTTCAGATGTGTAATTTAACTATCTATGGAATGAATGGTTACCTTCCAAATGTCATGCATGGGGTGTGCCAAAACCATGAGTAGCCTTAGTAAACTTGGTACAATATGCTCTACTGACTGTAAGAAACTAAAGGAGGGCCCTCAGCTGCTTAGCTGCGACCAGATCTTACTGCATGAGGCTCCCAATGTGAACACAAGACCATAAAAAGTGGTGGATGTCTAAACAAGGGAAAGAGTAAGGGTAGCAGAGATACTGACATGGGTCAGCAAATTAATTGTAGGGGTATGCTATAGACCCCCTAATGTAAGTGAGGAGGAGGAGG